>CM075213.1:24005010-25205010 GCA_037577465.1 Liposcelis bostrychophila
TTCTTTTCCTCCTGGTTTTTAAATCTAGATTGTCATTGAATTTTGGTAATTTTTTACTCATAACAAGATCAGCATGAGGATCATCATGAAAGTTATCTTGTTCCAATGCTTCAACAGCTTTTCTTGCTCTTCGTTTTCGTGCTGCTTCATCCAATACTCTCTTTTGATTGACATCTTTTATTCTTCCTGATTCGCGATTTCCTCCTTTGGTTGCCATGATTGATTAATTATCTATTTATCTGTTATTGGTGCACTAATCTGGTCCATCAAATCATCCACTTTACTTCTTAAAATACTTAAATATTCAGCAGCAATAAATAAATGTGTATCATCCAAATCTTGAATAATGAATTTCCCTCCCAAGGCAGATGTTTCATCCAAATGTAAAAGAAATTGTTTCATTGCAGGATCACTGAAATAAAAAAATAATTTATAATCTTTTTTTTTTTTTTTTTCAGATGTCAAAAAAAAAGGGTGTTAGTGCTGAAGAAAAGAGGACTCGTATGCTCCAATTATTTTATGAGAAAAAAGAGTTTTTCCAATTGAAGGAATTAGAGAAGCTAGCTCCCAAGGAAAAAGGGATTACACAACAATCTGTAAAGGATGTTATTCAAAGTTTAGTTGATGATGGTATGGTTGATACTGAAAAAATAGGAACATCTGTATATTTTTGGGCATTTCCAAGTAAAGCAAAACATACTAAGAAAAGAAAACTTGAAGAAGCAGAAGAGAAATTAGCTGATGTTACTAAAAAATTAAAAAAATCAAAAGAGTGTTTGGAAAATGCTAAGAAAGGGAGGGAGGATTCAGAAGAAAGAGCACAGATTCTAGAAACAATAGCTAAATTGAAAAGCAAAAAAGAGACTTTAACAAAGGAGCTGAAAAAATATGAAGATAATGATCCTGAAGTTCTGCTAAAGATGAAAAGCGAAAATGATTTAGCTAAAGAAGCAGCAAATAGATGGTTTGATAACATTTATGCAATGAAGAAGTGGTGCAAGAACAAATTCATGGTTGAGGAATCTGTACTTGATAAACAGTTTGGGATATCAGCTGATATGGATTATCTTGAATAATTAAAAAGATTTTCTTGTAATGTTACTGATTATGTGCAGCAGTTATAAGAGATTTATATTTGGTCAAAGTTATTTTAAGAGAAAAGAAAATTGCAACATATTGTTATAAGTATTTAGTTGCCTTTAAAAAAATTTTTCCTGTAAATATATTTAAAACATGCAGTTGCTGTTAAAAATAATAATTTAATTTTAATTCCTTTCCAAGACAAATTATTAATTAAATCCTAGAATATAATACTGTAAAAAACTAGTTAAGGAATTATATATTTTATCATCCATACAAATGGAAAATTCTCTTGAAAATGTTTTAGCTATTTTATTTCTCAACACCAGAATCTTTTTTTTAAAATAAGTCTCATCAACATAATGAATTAAAGCATTTATTGATTTGGGTGTAATCGTTCTGAAAAGAGTTTTAAATAAAGGGAGGGAGGAATTAGAAGAAAGGCTCTAGAAATAATAGCTGGACTGAAAAGCTTTTTCTTCCGATTTGTGTCACTTGAAACTTGTATCTTAAAAAATACTTTCAAGCCTGAAATTTCACTCCAAACTGAAATATCAATAAACCAGAATCTAAAGCATCTTTTGAATATCTAGATTTTTACTTTATTATAAAATGCTGTAATAATTTTTGGAGACAGACTTTTCTTTTTATTAAAACAGTGATATAATGTATAAATCATTTTGCGCTGTTTGAGGAACTGTAATAATTAAAAGTGTGCTTTAAATTTTGGACACCATAAATTTGATCGCTAAGTACGAATATAGCTACCACAATTTACATTCTCAAAACTATAGTGTGATTACTGATTTTCCATTCATTTTATGTTGCATAAAAGAAAATCTGGAGCACTGGTAATCATAGGAATATGGGACAGGAATAATATAAATAAAATAAATGCTGCAAATCCATAAAAAAAAGTCAAAATAAACAATCCCCTGCAATACATGGTATCATATTTTAACAAACCTTAACCAGTTTTGAAAGAAAAAAAGCGACCACAAATAATATAAGTTGATAATTTAAAAGTAAATTTCCATAATCAACTCTTACCATTCCACCAAAATTCCTTTAGTTACATTGACCATTCTAAAAAAATCATTCGAAAAAATTCTTGAGCTCTCGGCTTTTTTAGGTTATGTTATGAATTTTTCATGCCACGACAAATCGCTTGGTGACACGTTTCCACTGTTTTCATCCCATCCCCCGGAAAAACTGAAAGTATACTTTTTCGGATTATTTCGGTAAATAATTTTTGAGTTTCATGCTTAATCATTCTTGATTCTTTAAACGACTCAAAACCGATGATCATAGGTAGCTTTTAGGGCAAGTATCAAAGTGCAAAGGTCCTAGGAAACGACTCTTATCTTAAGTCATTCGGTGCTTATATTCTAGCCGGCAAGCATTTTTTCTTATTTGAAGTAGTAATTTTTCTGTCGAAATGGCCGCATCGTTTAACTTGTTAAAAAGGGGTTTAGCCACTTCAGCTGGGTTGAATAATGCAATTAAACATGTGACAGTTATTGGAGGAGGCCTTATGGGGTCTGGAATTGCTCAGGTGGGTTTTCTTGAATAATTTTTTTTTTTTTAATAAGGGATTTAAAATATAATTTTGAGTGTTACTTTAATTTAATTATAAATTGAGTAAGTATCATTGCTGGGAATGCTTTACTATTATTATAATTTATGTTAAGTGTAAAGCAATACTTTATAAATATTTTTAGGTGACTGCTCAATCTGGAATGGATGTAACTATAGTTGAAGTCAATGATGGAGCTTTAAAAAAAGCAGAAACTGGGATTAAAAACAGTATAGAAAGAGTAGCTAAAAAGTTATACAAAGACAAACCTGAAGATGGAAAAAAATTTGTTGCTGAGTCATTAGGAAGACTGAAATTGTCTCTTGATTTAAATGGAACAGTATCAAAGACTGATCTAGTAGTCGAAGCCATTATTGAAAATATGGAAGCAAAACATAAACTGTTTTCAGCAATTGATCCTGTTGCTCCTCAGCATACGATATTTGCATCAAATACATCATCTTTACCAATAACAGAAATAGCTTCTGTTACAAAAAGGAAAGATAGATTTGGAGGATTACATTTTTTCAATCCAGTTCCGGTTATGAAATTACTGGAAGTTATTCGTACAGCTGAAACATCTGAGGACACATATCAAAAAATGATGGCTTGGGGAAAAGCTGTTGGAAAGACTACAATCACATGCAAGGACACTCCAGGATTTGTGGTGAACAGGTTACTTGTACCAAATTTAGCAGAAGCAGTTAGAATGTTGGAAAGAGGAGATGCAAGTGCTAAGGATATTGACACCGCCATGAAATTGGGAGCTGGACATCCAATGGGACCAATTGAATTGCTTGATTATGTAGGGTTGGATACCACCAAATTTATATTGGACGGTAAGTTTAAAAAATCACATGCTGAATAAATTTTTGAAGTTCCTGAGAAGAAAATTCTGAAACCTGGCTTTGCTGTATACTTAGGGTCTAGGAGAGGTGGGGATAGCACCAGATTATCTGGTTCTTGTGACTTCCCCTAACAAAATATTTGGCCAGTGCATTGTCTCTCACCTTCCAAAGTGTACATAAGGGGCTCTTTTTAGTCATGATAGGGCATAGGGCTTTCGGGAGTTAAAGGTCATGCGACCGAAACCCATTTGTTTTAGTGCATTTGTTAAAATAGATGTAGGGGTTGACCAAAAATGGCGTAGGGGAGTAGGAAGCTTGTCGAATGATAATATCATTATATACGCTGGGGAGGCAATCATTTGGGGGGGATCGAGCCTAAAATGACGATTCCTGACCAGGGAGGGAGAAGGGGTCAAAATTCGTAGGAAAAATAGTGAAGTCATACCCCTTGAAGGCCTGTCAGTAAGTAATTCAAATTTTAAACAATGGTTATGGTTATTCCTTTCAGGTTGGCACGAAAAGTATCCCGAGAACCCGCTGTTCAAACCGATCCCTACGTTAAACAAATTAGTAAGCGAAGGAAAGTGTGGAATTAAATCGGGTGAAGGATTTTACTCTTACAAAAAGTAAAGTAAAGTAAAAAGTCATTAGTGACACGGTGAAGGTACTAGATAATAAAATCGCATTTTATATATTTTTTATAACAAAAATTTTATAGAATATACTTTTTTTAAAAAAAAAATGACTTGTAAAATCTCTTTCCTATATCTCCAAAGGTGGGCTAGGATCAAAGTCCGAAATAGGGCAGCGTCGGTTCGCATGGATTGCCTTGACCGTCAACTCGATTCATAGGCTTCTCCTTGAAAGATGCGAGTCGTGCTTTTAGATCTGGCGTTGAGTTTGTCAGTGTATACTGTTATGTCGAGTTGATAAGACCATTTATTTGATTTTCGAATCTTATGGTTATTTATTTGTATAAGGTAGGTGTGCCGAAAAAAAAAAATAGTTTTTCCGCTTTAGTGTTAACCGAAAGTTGGAGAAAAATAACAAGCTTTATTCACCCTTGGGAAACTTGTCTTTCTGTTTTAAATTGATTTCGGTTCCATGGCAAGGAAATTCCACCTGACTCAAGGCCACGGGCGCCTATTTTTTACGTCATGCAATACTAAATCATGATTTTCGTCTCAGTGGTTATAAATGACTCATTTTTGTAGATCGGAAAAAAAAAAAAAAAAAACTTTTTTGTTTTTTTACTACAATTAGGTCTATCAGGGCGACCAACTATTCGGTTTATGGCGTTGAAACTTGTACATCACTATTTTTTTTTATGTCGTTCACATTTTCTGATTTTTTTATGTGAACCGGTTAGTGCTGTATGTCTAGTTCACGGACTCGTGTATATGAAAAACGATAGCGAAGGTCGAGAAATACAATGAATTTACACGATAATTCGTTTAAGAAGTTTATCAGTTGTAAATATCATTAGTTGACGTAACTAGTAAACAAAATTATGTACCTTGAGTATTTATTGAGTAGTAGTACTGTCAAGATGTAAAAAAAAATTATAATAATCAAAGTTTTTTGTTGTTCAAAAAAAATAAATCAGGTACGTTCAAGAATTAAAAAAAATCAAAATCAAAAATAAATAGTTCGTTACACCTCAAAGGCGTCGGGCGTCCTTTTCTGTTGCCAACTTGAAAAAAACAAAAATAGAAGGTCGAAACCGAAGAGGAAGAAAACAAATCTAAAACAGTTGTGATTTTAATTCGAGTAATTATAAAAGCGAAGATTAAGAATTAAAAAGTGTCGTATACGAGATGACGCCGTTGACATTTGCTTGTCAGTTACGAAATGATTGTTTGTTAGACTTCATTCAAGAAAAATTAGTAAAAGTGCTTTCTTATGTTTGCTTCCGTTTCGGTGTTGACAGAAGTCGGTTGACTTGTTGAAACCGGAATCATTCTTTCTTATTTTTTTTCCTTAAAGGTGTTTAAATCAATACCTAAGGTTTTGAGATATTGAGGTGTGACCCAATTTGTTTTGTTTAAGTTGTATAGGTCAATGTCAGAGCGTCTATGTGTGGTTTTAATTAATTTTGGCTGTGCTCTCTTTTTTTTTATTGGCTTTGATTTACAGATTTTGTATCCGCTCATTTTCCGCGCTTATGTTAAATAGGCTTGGCTTATATAAAAAAAATCGTAATACGTGCTTTTGATAAATTAAGTTGAAGTCAAAAGTTGAAAAAAATTATCTTAAAAGGCGTAACAAAGTTTTATAGTTGTTTTGATTTTTTTTTTTTTTTTTTTTGACATTTGAAGGATTTTAACCTCTTAACGGCAGGGCAAGATGATGAGATTTAACGCTGTATCAGTATATTTGAATTTTTTAAAAAAGATTGTAGCGACAAACTTTTGACTTGAAGTTTAGGCATAAATAAAATAAATAAAATTTATTTACTCGCACAGAATAATGTAACATTAATCGGCTTTTAGATGCAGTTACATATTGTTCCACGGTCGTATTTTTTTCCCGATTTGGGATTATCATTTTTATGAACGATTTCATTGTCACTGTTAATGCATGATTTGCGATATATGCTGTAAGTTTCCTTAACAAAATTTTGCACTTTATTTGCAAGGCAAAGCTTCATTTTCAAGGATCAAAGATTAAATCAAAATATTTTTTTGGAAATTTTTCTGGATCTGCTGACTAACAAATAATCTCATAAGCTAAGGATCTGCTCGATTGTGATATTAAGTGTCAGATTTGGTATTGGTCGACAAAGCTTCATTTCGTTGCCTAATAAGTTGTTTGGTTGGGGCTTTGGGAAGTTGCTTAACGATGAAGGTTGAATCTGCGGGTAGTGATGTAGCTTTAGTCTTATAAGGTTGAGGAAGTAAAATGATTGGCCGTGCAACAAGGCTATTGAGCGTGTTATGAGCAAGAAAGCTACTGAGTATTATTTGAATTAAGTGGAAATTTCCGAAATTCTAGGGGGGTAACCTTCCTCCAACACCCCCTAGTTCCGTCCTTAGCCCATTTTTTTTGTAAATTCTCAGTCGAACAAACAAAAAAACTACAACCGTGCACCCAAAGTTTTTTCTGAATATGGCCAACTTTCGGGGCTAAATCTGATTTTGATTTGCAAATCAGAGCGCATCCGTTTTTTTTTTTTTTTTTTTTTTTTTTTTAATTTCAATAAAATACAAAAGTCATGATTCTTTTATTTGAGGGCTTTATGTCATTTCGCAACTATTTTTGAAATCTAGATCTCAGATTACATTTTGAGCCATTTTTTTTTCTTAATTCTAAAATTATCAAAATATCTTTATAGGAAACTGATAAAACTTTACTTTATTCATTATTTCGTTATCTACGATTTTTATCAAGAACATCGCTGATGATGACAGAAAAGTCATCAAGGTACTAATCACACTTAAATTTTCCGTCTAGACGCGCTGCTTATATTAAAGAAAATAAAAAATAAAAAAATTAAAAAAAGAAAATCGCGCGCAGAATCCATTTAGCGAAATGCGCTTTAACCGAGATCAATTTTAAATAGGCCAAGGAGAAGGACGCAAATCGGTTCATTCATGTGTCCCATTGCAAAACCTACGGTTTGTAGTTTTTTTTTAATTTTTTTTTTTTTTTAATTCTGCATACTTATTCCCAATAATAATTTCAAACACGCATTATGACGTAATTCTACAATTTCGTTTTTTTTTAACGATCGTTTCAGATAATGAAGTTCTGACGGATGAAATATGGTCAAAATGATCGAGGACCTACACGATATCAACCAAAACACGGTCCTATCGGATTCGATACCTTTGGAATGTCAGGTGGCAGGACATTCTTTCAAAAAAGGAATGAAGATAGGTAAGTCCATGATGGATAATTTAACGGCGGTTATAATGATCTTTAATGGCAGGCGATTAACGTTATTATTTTTAATGTTTTTTTTTTTTTTTTTTTTTAGGAATGTTGGTTCATAAGGACGGTTATGTTTTAAAACCGATCCTTAAGCAAGGGGAACAAGGCGAACGGGAAATAAACTTTTACGAGGAATTAGAGTCTTCCACAGATCCAGTAGCAAAAGAATTGAAAAAATTCGTGCCAAAATACTACGGGACTACAAATGTTAATATTAACAACGAAGAAATGAAATGGATCGTATTAGGGAATGCTGCTCATGGATTTTCGCAACCTTGTATTATTGACATTAAAATCGGGGCCCAAACCTGGGATCCTCTGGCGACTGAGGAAAAACGCTTGTCTGAGGAGGTAAGAGGAAAAACACCCAATTATTAAAAAAAAAAAAAAAAACTTTCCTGTCAAATTAAGTACATTAGTCTTCCATTTCAAGGATATTAATCTTGTAACGACGCGTAAATGCATAGTTGTTTTTTCGAGTATTTTCTTGTGAATAACTTGTGCACACTTTGGTTAACATTGCAATTTTTTTCCACATGATTGCAGGGTTTTCAGCAAATAGCATGACTTGCTTCTTCGGACTGAAAGTTGCAAAATTTTAAAATTCGCTAAAAAAAATCCTGAAATTGAATTATTTTGCCCCCTCACTTTCGAATCGGTTATTAATAATTTTATTTTATTTTTTTTCAGAGCAAATACCGCGACTGCAAAAGGGACGTAGGATTTTGCATCCCGGGTTTTCAAGTCTACAACCTGTCCACCGGTGAACTCATCAAAAAAGATAGAACTTACGGAAAGCAATTAAACGGTGAAACGGTTAAAGATGCCTTAAAAATGTATTTAAACGCGGATTACGGGCTCAGTCGAAGTTTAGTGCTTCAGTTATTAGCCAAATTATGGAAAATATTACGTTGGTTTAGGACACAGACAACTTACAAATTTTATTCAAGTTCATTGTTATTAGTGTACGATGCCGCTAAATTGAAACAATCCGTCCGGAACGGATTAAACACCACGATTAACGGAGCCCAAAGACCTACGATAGGGAGGCAATTAAGTCTCCGAATCACCACGGGACCCTTAACTCCCGGTTATAACGACGATTATTCCAGGTCCAAATCCCCCGGAGGCTCAAGCATCGGAAGCCGAACGTCTAATAATTCTTCGGCGCCGAGCACGCCTAATTCCGTGGAAGATTGGCACACGCTGTTCGATAATGTTTGTAAAACCCACTCCTTGGTCCACAACTACGAAAAGGATTTGCAAACTATGAAAGAAAACTACAGCGTCGTGCTTAAGGATTTAGTCGGAAGGAGCGATCAACATGAAGTCTGGGTCAATGTGAACATGATTGATTTTGCCCACGTTTTTCATTCCAATACCGATGAACTTGATAGAAATTATTTAAAAGGATTACAAAATCTTGTTAATATTTTTGAAGAGTTTTTGATAGAAGCTGATTTTTAAAAGAAAAAAACAAAAAATTTTGAATTTTTCCATTACAAAAAGCCATTTTATTTAATTTATTAATTTTTCTTTCTATTTAAAAAGAAACCAAAGAAAATAGTAGTTTTTGATTTTTTTTAGTGCTTTTTTTTGTCCAAATAATGTGCCTAATGAGTTACGGTCGGTTGTTTTGTTAAAGATTTTTTAATTCAAATGGGCCGATTTAAAATGTGATACCATTCTCGTCTGTACCTCATTTTTTATTACGTACTTTACTAATAAAATAATGTTTTTTTTTTTTTTTTTTTTTTTAATAAAAATGAATAATTTTACTTTTAAATTCATCCGATAAAAATATTGGAATGGATAAAGAATTTTTATTTACCATTGCGATTATTTGAAAAAATTTCCAAAAAATAAATCAACAACGTCCGTCTTGTCTATTAGTCACACGTCTTTTACCGTCATGTTTTTGAAAGATAAGCAGGCTGCAAGGTAAAACCTGGGACGTTTAGAGTTTAGTTGCCCGTCAGCAAATTTATAATATTTACATAACCGTTTTGCCAAAAAACAAATCGAATTATAAAGAATTCCATCCGCGATTCGTTGCACCAATTCTTACTAGACACTAAATTTTTACCTGGGACTAAATTTTAACCTGGGACGTTGGTTCCCTAAAAGAAGTTTTTAATATAATAATTCTAAATCTCAATCTACCGGCTACGGAGATAAGAAAGGGAACAAAAACACAAGCTTATGAGGTATAGTTTTCCAAATTTTTTGAACAGTGGTACCGTAGGTTGGGGTGAAGTTGAAAGGAAATTCAAAGGGGAATTCTAGGTTTATTTTAGGCACTAAAAATAATTTTTTTTTTTTTATTTCATTAAGTGGATATTGTTTTTGGGATACTTAAGTAAAAAATTTTATTTTTAGTGCCTGGAATAAGCCTAGGATTTTTTTTGAATTTCCTTTCAACTTCACCCCAATCTACGATAACTTTCAAACAATTTCTGCCCAATTTTTTTCCTGCTGAATAGAGGACGTCGTTTCTTCAGGAAAATTAAAATCGTATTTTCGGTAAAATCTGAAAAGGAGGTCAAAAAATCGCCAATCTATTTTTCGATTTTTCTAGAAATATTTACACCCCCTTATCCCTATGCTTAAAACTCTTACAATTTTTTTCGGAAGTTTTACGTGCGCATGTTGTATTAAAATTTCCAATTTGGGGATTTTTTCTTGGTACTGAAGTAATTCTGACTCACTTAAACACCTCCCTTCGATATCTCTATACAATATAATTTTCACTACAATGTCAGTACATGCATCATTTTTTTTCACAAGTGCAATATGAGAGTAACAATTTTCATTAAAATTAATATTAACATTTTAATTTTTCATAATTTTTTTTTGAATTTCCAATTCGGCCATCTTTGAATCATGCCTACGACGCGAAATGATCGTGACGCCTGCACTCTTTTATTTTTAAAATAAAAAAGGAAAAAAATAAAAATTTTTTGTAAATAACTACTCGATCCTAAAAGATGATCACGATCAAAGTCCAGTCAGTCGCATTTCCCAGGTATGCTAGACCTGATTTTCTTGATTATTTCATTCGAGTTTTGAACAGGTTCAAGGTTTAAAATCGAATCAAATGGAAACATTTGATTTTTTTATTTCTCATATTTCCGTATTATAGGTCGAATTTCTTAGGAAGAAAAACAAAATACAAAATCTGATTTAAAAAAAAATTTTTTTTTTTTTTTTTTGAAAATCAAGATTATTGTACAATGTAAATCTTTCATAAATAAAATTTTGTACTGGACGGAATAAGATCAGTGCAAAATGTACTTAGATTCCGCATTTTAGCACGAAAAAAAGTTGGTAACAATAACAACACTAATAAATCGCAGTTAATGACGTAATATTAAATCCAAAACACAACAACATGAACGGTAGTGATAAACAATTAATTAATTAAATATGCATTTTAACAATCTCGATGACGTAATTAAAAAAAATTTGTTATCTTCCATTTCATTTTTTTTATTGACCGGCAGGAACACTTTCAGGAAATTTATTTTTTTATTAATCACTGTAAATAGTTCAAATGTTTTAATGGTATAATTTTTTTTTTTTTTTAACAAAGCCAGAAAAAAACATATAAAGAAAAATAATAAACCAATATTATATACTTGTCTAATAATTAAATCAACGAAGAACTAACTTCCAATATAATTTTGATAAATTGCCCTCTCTTAAAAATATTTACATAAAAAAATTGACTAGTTGACAGATGAAGTTAGTTCTCAGTTTAAATTTTTTTTATAAACTAAAAACATGATTTAAAAAGAAAATTTATTATGTTTTTGTTAATTCGCGATTATTTACAGCAAAAAACGGGGAGGGATTTTTTTTTCCTTTTGAAAAGGCGAGTCGAAAAAAAAAATTCTACCCTGTCAAATCTGTGTTGTCGCTTGTCGTTTGGAGTCAGTATCGTTTTTATAATTAAAAAAATAAAATCTAAAATCCCCCTTAATAATAATATACGATAAACAAAAGAAAAAAAAGATTCTAAATATATTTTCTGAATGAAAAAAAAAAAAAAAAAAAAAACAACGGAAAAAAAAAATAAACTTAAACAGTCCATTTTTTTAGTGATATACTATTCTAAGTGGTAAAAAATAAATTTGTAACTCTTCCAACAAAAATAAAGTAACGTAATTTTTTTTTTTTTTTTAATGGAGGGAGCACCTTGATTCAAATTTTTTATTTTCGGATTTAAATTTTTGGTAATTTTGGGGCTGCGACTAAAGGATTCGTTTGCTGTAAAAATTTCCTACCCTCCTCTTTATAATCGAACATACAATTATGGACTTCTGAATATCTATGAATAGCACAAAACATCCCCCCACATCTACAAGTATAAGTATTAGTAATGTTTAATTTTTTCTTGCATTGGGAACAGCGTAGGCGTTTTTTAACGATAGGCGGGGGTAATTTATGAGTAGGTAGAGGTATCACAACCTCATCCCGAAAGGACGGATTTCTCAGGATTGTGGAAGCTCGTTTTTTGCGCATTGATTCGGTTTTGGTTTTTCGTCGTCGTGAACATCGATTTGACTTTTCGAACTCGGCCTAGGTAGTAAATTTGAAAATGTCGATATGATATGATTCGTTCGCTTCCGGCTATCCGCTTCCGTAAGTAAATTACAAAATTGCCTTTGCTGCGTTTTATCTATTTTACCGGGCGTCGTTTTAGGCCGTTCGTCGTTATCTAAAACATATCGCGACACTCTGTACCTACTCCTGCTCACGGTTGTCGAGACCCTTTCCCTAGGTATCGGCGAATAAGCAATGGCCACTTCTTCGTTCGAAGGTAAAGCGACGATCGAGCTTTGCGAGGAGCATATGGTAGGGGCCGAGGCTAAATCGTTCTCTTCCTCTACGATAGCAAAACTTCTCGCAGTCTTTTCTCTCAAATTTTTCCCTAGATCCCCGTCGTCTGATTTTTTATCCTCTTCCTTATCAGGCCGAGACGACCGAAGGATATCAGGTAAAGGCGTGCGTTTTATTCCGAAATTCGGTTCGGAATCTACGAAAACGCTTAATTTCGACTGCATACGGATTATATTTTCGGCTTCTTTCCTTGCTTTAGTTAAACCGGCCAAGGTGGCTCTATTAAAAGAAACTAAACGCCTTCGAGGGCGGAAGGTATCTTGTTCATCTAATTCTAATTCCGGCTTTCGAGAAAGTACGGTACTACTCGAATCGCCGGACGGAAAATTGATCATATTATTTGTAGAAGGTTCAATCTTACTAGTTTCATCGTGAGCATTTTTTTTAATGGCTTCTGAATCGTCGCCTTTCTTCTCTCGCCTTTGTATCGATAATGATTCTAATTTTTCTTTTAATTCCTGCATTTTCCCCATGGTAACTGAATTTTCTTGAAGCCTTTTTGCTGACTCTTCTGGATCTACTTCAGTGAATAACTTCCTAAAAGTCAAATAGATCTTTTGATTTTTCAAAATTCTAAGCAAAGTAAAATGAAGTTTACCTAATTGAAGTTCTATCCCATGATTCACATAAAGGCGAAAAGCTACCATCCTCATTCTCCACAACTCGTAATAAATTCCCCTGATCTCCATCTCGAAAAACTAAAACAGTAACTCTAGACCCTGATGGAAGCCTTTCAAACAAGTCATCCCTTCGGCTATCAGACATTAGTTCCTGAAGGTCTCTCCACTCAACTGGAGGAAGCCTTTTTGTACTAATAGGACCTCCTCTCATTGATAAAACAAGTTTAAGCGTTGCTCCATTTTGTATTGAGTAATCCCTGACTGAAGCAGAATTATCAAGCTCCTCTAAATTATACAAAAGGTGCTGCTGGGATATCGGAATCCCTTCCACACTTTGAATCTTGGATTTAATTGACATTATGGTATCATTAGGTGATACCTTTATTTCAAAAGCAGTTCCAGTAAGTGTTTCAATAGATAACTCCAACGCTCCACAAATCCAATTGTCGTCGTAATCGTAAGGCAGGCCATAGTGTGACATCATAAGACTTTGTTACAAAATGTTGGTTTCCATCGAAAATACATTCATTACTTTTAAATATCCTCTTGATTATTGTAACTAAAATTTATTATCCTAAAAACAAACAGGAAAACGACATTTTTAATTCCGTTCAATCGCATTTACGATTATTAGGCTAGCATATGAAAATGGATATCCCGCACAAATATCGGGCGACGTCATAGGTTAAATCTCATCAATAAGCGTAAATGACGATTTGAATCTTCAAATACTTACCGAAATCAGTCCTGAGGAACATTTTAAGAAAGTTTATCGAAGTATTTATTATAAAATATTATACTGCAAACAATTTGAGTTGTCTTAATTGTCGTCTGCAAATGTCGTTTTTTTATTTAGGGTAGGGAGATGTGATATACGGTATATTTATCTCATTGTATATATATACACGTGTATATGTATATCGTATATTTTTGAAAACATCTCCCTCCTTATCTTCAAAAGCTAAAAAAAAAAAAAAAGTCCATTTGCACTTTATAATTTCTTTTCTGTCATTTCAATTCAGTTAATGCCTCTAACCAAAAGAGTAGCTAGAGGAAATAATGCATGTTTATAATTTATGCCAGTAATTATAACTGGGTCTTCTCCCAACCTTCCCAATAATGCAACATTTATGGGGTCTCATAATTTATGGGGACATGAATTTGGTATGGATGCATTTGATTGTCAGACATAAACGAAAAAGGAAAAAAAAAGGAAATAAAAATTACAGAACTATAATCAGAAAATGTTTACAATATTTCAAGTTCAAAAATTTTCCAAAAAATGAGTCATTGATATCATAAACAACTGAAAAAAAAATTAAAAGTAACTGCAAAAAAAAATGCCTTTTTTATGGAATTAACTGAAAAATCCCCAAAAGTACACTAAGATCAAATCTGGTTTTAACCACAATATACAAAATTGTAGCTAAACAAAAGTTTAATCTTACTCTGCCCAGTAAACAACAATATAATGATTTCCTCTTTCTGCTGTACCAATTTTAAAATCTGCATCAGCAAGAACAAGCCGAAAGTCTTTCAGAATAATTGTTTTCTTCTTTTTTTCCTCCTTCTCATCCTCTTCCTTTACATTGCCAAATATATCAATTAATATCTTGTAAAGCAATTCTTTTTGTAACTGTTTTAAATCATCATTACTTAATCGAAGTTTATTAAGTTGACAATTTAATTTTTTTTCTGTTTCATCTTCATGAAGTAAGTGATCTTCCATATTATAACATATTGTGCAACGAAATATTTTCATTGCATCTTCAAATGAAAGACTATTAAGCCTTTTCACTTTTTCTTCCTTAAACTTTCTCCAAGAAGGTGGACACCATGTCTCAAAACTCAATCTGTCCAAGTCTCCTCTTGAGGGAAAAAATTTTTTATTAATCATACCAACAATCAGTGAGGATCTGATATAAAAATCGGCTTTTAGGTTTGGAGCTTCAGTTTGCTGAATATCAGAATCTCTTTCCAAGGCTTCAATGGGGTCTTGATCATGTATATTCTTTCCAACATAATAAATTTTTCCGTTTTCCAAGTAAAGTGCACAAGGTATTTTATATAATTTATACGAGTGGTTGTTCAATTTATCCATAATCTCTTTGTCTCTTGATGTGATCTCCCATTCCTGAACTGAAATCCCCTCTTTTGCCATATTTTACAGGGTTCTTCAAAAAAAAAAAAAAAAAAAAAGTTGGTTAAAATTATGAATAAAATGAAATAAAAAAATAATAATTAAAGCTTCGATATCAAATTTAGTAATATTGACTACTTGTTATTTTGTTCTATGCAACAGATTAGAATCAAACAAAATGTAAAAATTCACCATAAAACTGTTGCTATCACTTATAATTCCATTTTACGGTTTTGAGAATTTTAGAATTTTAAAATAACAGAGTAGTCTAAAATATAATTTCGGGAAATATTGTAAAACTCTCGGAAACTCTTTATATTACCCTTGTCAAAGAAAACTTGCATTTAATAAATTCTGACATTTTGACATATCCTAAATATTCCAGGAATGAATTCTCCCCTGAAGATAAACAATAGAGAATTTTCGATTAACCACTTCTAAGAAAGAGTAAAAGGCGAACGAAAAAGGACAGATTATGAAAATTCGCGCGTTGTGATTCTTCTGCAAAGCCTCCTTAGTTTAAAACCAGAGAAATTGTTCCAAAAACCATAGAGGGTATCTATGCTACGTCATAGGCCACGGAGGGGAAGGTAGCAGAAGACATTTAAGAGATAGTCAGCCATCTTGCGTGGTACCTATTTCGTTGTTATATGGCAATACATATTAACATTCGTGTTGAAGATTTAAAAAAATGGTAAATTGTGCCATATACTAGGATGTAATAATGATTCTAAACGGAAGATAGAAGGCGTGAGATATTTTACAATGCCTGCTGCTTTGAAAAAAGGGTGTGAAAAAACAAAATTATTGTCTGAAAAAAAAAAAAAAAGGCTTTTATGGATTAAACGAATCAATCGAAAAAAAATAACCGTGTTAATAAAATGCCGATGGCATTTTTACTGGCATCGACATCGGAATCGATGAGAAAAATAACCAGAATCGGCATCGGAACCGCAGTTGAAGCCGGCGTCGGCGTCCGCATCAGCGTCAGGATCAGATTCAAAGCCGGCGTCGGCGTCGGGAATCGTTTGACGAACCGAAATCGGCATCGGGGTCGGAGTCAAAGACGGAATCGCGAAAAATTTTAAATTTCAAAATTATTTTTCTCATAATTTCTCTTTAGAACTGTAATTAAATTTAATAACCAATTACTCGATAATTTTTAAATAAGAATTATGGTTTTAATTTATGATAGTTCTGCTGACTAAAAGAAAATATTTTAGAACTGCCTTTTTTAAAGAAACCTGAGCTGAGTGAGACTAGAAAAAATTTCTATTTTTAATAAAAAACTAGATACTAAATTTATGTTCATGAAAAAACTAAAATTTAATCGGAGTTAAAAATTGTTCCACAATCCGATATCGGCGACGGCGTCGGCGTCGGAATCGGAAATTTTTTGACAAACCGGAATCGGCATCGGTGTCGGCGTCGACTATTTTTTAATAACTATCCGGCATCGGCATCGAAATTTTTTTTTTATTTTACCCGGTCGCGGGCGGCATCGGCATCGGCATCGCAACCCTGCCTGCATATCCATATGATGAAATCTTTTGATGATATCCGGTTTTTTTGCATGATCGATCGTTGACATCTAAAAAATACATTTATTTATTTGTTCATTCAACGAGTTATTATGCATACATATGGACTTTTTTTTAAACACTTACTGTATTACTGAACCAATAGAGCACGTTTATGACTTAAAAAAACATTACTCCAACAACTTGAATATCGATATCACAACATTTTAAACTAAATTAACAACAATATATTAAGCTACGTTCTAAAATAAAATATAACCCGCATTATTTCCTATACTCCTATACTAAACCACCACGCAAGATGGCCGCCAGAATCTACATGCGAAAAAATAGAGCGCGGGAACTACCCCCACTCCGCTCACTTCCCCGCCGTGGATACGGTCTATTAAATATATAGTTACACATAGAAGGCTGATTCTATTGTTCAAATGCGATCCTAAAAAAAGACCCGGCCGTTGTATGTCGCTAGTATCGATTTATAAAGTTAGACGCAGGCAAGAGATGGCGTTAGTTGTGGGTAGAGTATTTTTAGACCCAGGCAATAGATGGTGTTAGTATCCTAGGTTTAATTCCATAACATAATTTCTTCAAAGTAACCAGAGGAGGATCGCATGATTGACAACTCATAAAAGGGTGAATAGACCTTAGACCTATTGTATTCTGTTGAATTTCAGGTTTTCAAGATAAAGTACCATCCTTGCCCCAGGATATTTCATTCCGCTTCAAATGATTTCTTATTTTTTCAAAAAATTTTAAATTCGTATATACTGTATCTTCTCGATTTCGTCGGGTGGGTAAGGCTTGGATCGGTTTAAATAAATTAAAATATATAGTATTTTCCTTTCCTATCCCTTGTTCAGTCAAGACATGGAGTAGAAACACTTTGAAAAAAGCATTTTTTGACCTGACTTTTTCTGACTTTTTTTGACCATTTTTTGACTTTTGACCTGGTAGTTCAGTTAGACTTACTTATAACCCTTGGCAATGGTGCTTTTGCGGTGGGATAGAATTTGCAGGAACCCGCCAGCACTTTTTTTTTCCTTTTTTTTTCAACAGACGGGTACTTTTTCTTATTCAGAAATTCTTAAGCTTAGGAAAAATGCCTACACTTCAAATTAAATACTGAAGCGCCCAGGCACTGATCACGGATTTTTTTTTTTTGGTCAAAGCACCACTGACCCTTAGGACCTTGGCCCCATAGGTCCAGCCAGACCATTAAGTATTCCTAGCTAAATTCTTGAAGTAAGTTTTTTACAACTAAAATTAAAAATATTTACAGGGCCGTTATGTATTTTTGAGAAATAATTTTTTTATCAAAAATAAAAAAGCTGCCGAGTAGATTGGGGAAAGCTTTAAATTGATATAATCTGTAAAATAATTTTTTTGATCAAGTTAATTAAAGGAAAACGTTTTGAGGAAAATATACAGAAAACACTTGGATCAACATAGTATGTTTTTTGTACATTCATGAAATTCATTTGTTTGGGGGGGGGGGGGGGGACGGTAAAACTTAATGACAAGGTTCCAACAAATTTTAGAGAAAATTTATTTCTAGTATCAGTTAATTATTTCAATACATAATGGTCCTTTCCCCTCTCCCCCCATTTAAAGCATTTTACAACTCCCCAAACGATGGCCTAAAACAGCGGTGCTTTTGACTAAAAAAAAAAGTGCCACTATTTTACCCCAGAATTTTGGGCATTGTTTTTTCTAAGCTTAAGTTTTTCTAAGAAAAAGTGCTGAAGCGCGTCCCTATATCACCCCGCCTCAAAAGTACCACTGACCTACAATGTATATTTTTACATCACTTTCATAAAAAAAAAAAAAAAAAAAAAAAAGGTTGGAAAATAAAAAATTAAAAAAAAAAAGGTTCAAAAATTAACATTGGAGTTTAGTATTCCAAGAAAAAAAAAAGAAAGTTCGTTAAACTCAGATGTTATTCATACAAAATACGGAAAGGTCTGGACAGTCAGCTGCTTGGATGCGTTAAAAATTTTTAATTTATTGCACATCAGAAAGAAATATGCATAAATGTAGTTTTACTCTAAGCAAAAAAATAGTAAAAAAATTAAGCAATATTATTTTCAATGTGGGCTGATTCTTTAAATGATTTTTCGGAAATTCGAATATTTTGATGTTAGAGGGGTAGAAGTGTATGAAATGGTGACGCCAATGTTCAATACCCATGAGAAAGGCATATTTTTTGATGATGAAGGGGAGGAAGAGGCCTAAAATTTTCAAAAAAATGATGACTCCATATTTGAATGGTCCCTTAATCTTGTCTAACAGAAAATCCTCAAAAATTTCTACAAAATATTGGGATTTAATTTTGTCCGACCCGTAGCCAAGGGGGGACGCCCCCCTCCCTAGAGTAAATTGAATAAGTATGACAGGTATAGGGAATTAAGGCCTATTGCCCCCCTTAACAAGGCCAACTGCCCCCCCTGGCTCTTCGTTCTGGCTAAGGGTCCGAATTTTGTGAGTAGAACACAAAACCTCGGAAACATTTGTATTTACCTCAAAATCAATTTTTCAAAATAAAAAAAACTTTAAAAATTTCCGAGCAGACCCTTTGCCAGGTAAAAAAAAAAAATACCCGTTAAATACTTGCTTGAAACCATAAGTTAAATAGTCGGGATAAATAAAATGCACATATTCAGTTATGAAATTGAGCCTTAGAAACTACCCCCATCTTTTGACTGCGTCTGAAAACAAAATATGCGGAATACTTTGCATTTGGACGTGACCATAAGGGTTTCAATGATAGTCAAGTCCCAATTTTACCTGACTTGTTTGTCATTTTAAACTAGTCGTTTTTGATAGATTCTCTCGATGCTCATGCCATCTAACGACTTCAAAATGAACCATATTTTGAGGATTGCATGAGAACAATAGAATCAGCCTTCTATGTGTAAGTATATATTTAATGCAAAAACCTTTAGTCATAAAATCCATCTAATAATTTCACATTAAAGTGTTAATCCTAAC
The DNA here is from genome assembly GCA_037577465.1 of Liposcelis bostrychophila. Lineage (NCBI taxonomy): Eukaryota > Metazoa > Arthropoda > Insecta > Psocodea > Liposcelididae > Liposcelis > Liposcelis bostrychophila. The sequence goes on from CM075213.1 coordinate 24,024,639, forward strand.
ATTAATTAATAATTAAAAATAAATTAATTGACATAATTGTATGCAAAATAGCAGTAAAATTGAATTTGAAAAAGCAACAAGACGATTGTGTACATTAAAAATAGCGCCATTTCGAACATTAAAGCGCGGGTCTTTGCTGAAAAAGAAAGGAACGCTTGTTTACGACCTCTGGTAGTAAAAAATAAAAAACGAAGAAACGGATAATGATTTATGTCTTATAAAAAAAAAGTTTACATTGTTCTGTTTTCTTCCTTGGACGTAATATTTACACTTATCGCCATATATCATTTTAGAAAAAAAAAGAACAAAAGTAGAAAGCCAAACAAAAGCGTTAATACTAAAATGAGAAAAAAAAAGTTTTAGAAGAAAAAAAAAAAAAAAAAAAAAAATTCTTGCTTTTGTCATTTCAAACAATAAATCCAAGTTAAAATCTTTTCAATCTTCTGCATTGTGGGAAAATCTCGTTGGGGTTTTTCATCCAACATATTCTTCTTATTGTAAACCAAAGCCAAGAATATTTAATTCTGTAACTTCACATGAGTTGGGAGGGGGGAAAAAAAAAACTTTTTTGTTATTTGTCTGCTCGAAAACAAAGTTTATAATTTTAATTAATTTCTTCGTTTTTTTTTTTTTTTTTTTTTTGCTCTATTGAAAAAATTCGAACTCCACTTAAAAGAGAAACAATAGAAACAGCTCCGTTTTTGAAAAAAAATATAAATATTATTTTATCAAGGAAAAACAACAAAAGATGGGCGAGCTTTTTGAAAAAACTTGAATAGAAACAGGGATTTCAGCTTCTAAACCCTCTAGGAACGAACGCTCTCCAAATAAAAAAAGAGGGGAATTTTTCTCCTGGTCCAACGAGCTTCGAGAATATATACAGGAAACATGGGTAATCGATCCGAATGGATTTTTCTGAAGTTTTCGTGAAGCTTTTCCAAAGAACTGAATCTGCACCGAACAGAAAAGAAAAAAAAAAGTTTCCAAATAGCCTAAAGATGATCGTAAAGATCGTTAAGAGAGTTTCGTAAAAAAATAAAATAAAATAAAAAGCAAAATTTCTCTTTGAAAAGAAAAGAAAGTTTCAAAACAAAGAAATAATTTTCATAGACAAAGTAAAGAAGAGATGAAACTTGAGTTTATTAACAACTTTATAATGTTAAATTATTAAACACGTCTTTGAAAACGATGTTCGGTGGGTGGTTATGCGTGATGTTTAATTTTCATGAAGTTGGCAGAGCAAAATAAATTAAGTTGGTACACTTTTTGATATGAATTGTCAATCAGGGGTTGCGATAAAAAATTTTCAGCTTTCCCATTAAAAAAAGCAATTCAAACATAAATTAGTTTCTTATCTTCCCTTGAAACTATAGGGAAAGAAATTTGAGTTGAAGAAGACAATAATTTAATTGGTATAGGAAGTTTGAGAAACTTTTTTTTTTTTTTTTTCTTATCCCCAAAATGAAAAATAACTTTTTTTTTCGGTTTTGTGACTAAAATGATAATTAAGAAGAGAAAAGGGATTCTATCCTTTCGTTCCTTCTTTTCCTTTCCTTTTCTTATGTAGCCCTTTAAAGTCTCACGAATTAGAATTAAAATATCGTATATGTACTAAAAATAAAATTTCTTAGCACGTTTAAGCTTTTTTTTTTTTTTTTTTTTTTTTCCTTTTCGCCTTTTCCTTCTTTTTGACATTCCGCATCAAGTTCTATGATGTTATCAGGTACGGACTGGTAACAAACTATGATATTGTTTTTGTGTACAAGAAAAAAGAAGAAAAATCGGGTGTTCCTGAAACATTTTGTGCGTATGAAATGAGCTTCAAAGAGGCGGTGAATTTCAAAATATCCCTCAATTTAATTATTTTTAGAAGAAAAAAAAAAACATTTGAATCTGAAACAAGGTATAGCGAACAATAAAGTGACTTTTCCTCTGCTGAAAAAAAAAATATCGAAAGTGAATTAATCATTTCGAACTATTTTTTGAATATCATATGACCGAATCTGAAAGGGCAGGTTATCCATAAAGAAATGGATCTAGGGAAAAAAATTTAATAAATTCTGTATACGTTACAAGAAAATTTCATTTCAATGATCGAATTCGAGAATTTTCATGCTCCAATAAAAGCGCAAAACGAGATAGTAGGAGATATTTTTAAGAAAAAAGGACAAAAATACTGCTTATAGGTGCAAAGTATTTAAAACATTTTCGATATAAAAATTAGCTTTTCAAAATCGTTTTTGCGGAAGTTTATCAGGTATCCATTTTTCTGATTAAACACCAGGTTAAAGTTTTGGTAACGAAATTGGTGGCCTGAAATACCAGTCTGATGGAAAAGTGAATATTAGGGTGGGTTATTTTAAAAAATATTTTGAAATGTTTTGGTGCATGCTGAAAATCGGGTTCCTTAAAATGTGAAACTACTGAAAAAAAATGTTTCAATTTTTTTTTCATCTCTTAACGGCGCCTCAAGGCCACTTTAGTTTTCATGGAGTCTAGAAATTACGGCATTTAATCTCGATTTTTTTACCAATTTAAAAGGCTTGCAAAATTTTTTGAAAAAGTGTTTCCTTATATTTTATAGGTCGTAGAACACGAATTTCACTATCCCAAATTTTTCCTATTAACCCCTGTGACGGCATTAGCGTTTTTATACCCAATTTTTAGCGGCATTAGCTTATACTCGATTTTTCCGACTGAAATTCGACTTAATCTCAAATTTAAAGCCCTGAAATTTTTTTTATTTTTTTGGTATCTCTCATATTTATGCTAAAATACCCGTACAACACGAATTTCACCATGCCGATTTTCTCTGATCAACCCCTGGGTAGAAGTATAAGTGTAAATTTGGTTTTTCGGGCCAAAAATGGATTTTTTTTGTCAAAAAAGGAGCAACAACTTCTCACCAGTTCGATTTAGAGGTCATGCTCAATGACATCTTTCACTCAGGACGCTCTAATTAATAAATATCTTTTTTTGTGTTTTAAATCAATTTCCGAAATTTTTTTATGAATATTTTACTGCTGAAACCAAAATGAAATGGACAACTGAAAGAAGGCCTGATCTACTGTAGAGCTTTTCTCATGTATTTACTTTATGATCTAAACAACGCCATAATTCGGAAAAATCAATTAAGCCGTTCCTTTCCTTGAATCCTTCAAATGCCTGAAGTTTTGAGAATATTTGAAGCAAACGAATGATACTCACAAAAAAAAAATGCACATAGAGAAATGGTAGTATTTATTTTCCTGATCTAAAATTTGGTCTGTGATGAAGTAAATTCAATTCTAACAAACTCAAGCAATTTTCCGATCTATTCCATCAAAATATATATTCAAAATGCACTGGAAATCTTATCCGGTGCTGTGAATAGGAAACAATAAGCAGACCCTTAGCCAGATGCTATAGGCAACAATAATTCCATCCCTCCATTCCCTTAAAGTAAAAAATTTCATTAAAAATGTGGCTTGAAGGTTCATGCTCATCATACAAAACTCTCTGACCTGTTTAAAATTTTACTCTGCTCATAAAACAGGATTTTCCGCGAATTTTTTTCTTTTTCAATAATTTTCCGCGCATTTAACAAAATAATATTCCGCTGGTCTTATATTTTGATTTTGTAATTGCTCCCACCTACTTTTCCATGAATTTTCATAGAATAGCCATTTCTCTGAAATTCCTGTACCAAGAATTTCTTCCCACACGCGGTTTTGAGTTTTTCGCATGAATATTTGTAGCGTCAAGGAAATGCTTTCAATATGCCAGCCTAGATTGACGAAAATATTTTCATTTCAATCAAATTGACCAGTGGGAGTCAGTGGTTGCAGAGTCAAAATCCGACTAGATCAAACATAACCTAAGAAAAAAAGGAAATCCGGTCAAGAACGGTGCATTTTTTTAAAGCATTACTCAAAAAAATTGTTTGTACTGAAAAAATTAGTGTAAAAAATTATAAACTTATTGGAAAAGATGTTTTTAATTAGGCCTATTTGCTCCCAAAAGTTTTCAGTTGAAGCACAACTGGGACTTTATGCACAGTAAAAAATTTTGTGTATTTTTAACATATACGGCCCACATGCGCAGCATGTCCATTTTTTTTTTGGTTGATTTTGACATTTTATTCATGTTGAATAGGGTGTCCCTTCTTTTGGCAATTTTCGAATTTCAAATCGCGTACCTCCGAAAATGGTTGTCCTTGATATACTGATAAACCCAATTTTTTTTTTAAATTTTTTACTCGACGGGAAAGCATGGCGATTTGAGCTTAAAATTCCGAGATTTGCCATAAGGAAACGTTCAAGTATTACGTAAGATTTTTAGGGGGGGTCCGCGTTCACCATCTTCGTCATAAGCTAAGTATGGCGAAATATCTTACAACCGGGGGGGGGGGTGGGGGGAGGAAGGGGGTTAAAATTCACCAAAATCATGCTTACATAATACTTGAATGGCCCCCAAGAGAAAAAAACCGACAATTTTTATTTTCGTGAAAAAACGTGGTTTCTTATCGGAAATTTTCCGTAGATCACGAATCTGAAGTCGGTTTTTTTCTGATAAGAAAATTTCGGAAAATTTCTGATAAGAAACCAAATTTTTTTTTGGCGGAAAAAAAAATTGCAAATTTCTTTTCTCTTATGGCAATTTTCTGAACTTTAGGTAAGCTCAACGAGTAAAAGATTTTAAAAAAAAATCGGGTTTATCAGTACACCAAAGCAGGGCTGCAATTCAAATGAGTTTTTATTTGGAATCGGAATCGGAATCGGAATCGGAATCTTGTCTGAAAAAATTTCGGAATCTTAAAAACGGAATCGGCATCGGCATCCAAAAATTTTTTTTTGATTCAGTGACTTAAAAAAACATGAAAATACCGTTGTTACAGTTTTCAACTTCGGTTGAAATCGGAATCAGAATCGGAATCGGCATCGCTAAAATATTTTTTAGTTGGAATCGAAGTCGGAATCTGAAATTAATTCCCCCCTTCTATCTTCCCGATTCCGATTCTATAGAATCGGAATCGGAATTGCAGCCCTGCACCAAAGAGAACCATTTTCGGGGGTACGAAATTTGAAATTCGAAAATTGCCAAAATAAGGGACACCCTACTGTTGATGCTAGGCGTTGCTATGTCAATCTATGTTAAATTTCCAAATAAAAATATTTGGAACTTTGATACAAAAAAAAAGTGTCAAAAACACACAAAATGTTTTACTGTGAGTCTTCAAACGTGTCTGTCGTGGATTTTTTTGGAGGTGAACAGCATGTAAATTTTTAAAGAGTTTCCAATAGTTTAGACCTGCATCATCTTTTCCAACGGAACCATTTAAAATCTTCCAAGGTATACAGCACTTTCGAGAGTTGGTCAACTTGGACAGAAGTTCTCATCGATATCCTTCGTATACATAATTCATTTGTTCAAAACTTCACGAAATCCCATTTAACATTTTTTTAAGATACCATCTGACTTGCATAATTTTTTTCTTTATTTAAATGTACTGCACTTACACACATTCCAACGTCTCATAATCAAAAATTAAATTTATTAATTTTAATGCATTCAAATTTTTTTGTCACTAATAAAACGTCCGAAATATTGTCCATAAATTATCCTTAAGGAAATACATGCTCGAAGTGACTTTACAATTTGAAGAAATTAAAAAAAAAATCTTATATTTCCCTCCGTGTGTAAAATAAAATATTTTAAGGCAAATTTTCATTTATACCGTTAAAATGTGATAATAACATAATGAATATTTTTACGAGTAATAAAAAAGATCCTTTCTGCATGAACTTTTCAACTATATTCATTAAACCCGAAGGGGGTTAAATATCTAAATGAATATTAAATAACTAATAAAAAAAATTCTTTTTTTTTTTGAACCTTTCGTTATTCCGATTTCTATAATTTCAAAACGTCTATTTTTTTTTTTATAGACGCGAATATTTCCGAATAAAAATATACAAAATATAAATCATGTAATTTTTATTGATTGTAAATATAAATAATTAAAAATCCGGAGTAAAAAAAAATCCTTTTCATTTAAAACTCGTTCACAGGACAATATAAATAGTCATTAAACACCTACTGACATCATTAATTTCGAAGCGAGATGTTAAAATAAAACATAAATGAGCGTTGTAGGAAGATGAACGAGTAGCGAAACGTCGACGGTTAGTTGAATACCACTTGTCATGTAATTATTTTAAAAAAGAATGAATTATTACGTACAAAAAAAGTCTGTTATTCCCGTTCAGATAATCGCTATTGCTATTGCTTTTTTTTTACACCTTGTTTAGTAAACGCAAGGTCCGTGACGTCAGAATCCAATATTTTTGAAGGAAACGTCACGTCCGATATCTTTATTTTTACGAACTCGTATATATATAAAAAAAAAAAAATGCGATACTAACAATAAATAAAAAAAATTTTTTATAAGTATCCGTAATAAAAGTGTCCTCAGGAACATTGTTTTACAGGGAAACCAATCGATTCTTCCAAAAATAAAATAGGAAATATCTCTCCTGGTCTTCATTTTAAAAGCCATCATCAGATAACACAAAATGGTACTCGCATCCAGTTTTTATCAAAAACATTCCCTCACCCCCTTCCAGGCCTTCCCCATCCCCCCTCGAACCCTTTCGAATGTAATAAACATGACAGCAAGACAAAATAATGCTTTTATATGGAATAGGGCTATTTCAGTGTCACGTTCCATCATATTTACGGTTTATTTTTACAGTGGGGGGGAGGATGATTTTAAATCTTCCGCTTTTCGTATCATCATTGGTAAAAAGAAGGGGAAAAAAAACGCCAAGGGGGGGGGGAGGAAGGGGGCAAAGCATAAACTTCTTACATTTTCTTGTTTTATGTGTCATGTTCGCATTGTATAACGAGCTGAATATTATTGCCAATGTCTGGAACGAGAATAAAGAAGTAGTTTTCACGAAAATTATGAAATGATTTAAAGAAAATTTGAGACCCTCGAACCGTTTAAAAAGTTTATTGTTTGCGTTTTATTTTTATTTCGTCGAGGCACCAGACAAATGATAGTCTACAGAGGACGAGATGAGGCCGTATTCCGTGATTCAAGTAAAAATGATCTGCATGTATGGTATTGTCATATTCACCGGCGGACATCTTGGTCGGATGAAAACGCTTAATGGTAAGCTTAATGGTAACCTATCCAAATTTTGGTTGCTGAATACATGCAATTTTCTGATCGTTTACCGTTAAGTCATGTGGCATGATAGATTTGCGTCTGCCTCCCCTCTACTCTTCGATTAGTAAAGGGCACTTTCTTCTCCTCGGGACGAAAAATCGCCGAGTAATAAGGAGGAGGAACTTTCGTGATCAAGTCGAAGTGCGAACAGGCATCATAGTTCCTCCTAGAGGACATTTTTTGAAAAAATATAGGACCGGTTTTCTAAAGAAATATAGTACTTTAGAACAAAAACTCTCAATTTCCTTCTTTTTAATTGGGATTAAAAATTTTGAAAAAGAAAAAAATAATTTTTTTACTTTTATTTGTTTGAAAAAACGTTTGGACTGTTTTCAAAATCATGTGACCACAGGTTTACCCCAACATAAGCGAGTAAACGTTTGATCACATGATTTTAAATAGGAATCAAAACAACTATCTCTAATTATATTTACGGTGGAGATACGTCAGTTGACCTCCGGAGCTCTAAATTAGGGTCCACTTTCTTATTCTTTTGGCCTGAAAAATGCTTCAGTAGTGTCTTAGGGTGTGATTTAATTTAGTTAGTTCTTCAGCTGAAGAAGCTGTGACTAGTCCCACACAATCTCACCTTTAAATACATTCTGGGAAAGTTTCCTCTTTAATCAGCAAGCGTCCTCCTTGACTGCCTGTTCGTATGCAGTTGAGCACCTAAAGTGGTTCTCGTGACTACGTGAATGGTCTTTCTCTTCCACGACAGTAAATGATAAGTCAATGATCACCCCACACATACACAAACATATACGCACGAGGCCATACACTGTGGCGACAGCAGTAATGTTCCTGAACTCCAAAATTTTACCGGCCAAGGTCACGCCCTGAACACGTGCTCGGGTCGTGATCAGAGCATGATCACTCTGGCGACCAGGGTATTGGTCGCCAGAGTGCATGCAGAGGTCGCAAAAATGATAAGACCATTTGCACTATCGGTGGAGAAAGTGACGAGTGCCTACGGCCATATACACACAGCAGGTTTTTACAGAACCTGGAGCCCTACCGCCGCATTATAAATTTTCTGCCAATCGGTCCTCTTTTGGCAGGCATTCCGCTAGTCAGGCACTCCCAACCATATAGCATCAGTTGACGATTGGTTAAGTGTTTATCCCGTAACCGATCAAAGACGTTATGTACTCTCAATACGTGGTGATTATATACCGTCTTGCCTAGCTAGCTGGAAAAACTGCAAATGCTTCAGTAGCACCCTTCCCCCTTTAGGAAACTTATATTAGCGAAAAACACGTATGAAAGCTTCCTTTATTCAAATTCAGCACTTATAAACAAATAAGTTTGTCAAGTAAGAAGAAAAAAAAAATTAAACATTGCAGCAGAAAATAACAAATTTATCATAAAATTTTAGCTAAAAAAAAAAAAAAAAATGGATAAATGGATTTTTTTGGCATTTTTTAATTATAACTACAAAAATAAGATTTAGATCTCATAACTCAAAAGCATAGACTCATCATAACTCAAAAAAGTAGACTTTTATAGGACATATAGGACGTTTTGTCAAAATATAGGACATATAGGACAACTATGATGCCCGAGTGCTACCTGTGGTCATTGGCATGGAATCAAATAGACAATAGGGCTATTCGAGACGAGACCGTCTCGAAACCGGAAAAGTCTTTAGTCTCGTAATCGAGACTGAGACTCTTTTTTCAATATGAGGCGGTCTCGTCTCGGAAAGTTCTGTACTCGAATAGCCCTAATAGACACCCGTCAAGTCACATAACTAATGATAAATTTATTCCCTTTCCTGGGTGTAAGGACTGTCGAATCGTGTAGCCTCGAATCGAAAAAGCGAATGCCTCGGTCTCAGCGAATCGAATAATATTCTGAAACTTTACCCACCATGATTCCAAGCCAAAGGAATAAGAAGTAAAATTGAGGGTCTCAGAGCGCTAAAAGCCTTTTAGCGATGAAATCGAGCGATTGCATTACCTCCTCACAGATTGAGGGATAATTTGAAGCTGTTCAGACTCCTTAGCCAGAGGTGGAATATGAAAGATCTAACCTATCCGATGAACGAATCAATTTTTGTCCATGGACCAGTCCCATGAACTTTAAAGGCAATCATGAATGCATTTACTAATAATAAATTCTGCTGGGGGAAAAAAAAAATTTATACGAATTTCGCTCTTACAAAATCTCTTCTTTAAAATTTATCTATACGAAACACGGAAAACAGAGATCGAAAAAGCTCTCGTTTACGTAGCGGAACACAAAAGCTCCTTAGCTTTGATAATTTATAGCTCAGCTAAATAACATCCGCCACTGACATCTAATGAATATTGATGGATTTCGTGGCTGATTTATTGAACTTGAATATGAAGGATCTGTGCCAGGACCGCCTGCTCATACCATTTTCAGGGACATCTACCACGATTCCTTTTTTTTTCGTAAATGAATATATTACAAAAAAAAAAAAAAAAAAAAAAAGTTAATATTATTCTGATATATGATCGATCGATATTTTTTCTTTTTTTAGGCAAAAAAACCAGACTAAAAATCATTTTCGTTATCTATACTTGATTCAAAAGAATAATTTGATCCCCAATCTAGTTTACAGTCGTTAAGATAATAAAAATATTAATTTTATTAATTAGGTATGGACGCTTGGATGTTGCATGACCTTGCGTGGTTTTCTCAAGGCCGTTTCAACGTAGAGAAGTCTCGCTCGTGTTATCTTCTTTGTTTTAGATTCCGTTTTCTTAAATTTTTTTTTTTATTCTTTCCTTCGCTTTTGAAAAGATGGTGATACACAGTAATGATGACATCCTCATCTTGATTCACATCACGACTGATTAAACGATGCAATAAAAAAAAAGTCATAAATCCCTTTGCATGACTGCTTACCTTTAAAAAAAAGAAAGGCTCCCGTTCCGGCTCCCAGCATATTGATTTTTCGTTCGTTTTTTCCCTTCGCACTGGAAATGGCCTTTAAAAAAATAAAAATCTGGAAAAAAAAATGAAGTAAGACTATCAATCATACGTTTCAAGACATAACAAAGGACACTACAATAAAAAATAAAATAAAAGAAGTTGGACAACCTGATCTTTGTTTCTTTCTTTTTAGTTGTTAAAATATCTTTGAAAAAAAGTTTTATCGCTTAGGCGCGATTTTAAAAAACAGAAAAAAAAAGAAAAAAAAAAGAAAAAAAAACATTTTCTCTGGAGGAAGAGTCGTGATAATTGTATCATTAGCTTTGAAAATCATGCAGCAAAAAAGAACGATATGTTGCATGAAATTACAGATCAAATATTATATTTCCATCTCTTTTTTTTTCATATTTCAGTGAAAATCGTGCATGGCTCAAAGCGTAGATTAAAAAAAAAAAAAAAAAAAAAAAAAAAAAAAAAAAAATGTTGACTTCATCCTCTCTGCACATGGATTGTTAAGAGTCGCCGGGTTAAAATTCTCGCTAATCAGTATAAATTGTACGGATTTTTTTTTCCATTTAACACCTTGAATCAACAAAATCTAAGCAAAATGAACTTTTATTTTCTTTTACGAAGAAAAAAAAAAAAAAAAAAAAACAGCACTGCACTGATTACATTTTGTAGAAAAAAAAAGTGGAAGAAAATCGTTTTAAAAACGCAATTTGTTTCATTTTTCAGTTTTACTTGTTTTCAATTCCAATTTTATTTCAAATTTGATTTTTGTTTTAACTCATTTTCATGGGGATGGAAAATTTTTTACTTTTTCAATTTTAGCTTTAAACTGATTTCATTCTGCATACACAAACCGTACTTTTTATCACAGGGAGCGTTCAAGTACTACGTGAGACCGGAAGGGGGGGGGTGGATGTTATTGGTAGGAATAGTGTTTATTCCTAAAACCAATAACAGACAATATCACCTTCAAAAGTCTCCTTGCCGGTTTCATAAAGTATAAACACAAAGTACTATAAAAAGTCAGTGCGTCTCTCTTAGAGACGACTTTCGTTTCCGGGCTTAGCTCGGAAACGGAGTTCCCTTAATTGTAAAGTCATTTACAAATATACTCCATTTATAGAAGATCCAAAACCGTCATGGAAGCCTCCCTATGTTTCCTATATCCCGTAGAAATATGAGGATTCCACTCGTAACATGGAGGGGGTGCAAGAAATTTTTAAGATTTCTTACATGGGGGAGGGGAAGGGGTCCGAAAAATCTTACGTAAGAATTCTTATTATTGTTTATTGTTCGAAAAAATTCAAATTTAATATGGAAAATGACACCCCTCCGTTTGCCACCTTCTCTAAAAATGAAAGAAAAAATTTACTCTTAATTTTTTTAGAAATATTTTTTTTAATTTTGTAAGATATTCAAAGATTTTTAATCAATTTTTAAAAAAATTGAAAACGCCCAAAAATTTGAAATTTAAATTTTTTATTTGGGAGAACTTATCAAGTTTGGTTAATTTGGGTACTTACATGTGTTGGAAATTCACTTTTTGGCTTTAAAAATGCAATTTTTTAGAAAAAAAAGAGCCAAAAATAAGGAAAAATGGGGTTAACATAGGGTAAAAAATGTTTGGCATCGAAATTACAATTGGGGCATTATTTCTACACATTTTCGGCACATTTGGGCTATTTTCGAATTTTCAAAATTTTCTGCCCTTACCCTGTTACATCCCCGTTTTTCTACTATAACCCTGCCTGGGCGGCGAACGGGTCAATATTTTCGAACCGAATATTTTGTTTTAGGAAGCTCAACACGTGCCTAATATACCCTGTAAAGGACAATTTTTTATATTAAAATATGTTACTTGGGCGAATTTCAAAAATTTGCCCAATTAAGTACCATTTCGGCCGTAAAAACTTCAAATCCCTAGACCTGGGCCAAAAAATTTTTTTTAACCTAAAAAAAATTCAGGCTTCTTTTTACATATAAATGAATGATTTTTTGCACAGAGAGCGAAAATTAAAAACCTGACCTTCAAAATGAGCCACCCTAGCACAGACGTATTCCTATTTTTTTAAAAAATTTTTCTTCAAAAAACCAGGGCTATTTTATTATTTTTATTATTTATTCTTTATTTTCCGTATCAGTTAAATTGTTTTTTTTTTTTTTTTTTTTTTGCTATCTTGTCTTAGTATTCACTCTTATAAAGCGACTCGATGGGCCCTTAAAAAATTTAATAGCAATCCGAATAAAAAAAGGACATAACAATGTATAAAAATGATAATAATACGAAGAAGAAAATAAAAGATGCATTTCGCATGTCGCGCGACATCCAGCACCGCGGAAGATATTCAAACCGAAGTCTTCCGAACATAGCCGAAGTCGTAAATGTTGGATACGAAAAATTTCCAGCTAGCGCGATCAGTTGTGAATTTTCGCGGTCACAAACAAGTGTGCATCGCGTATTCTCAAATTGTTTCGTTTGCCGGTCGTTATCTTTTCGAAGTTTTTTTTTTTTTTTAATTAAAAAAAAAGAGAAAAAAAAAATAATAATACTTATTACCCTTTGGAAAACTTTTTATTTTTGTGTTTGTGACATTTTTCATTCCATTGGATTTCATTAATTTTCCAGGATTTTTTTTCCGTTGTGATTTATTTGGATTTTCTCAATTATCCAGGTAAATTCAAAAAAACAAGATTTAAAAAATTCTTTTGCTCTCCGGAATACAAAAAAAAAAATATCCCGTTAAAAATCAACCACCGGCATCGTCCCGAAATTTTTTGGGAAACAAAAACCGTCACAAAAAAGAACGACAGCGCCGTCAGCTGATAACAAACCAGAGCGGGTTTTTAAAATGAATCCAAAAACTAATAATCAAAATACGATTAAAGACAGTCATCTTGTAAAAACAGCCGCTTCCAGCTGTTTTTTTTTTTTTTTTTTAATCGTTAACGTCTCCGCCGAAATTTTTTTTTTTCCCTTTGTTTGAATTTTGGCTTTGTTGAAATTAACGCGGGAGATTAGAAAAGCACGTGTCATTAGGGACATTTCGCCACTTGAGAAATCGCAAGGGGTCTCTCGTAAATCTTAGCTTTAGGGATTACATTGGGAAAAAAAATCTCCTATTAAAACGAACACAAAGATATTCGTCTTGTTGATACTTAATTGGATGTTTTCGTTGAGCAAGATAGGCTTTCCTTCCTTCCCTTTTTAATGCTTCAATTTTTTTTTTTTTTTTTTTTTTCGGTTCCCGTTGTATATGATGCATGGGGTAAAGCAGTAGAGAAGGACATGTTTATGACGGATTATGTTTCTGTTATCCTGTCAATGACAGCCCAACTTTAAAAAAAAAAAAAAGGGGGGGTGGAAGGAGAAAATTTGTCGGAAAAAATCACGGGCAGTATGTTAATATGACTAATAAGGGTCGGATGGGAAAAAAGGGAGTAAAAAAATGGTCTCTTAGATGTTTTTTTTTTTTTTTCTTTGAACAGAAATAATTAATCACTTTTTAAAATTTAATGCAAACAAAAGTCAGAGGAATTCCAGCATTTAAATATAAAAATTTTGTTTATTTATTTTTTTATTTATTTTTCTTTTTTGAAAATAATCATCTCATTAGATCCAATTATCTGCTTACATTTGTATGTTGTGACATTAGGAAAGCAAACCTTTAAAACAAGTATAATTTAAAATTACCGGTACTGTGTGTTTCAAAGATCTTGTTTCTTTTAGAAACAGAACGATTGTTATGAAATAAATGCAAATAACTAAGATACTGTAGTTATTTTTTTTTTTTTTTTTTTTTTAGCATTTAGGTGCCACTAAAATTTTTCATTTTCTCGCTTCTAATTTTTTTTAAATGACTGACCTAATCTTTGCCAATATTTGACGCCACTGATTTTTAAATATTCAGCCATTTTCAAATTTCAGTTTCGACATGTTCAATTCATCAATTATAAATTTTCGAAATCTGCGGTAAGGAAGCCCCATCCAGAGTCGATCTGATTGATATTGTTGTCTAATTGTCTTTCGGTTGACAACTATACTACTTAACCTGCGAATTCGTAATATAGTGAACGGCAAGATTTTATAAAATATGCATATATGCTAGGGTGTCCATTGTTTTGGCAATTTTCGAATTTCAAATCGCGCTTTCCCGAAAATGGTTCCCTTTGTTGTACTGATAAACCGGAATTTTTGTGAAGTCCCCACAAAAAAGTGGGAACTTGAGCTTAAAGTTCCGAAAATTCCCGAAAGAGAAAAAAAATCTACCATTTTTGTTTGGGGGAAAAAAATGTGGTTTCTTATCGGCAGTTTTCCGTAGATTACGGATCTGAAGTCCGGTTAAAAAAAGGTTTGGAAAATTTTAAAAACCAAAATTTTTAGGAAAAATGGATTAGGAATTTACTTTTTTAGGAAAAGTGGATTAGGAGAAATGGTACAAAATCTGAAGTCTCCCTACCTTCTAATTCCCTACCATTTTTCCTAAAAATTTTGGTTTTTAAATTTAAAAAAAAAAAGGTTAGGAAAAAATTTTTAGGAATCAAAATTTTTATAAAAATGGATTAGGAATTAATTTTTTTTAGGAAAAGTGGATTAGAAAAAATGGTAGAGAATCTGAAGTCTTCCTACCTTCTGATTCCCTACCATTTTTCCTATTCCACTTTTCCTAAAAAAATAAATTCCTAATCCATTTTTCCTAAAAATTTTGGATCTTAGAATTTTCCTAACCTTTTTTTCCCTAATTTTTAACTTTCCTAAAACTTTTTGATTCCTAAAATAAAATTTCTTAAAATGAATATTTTTCCTAATTTTTTGATGAAAAATTTTAGGGATTTAAAAAATAAGGAAAAATATTTATTTTAGAAATCAAAAAATTTTTAGGAAAATTGGAAATTAGGAAGAAAAAGGTTAGGAATAAAATTTTAGGAACCAAAACTTTAAAAAAAAATGGATTAGGAATTTATTTTTTTAGGAAAAGCGGATTAGGGAAATGGTAGGGAATCTGAAGTCGCCCTACCTTCTAAATGCCTACCATTTTTCCTAATCCCACTTTTCCTAAAAAAATAAATCCTAATCCATTTTTCCTAAAAATTTCGGTTCTTAAAATTTTCCTAACCTTTTTTCCCCTAATTTTTAATTTTCCTAAAACTTTTTGATTCCTAAAATAAAATTTCCTAAAATGAATATTTTTCCAAATTTTTTGATAAACAACTTTAGGGATTTAAAAAATTAGGAATAATATTTATTTTAGAAGTCAAAAAATTTTTAGGAAAATTGAAAATTAGGAAAAAAAATGGTTTGGAAAAAAATATTAGTAACCAAAATTTTTAAAAAAATGGATTGGAAATGTTTGTTTTTTTTTTTTCTCTTTTTTTTAAGGAAAAACGGATTAGAAAAAATGGTCGGGAACGCCGTTTTCTTGTATCTAGTCCGGTTTTTGAGCTAAAAGCCAAAATATGGCAAAAAAATGTGGTAAAGTGATAAACATGCAAGCGCTCAGGATCAGATATAAAAAAAACGGACTTCAGATTGGTGATCTACCGAAAATTTCCTATTAAAAACCACATATTTTCGCCAAAAAAAGATCGTCGATTTTCTCTTATGGCAATTTTCGGAATTTTAAGCTCAAGTCCCCCCGCTAGAGTAAAAGCTGCCAACTCTCACATTTTTCACTCCCTTTGCTTATTTATAAACGAATCACTGTGATCATTCCCAATCAAAATATTTTACTGCATGCGATTTATTTATCCCCCTACCGAACGCGAAACGATCGCCGAAAGATATTTCAAATTATACAAAATTTCAAAATCGGAAGTCAAAACATTTTCATCCCCATCATTTCCCAGGAACCGTAACTAACTATTGATTCATAGCTGAAAACCGAAAATTCGCGATTAATTATTACAAGCTACATCTGCCTTTGAAATCAGTGCCATGACAAGTAAAACTGATGCGGAGAAATGAAAATACTCGATCGAGTCAATTTACTGAAAACAGATACAGAAATGTTTTAGTTTCCACACACAAAATAAAAAATAAAAAAAAAGAAGATAAAAATATAATTTCAAAGTGGTTTAATCTAAGGATGAATTTTGTATCAGACTTTTTAATTAGGATTTTTTTTTTTACGATCCTCAGTTAACGGTTTAAAACTTTTTTTTTTTTTTTTTTAATATTTGCTCTTTTTCTTTTTCTTCTCCGATATTGAGGCCGTTTAATGCTGTGGTGAGAGTTTTTCAATTACGAAAAGACTCGATTTAAAATTTATTATTTGGAAAAATGTAATGGGGCGAAAAAATGAACCAGTATGGCGTAGGATTGTAAATCTTTTTCTTCTCTTTTTTTTATTTTATTATTATTATTATTTCAAGGCGCAAAAAGAAATGGATGTTGATGCTGTCATCTGAAAGACAAAACCGCGAAATTATATCCCTTGGTATTTTTTTCTTCTTCAACAATTTTATTGCTTACACGATTTTTGAATTATGATTTTCATAAAAAGGAAAAGCGACAAAGGGTGGTATTACAAAATTTTATCGTTTTCATTATTTTAGACTTACGAAACCAAAACAATAATTTTTTTAAATTAATTTTTTTTTTTTTTTGTATAAAGTTTTAAAAAACAGATCAAAGTCTGTAAATTTTGAAAAGGATGAATTTTATTACTTTTATTCTTGTCAGCTACTTAAGTTAAAGTGTGCCGTAACGCTTTCTTTATGGTTTTTGTTTGCTGGGGAAGAAAGAAAAGCGAAAAAAAAAGTTTTGTTTGCACGGTGGATTATTAGTTAAGTTTTTAAACCTCGGCTTTCGCTGAAATTAATAAATAATCTAAATTACAAAGAAAAGCGCTTTGGGCTGGATGTGATGAAAAAAAAATATCTATGGTTTTTAAAAGCCGTTTACCTATATATTTTCTATTAATACCAATGGCGTATTTTGAGGAAGAAGGACCCCCTTCTTCCTCAAAATACGCCATTAGCGGTATTAGCGATTTACGCAATTAGCATCGCGGTATTAGCGATTTTTCCCCAAAGCCAAGTATTGTCGAAGAAGGAAGGGGGGGGGGGGGGTCGAAATTCTTAATTTTATGCTGACGTATCACTTGAATGGCAGCTTTTCAAAAATTTTAATTTCTCAACTATGGACTCTTTTATGAATCTTTAACAGCTTTTAAAATGATTAACTAACAATAAGCAATAAGTTTGAACTTAGACAAAGACATAGGACACCCTATTTCTGACCTTGGTTAACGAAGGAAAAAAAAACGTTAATATATTTTTGCTTTGACAAGAATTTTAAAATTATAATCATAATGTCGCAAGGACAACGCCAACTTATTTTTTTGACAATGGCAGATCTGATAATAGATCAGCTGATTTAATCTATTGTTTGTGGGAGACAAATTTGGCTAATCCACAAAAAATGGTTTAATTGAGCGGTTGAGTGCTAATTGTTGTGATGCATGAGCCCATTATCAATGATTTTTTATTTTGACTTCAAGAATTAAGGAACTCGTTTGTAAAATCTCTTATTATAAAAAAAAAAAAAAAATCTCAATTAGTAATTGATACTGAGATGAAAGAAAAAAAAAATTAATTTGTAGTTTTACAAAGTGGAATTGGAAAACTTTATTGGGCTGTTTAGTAGGGTGGATCGAAAATCAAAAATTTTGGATTTTCAAAATGCCTGATAGCCCAATCGCTGGGTTTTATCATTTGTAAAAATTTTTTCCTTTTTGAATATTTTTCAAAATGGCGTCTTGAGGCTTTGCAAGAGTGCCAAATTTTTGGAAAACTCCATAAGGGATGAAAATTTGACTTTCTGATATTTGTAAAAAATGTATCGTTTCCTATCGGATTTTTAACGTAGATTTCGAAAATGAAATAGGTTTGCGTCCAAATATATTTGCTCTTGAGATACAGGCCAAATATGGCATAAAAATGGCGAAAATCTGAAATTCCAATATTTTCATCACATTTTTTACAATATCTCAAGAAAAAAAAATAGTCAGACGCAAACCGATTTCATTTTTGAAATCTACGTTAAAATTCCGATAGGGAATGATACTTTTTTCACAAAAATCCAAAAGTCAAATTTTCATCCCTTATGGAGTTTTCCAAAACTTTGTCCCTCTTGCGAAACCTCAAGACGCCATTTTTAAAAAATTTCAAAAAATAAAAAAATTTTTACGAATTATAAAACGCAACGATTGCGCTATCAGGCATTTTGAAAATCCAAAATTTTTGATTTTTGACCCACCCTACTGTTTAGATGTGTGCTTCATCCCTCCCTAGTTGGTGCCTTTTTAAGAAGCACGCGGATGAAAAACTTAAAATTTCCACTGGTTTTTAACTGGTTTTTTCTTTAACAACCCGAGGATTAAATGACATAGGCATTTAACTGAAATTTGAAATTAAAAATTAAAAATTATGGGCTACCCTAGATGACTCAATAGTATATTTCACTACTATAATCTAAAGCGAGACTTTTTGAGTCAGATACCGATTTTACCGCGCTGAGCGAAGCGAGGTGTTGGTCTCCTTTAAAACTGTTTGTATTGTGATTTGACAGCGACCATATTGATTTTTGACTTCACTTTCTGAGCGCTAGTTTACAAATGCTTACTTTTGAGGGTCTTTTTTACTGACCCTAAAAGCTCAACTTTAGGAGCAGAGAACGGATGTGAAAGTGTTACTTTATACACACGTGGAATAAAAAATTGTTTTCATTTACTGATGGCCACTGTGCCTTTTAAGAGGAGGCTTCACGGATGCCGGAAGAAATGGTTGTTTCCTAATACTTGATTTACGATGAAAAACTCCATTTAGGTATCTAACGAACTCCTCTGTTGTATCCTGGAATTTTTAGTGCAAGTTTCAACTTGTCTGAAATGTATGGGCGGCGGAAAAATAATATGAAAAAAAATTGCGGTCGAAAAACTTTGATTTTGTTTTCCTGGTTTTTGTTTGCCTGGAACAAGTTGAAACTTGCCCCAAAAATACAAGAAAAAGTCAAAGAGTTCGTTAGATACCTAAAATTTGATTTTTTTCCCCCGTAAATTGAGTGTTAGACAAAACAGTCATTCCTTCCGGTATTCCGTGAAGGCTCCTCTTAATGGATCAAAATCGTTAGCTTTCAGTGCCAAAACCTGGTTAAACTAGATAGATATTTCAGTTCAGCAAAACCTAAAGGTGTCAGTTCGCCTGCCAAACGACGCGAGTCTAATTGCGCTTTTCTAAATTTATTTCCAAAAATGGCCTCGTTTTTCGGGTTTAATTAGTAACTAAGGGTAAATGGCGTAAAAACCAAATAAAACCGTAAGAAAAACATTTTTTTTTTTTTTTTTAAATTTCGAAGCCCGCTACTCGAAGCGCTTATTTCGACAAGCGAATCGACACCTTAAAAAGAAATAGCACATTGCCTGTCGGAACAAATTCCCCAGTTCAAAAAGTAAACAAATCTTTTGTTTTTATAAGCTACATATTACATTGTATACGTTTCCAGCAACAAAATGTGTTTCGTCAGTATACTTCCGAAGCAGGAAAGTATAGCTTAAAAGCTCGACATTTAGGATTTTTTTTCTTTTACTTTTCCCTTCCCAAAGGAGTAAAATTACAAAGTATTTTTAAAAAACAAAGTTTTCCGACCGGTATTCGCTTTCTAAAAATCACATTTTCTCTTACGGGAATCGCTATAGCGGAATGACAACTTGACGGATTCCACTTTCAGAATTGTCGAATTTTTCAATTATTTAAACCATTTCTCCCCGACGTCTTTGTTTGTACAGGAAAAATAAGGGTGGGGGAAAGCGGGGGAGAGGGAAATCAGTATTTCCAAGCACACGTCGCTCTCTCTTTCCTTTCTGAATGTAAATTGAAAAACGCCATAGTAGGTAAACTCAATTTAGTGAGCGCGGGAAACCGATACACTTGACAAATAACTTTGTACAAATTTGGCTGCGTGAATGCAGTCTGACCTGTTGAATACGATTCTCGAGTAAGTTACAAACTTGTAAGGTCAAAAGGTTACGATATCCTAAAATACAACACTAGAACACTTTTTTTTTTTTTTTTTTTTTTTTTAATCAAGGAAATTCAATCAAGACTCTGAAATCTTTAACGACTGTGTTCCTTCGCGAGAAAAAAAAAAAAAAAAAAAAAAGATTTCCGCGACATAGATAAATTGAAAGACTGTTACGTCTTATGAATATTTCTCTGAGATAAATTTTCTAAAAGATTAACTTTTTTTTTTTATTTCATTGAAGAGACGGTTTTCGGAAAAAAATTTTTCGAAAAAAAAAAAAAATCTTTTAACTCTCCTTTACTTTTCGTTTTTTTTTCTTTTTAGAAGAAACTCGAACGAGATTACTTTTATGACTGTAACTGAATAGAAGTGATCAAATTCCACCGCATCCTAACCGATTAGATTAACTTCTGCTAAAACGAAATTTATAATCATTTTCAACATGCATTTTTAGAAAAGTAAAAGGATCATATCTTTAACATACGAGAAAACCCTTCTTTTCTTCCTTGTAATTTCACGCAAAAAAAAAAGTTCCACATCGGAAAATCCCTTGTGATTCTTCCAGCTTTTTTTTTTTTTTCTTCGTATGATAAAGGGAAGCTCTTTCCGCGTTTTCCGATTCTTAATCTCGTCGAACGTCTCGTCGGAAGGATCTTACTATGCGATCGCAAACTTCTCGTTTGATCGAGAAGGAGGAAAAGAAGTAGAAGAAAGAAAAAAAAAAGGATTATCTTTGGTTTTTAAGTTGAAACGAGAGGAGAAAAAAAAGAAAAAAGAAAACGATGTCACTCAAGTCAACGATTACACGATACTCTAATAATGATTCAACAACTAACCGGCAAAAAAAGGTTGTGTAATATATGATGGTTGAAGTTGTCACCGTATCCGATTGTTTGAAAACTTCATTTTCGGATCACTCGACCAGATCGATGATTTTAATCGGAGAAGATTAAAATTTTCTCCAACCCTTTTTTCCCTTTTAAACCTTCTTCAGTACCGTAATAGGCGTCCAAAAAAAAAAAAAAAAAAAAAAAAAAATTTTATATATATAAACTTTGTACGTCTTTCCCAAAATGTACCAACTGGAAAAAGTAACTTGGAATGTTTTGTTTGTAAATAAATAGTAGATTTCTACACAAGGACTGCAAACGACAAATTTCCCGTCGAGACTGAGTTTTAAGCCCGAGCCGAAGGTGAGGTCCTTAAATAGGTCGACACGGGCAAGTCGTTTGCATTTCTTGCATTGAAAGATATTTTTTATCACAAAGTACGGCGTAAAATAGTCTGTAAATACTTCCGCTTATCTTACTTAGTGGACTTTTCTGCGCTGTGTGATGAAAAATACTATTTCATTCGACGTGAGTTGAAAGTGATACAAATCACCACCGTCTAGCCAATTGAAAGTAGAACTTATCATCATAGAGTAAAAAACGTGAAAGCAGGCAAAAGTAAGCCTATTTTTATCCGCCTACTCGACGGATAAGTAAAAATATCTACACAGTGTGTAGATATGGTTTGCCGCTCACTGTCGACTTTGGACTTTAAGAGAGGAAAAAAATTTGCAACACTGGTTACCATATTTTCATTTTCCATATTATTATTTGTCATATTGTCATTTTTATTTTCAATATTCGTCCATATTGTCATTTTTAATTAATCCTGAATCGTTTTTTAGTTGAAAAGAAAAAAAAAAGAAAAAAGGCTATGAATTGTAACTTATCCACTTGGAATGAAAACCAACTTTCACGGCCAGGGTCGAAATGTTCGATATATCGAAAATCTCGAACGCATTGCCATCTCGAATGAGTCCTCGCTTTGCGATCTATCTCACTTTCAACCCTAGTAGTGAAATCTACTATTGTTATGAATTTAAATTTCACAGCCTTTTAAGCACCAACTACCGCTTGGCAACATTTTTAAAAGACGTGCAAAATTACAGCTAGTGGGGGGAAAAAATTACTGGACATTGCTTTCAAACCGAGTTAATTTCTTCGGTTTTATAAACAAGAAAATTGCAATTTTAAAAATAATTTTTTTTTTTTTTACTTCAAATTGAATATTATTCAATATTTTTCTGCTTAGCCATTTTCAGCACATGTTTCTCACAATGAAGAATAGGAATATCATTATAATTGTAGTTGTTTCCAGCTGATTTAAGGCGCCAAACTGCTTTGCCCGTCAAGGCTATGATACTTTTAACCAAAAGCACTTTTCGGATTACATTAGCAACAGCATTAAATCGAGGCCTAAGAACAAGGGCTAAATTTAATTTCTTTTTTGAAGAAAAATTTTTGCTCAAAAAATAAAAAAATTGTAAATGATATTTTTTTAAATAATGTGGCAGCAGTCTTATTCTCTTATCGTGTTTTGTGGACATGTTCGAACATGCTCGAACATATTCGAACATATTCCTCACTTTCATCTAACACCATATTCAACGTAAATTTGAGGCTTAACTATTTTTTTTAAAAACTCGATCACGAAAGTAAAAAACAAACCTACAATTGTTTTGAAAAAAAAAAAAAAATGCTAGAAATTTAGCTAAGTGTGACTCAAAGTCTAGCAAAACATAGCATTTATAGTCTGAAATTAACCGGTCTTGGAAACCGGTCATATCGGGGCCATTTCCGTAAATATAAATAGCAGCCACAGCAGAGGATGTCTCCGTTTACAGCTAAGCCCCCAAAATTTAAAGCATCCGCTTTCTTTTTACGATCAGCCACATCCAACATATTTGGAAAACTTTTTTCGCTGAAATGTCCTTTCAGTGCGATCCACATCCATTCACCAAAATGAATCTTAAAAATGGAGAAGTAAGCAAAAACATCAAACTTTTTCCAGGGGACCCCAGTACTGAAATAAAACTAAGTCCTCAGGGGAGGAAAAAAAAGGAAAAAAAAAATCGGTTGTAAATTGGGTTTCAAGGTCAGGGGACAAAGTTTCAAACTACGTCACTGAAACTTTGATATAAATTTTTATTACGATCGGTATTCCGTCGAATGTAAGCCCCGGCAGGGTTAATATTAGAGCATTAATAGATCAATTTAATGGCACATTTAACCCTTTTGGTTTCTCTCCGTGCCAAGAAAGGAATCCATTTCCCCTCCTTCCCTTTTCTTTTTTCCCTTTTTCGGATAAAATACGGATTCCGGATTCAATGATCCGAATCCGTGAAACATTCGGACAGTGCATTAAAAGGCCGTTCCGCGGTACATTTATGGAAACTACCGTTATTGCATTAGAATGATTTTCGTGATATCGTAAAGTAAAAAAAAAAAAAAAAAAAAAAAAAACGATGCCTTTTGTTTATTTTGAAAAAAAAAAAAAAAACGGCCAACGTTGCCTTGTTGACCTTTGACCTGTTTATATTCTTTTTTTTCAAGGGCGTTAAAGTGGGTACTCGCGTTTTACACGAGTTTATTGTCGTTAACGTCTTTTTTTTTTTTTTTTTTTTAATCCTTCCTTCACTAACCCACTTTGTATACGTTCTAGAGTGTTTTTAAATGATGATAGATGATTCAATCGTGAATAATATCCTAAAATAGCTTTCGTTTACAAAAGGCGAGAAAAAAAAAGAATATATATTCTGTTAAAATAAAAAATTCGTAACTGACCTTCAAAAGCTTTTTGCCAACGACTAAAAAATCTTTATAGGGGAAAACAATATTTTTTTAAATTTATATTTTCGGTAATAACTTTTGGAAAAAAATTCTCGGCAGATTTCGGAAATAACCCCTCGAAATAACCCCGAAAATTAGGTATGGTTGGGAGACTATTCCTCTCAAAAATGGGTTAGTGTAACGCACTTCCCAAGAAAAAGTGTGATATAAAATTGAGTTACTAAAAACTTAAACTTCGTTATAAAATTTTATAACAAAAATTATTTTCAGTTTTTTCTCAAGTTATTTTATTTTCTTCTAACACGCTTCCCGAATTTTTCAATTTCTGTTTTTCTTTATTTTTGAGCCTTTGTCAAATTAAAAATACAAGAAATAAACCGAAAATTCGGAAAAATATTGTAAGTCAAAATAATTGCCAACTTAAGAACCATATCGCCGCTTTTAAAAATCAGTTAAAAAGTGGTATAGTGGATAAAGGCGACTGGTAAGTCAGCAAGGCTCAGGTTTTATTCCAAAAAATTTTAATTTTTTTCCCTTTTTTTTCTCATGAAAAATTTTAAAAAAATAGCCTATAAAGTCCCCATATGTTAAACATAGTGCAATTCAAGCATAAAATTAATATATTGCTCAGTTAAAAATTTTAATTATAAAAATTTATAAATAGTTATACAATTTTATAACGCACTTTATCTTCGGTTGTCCGAAATTCTATACAATTTATATATATTTTTATATAATTTTGGGCAAGTGCATTACATTAACCCAAAAAGGAGAAGTGTAAAATCGCCTTTAAACAGCATGTTTCGCAATCTTTTGGAGATATCGACATGTTCCAGCAAGCCTATGCAATTTTTAAGCTCATTCTCCAATCCTACGGGTCAAATCACGTATTGGATCCGTTCGATTCGGAAACTCTTGAATTTGTACCCTCAGTTGTGTCCCAGCGGTCGTGAGAACTTCTTTGAACGAAAAAAATGGAAATTTCAGATTTTTTTGATACATGGAAATTTTGGCGCCATTTCCATGCAAAAGAGAAAATTTCAAAAAAAAAATTGACAACACTAATTTGCAGTAACGAAAATGAAAAAAGAAAAAATCGTAATATATATTCAGTGTATCCTCATCACGTCAAAAAAAAAAAAAAAAATTTTGACAATTTTTACAACTCTTAATCGATATAATTCACTTCGAACCAGTATTCCGTTAGTCTGCACGGACTGGAATTTATTCCCGATAAAAGCGACCACACATTATTGATTAGAAAATTCCTGAAATGTTTTTTGATCCATCGAATGCGAAAATTCCAAAAATTTTCTATTTTATGTATACGCGTAACTCTTCATCGCAAAATTTTCTTCTTCTCTTTTATTTTTATCTTATATATTTAAAAAAAAATCCTTCATGTCAATCACCCGTCAAATTCCAAAATACATCCAGTTTTTTTTTTTTTTTTTGCTGCAAAGTTAAACAACCGTTCATAATTTTCCTTCCTAAATCTTCCAACATTTATCCATTTAAAACATGGTTAATTATTGATAATAAACGTACAACATGTTCACATTTACTTTCGTTTTATTATTCTCCCTTTGATATATCGCAAAAATCATTAAACGAAATCGTTTGCGTATGCACACAAATCACAAAGTAAAATCTGATTTTCCCGGCCACGATTTATCTTTGGCAAAGAAAAAAAAATAATAATAATGCTTTTTCTCGGGAAAGTTATCTTTTTTTCCAAGAAACTATTAAATTCACTTTAAAAACCCGGAGGTTAATACGCTTTTGCGAACCAAACAGACAACTCTTTAACATAATTTATAACACTAATTTCAATTTTGCGTAAGGCTAGCAATAAACTTGAGTTACCTTTTTGCGGCTTAAAAAAAAATTCCCAATGGGAAAACTCCTGGGTTGTTGTTGCTGCTGTTTTTTTTTTTTTTTTTTTTTTCCTCCTCCTCCTTCTTCTATTCTCATACGGCAAGCTATATAAGGGTCCAGGTGCAACTTAACACATCCGCTTTCTAAAAAACCGGAAGTTATAAAAGAATGAAAATTTTAAATTTTTATGTTTTTTCATGAATGTAATGCGCGGGGTCCGCGCATTGTCGTATAAAGCACAACTTGATCCGTTCCTATTGTCACCCCGAGGACGTTCTTTAAATGAGGTCACCGGAGTAGGTGGAGGCTTACTTTTTCAAAAAAAAAAAAAATTCCGGTGCTATTTTTTATAGGCATAAAAAGATGAGGAGAACACTTGGGCGCTGCTCCAGATCTTTAATAGAATTGAGGCCCAAAGACGTTAAGGCAAAAAAGAAAAAAAAAGGTAGCGCTCAAGTAGTGTCATGTACGATTGGAAGGAAGGGGGCAGGGGGGGGGGGGGCGCAAAAAATTCTTACGATTTCTTACGTGGGGGAGGGGGAGTACCCCCTAGGGGGTGCGGAAAATCTTAGATAAGAATTTTAATTATTTTTTTTGGTATTAATTGTTAAAAAAAATCAAATTATAGTATAAGAAATGGACATTAAGGTGTGCCATTTTAAAAAAATTTTGAAATGTTGGGGGGGGGGGGAGGGGGTGTTGAGAATCTGCTTCTTTCAAGTGTGAAATTACTAAAAAAAAATTTTTTTCGAATTTTTTTAATGTCTTAGTGGCCACCCCTTCAAGGCCACTTTAGCTTTTTTAAAATCGGGCAATCAAGGTCCTTTTAACTCCATTTTTTTATCCACTTTAAGGGCCTACAAAATATTAAAAAAAATATATTTTCTTATGTTTTCGAGGTCGTAGAACACGAATTTCACTATCCTCAATTTTTCCGATTAACCCCTGTAACGTCATGAGCGTTTTTATCGAGCTTATACCTGATTTTTCCGACTGAAACTCTGCTTAATCTCGATTTTGAAGCCCTGAAAATTTTTTTATTTGATTGATATCACTCATACTTATGTAAAACTACCCGTAGAACACGGATTTCACCATTTCGATTTTTTCCGATCAACTCCTGAGTAGGGGTAAAAGTGTAAATTCGGTTTTTTAGGGCAAAAATGGATTTTTTTGCCAAAAAAATGGCATCATTTCGATTTAGAGGTCATGTTCAATGACAGTTTTTCGTCAAGACACTCTAATTAATAATGATCTTTTGTGTTTCCTATCGATTTCCAAAATTTTTTTACCGTCGGAAAATTAATTCTACCACTAATTTTTTTGAAGTTTCAAATTTTTCCAACCGTAAAAAAATTTTATAATTCCCAAATTTTGGAAAAACCAAAAAAAAAAAAAAGTCTTACGTAATACTTGAACGCTCCCAAAGCCAAGGGGTTAAAAAGGGAGAAATGTTTTTCTTGGTTGAAAAAGTTCGATTTTTCTTATAAACATCGCTAAATTATTATCAAACCCTAAAGAATTTTTACAAGAAAAAAAATGTAATAACAAACACGACACAATAGGATGTAATAACGATTCTTGGAATCATCAGCCCCTTAAAACTTTTAAAAGTATATCCATCTGATCACAATTTTTTCCAAAGCTTGTCAAAGCTCTTGTCATGGAAATCTTCCCCAAGGAAACAAACCTTACAGAGAAAAAAAAAAACTTCGCTATTGTGATCTTCAAACCACGAGAAAATATAAGCTGATCAACAGAGTCAAAAGTCAAATGCATCAAAGTAATAAAAACTTTTCCTTTTTATGAAAAAAAATGGGATCTCACCTGGCGAAGAGAGTTTGGAAGAGTTCGCGAGGATGTGTGTGTGGGGAGAAAAAAAAGGCTTGACTTTTTTATTTTTAACCTGGAGAGGAGCATGGGGGGGGGGAGGGGGGAGGCATTAATGTCAGTGAAATAGATTGGAAATTCAAATTCGTCTTTATGTCAACTTGTCCCGGATGACAAATCGTGTATGCCACAATTTCCTCCTCTCCTCGCTCCAATGAATTTTTGATTTCTAGTCCCTCATTTTTCATGCCATATTTCCTTTTTGATAACCTTTTTTCCGGAACCCCTTTGTTATTGTAATATCGATTAGGCTTTTCTTTTCTTCCCCACTCACTTAATCCCACCAATTTCCAATATATATCTTCCTTATAATCCTTTTATTACTTAAAGGTAATCGCGTTATAAGATTAAATTTCCAACCGTTAGGATTGGATTTATTCATCTTCCCCATTATGTTTAAAATATATACCTTTTTTCGTTACGAACACATGCTCAGTACGCAAAATCGGTTCAAAAGATTTTATCTTTAGAACCTCTGCAGGGAACTCGGAAGTTGGTCTACGGAAGTTGATCTACTGGATCGAAATATTGTCTAGGGCGGCAAAAGATGACTCTTAGGCCTGCACAGAGCTATGCCGAATAAAAAAAAAATTGACAAAATAAAACCATACATTTTTTTGCATTGCATTAGCATTTTTTTGCTATTTATCACAGGTGTAAACTTAGCCCTTTGCCGCTTAAAATTTCGAAAATGGAAATACCCTATTCCTCTCAAATATTATTTTTATGTATTATATCTACAAAAGAAAAGCATTAGGCCAAAGGGTCATTAAAAGAAAATATGTACCCGATATTTCTCAGTTATGCCAACTCAATTTTATTTTTTTAACTCTTTTTCCCGAAAATTTTTTAATATTATTTGTATGAATTAAGGTGTTTTAGGGGTCGCTGATTCCGAACCTGAAATTAGTTTTTACATGGGGGGGCACTGGTGGCCCTCTAGAAAACAAGCTTTTTTTAAAATTATCCGAAAAAAAAATATATGGATATCGATTTAAATGTTTTCCGGCACCCTGATTTAAAATCTAATCTAGGATTTTATGTAGGGGCGCGTGCAGCCTTTTTTAGAAAATCAACTCGTTTTAAATTAACTGCCTCCCGGAAAATCAACTTGTTTTTATTTTTCAAAAACCGATTATTTTTTGAGTAATAATAATTAAGGAAACTGAAAATTTTAAAAGCTAATGGTCCGCCATCTTTAATTTCAATTTTTTCAAAATATGGACTTCAGATTCGGAGAATTAGCAGTTCAAAAAACCCCTTTATTAATTTTTATTACTTTTAAACTTATAAAAGCCTCTACAGAGAAAAAACGGCTTTGCCCATAAGCTGAACATAGATGAAGCCCTCTAGTTAAATATAGCATAAATGACTGTCTAATTGTCTATTCGTTATTTCCTCGCATTTTTAGGTTCATAAAAATAAAAAGAGCAATAGATAAAGCGTTTACAAAATTCGAATATAATAAAAAATCTGTAACATTTCAAATAAGATTTTACCAACCACCCGCCATCTTAAACTTTTTTTTTTTTTTTAATTCTGACTTCATATTCGGTTTTAGCAGGCCAAAATATCCTTCGTTAAATGGTTTTTGGAATTTATAAATCCCAAGAAAAAATGCGTTATAAAATTTTGTAACTACATAACGTTTCGGCCGATTATAAAATTTTATAACTATTTATAAATTTTTATAATTAAAATTTTTAACTGAGCAATATATTAATTTTGCTTGAATTGCGCTATGTTTAACATATGGGAACTTTATAGGCTCTTTTTTAAACATTATTCATGAGAAAAAAAAAGAAAAAAAACTACAATTTTTTAGAATAGAACCCGAGCCTTATGGGCGACTTACCAGCCGCCTTTACCCACTACACCAATTCATTAAAAGCGGCAACATGGTTCTTAAATGGCCAATTATTTTGACTTATAATATTTTCCAGGTTTTTCCGAATTTTCGGTTTATTTCTTGTATTTTCAATTTGACAAAGGCTTAAAAGTAAAGAAAAACATAAATAGAAAAATTAGGGAAGCGTTAGATGAAAATAAAAAAAACTTAGGCAAAAACTGAAAATAATTTTTGTTATAAAATTTGATAACGAATTATGCATTATAAATAGATTTTTTTTTTTTGGCGGGTTATTAAATTTTATAACAAAGTTTAAGTTTTTAATGGCTGAATTTTATAACACTGCAAACCTTTAATTTTCTTTTAAGAAAATTAAAGCTTTGCAGTGTTGCAAAACTGATGGGTCTATATATGGACCCACGGGAGTTTGGGCATTAAAATCCATGGGTCCATATATGGATCCATGAAGGGTTAAAGCATTACTTGAACAAGGAATATTATAAAGTAAAAAAAAGTGGAAAAAAGCATGTTTTTACAGGAAATTGTTTCTTGCTTGATCGGAGCCAAGGTAATTAAGAAACTTTTATTTCGAACACAGTAAACTTTTAGGCCGCACACCCGGAGCCGTTTCGGTTTTGGCGTTCGAACAGTTGCTTGGCTCGTGCAGACATGCATCACACGCTATAACCATAACGAATCTACTAAGCTTTTAATCAAATACAGACATTTCAATTATCAGCAGAGTACAAATGCTCAGACCTATTCAAACCTTGAAATGTAATACTGCTTTTGCTATCCGAGCAAAGATGTTTCTCCAATTTCCCTAAATACCCTTAATCGAATTTTTAAAAAAACAAAAAACTCGCGTTAATTATAAATGAGAAAAAGATTAAAAGGGGGATAATAATACGACATTTCAGACTGTTTATGGATGAGCGACTATTTATTCAACCGATTATAGAATCTGATTATTAATCTGCACAAAGATCATGTTTGACGAGATGAAATATTAGGCGAAAGGATTTCCCAGAAAATTCAAAACACACCGACAAACATGCTAGATAACAGGAAAACGACAATTATCAGTGCATTGATAATTTAAACGTTAAATACCGTGAAGCCGGGCATTTTCGGATTTAATCCCAAAAGGGACAGGGAAAGAGAGATGCGATTTAACCGGTCCGCAAAATCCTTATAATCTAGAATTAGACATTTTTTACTTTTTCCTTAAATGTTTTTACCGTCTCCTACAGTTTCACCCTGTTTCACGGCATTTAACTCTTTCTTTGAAACCATTAACCGCTCCGGTTGACGGTATCGGAATAATAAATCTTCCCCCCGTCTAAGCCCCTTTGGTTGCTTAATTTAAATCCTTTATTCGATTCAAAAGCCAAGAGACAAATTGGAAGTTAGCCTAATGGGGAAGTTTTTGACCAACGGGTTAAAGTAAATATACAAATATTTATTTTATGTTAAAATTTACGCAACGGAATATAGCAAAAAGTTAAAAGGGTACAGCTAATCCACAAAACGCATTCATCGCATTGGCGATTGTCCATTAATTTCGCATATAAATCCGGAGTTCGGTGAAGGGAAAATGGGGAGGAAAAGGGGGGATCGGAGAATATTTCCAAAAAAGATATTTGTTATTAGTTAATCGATATTTATAATGAGCAAAAAACACCTCATCTAATGGAAACCCCCCCTCTTTTACCCCGGCATCGAAATGTATTTGGGTTAATCTATTGCGGTTTCACATTTAAAACATAATAACCCTTTCCTTTGTCTCTTAACTCGATGGCGACAATAAAAATGTTTTTTGTCGCGTCCTGCCTCGACAGATTTAATCGGCTATCTTGTAATCCCATGAATATTCTATGGCACGGTACGTACATAATTCACCTGACAGGAAACCGTCAATCTTGAAATCATGAGCGTTCGTAATTTTTTTTTTTTTTTTTTTTTTTTCTTTTTTTTTTTTTTGCCTTGCCGATGCAATTTCAGTTTTGCAAACGTTTAGTCCTAGGAGGAGAAGCAGCCCCGTGTTTTGTTTTTCGATATATAACTTCATCGATTGAAATTTAGAAGCGGATGGTATAGAGGAAAGAAAGGGGGGGGAAGGGAAAACGAGGGTCGTTATCCAAATATATTCAACCCCTTCGATCTGGAGATCCCCCCCCTCCTTTCTCTTTCAGTCTCCCCTCCCTTATGCTTTCGGATTTTGAAATTTTCATTTCACCCGGTAGAAATTTCAACTTGGTCGGTTTTCGCGTTCTTCGTTTTAATGTTTCCTATAGTTTGTTCCCTGCCAGACTAAACTGCAGAAACATGACATGTGGATCGACTTTGAAGCGTGGGGTAGTAATATTTATTGGGGTGAATGCACTCTTTTTATGTCGAACGATTTGCTTTCTTTTCCGTGTGATTCATGTTTTTTTATTTTTATTTATTTATTTACTTATTTATTTTTTTTTTTGAATTGAGATTATCTTGTTATTTTCATGAACGGGTGATTAATTAACTCTGGATAATGGGACAGGGAAACGTGGTGGGTAGATGCTAGGGCTTTCAACAAACGAGTTACATGTGGGTAGATCAGAAAGCTCAAAAGATGGGTTTGAACCTTAAAATAAGCAATAAGGAAATTGTAAGGGAAGAATGGGTGGAAAGATGATTACACATAAGACCAAAGCAAAAGCTTAAGAGCATACTTGAGCGAGCAGAAAATAAATAGAAACAACCTGAATATGATACCGATTAACAAGTTAACCTTTTCCCGACAGCTATAGAATATATACAATTTTGAAAAATTTTCGGAAAATCCCCGAAAGTTTAAGGAATTTCCCACACCAGGTCTTAACCAAATCTTAAGCTTCTCTCCTAAAGGAAAAACACAAGGGTATAATGGGTTGCATAACTACTTTTGGAAGGGCTTTGTAGAAATTTGTCTCGGAAATTCCCGGGATCTCGAGTTTTTTTACCGAAAAATTTCCCGGGAAAATTTTTTTTAACTAGTCGTTAATTCCCGCTTCCCGGAAATGGAATTTTCTCACTTTCGAAAATTCTCGATTCCGGGATCGACAAATTTTTCCGGGAACGGTAATAATATCAATTTTATCACATTTATCACACAAAATTTTCAATATTTTAGAAAAAAGTTATAAAAATGAGAAAATTTTTTTTCATACTTCGCCTAAAGCGTGCCCTTTGAACAACATAAAAAATAAAATTTTCGACTTGGCTCCGCTTATTTCCGAACTTACTTCCCGAAATACGGAAATCAGGGTTATTTTCTTTTCTTTTCGTCTTCTAAATAAATTCTCGGCTTTCCCGGGATTCCCGGGAATTTAAGTGTGTCAATTTCTCGATTCCCGAGAAATTAAAAGCTAAGCAAAACGGGACTTGTCGTTTTCGGGATTGATTTTTTTTTCAAAAACGGGAATTTCCGATTCCAGGGAATGAAAAAACGTCGGGAATTTGGATTCTCTAGGGCTTTGCAATTTTTCAAAAAATACTCCCAAAATCAGACATCATGAAAATCGCTTTTCACCGAAATTCCGCTTTCGGGAAAAGTTAAAAGCACATTAACCTTGCGTTGTCTTTTTTTGTAATCGTTTTAAGGATAAAGGTTATGAAACGTGAAGGAAATCCCAAGAAAAAATGCGTTATAAAATTTTACAAATATTTATAAATTTTTATAATTTAAATTTTTAACTGAGTAATATATTAATTTTATGCTGAAATTGCACTATATTTAGCATATGGGGACTTTATAGGCTTTTTATAGGCGCTTTTCATGAGAAAAAAAAAGGAAAAAAAATTACAATTTTTTGGAATAGAACCCGAGCCTTGTAGTCGACTTACCAGCCGCCTTTATTCACTACACCATTTTTCAACTGGAACTGATTTTTAAAACGGACGATAAGGGCAGTCTCCACTTGATAACGTTCACCGCATTCGCGTTATCCGCCTTCTCGATGAACGTAATCGCACCGGAAGTTTCGTGGATCTTTTACCAAGATTTTTTTGATCATCTTCTGCTTTTTTCTATTTACAAACATTAAAAATGGCGGTTTTGAAAGATGTTTTTACGGATTTAAAAAGAAAAATTTTAATTCGGGCATGGGGAAGACAATAAATCTGTTCCAAAACAAATTCTGGGTAAGCCAATTTTGTATACTTAATGAAATATACGGTACTCTTTTTATGCCACAAACGTTTACGGGAGCAAAACCTGCAAAGTACTTCCGGTGCGATTACGTTAACCGCAATGACGGACAACGCGAATGCCGTGAACGTCATCAAGTGGAGACTGCCCTATATGGTTCTCAAGTTACCAATTATTTTGACTTATAATATTTTCCAGATTTTTCCGAATTTTCGGTTTATTTCTTGTATTTTTAATTTGACAAAGACTCAAAAATAAAGAAAAACATAAATGGAAAAATTAGGGAAGCGTTAAAAGAAAATAAAAAAAACATTTTAAATAAAGCTGAAAATAATTTTTGTTATAAATTATATAACGAATTATAAATATATGTCCTTTTTGGCGGGTTATAAAATTTTATAACAAAGTATCCGTTTTTAATAACTCAATTTTATACCACACTTATTCTTGGGTTAACTACAAGAAAAAATCCGTAAGTCGGAGGATTCGAACCCTCGCTTCACGTTTGCGCCGGCTGTTCCAACCTCAAAACTAACTAGACTGCGTGTAACTTACTTTAAAAATTTAATAACCAATAATTGTTGATCCACCGTGCATATGCACGGGGCATAATTTCGTCTCAAGAGGATAAATCGTAGGAGCAATAAAGTATGTATGACAGTACGACGAGGTCCAAAAGTTTGCAAACCCTCTCCTCCCCTTGTTGTACAAACAAAAGTCTAACATTTACATCGAACTGATTCTGGTATCCTAAGAGGAACTTAGCACTGCCCAAGGAACATGTTCGTAAGTTTTCCAACCGAACCTTTTCATCTCCGTCAAAATGACGGCATTATATTTACGAAAAATAAAATTTTCAATTTCGCATGCATTTTGTTGAAATTGCTGACATTAGTTTAAAATAAGCTTTCCAATTTTATCGATTTTTAATTATTTTTTAAAATACATTAAAAACAAAGAAAAATAAATTGCACATCCTTTGCATGACATCAAAAAGCAAGAAAACGTTAAAGAAATATTCGAAGATTTTATAAACCTTACAGTAAGAAAAATCGTATCGGAACCATTCCCCGTATCTGTGTCAACTTTACTGCATGTAATAAACGGAGACATGATTCCATGTCAAGATTTAATAAACAGAAAATTATATCAGATCGATTTTGTAGATGCTATTAAATCGTAACATCCTCCGGATTCTTTACTAGCATTCGCATTATTATCATTTTGGAAACAAGGACGAAGACGTTCCACAGACTCGAATGAAATATAACCCCAAGAATATTTCCATGCAGTTAAAATTTATTAAACGATCAGAATAAGAAATTCGAGAAAACATTTCCTGAAAACTATGGAAGTTGGGGATGGGAAAATAAAATACACTAAAGAGCAAATTTTCCATGCGACTAGATCCATAAATCTGCTTTAGGGCAGAAAATAAGAAGTACCGTTATTATTGAAGAAAATTTTGCACAAACAAATATTAGAGACGCACAAAGAAAATGTAATAGGGAAAAGAAATTCATCTTCGCAGAATAAATAAACACAAAAAAAAAAAAAAAAAAAAAATATTAAAAAAATTGGAAAAACACATTTTTATTATTTTTTGTTCGGAGCTAAATCCGCCGTTCCAGTCGTTAAGGAGGAAAAAAATTTAATCAATTCATTCTCGTTAAAAACAAAAAAAAAAAAAAAAAAAAAAAAACATTTCGGATTTCGTCATTGTACAATGAAAACGATATCGTCACCGAAGTGCAATTAGTCAACGATTCAGGTTATTTAATAATGAAGAAAAAAAAAAAAAAAAAAAAAACTAAAAGCCTACAACTTGTAAATGTTTAAAAAATAAACTGCACATACTAATTTTACACTTAAAAGAGAGATTTAAAAGTTATGTTATCAACGTAACATTTTTAAAAGCCTAATTACTTCATTTCGATTTCCTTTCAAAGAATGAAAGGTGTGGTTTGATATTTTTCCTAACAGAAGGATTTCATACCGTGACATCCGATCCCGCAGTAAAATGTCCTAATTAGAATAGCGGAGGAAGTGATTTAAAGTGTTTAAAATTGCAATCGTCACTTAATTTTTTTTTTTTTTTTTTTTTTTTTTTTGTCCCTAAAACAAATCGATTAATTGCATAACCCTGACGCAGCATCTTACAATTACTTGGTCCGTTGCCAATGGTCATCTTTTTCCCGTATTTGTCAATTTACGACGTAACCTGACTTACGGCAATATTCCCAATGTTTATATTTAAGGTCGTTACCATGCATGTTTTTTTTTATTATTTATTTACATATTCAAGGTATTTTAAATATTTAACCTTAACGGTTTTCAAGATCGAGATATATCGAAAATGCTTCGGTTTTTTTTCCCCCAAGGATGATTTTTTTTTTTTTTCGTCTTCTTTTGGAACAATGATGGATTATGTAATATTTTTGAGGAACTGATCTTGGACGCGATTTTTTAAGTAATCGCCTCGAGGGGTGTTTAGCCCGCAAATTGCTTTTCAACTCATACGAAGGCTACGGTTCTTTATCATAACAACGTGTGTTCAATCTGCTTTGAATAATTCTTTTTCTCCAGTTGATGTAAAAAAAAAAAAAAAACTAAACTAGTGATGAGCACGCCATGTCATTTGGCATTGAAAATCTCGACCTTGACGTATGAAAAAACCACTATTCTCGACAACTCGTCGTCTCCTCCTACTTACGAATTATGCCATTATCATCGTTTAAACTGCCTTTTATTGCCGATATAAAAAAAATAATCCTGTTTTTTTTTTTGTTTTTGTTCTGATAATGGAGGAGTGGAACGAGATCGGGAAGCGATTTACTTTTCGTAAAGATATCGTCGATAGGATAATTGGGAATATTCGGAAGTCTCCCCAAGATTGTTAAGGGGCGGGCAACACTTAACCTAATTTCAATAAGATGTAAATGAACCGACATCTACCGGGAAACTTGGGGAGGTTTTAATACTTAGTTAACTGGATATGAAAATTTACATATTATATTCCTTTTGTCAGACTTGCAAGTCGGACTTGGTTTTGAATTAATCATTCGTGAATAATTTTCCTTAACTGGCGGACATCCAGAAGGTGTGACCGCCTCCCACCTCTTCCCCGTAAAATGAGGATTGAAAATTACTTTACTTTGAGGAATGCTGATCAAACCTTCAGGGGGGTTTGCAACATCGTCCAGTCCTTTTCTCATCATTCATTCGTATGTTTTTTTTTTTTTTTTTTTTTCTTTAATTGACATAGGAAAATACCCACGGACGTTATAACAATGCAGCAACGTCATGTAACTGCATTCCCGCGATATTATTCCAAGTAGTCGACGATGTCATTTTTCTTTTCGACAGCACCTGGAATTAATCAATCATTTATTGTAAAGGCGGTTTTTTTTCTTTTGAAAGCTCAGAGTGGACTTAGCGAACATTTAATCATTCAGGTGTAGGAAACAATTGTTTCAGCCTTAAGGCTAAAGGCACCAAATACTGATCTTAATATTTAATAAAAATGGGGGCAGAAAATTAAAAAAAAAAAAATTAATATTTGAAATATTAATTACTTCCATTAATAATAATATTAATGGAAGTAACGCCAAAATGGGAATTTCGCAAAAGGGACTAAAAATCAATAATCAAACATCAAATAAGTTTTTTCTGTCCGATTTATTTTATTTAATTATATTTATTTTATATTAATTTCATTTTATTTATTTTATATTAATTTCATTTTATTTATTTTATATTAAATTTTGGAAGAAGGACCTCCTTTTCCGATATAAAACTGATGCAAAATCTTGTAAAAATTTTAAAGTAAAAATAAATTATTTTCTTTTCAGTCAAATTTTTTAAGTAAAGTTTGTCTTATGATTTTTTGTCAATTTTTATTTTCAGGCCTCTTCGGGTCGTACATAAATTACGTAAGCATGGGTTAGACCCTTTTTGCACGTTTTATCCCATTTCGCCATACTTAGCTAATGAGTAAGATGTCAAATTTGGACCCCCTCCCCCCCTAAATGTGCTTACGTAATTTATGTACGACCCCCTTAGTGCTCAGATGAAATTAGTTGAGACTGATTTAGTGGCTTTTCGATTGATGATGCACCGCCCCCGAAAATTTTTTTTTGTCGGCTACACCTGAGTAATTAAATGTTCGCTAAGTCTCTTCTGAGCTTTCAAAAAAGAAAATCGCATTTACAATAAATGCTTGATTAATTCCAGGTGCTGTCGAAAAGAAAAATGACATCGTCGACTATATTTTCACGGGAATGCACTTACATGACGTTGTTGCATTGTTATACGTCCGTGGGTATTTTCCTGTGTCAATTAAAATAAAAAAAATCATACAAATGAATGATAAAAAAATTTGGAGATTTTGAGAAATCCATATTTGGAAAATCTCGGATTTTCCGATTCTGGAGATTTTAAAATTTTTAAAAGTCGGGATTCTCTATTTCCCGAATTTTTAAATTCATCGAGAAGCAACTCTCCTTGGAAAGCTAAAGGCTCGCAGGAACATAGGCTAATTTGGAGATTTTGAGAAATCCATATTTGGAAAATCTCTGATTTCCCGATTTTGGAGATTTTAAAATTTTTAAAAGTCGGGATTCCCTATTTCCCGAATTTTTAAATTCCTCGAGAAGCAACTCTCCTTGGAAAGCTAAAGGCTCGCAGGAACATAGGCTGTTTTCGACGCAAGGTTGCACAAGCGTATCGTAAAATGAACGGGAGCCTTAAAGTCGGCCGGGCAGTGAATTAAATAATCACTTGATACTAAATACGTTTGTTAGATATTAAAATCTGTCACAAACGTCTATTTTCTATTAAATATTGTCATAGATCAGTAGGTCTTTTAGTAGGTCAGACATGAGAAGGAGTCACAGTTCTATTCCTCACATTTATCAAGCTTTTTCGCAGTCTGATATATCCGCTAAAATAATTATAAGCTCGTTCCTTTTTCTTTTTTTTTTTTTTTCCTCCAAGAAACTAGTATTTAAAACAAAATTTGGAATATACGAGGCATTTATTAAAGTATTCACCAAGATTCAGTTTGCTTCAGCGCCCACACGGTTGCTGCCCCCATAACAGTTTTGTTTACTTTCGAACTAGCTAACTTGGTATCTTAGCAATGTGACCTCCAAAGCAGACGATAATTCACAATGGAATCTGGTGGATGAGTTTTGCCTCTCCCGTTTATGTGAATATAACTGTCCTGATCATAACATGCATTTTGGTTGTATTTTTGTAACATGATATTTTTAGTTAATTTATCAATTTCTTAATTAAGCCGATAACAAATTTTATATAAAAAAATTTTCCTTTCACTTTTTTTCATGATTTTTTTCCCTTCAAAGTCAAGCATGCTTAAGGTATTAGTTCGTTTACATCGCCGGTCGATTAGCCGGGCGGTAAAAAATTATATCAATTTAAAAAAAAAATTAATTTTGTTTTTGAAAATTCGGTTTTTTACAAATGAAAATGAAATTGGGTTGCACCGAAATTGTGCCAAACAGTTTTATTATGTTTCAGAGGAAAAGATTCAAAATTTAAAATGCATGAAAAAGGTTTTCCGGTTCCTAAATTTGGAAATTTTTTAAAACTTTTTCGCAATAAACAAAAATTCGCCATCCCCGTTCATTCCCGACCATTTTTCCTAATCTGTTTTTCCTAAAAAAATAAATTCCTATTCCATTTTTCCTAAAAATTTTGGTTCCAAAAATTTTTTTCCTAACTCTTTTTCCCCTGATTTTCAATTTTCCTAAAATTTTTTGATTCCTAAAGTAACATTTCCTAAAATGAATATTTTTCCTAATTTTTTAAATCCCTAAAAGGATTTAAAGAAATTTAATTTTAGGGATTTTAAGAATGCTAGGAATCAAAAAATTTTAGGAACATTAAAAATTAAAAAAAGAATTGTAAGGAAAACCATTTTAGGAACCAAAATTTTTAGAAAAATTAAATCAGGAATTCATTTTTTTTTTAGGAAAAAGGGATTAGGAATTTATTTTTTCAGTAAAAATGGATTAGTAATTTATTTTTTTAGGAAAAAGGGATTAGTAATTTATTTTTTCAGGAAAAACGGATTAGGAATTTATTTTTTCAGGAAAAATGAATTAGGAATTTATTTTTTTAGGAAAAACAGATTAGGAATTTATTTTTTTAGGAAAAATGAATTAGGAATTTATTTTATTAGGAAAAATGGATTAGGAAAAATGGTAGGAAGTTCGCCATTGTTTATTTTTTGTTGTAGAAATAGTTCCCAACTCCACCACTATAGCGCTGTAGTCTCTCGGAAAGAAACATTTTTTTTATTGCGAAAACACTTAAAAATTATGAGATATAAGAACAATTAAGTCTTGTTCATGCATTTAAAATCATTGATTTGTATCTCTGAACATAACAAAACGTTTTGGCACGGTTTCGTCGGTGTGGTTAGACTCCGTTTTCATGTATAAAATACCGCCGTAAAAATATTTTTTTTATTGTTAAAATGCTTCCACCGCCTAGCTAACCGGCTGGTGATGTAAACGGACAAATACCTTCACTAAACGTCGCCTAAAAATGAATTTATGCAATCACAAAAAAAAAAAAAAAAAAAAAAAAAAAAAATTCCTTCAAAAAACATTAAGGAAGAACATCACACCAATAAAATGATGATTTAATCGTTAAAATAAACAATGTCTGCATAAATGATTAAATATATTGAACGACTTGTTCAAGATTACTAAAACTGAAAAAAAAAAAAAAAAAAAAAAAAACCTTCCCTTTTTTTCTGTTTTTCTTTTTCTCAATTCGAAGATGAACTCTACTTTTGATAAGAAACTCATTGAAGTTAGAAAATACGAAAACCAAATTTGATGGTTTCTAAGACGTGATCTTTAACAAAACCTCAATTACAAATTCAGAAAAAAAAAGAAAAAGAAAAAGCTATTAAAATTTCATTACGACATTCTGTATTTTAATTCAAAGTAATTACATCAACTGTGCTATGTAAACCCCTTTCTCTAAAGGATACATTTCAAGTTTACAATTCAGGGAGTCGTGGGAGTGGGTGAAGTCTTTTTATTCCTGCTTAACTTTTAGGACTAGGAGATAATAGATTAAAGGTAAAAGAGAAAAAGGGTACGTACCTCGCTTAACCGTTATCTAATTTCAATGCTACGGTAACCCAAGTCATTGGAGCGAAAGAGGAATCCAAAACGAATCAAAAGGGAGAGGGGGGGCGACACATAAGGGGGGGGGGGAAAGACCTTTGAAATTTGAAGAATTTATACTGTTTTCCCAGGGAAATTCTCAAGTATTATTATTCTTCTTCTTCCAGTTTCTTGAGTTTCCTCCTTTACCTTTTGTGGAGTTTCTAGTTTGTATGCGTGACTTTTGACCCCCTCCCCCTTTGTTCTCCCCTTTTTTTTTGCACTATTCCGTGTCTCGCTCCCGATTCTCCCTCGCACCCGTTTTCCTGTATCATAATTTTCTGATCACTTTTATATAAGTAATACGAATCCCGTAACACGTGAGGTATCGAAGAAGCATGCAACCCCGTTTATAAGTCGACTGGATCTTTTAAAATAGAGAAAAAGAAAAAAAGGAAAAAGGAAAGGTAATAGGATTTCTCAAGGGAATAGAAATTTGAAAAATCAGTAATGGTTTCCTCTTTTTTTTTTTTTTTTTTTTTTTTTGATGAGAGCTAACGATTTTCTGGACGAGGTTATTTTCTTTTTTTTGTCTTAGAAAGTGTTTTATGAATAAGATCGACGTAAATTGAACTGCTCCATGTTGCGGTCGAACTTTTTTTCACTTTTCAATTTATTTTTTGCTCCTATAGATGATTAACGTTTAACAGTAGATGATAAAAAAAAAAAAAAAAAAAAAAAAAAAAAAAAAACTTTTAAGGCAATTTAAAAACACTGTATAATTTTTTTTTCTTTTTAATAAAGATTTACAGAAGCATGCTTAATATTTATTTATAATTACGCAATATTGTAATACAGTGTAATCAGTGACTAAATATGTATTTAAATAATAATTATGCATACTTTAATTTCTTAGCGAATAGTAATTATATTCATTTCATTTTTTATCTTCCTTTAGACGACATAGCGATGGTTTACAATGTTCGTCTACAAAGGCGTTGACTTTTTTTTTCCCTAGCAAATAAGCTTATAACAAGCTGTGGGCGGACTCTGTGTATTCCAGCTACGTCTTTCAACAAAAAAAAAAAAAAAAAAAAAAAAAAAAAAAAAAAAAAAAACGATCAAAATTTGAAACCCGACAGAAAAATTTATTCATGGAATATGCATAGCGTATTAGAAATTCCAAAATATGTCCGTAGACTTACACATATACAATCAATGCTATGAACCAGCATCCGAACGTCCGCCCACTTAAATTTTACATATGCTAAGCATCCTTAAATAATTAGTCAAGGACTTAGCTGCCGATAAAAATTTTTGCAAGTGGTTGCATGTCTCGGGATTGAAAT
Organism: Liposcelis bostrychophila; assembly: GCA_037577465.1. NCBI lineage: Eukaryota > Metazoa > Arthropoda > Insecta > Psocodea > Liposcelididae > Liposcelis > Liposcelis bostrychophila. The sequence continues at coordinate 24,066,682 of CM075213.1, forward strand.
TTGAGTTCCCAAGGGTGGGTTTTCCTGGGATCCTTCTGTTTTTCAAGGATTATCAGGTGGATCCCAGAAAATTCTCATAAAGTTAACGCAAATTTTGATCTAATTTTAATTCTTGGTTCATTTAAATATTAAGTCAGCCCCTTAGGGCGGAAGGAGTTCTTGAAGGGCTAACCATATTGCTGACAAGGGCACCATTTTATTGTGAAATTCTTTTAGGAACCGTCCATAAATTACGTAACCAGTTTTGGGGGGGGGGGGGTCGCTCAAACTCTTACGCTAATGTTAAATCTTCATAAGAGGAGGCCTATATTTGCTTACGAATGGGGCGGGGGGTCTCAAATTGCCAAGGTAATGAGTCGTATATTAAAAACAAGCAAAAGCTTTTGCTTTTACTTGTCAATAATATTTAAGTTTATTTGTACTTAATTAAGTTTAAATGACTTTTGCAAAACTTAATTTACCTTATTTATTAAGTTTAAGTAAACTTGTTTAAGTTTATTTAAAGAGCCTAAGCAAAAGCTTGTTTTTAATATACGACTCATTGCATACGTAATTTATGGACGACCCCTTCATCATGATAATCAGGGCTCAAATTCCGATTAATTTTTATTCGGAATCGGAATCGGAATCGGAATCGGAATCGGAATCTGATATTTCAAAAGTAATTAGAATCAGAATCGGAATCCGTGCTTTTTTTGAAGAAATAGGAATAGGAATCGGAATCGGAATCGGAATCGGAATCGAAATCTTGCCTGAAAACAGTTTGGCATCGGCATCCAAAAAAATATTTTCGATTCAGATTGACTTAAAAAGCACGAAAATACCGTTATTACAGTTATCAATTTTGGTTGAATTCGGAATCGGCATCGCTAAAATGTTTGTTAGTTGGAATTGGAATCGGAATCTGAAATTTTTTTCACCTTTCGGAATCGAAATCAGAATCGGAATCGCAACCCTGAGTATAATAAAATTCTAGTCAAATTTTTTAGGTTTTTCCTGGTTCAAAAAAATGATAGTTTTTTGGTTTCCCGGTAGTTATTATTTTTAACATGAACAAGTTTTAACACCAAAGAAATCACTAAAAAAATTATTTTAAAGTGATAAAGAAGTAAAAAATCGATTAATTTAATTTGTAATAAAAATTTTTTTTCATGAACATTTTTATTGTTTAATTTAATGCGCGGGACGGGGTATCCTAAATCTGACGCTACTTTTGAAAAGGATACATGCGAAGCTGATTTTTGCTGGCAAAGGGGGGGGGGGATGGGGAGAAATCAAAAATTTTCAACATCATGCTAACGTAATATTTGAGTGGACCCTTCTCAAAAAAATATTTTTTCCAAAAGGGGGATTTTTGACTTTCAAGTTACGGAAACAGATCTTGCACTTCCTGTTAGGGATCTTCCATAAATTACATTAGCATTATTTTGACAATTTTTGACCTCCCCCCTTAAATTACGTTAGATTTCGGTTACCCCCCTTAAAAGTTAAAAAAAAAATTAGGTAATATTAAACATTATAAAAAAATCTGAAATTCTTCGTAACTTAAATTTTGGACACTAGGGAAAAACCTGAGCGTGCTTTTTGAGAAATTCCACACTTAGTGTGGAAAAACCTGAAATGGACTTTTTAATATTTTTTGACCCTTCTTCTTATATTTCTTAGCTTTATTTTTAATTTTCTTAACTATTCGGATTATTCCACATTTCTTGTAGAATAACATGAAATCGAATTTTTTTTTTTTTTTTTTTAAATTATAAGAGTCATTGACAGGAAACGACAGCGCTTCTTCTTAAGTTTCTGCATCAGAATTAAAATTCGGATTATTTTTAAAATATTTCATCTTTTTCCACATATGCAGTGGAAAAAGAATTTTTTTTTTTAACTTAAGGTAGTTAAAAAAAGGGGCAACAACCTTTTCAATGAGAAAAGGACTGATATAAAAAGGTAACTCAAATCCAGTGAAGCAGATAATTAAGGGGTGGATGAATATTTTTTTTTTTTTGGCACACTATTAGTATACCGTTAGGTGCAAAGTTTTAAACAGTCTGCATTTTTAAGTTGATTTCCCTGTAAAAAAAAAACATGGAGAAACAATAATGATCATCCCTAATATGTACTTATTTATTTAAGCCTATTCATGTATGCATATTTATTCGTTCAGTTACTTTTATTTATTAAATTCCTTTCTGGCCGATGTTTTCAACATACGCCATTTCTCAAACTTAATTTCTAAAATGGGAGCAGGACGTTTTGACCCCATCGTTAAGACCCCAAATTTCGCCCCCGGCTTTTCGACCACAAAGTACTTCCCTATTTAATTCTAGTGGTCTGAATAAAATGCAAAAGAAAAAAAATTTTGTTTTATTATAGGTATGTAGAGCAATAAAAGGCGCATTTATACTGTATATAAACCTTAAAAAAATGGCTAAATGTGTAATAAAAGCAATTGATTAAAGCAGAGTAATTGAGATAAATAAAATTTAAAATCTGAACATATGTTCTTCTATAAGTTTTCTATCTGAGCCTTGAACAATTTCAGAAGATTTAATCACAAGTCCTCTATTAAATGTTATGTGAAATCCGCATGATATCCAGTTAAATCCTGTTCAAAAAAAGTTATCCTAAGAAATGGATTAACGGATATCTTCTAGATATCCGAACAATACCGAAAAGGGGATTCGATCATAAAGTCCACTTTTGGATATTATGGGATATCCATTGGATATCCAGCTCCGCACGTTGTTCTGAGAAGATATCCCCAGGCTGTCTTACAGATATCTTAATCCGGATATCCGGAATGGGATATATTTTGGAGATAAAAGGGATATCCAAAAGATATCGGGTGCTACTAGGGAAGAAAATTGTCAAACTGCAATGTTTTTCTTTATGAAATTCCCGATCCAATTTTAAAATCGGGATGTCTGATGAAGTGTGTGTTCATCTGCTAGGATGAAATAAACGTTTTACAAAATTTAGCCATATGAATTTCTACACGTTTGAGATATTTTTTTGATGTTTAGCTTATAAAACACCTTGAAAAGTAGTGTTTACCCAATCTCCATAGGCTATACATAAGAAATCAATTTTAAGTTAAGACAATTTCTCGGGCTTTTTTTAGGCATAAAATAGCAATTTTTATAAGACAATATCAAATTAAACAGAACGGTGCAAATCATTTGAGCCTATCCCCATTGTTCTCCCCGTAAATCACATTATGATTAGAGCCAATCCAACATTGACAAGATTCATCAAATGAGCCATTTTAAATCCCTTTCAATATTTAAAAATTTTAATTATAATACCATTTAAATATTTATTTGCTTATTTTTAAGAACTTAAAATCCTTTAAACCTAAGCCATTTACCATTATTATTAAAAGTTTTGCAAGTTGAAATTTGTTCATATTTGAAAACGATACTTGATTGAAGCTTGCCCATATGATTGTTCGCGTCATTTTCTCTTCTTGGCTCATAGTACTTGTTTCGCAATGGATTTTAAAATCATCGAAAGTCAAAAAGATAAACCACTGATCGTTTATAATAATTTTACCTACAAAAGAGGGTACGTGGGGGTGGAATATGTGCGATGGCGATGTACAAAAAACAACTGCCCGGGTATCATTAGAACGGATACGGAAGTTAAAGAAACATTGTTTTAAAGTGAGCATAATCATTCAGGTTTGCCGGAAAAAAACACTAAATGCATAATTTTGATCATTACGATTGATTAATTACTCGGCAGATTAAATTAATGTTGAATCCACTTTTATGTATGATCCGTTGGGGTACAAATGCGGCATTTAATTTTTGAAGTGGAGGGATAAATACAAGACACCTATGTGAAAAAAAATGATACATTAAAACTGATGAAAATGCTACGAAAAGAACGAAAAGGACGCCATTTAGCATCGATCAAACAAAAAATCTATTGACTGTTTATTTTGTTTGATCAACCATCAAATGGCGCTACATCATTTTTTTCCCTGAAGTTTATATTTGTCTCATATTTCCCCATAGTATGTCTCTAATTTGCCCCTTTTCTTGGGATATAAAATTCTTGGAAGAAAATTTCTTTGGAGCAAACACTTATTCCGCATGAAAGTGCTCATTTTTCCCCCAAACGGGCCTACATTTTTATTTTGTTAAGTTTTTACTATTGAATGATTGCTCGACAGATTAAATTATATTTTAATCAATTTTTATGTGACGCGAAATTTTCAGTTTTAATTTTTTTTTTGCTAGTCCATTTGCAAACTTTCTTCAATTTTCCCTCTTTGTGTTATAGTTCATTATGGCTGAAACGATAATCTATATTAATCCCCTTTTGGCTCAAACGATTATGTGGCTCTTTAGATAATATGGCTCTTTTGATTTACGCCCAAACAAAATTCGGATGGATATTAAAACTCCGATAAGCGAAACAGGGGATATAAATTTTTAGGGAAAACTAATTACTGGCATCATCGTGGCCGAAAATAATATAAAATAAAAAATTATCCAGTCCAAAGTCATTACCCTGGGAATCGTTCGCCTTCTCTTTTTTTAATTTTAAATTGTTCGGCTTGAAAAAAAAAAAAAAACAAACAACTAATTGTATCTATGAAAACATTGAAAAGGTTGTTGCCCCTTTTTTCAACTACCTGTTAATCCAGTAAAACAATTCTTAAATTAAAAAAAAAAAAAAAAATTATTTTTCCACTGCGTATGTGGAAAAAGATGAAATATTTTAAAAATAATCGAATTTTAATTCTGATGCAGAAACTTAAGAAGAAGCGCTGTCGTTTCCTGTCAATGACTCTTATAATTTAAAAAAAAAAAAAAAAAAAAAAATTCGATTTCATGTTATTCTACAAGAAATGTGGAATAATCCGAATAGTTAAGAAAATTAAAAATAAAGCTAAGAAATATAAGAAGAAGGGCCAAAAAATATTAAAAAATCCATTTCAGGTTTTTCCACACTAAGTGTGGAATTTCTCAAAAAGCACGCTCAGGTTTTTCCCGGGTCCCGTATTTTGCAAATGTTCTTTTTTTAAACTTAGAGGAAATGCGCGGGCAAAATGGAAAGTTTTTTTAAAGTTAGTTAAGTTACATAATTAAAAAATTATTTTTATTTTTCATGTTTATTACATGAGACGAATGCTAACGTTAGATAAGTAAAATCCTCCCCCCCCCCCCTTGTTGGCAAAAGTTCGCATTTTGAATACCCCCTCCCCTAATGTGCTAACGTGGATTATGGACGACCCCTTAACAATTTTGTACATCCAGTGAAAATTCCATGCATATTGTACGGGAACTCTATTCACATGTTCCATTGAGATTCTCTAAGAAGTCCGCGTATGCGAACCATTTCAAAATGCCCTAACGTTTGACACCTTTTACTTGGACGTAGGCTACTTCAGACGCTTTGCTATTGACGGACATCCTACGGACTTTTAATGAATGAAATCGCGGACGTTCATGGACGGATTTTGCCGTCTCCATAATAATTACTACTTTCTCACAAGATGTCTTACCGTCTGGTTTCGTTTTTCATTAACTTAATAACAATGTTGCTTTACGCAATTCAAACTATTTACGTCTCCGTATTAAAAAAAAAAAAAAAAAACGCTTCAAAGAATTTTGTTGCGTACTAAATCAAAGACCTTGCCGAATTAAATGCAAAATAAAACGATTTCATCGAATAGTATATAAATTACTGTGATTCTAACCTTGAAAATCTGCAGAATGTCAAGCCGATCATTATGTGTAATTATAGAAAATGACAATTGTTGCAAATAACACAGATGTAGAAGAATTGTTCGACCTAAACGTAAGAAAAAAAAAAAAAAAAAGCGCCAAAAAAAAAATTTTTTTTTTCTTTAAAGATCACCCTATATAAGAATCAGGCATTATTGTTTTAAGAAGGTAAAGGCCTTCGGTCGATTTGCTGACCGTGGCTGGGTGAAATCATTCATGCAAAAATCATAAATGTTCGTTTTCCTCAAGAGAAACCAATACTTTGAAAAGTCAGCAAATGATTGGACCTTAGGAGAGAATTTTTTTTTCTCCTTTTTTTTTTCTTTTTAGTGCTGAAATGCGAATAATAATCGAAAAGGAAACCTTTATTTTCTTTTTCTTTTTTTAAAGGGTAGGAAACCAATTTCATTTTCCATTCTCCGTTTCCCAAAAAAAAAAAATGAAAACGTTTTAAAGACTCAGAAAAACCGTGTAAATACGAAAATTCGTAAATGAAGCATTTTCCCTCATTTGCCATGTGGGATTTAAGGTATTTTGCTACTTTAAATATACAAGGTTCCCTCCTTGTCTTGGAATTATTCATAAACATATTACCGCGATTAATTTAATTTTATTTGTTTTGTTATATTCGCATAGAAGCCAGGGGTTTCTATATGCATTTATATCCAAACCAGACGAGACTTTATGAAATATAATTTTATTAAATGGAAAAATTCCTCGGAGGCAATCGTCAGTTTGCTTTTGTCAGCCATCTTTGTTCAAAGCACAAAAAAAAAAAAAAAAAAAAGAAAGAAAAGAAAAGAAAATACGTTTAAAAAAAATCAGCAACCGTGGCAATCGATCGCCGAAAAGGACCTCGAAATTCACAATTCACGAACTATAACCTCGGATTACGTGACTTAAAACAGTTGGTAACACTCGAATAAATTCGTCAAGGGTCAATTTCAAATTTTATTTGCTCAAATAAATAAAAGCAAAATTTCCAAGTTCCGCGATGCTTTTACGCCACAGATTTTCCACGGGGGGTAAGGGAGGGCGGGCGGGGGGGGGGGGAGGTGTATATATATTTAAATCGCGTGATAACGTTTAAATGCCTTTAAATTTGAAAGTTGCTTTTTCGAAAATTACACAACCGGCATGAATTATTAGGGGAATTTGCTAATGTTACCCGCCTCCGACGAATGAAGATCAGTGACGGGGTTTAAATAACTAGATTTTGAAGCTTTTAACCTAATCATTTTAATTATATCCTGTCATTCCTTTATTATGTTCATAATATAGTTGACAACCGAGTATTTCAGACGTTTGTCATTTCTTGGAACATCATCCTTAATTATTCTTGTAACCATGCATCGCTTGTAATTATTCTTTTAGACGCCGAGGGGGATGTCTTTCCCCCATTTTTTTTTTTTTACGCTCCATACAAGAAATCTTTTTATCACGATTTCAAATTAATTAACTAATTGTAATTAATTAAAGGAGAAAAGACGATAAACCGATTTTGAGTCTCACCATTGCATTCAGTCACCACCAGTCTTTTTGTCTCTGGTTCCAGTTGCGTTATTTTTATTGGTCACGAATATGTGTATCTGTAATATGGTAGTTGTTTATCTGAAGTCAGGTCTCTGTCCATCAGTAGATTTTCCGTTTAAATTAATCCAACCTGTTTTTTTTTGTTTCAGGTATTCTAATCGATGAGGCACGCTCTCGTCAATCAATTTTAAGAGCTTTTGATTGCTAAGGCTTAGGATCAATTAATTCGCAATTGCAGGTACAGCATCTATATCAATTTTAGCAAAACAATTCTTAAATTCCAAAAATCGTGTACGTTCACATGAAAATTTTCCGCTTATTGGTGGAATTTCCAATAGGAAATTGGCTTTGGAACATTTTACTTGTCAACAAAACAGGGCTGCAATTCCGATTAATTTTTATTCGGAATCGGAATCGGAATCGAAATCGGAATCTGCTATTTCAAAAGTAATTGGAATCGGCTTTTGCTTCTTTGCTTTTTCTTTCTTTGTTTTTTTTTTTTGAAAAAATAGGAATCGAAATCGGAATCGAAATCAAAATCTTGTCTGAAAACAGTTCGGAATCTTCAGAATCGGAATCGGCATCGCTAAAATATTTATTAGTTGGAATCGGATTAGGAATCTGAATTTTTTTTTACCTTTCGGAACCGGTATCGGTTTCGGTATCGGTATCGGTATCGGTATCGGTATCGGTATCGGTATCGGTAGCGGTATCGGTATCGGTATCGGTATCGGAATCGGAATCGGAATTTCAGCCCTGCAACAAAGTGAGTTTCCATAGGTTCAGTTCACTCCATAAAAAAAAAAAAAAAAAAAAAAAAAAAAAAAATAGGTAAATAAGTAAATAAAAATAAATAAATAAAAATTTAGTGAATAAAAAGTCCTGTTAAATCGACTCGGGAATGAGCCGATTTTGAACATACTACTTTTTTTTCAAAAAAACCTTTCCATATTTAGCTCATGGAATTTTTAATTTTTAATTTTTAATTTTTAATTTTAAAAATGTTAGATTTTAACTTTGAAATCAAGTAAAAGACTGCTCGAAAAATGTCTTCTTCACTCAAAATGAATTTTTTTCCCAGAAAATGTTAATATTACGAAAAAAAAAAAAAAGTTAATTTTATTCGGGTATCAATAGCACGTTCAAAATTGACTCGTTTCGAGTGAATTTGAGCCTTCAAAGCCCATCTCCCAAGAAGGAGGTTTTTATATAAAAATGCACAATTATGAGAGTTTAGCACCAAACATAAGTAATTTTTTAGTGGAAGAAGGGGGGGGGGGAGGAGTATCACTGATTTGGTAAATGATTAGGGTCCGTAGATGTTTTGAAGAAATTTTTAGGCTATTCTGTGAACAACAAATGATCCCTGGGACCTAAAAATTTTCGAAATGCCCGTAAAGTTCAAAAAATCAAAAATTTTATTTTCATGAAAAAATGGCTGTTTTTCATTCAGATTTCTATGCAGATCACGAAATATAGTTAAAAGTTATACATCTCATACGGCTTTGATGGCAGATACCAAAACCAGGAGTCCGAATCCGATGCCGGTGCTGATGCCGATTCCATATTATTTATTAAACTCCCGATTCCGATTCCAATTCCGGTACCGACACCCAATGATGCCGATGCCGAAGCCACCAAGCATCGATCATATCTTATGCCGGCATTGATTATATCCAATACCGCCTCTGATTCCAATTTTAGGGAAAAAAAAAAAAATCAAAGAGCCATTCTAGACGATTTTTAAAATCAGGGGTCCGGGTCTGATGCCGGTGCCGATTTCTGATAATCAAAAAAATCTTAAGCCTATACTGGCAACGGCATCGGCAAAAATTTTCAAGCTTCGGACCCCTGACCAAAACAAGTAAAACAATTATCAAAACTTATTACACTAAGAATTTTTTCCGAAAATTCTTCATCTTTTTGTCCTCTAGGCAAGTAATCGTTTGTCACAAATAAATTCTAACTTCATTTTCGTAATCTGCATAAAAATTCGAATTGGAAACAACCATTTTCACATAAAAATATAATTTTTGATTTTTCGGTCTGAACGGGAATTTCGAAATTTTTAGGTCCCAGGAGACAAGGAAAGTGCGTCTAAAAAATCTGAAAAAATTCTGGAAATCTTCTTTCGATTACTATAAAAAAATTAAAAGAATGATGTGTTCGCCGAAATTTTAAAATTCCAAAATAAAATCCGCCCTATGGCTCACTCCTCAGAAGGAAAAATTGGCATAACTATTTTCGGTTCAATACAATAATTTTTGCATGAGACTTCCTTTTATAAATGTTTTCGCGTAGTTTCCTCGGCTCAAACTAGATACTGCCATAATTAAAAAAATTAAACTTGTATGTTTCACGCCTCGTGCAACTATTAATCGTACGAGTCTGTATCAGGTTTTAAAAGAGTAAATGCTGGGGCTTTTTCCTGGAAAAACCTTTTTAATTTTAATAAAAAATAAACGACGTAATTTCCCGGATTTTACCTTAAAAAAATTTTCCGAAACGGCCCTTTGCCTTTGGGCCATTCCCAGGGAAAAAAAAACAGCTTTGGGATTCTATTGTTATATCTCTTCGCTCTTGAAGCTTTATTTCCTAATTCATCAAATTTACATTTTCTCATTTTTGATACGACAAAGAAAAACAGATTTCAAAATTCAAAAAACTCGCGAGGTATAAGAGGAGTTTCATTTAAATAACTCCGGTATTCTTTTTTTTTTTTTTTTGAATGTAAACATTATTTACAATCTCTTGATCCCTAAAATTTCCGAGAAGTTGTAATGTACATAACAATGAAAGATCTTTAAAAATGTATAAATGTCTGCGAATAAGACCCCGAGGGATTATTTAAATAGTAAGCAAAGCATGTTTAGGGGAGAATTTCGGTTGAATATTAAAATCTAGACGAGGGGAGTGAAAAGCTTGTTTATAAAATGCCTACCGCAAATCGTGGGGGATGTTGCCTGCTTGATTTCATTATGGAGTAGTTTAGTTCCTTCAGCATCGTGCGTTAGTCGAAGCTAAATTGCAGTTTAAATCGTCCTCCTGAAATAAGAACAAAAAAACTGTTTTATAATCTCTTTTTATTAAAAATTACAATAAAGCATTTTTTTTTTCGGAGAGAAAAAAGAAATCTGGGTGTAAATATTATTACGTATCGGAAAAGGACCGCAATATGAAAAATCCAATATCTGTTATGTCTGTGACTCAAAGCTTTAATCCTACGTATATAGTCTGGAAAATCGTTCATAAGCGCGGTAGGACGTTTAATGTCATTTCGCTCGCAATTATTTTCCTATGGAGATAATGCAGCGGGAGCGAATAAATGTCGGGTGCCTAAAAGCTTTTAAAACGGTTGTTACTTTTTTTAAAAAAAATGATTTTCAACACGCAACACTGTAAAAACAAGCAAAAATGTTTTTTTTTTTTCTTTTTTGCCAGTAAAAATAAATCCTTGAAAGTTTATTAAAGAAAATAAGCATGCGAATTTAACTGTTCTATTAACGATTTTAAATATAAACAGGAGTATCAAATTTTTTTGCTGGTCTTTGCCAGAATGACTGACGTAGGAGTAGGGTAGGTGGTGATGATCATTAAAAAAAAAAATTATCGACTTTTTGTTTTTCCTGGAATGTAAATACAACAATTTTGTAATTTCGTCGACTGAGGAACATTCAACTAACGCTTGTAAAAAAAAAACGCCTACTCGCCCCATTTAACTTACACAAGGGCTACATGGACAGGGAAGGGGAAAAAAGAACTGAATACAGCAAGGGAGATAACGTGACTCCCCTTGTGAATGGATGCACATGCTAAATGATTTTGTAAAGAAATTGCTCTTCAGCAATGACGCTTATTGGCCAGGTCTAAATAAAGGTCGTCGTTAAAGGGAGGCTAGTCTCATAAAAAGGAAAATATGCAGTTCCTAAGACGACAAAAAAAAAAAAAAAAAAAAAATCCCTGATATGAATAATGCCGGCATCGGGAGATATATTTTAAAAAAATTTAGAATCATAAAAGAAAAAAAAATACAACATATAGCCTTGAGCAGATAGAAACCGAATTATATTCCTACTGAAACGGAATTAAATGAAAATATTAAATTTAAAGATGAATTTTACGTAACGCCACACCAGACCCCCACCCCCGCTTCAAGCGTTACTTAGTTGGTATTGGTAACAGTAACGAAACCATTTCTTGACAGTAGTGCAAAAACCATCAGTATTTTTCGATTCTGACAGTGGTCAATAAAGTGTCCCTTATTTTGCGAATTTTCGAATTTGATGTCGGGCCGGGCGGAATCTCGTTCTCTATGGGGTCCTAATAAACCCTGAATTTTTTTCAGAATTTTTACTGAACGGGAAAGCGTGCCGACTTGAGCTTTAAGTTCCAAAATTCTCATAAGAGAAAAAAAGTCGACAATTTTTTTTTTCACGGAAAAACGTCGTTTCCTATCGGGAATTTTGTGTAGATCACGAATCTGAAGTCCGTTTTTTAATATCTGGTTTGGCCTTTGAGTTAACGGAGAAAATGTGGCAAGAAAACCTGGTTAAGTGACAAAACGCACTAAGTCCTACGTTTTGGCTCATATTTTGGCCTCTAACTCAAAAGCCAAACCAGATATTAAAAAACGGACTTCAGATTTGTGATCTACGCAAAATTCCCGATAGGAAACGACGTTTTTCCTCGAAAAAAAAAAAAAAAGTTGTCGACTTTTTTTCTCTTATGGGAATTTCGGAACTTAAAGCTCAAGTCGGCACGCTTTCCCGTTCAGTAAAAAATCTGAAAAAATTCAGGGTTCATTAGGGCTCCATAGAGAACGAGATTCCACACGGCCCGACATCAAATTCGAAAATTCGCAAAATAAGGGACACCCTAGTGGTCAATCATATAAGTTCGAGGCAAAACCAGTTTTGTCTAGGCCTAGGCACAGTTTTAGGCAATACTAATTTTTCTCAGGCAAGACCAGTATCTCCGAGCATCAAATTCAGGCAAAACTAATTCTGTTTAGGGGTCGTCCATGTATTACGTAACGCCTGGAGGGAGGGGGGGGGGTGGGGGTCGAAGGAGATGTTACGCATTGTTACGGGCGAGTGGGAGGGAGCTGGGCCATATACGTTACGTAATTTTATTATAAAATTTATTTCAATTTTATTTCACTTTTTAAAAAATATTTTCCCGGTTATTCTTCAAAATAGAAAAATAAAAAAAATTTTTAAGGTAAGGGTAGGGAAGTGCGACCGTCTGAAAAGTACGACCGGTTTAATAAAAACTGATAAAAATCCCATACTTAAAAAAAAGATTTCAAGGGACGATTTTTTAATGTTTTCAGAACCTATTATGATCAAAGAAATGTATTGTTGTCGTCCATTTTTGAATAAAAAAAAATAATTTTACAAAAGCAAAAATTCATATTCGTCGGAAAGTTAGACTGCCTCATTTTCAATTTGATTTAATTTTATGTAAACATTGGCTTATTTTATGAAATATGCTCCATTCAATTGTCAATACCTTGCATTATTTTTTTATGCTATCAAGAATTTTTTACTCGACTTCCTATTTAATAAACCTTAATAGGTCGCACTTTTTTGGCAAAAATAATATTTTCGGAAAGTGCGACTAGCAGACGACTTCTTTAATTCCTTTGACAAAGGAAACCATCTTGTTTTTATTTACATATGCAATTCGGAGTGCCACTAATAATAATTATTTAATTGTAGTTTTAATAAACAAGGATTATTTGTTTTTAACGGTGTTCAGCAATTTTTGAAAGAAAATTCATCGATCTTTTATAAACAAATAACTTTTGCTTTGGAGAATTCATTTTTTTAAAAAAAATAAGAACGGTCGCACTTTTCAAAAAATGGAGGTTTGAAATATTATACGTCGGCAGTCAGAAAAATATGGTTGAACTCTAAATCGCGCCGTTTTTCAAATTTCAGGCTAATGCACATTAAAGCTTAATAATGGAGCAGTATATTGTAATAAAAAACTTGGCTTGATTCTCTTCCTATTAAGAACTAATAAAGGTCAAAATCAATTTTTTCTAGAACCCGGTCGCACTTCCCTACCCTTACCTTAACTTGTAAAATCTGATTAAAAAATTACCTAGAAACTTAAAATTTTTTTTGGCTTCTAAAAATGGAATTTAAATATTTTCAAAGGGGGGGGGGGGGGGAGGTGTTAATAAAATAGCTGCTGTTCCATTATTGAAGATAAGAAGAACTGGCCCTCAGACAGCAGTTGTCACATTTACTGAAAAAGAGGACGGATGTGTTCTGCCTCTTTTATTTATGTTAAGCCCAAATTAAATTTTTCCTTAAAAAAAAAAAAAAAAAAAAAAAAAAAAATATCAAATGCAGAGTCGGAAACATATCAAACCGGGAAATTCAGAGGAACGAAAGAAAGAATTAAATTAAATTTTCATTTCAAAAAAAATCTTTTTTTTTTCCCTGTTATGTAATTTTGATAACAAAAATATTTTCTCCCGGAAAAAAAAAAAAAATCTCGGGGACATAATCGCCCAAGAGTGAGGAGGGTAATAACAAAAGCCGCGAATTTTTTTTTTTTTTTTTAATTATTTTTGTGAAGTGAAATAAACGGTTTTTTAGAATTTGATTAGATTTTAAGTAGCGAAAGAACATGAAAATGAGTGTTTAAAGTCTACCCACTCGTTTCTGGTAAGTGTAAACAACCAAACAAACAAACAAACTGTAAATCGCCTTCTTGCTTGCACAAAACGGCCGTTTAACCGTATACTAGGATTTAAAATTTCATCGGAATGACTTTAAACAGGGGTTCTAAACATGAATAGGGAATTGTTAAGCTTCAAACTCTGACCTCTAATGCTACGGGAAAACGTTACAGCGAGGTTTTCGAAAATTACCCAGGGAAGAAAAGGTTAATGTTACGTTATGTGTTCGATTGATTTAAAACTCCGGGCTTTTCCTGTGTGATAAAACTGTCACCGGACGCGAAATTTCTGGGATCGGCTTTTTATTATTGGTCGAAAGATCGACGACAAACATCCATAACACGTACTAGTGCGAAAAACACTTCACAAACTCAAATATTTGCTCCTTCGCGACTTTCTTTTTTTTTTTTTTTCTTTTTTCACTGTTTGTTTGCTTTACAGGGTTGGACTGATGTTCTAGACTTTTCCTTAAAATGATTTATTGATCTAGATTAAAAATTATATCGCGCCTATCTAAATTATGAACATTTTAACGTTGGTTAAGGCAAACGTCAATTCAGTAATTGAATAATCGGGTTAGATCTTGTAAAGAAGCTGTAAACTAAAGTTTACAATATGCAGATCGTAAATTGATAGTAAGCGCATTGTTTTATAGCCATAAACGATATCAATTCAGGTTAGTAAAGTAAGGAGCGTCGGCGAATCCAAATATAAATGCTATATTAATTTTTTTAGGTCCTGCTGAATAATTTTAATTTTTTTCCATTTACATTTCATAAGTTAAAAAAAAAGGAATGAGTGTTCGTCGAATTTCCAAGAAAAGAAAAAAAAAAAAAATAAAAGCTTCGCCGTTTCTATATTTTTCATTTTCTATATTTACGGTGCGGAATTAAAATTGGGGATCCATGTATAAATAAGGCATATAGATTTTAATAATCGTGAGTAGATTTTATCCCTTTTCCGACCTTTTTATAGATAATCGTTATTTTTGATTTTTTTTAAGTTTATGGGACAGGAAATTGAAATATAAAATTCAATATCGCTTTTTAATTTTTTTTAATTAAAATGTGTTCCTTATTGGTTCTAGCTCCTGCTTTTGAAAAGGGGTTAGAATTTATTCAATAGAAAATCGGTAAAAGAATTTTTTTTTTTATTTTAATGAAAAAAATTTGCAAATTAATGAACGGGCCGCGGCACATTGAAAATCAGAACAAGAGAATACCAAGAAAATTACAGACCTTCCGTTAAATAATTTTCCTTTCATTTTAGAGGAGGCTTCACGGATGCCGGAAGGAATGACTGTTTTTTCTAATACTCGATTTACGATGAAAAACTCCATACTTTAAGTATCTAACAAACTCCTCTGGTGTGTCCTGGAATTTTTAGTGCAAGTTTCAACTTGTCTGAAATGTATTGGCGGCGGAAAAATAATTAAAAAAAAAAAAAAAATTGCGGTAGAAAAACTTTGACTTTGTTTTCCTGGTTTTTGTTTGCTTGGAACAAGTTGAAACTTGCACCAAAAATACAAGAAAAAGTCAAGAGTTCGTTAGATACCTAAAATTTGATTTTTAGAAAAAAAGAATTTTTTTGAATAAGCAATCGCAATTTTTCTGATTTTTGGAAAATTGCCGATTTTTTTTTTTTTTTAAAACTAGAAATACTTTTCTAAAATTCTTATCAGAACCGGAAATCAGGATTTCTCATCTCCGCCGGTATTTTCATAATTTTAGGAGATCTCCGTCTTCCTCCAAGCATTCTTATTCAGTGAATTCTACATTAGCATACGATTAATTAGTAGATTCATAAAACCAAAAATAAAAGATAAATCATTTCTTATTTTCATTTTACGACGCAACGATTTTTTTTTCCCGGTGACTCATTTGCAGCCTCTCGATATCATTATTTTTAAAACCAGCTAAAGATTGAATAAATTTAAATGAAATCATTTTATAATTCAAAATTCTTCAAATCCCAGGCTTATTTTTTATTCGCTGTGTTAATCTTTTCGGGGATTATAAAAAAAAAAGTAAGCTCTCCTGTCATTAAAACGATCGCTTACGGTTTCACCCTCTTTTTTTTTCACGACGTTAACAATCAAAAAAATTTTCCGACAACTCTTTTGCTGTAATTTTTAGGAAAAACAAGCTAGTTTATTACCAGGAAGACTTTTTTTGTAAGAAAAGAGAGAGTTCCCCTTAAAAAAAAAAAAAAAAAAATAAAAAAAAAAAAAATAAATAAATAAAAAAAAAAAAAAAAAAAACATTAAATATTTGATAATAGCGAGATAAATTTTTTATACACGGTAAAAGCTTTTTTCCTTCCGAGGATTGTAATCCTCAAATTTGTTACTCTACATTTCGTTTTTAAAGGATTACAGTCCATTTTATGTATATGCTACGGTACGAACCCGAAATTCGTCATTGGGTGTTGTGCGAAAAAAAAACTGGTGTAGAGTCTGGAGAAATAGGGATATCTGTGGTTTAAATCAATGAAAATAATTTCCTCCGGGGTTCTTTAGAATTTTCACCATCAATTCCGTGCGTCGGAGGTGAACTAACGTATCTCCATCGTAAATATGATTGGAGTTAGCCTGTTTCGAAGTATCGTGAAACTATCACGTGACCTCAAGTTTAAGGCAACATGAGCGTGTAAACTTGCAGTCGCATGATCACGTGATTTTCATAAACACTTTTTTAAATTATTATTCTTATTTTTATTTTTATTATTATTCTTTCTATCAGAGCCCGAGGTAGCTCAGTGGTAGAGCAGCCGTCATGAAAACGGAAGGTCGGTGGTTCAAGTCCACTCTTCGAGTGCCTCTGGTGTATTCTTTTACTGAACATCTTCCCGGTTCCCTCTTTATGATCCATATACCGATAACCCCAACTGAGAGAATTACACCCCCCTGCCTTAAAAGCAGTTTTTGGTTTGTTGGAAAAATTAAAAATTTAATTTCGGATCGATAATCGCGTTTTCGCAATAAAAAGAGTTCTTGTGAAATTGAAATTGATCGTAATGTTTATACTTAGCATATAGCAAGTTACATTATATGAGAGTTTCGCATTTTTCACCAAACACCTTAAGTAACCCAGTTCAGTAGGAGATGCATCAGAGCCCGAGGTAGCTCAGTGGTAGAGCAGCCGTCATGAAAACGGAAGGTCGGTGGTTCAAGTCCACTCTTCGAGTGCCTCTGGTGTATTCTTTTACTGAACATCTTCCCGGTTCCCTCTTTATGATCCATATACCGATAACCCCAACTGAGAGAATTACACCCCCCTGCCTTAAAAGCAGTTTTTGGTTTGTTGGAAAAATTAAAAATTATTCTTTTTGTTTTTTCTTTAATTAACTGCATAACGCAGGTTGTTTTTCTGTTTTTTCTTCTTTTCTGGCATGCGACAACTAAGTCGTACAGTGAGGTGAAGATGACTGCATTTGTAAGTTCCCACCATCCCCGCCAGAGGGCAAGAGTGTCGGTGCGGTCACCCATTTAGAAGATGTCCCGCATCAATGCTGCTTAACTTCATTGATAGCTTTACTCAGAACAGACTATCTCCAATCATATTTACGATGGAGATACGTTAGTTCACCTCCGACGCACGGAGTTAAACTGACAAAATGGGAAAGAGAGTCCAAAAATAATAGCAAAATACATGCTTATTTCAGTTGTGTTTATTTAACAACTAGTCTAGGTTTTTTTTTTAAAGCGAAATTACTGTAGTGGAGCGTTCAAGTATTACGTAAGACCGAAAGGGAGGAAGGGATTAAAATAAATTCTTACGATTTATTGCGTGGGTGAGGGGGGGGGGGGGGGGGGGAAGTTTGGCAAATCTTACGTAAGAATTTCCATGATAACTTATTGTTTAGATTTTTTTTAATTACCAAAAATGAAGTTGTTTTAATTTTTTTTCGAATGTCTAAAGTAGAAAAATTGAAAATTTTTTTTCAAAAAATTTTAAGAAATAAAAATTTATTTTTTGATGAAATTTTGTGCCAATTATAGTCATCTTCAGGGATACGAGTATAAACTATAAATCTAGATTTAAGAAATACATTTCTCTAATTTAAAATTGGCGTTAAAAAAAAGGTGGGGGGGTCCGCGAAAATCTCACGTAATATAATAGGGGGGGGGGAAGGGGTCCAAAAACCCGAAAAAAAAGTCTTACGTAATACTTGAACGTTCCCTAGAGAAGTTTAAAAATTTTTACATCGGGGAATGGGATAGAAAATCATAAAAACAATGGCTAAGAAATAATAAAAGAAACCGCCATGCGACAGGTGTGCACAAGTCAGTTTAGAAGTTAGTTTATCGGGGACGATCATGCTCATGCTCAAGGAAACCTGAGCAAATGTTTCTATTGACAGCTTTCGGATTTAGAATAGGGAGTCAGCTTACGTTCACGGAAATCATGTTAAGGAAGATACCTCGCCAAAAGCTTTTACCGCGACGGCTTTCGGATTTGAACAGTAACCTGTACAAGTAATTAATATTTCACGACGCTGAAAAAAGAATTATCCGACGTGCAACAAAATACCTTCTCTTTTAAAAAAATTTTATTTAAAATGATAATAAAAAATTAAATATCCGTGTAAATTTAAGAATAATAAAATTAGAGTTAAATAAAACAAAGTATGCTGAAATATAAACGTTCATCCCTTGGTTTGTATAATGAGAGATTTTAACATATTGTTTATATTTTTTTAAGATTTCCCACGGGGGATTTATCCCGAAAAATAATTCCCCGTAAAAGGTTAACCGTGTTTATTCTTTTTTTATTTTGAGATATCGATTTTGTTTTTTTTTAATTACGGCAAAATGAATCGATGCAATTAAAACAAACGTTATTTTATTTATTTTATTTGTTTATTTATTTATTTATTTTTTTTTTTTACCAAGGGAAATTAAATTAATTGGTTGTCTGGTTTGGAATATTGAAACGAAAATCGTTGTACGTTAAGCAACAAACAAAAAAAAGAAAAGTTGAATGTATTGTAAGGATTTAAAAGAAAAAAGTTTTTTTTTCTCTTACTTTCGTAAAAGAGAGGGGGGAGGGAGGGAGGGGGGAATGAGAGAGAGACAGAAAATTTCTTTTGTAGAGATTTAACGAACCTCTCATGCTCCCCCCAATTCAGCTCACGGTAGGACAAAATCTGGAACGTTTATGAATCTTTTGAGAGACTTTCTTTTATGGCGACTTTATTTTTCTTTCATTTTTATTTTATTTACGAAGCGTTTTTTTTTTTTTTTTTAATGTTTTTACGTTTTCAAGACGATCGCTTTCGGTATTCGCAAAAAAATTAAAAATAAGGAGAAAAGAAAGCAACGGCGGGGAATCGATTTAAAAATTTATGCGGTTACGATAAGAAAAAAAAAAGATGGGAATAATAATTTTCTTAGAATTTTAAAAGTCGTGTTAAATGGTATTAGAAGGTTAATCGAAAGCTTGTTAAAGGGGGTCTTAATATTTTTAAATCCAATGCGGGAGCTTTATTAGAGACGCGTTAAGGTGGATTAAAATTTCATAACCGGAGAAATTTTTTTCCCGAGGTAAAAACCGCTTTTTTTTTTAGAAATTATTATTATACATTTTTTTAAAAGCGTAATGTTTTCTAAAAATTGTTTTTAAGGTAAATTCCCTTACCTTCTTGATAGTTATAACGGAGCATCCCTCATTCGTTCAAGAAGATGACGAGAAATGATAACAGTTATCATAAAGCATTACAACTGAATTGACTTGCTTCAATCTTATTCGATTATAAACATCAACATTTATCATCCTCTTGAAAAATAAAATACTATATTTTCGAAAAATATTTAAAATAAAACCCTCGAACAAGCATTATTCGCCTTTTTTTATCGAGAATTTAAAAAAAAAACATAAAATAAAAAAAGGGATCGTTAAAAGTCGTACCTAAAGCTTTTCCGCCCGTATTTTCCTTCTTCTCTTTTTAAAAGATTGTATTGGCTTTTTGCCACTGTTTGGAACATGTGATGAATCTCGAGATATTTCTTTCCGACAACATTCATCTTCATTTAGTAGGTTATTTTGTTTTACTTCTTCATCCTATCTTGATCGTTCGGGAGTCAATGGAATCGAAATATACCTTCCGCTTTTTTCCTCTCTTTTCCACCTCCTCCCATGTTTCTTTTTTCTTATTTTTTTTTTGTTTTGTTTAGACACTTTTATTATACATAATAAACATGTTTTATTTCTTTGCTTCTAGGTCATTTCATTAATTTCCTTTGTCCATGGCTTATGGGTTACAATTCGTCAAAAACTTTTTTTTTTTTTCGCCCGAGCTTTCCTCGTTCGCTAAAATCGTAAACGAAGGGAGTAGGTTTTTTTAAAAAAAATATTGCCGCAATTGCCTGAAGGGCAAAGGTCAAAAAAAGGGTCATTCTTTTTTTTTTTTTTTTTTTTTCTTTTTTTTTCTTGGCTTCAATTATATCGGTCTCCACATATTTCTTTCAGATTAAAAAAATAAAAAGATTAATTAGGTAGCTTAAAAAGGACTTGGAGCTTTGGAGCCCCCCCCCCCACCCAATAGGTTTGCATAGGTCTGAGGCAACGTCAGCAGTCAAATACTTAAATTTAATGAGTGACAGAAGCTAATAATTTAATAAAAAAATCAGACTGGTGTATGGGGCATATCCCATAAGGATTTTCTTTTTCTTTTTTTTTTTTTTTTTTTTTTTTTTTTTTTTTTTTGCTCGTTTTTAGTCAAAAATTTGAATTTTTTGACGAAAATATAATTTTTTTTCCTGGCACGAACAAAACTTAAGTGAACTACGTCTTAGAAATTTAACATTTCTAAGTTCTTGTTTTTGTTCATGTAGTCTAATTTTAATGTTTAACAAAAAAAAAAAAAAAAAAAAAAAAAAACGGAGAACAGTTAAAAAAAAATTGAATAAAATTTCAAGAAATTTTGTAAGTGAATTTGATTTAGCAACTTTAGGTGTCTTGTAAAAATTTAAGTTTCTTGAAAGTTGACAAGAAATTTTTTATGTCCTTGCTTTCGTTTATGTCGTCTAATTTTACTATTAAAAAAGGCCAAAAGCTAAAAAAAAAATATAGTCAAAAATAGTCAAAATATTATTTAAAATTTTCAAAGTTAAAATTTTAAAATTAAAATAATAATACTGTATTGTAATTTTTGAATTTTGGTGCGAACAGACCGACACCCGGACAGACATACCACAGACATACAGATTCCCCCAGGACCGAGCCCTAGACTACGTCTTACGGCTTGGTCCATGGTCCTATGTGAAAAAATGAAATATAATTCCTAACTTTCGAGCTTATGAGAGTCCTAATACCGTAAAAAAAATAACCCCGGTTTACGGTAGTCCGAATCCTCCAACTTTTTCTCGTTTCTTTTCTAGAAACGAAGGAACAGTCACATATATCCCTCGTCATTTTCATTCAAGTTTTGTCATTTTCCCGTTCAAAATTTCGCTACCTTCTCTAGACTTTTCTTCTTCTTCCTTTAGGTTTCCCCCAAAACTCATTTAATATTTCTTCATCCTTTGTCATCGACAATCTTTACATTTCTTTCAACAAAGAAATATTTCCTCATATTCTATTTTCTCGTGATTTTTTTCTTCTTCTTCTTCTCCATAAAGGAAAAAAAAATGTATACAAAACGATTATTAAATTTAACATCGTTTTATATTCTTGTCATTTTTTTTCTTGATCCGAATTTATGATTCTCCATTTTTCCAGGGGCTTTTGGGGATAGACCATATGTGAAAGGACCCCTCCGACTTTTACGATGTCCCACCCGGAATAAATATTTGAAAAGTATGAAAAGTTCCCGTTCGGAAAGTTTCTCAAATGAATATTTCGAAAAAAAAAAATCAAATATTTTTTTCAGAAATATTTTATGGCCCGTTTGTAGATTTAATGTACTACAGCATAGTGCAATTCTCGGAAAAGAAGTACGAAGAACCGAAAGCAAAGAAGATAAACTTTTTTTCCGTATAAATCCATTTCTTTTTCTAGGAATATAAGCTTTCTGTAGAATCTTAATATAAATCACATTTTATAAAACGTTATTTTCAGTCAAGGACTTTTGCCGAATCCGCCATCCCAAATATTTCCCTAAAATTTTTGGTAAAAATCTGAAGTCTTGAGGGTCAACAAGATAATCCTGAAGTTTGTCCTTAAGTGTCTCGTTATACTTTCGGTTCCCATTCTAAATTCGTGATTAGAAATTGAATGGAAATGAAATAAATGAATATAATTTTATTTTTTAAAAATTAAAAAAAAAAGTATAATAATTTTTAAAGGTGGTGGTTTGCTGGTCAAAAGACGCGCGCCTAGACGAGCAGTTCGAAATTTTTTTTCAAAGTTTCTTTTTTGTTTTAACTAGGCTGCCATTTTTTCGGTCAGTAAATTTATTTGGTTGGCCAGTAATTTTAATTTGTTTTCCAATATCTTTTAATTAAATTTGTCAGTGTTTTTGGGCAGTAAATTTATTCGAATGGTCGGTAATTAATTTATTTTGATCAGTATTTAAAAATAATTTTGGTCGATATTTAAATAATTTTGGGCAGTATTTAAATTATTTTCGGCAGCATATTCCTAACTTTGGCAATGATGCTTATTATTATGATATTGAACATACAGATAAAAATTTACCTTTATTGATGAAGAAGAGCCTTCAACGCCTTCTTCGGACGTCCACGTTTCCCCTTTTCTCCTATTGGAATGTTCTTAGCCGCTGGCGGAACTTTGGTGTTGCTATTCCGATACTGTGCTTCCAAAAGGTAGACCTTTAAAAACTGGGGAAAGGTACAAGTTGCCACGGGCGGATCTAGAATTTTTTTCTAGGGGGGCTAAGAATAGGGAAAAAAATTTTCTGGGGGGGGGGGGGAGGGGCTGACGCTATTCAGGCCATACCGTTTTCAAAATTCAAGGAAGGGGCTATTCTGCTTCCGGGGGGGCTAGCCCTCCCCCCAAGTCGTCCCCCTAGATCCGCCCATGCAGGTTGCATCAAGCTAATTTTCCGGGTTGTGCGGCATATCAACTACAAAGACACTGTCCAGTTGTATTAACATTAAAAAGGATCGTTTATTTTGTTAATTTTTAATTTTTTTTAATTTTCCATTTCACTTTTTTTTCTTTCTTCTTAACTGCCCAAAAAATTTTTTTTCTAAAAATACTGGTAAAAAAATTTTTTTTCCAGTAAAAAAATTAAAAATACTGGCAATATAAATATTTTACTGGCCATAAAGTTACAGATCATTATTTAGAGCCCATTTAAATAATTTTCTGGCTATCAAAATAGAAATACTGAGAAACGATTAAAAAAGTACTGACCAAAAAAATAAATTTAGTGCTTAAATAAAAACAAAAAAATAAAAGATAAAAATAAAATAAAATAAAATAAAAAATAAAAAAAAAGATCTCTTTAATTAGCCAATATGGATTTGATGACGTTAAAAACAAACAAAATCGTAAAAAAAAAACTTTTGAAAAAAAAAAACTTTTGAAAAAAAAAAAATGTGAAGCGCGTCTCGACAAGCATCTTTTGGGAAACAAAATGACCCCTTAGAACTATTTCCTTTAAAGAAGCCTTAGGCAAATTTTATTTTAAGACTATTTTCATTTTTTTAATTTTTTTTTCTCAAAATCAGGGGGTCAACCTCCTGATGAAGTAGCGATTTTTGAAAAAAGCTAAATATGGACAAAGAGGGGGAGGGGTCAGAGATGATCAAAAAGATTGCTCACATAGCCCTCGAACGGCTTCCCGAGAAAAAAATCTTTGGATTTAAGGCGACAGCGTTAACTACGGCAGCAGCATTAATTCAAACAAATTTAAAAAATTTTCAGCTCTTATGAAAATGGTCGTATTAAGGAGGGTAGTCGGGATCCAAAGGTATAATAACTTCGGCATAACTGCAACTTTTGCACTTATGTACAAAAATGTGCATGGTAACTTCTGCACTTACTGCAATTTTACAACAACGTAAATCGACCCGTTCGAATATCTCTTGACTCCAATTTTAGGACAGCTTTTTTTTTGCAAAATTTCTGGAGGCAAGAATCAGCCTGGTTATTTTATGACGGAAAATTGTGGGCTCCACCCGTTGCTAAACTAAACTGGGAAGGCAATATTCTTATGTAAAAAAAAAAAAAAAAATAACTTTCGGCGAGACTCGTTTTCTACAAAAAAAAAAAAAAAAAAGCACAACCAATAGTTAACGTCTCATCTAGATTATACGATCTGCTACATACTCATCTACAATGATCCCTCTAAAGCAGGGTTTATTTTTGTTTGTTAAAATCTTGTGGTATGTAATTATGAAATTCGAGTAACGAAATAGGCGGCTAATTGATTCAGATGATATGATATTATGATATCTCAAATTACCGATTAACTTCATCGCATGGATAATTTAATTAAGACAGCTTAATAATTAAATTATGTTTTTTTAAAAAAATTTAACCTTGTTAAAATTGATTTCGGGGATTGTCCCAAGGACAAAACATAACAGGATGATCACTTACAATATCAGAATAATAACTTCATGGCGGAAATATTTGTGAAAAAAAAAAAAAAAAAAAACAGACGTAAGTCATCTTGATTTAATAATGTAGGTGGCTCGTTAAAAATGTCATTTCCTTCTCATTTCGGTGTAAAGAAAAAAAAATAAAGACTAAATATGTCCTTGATGATCATCGCGATTATTTTACACAAAGCATTCGATAGAAATCTGAGAAGGCAGGCTGCCCCTATCTGAAATATGATAATCCTAAATACTCGAATATCTCAATCTGAGGTCCTCATAAGCACAGTAACTGTATATATGCCGATAGTGCACTCCAGAACAAGAGTCGCCATTATTCAGCAAACGAAATCGGAAATTGCCGTTTAGAGCAGATCCAGGATTTTTTTTTTTCGGAAGAAGGATGGGCAAAACTCGGGCCATATATATTAGGGTGTCCCTTATTTTGCGAATTTTAGAATTTTAAGTCGCACACCCTCTAAATCGGTGATCTATGGTTCACTGATAATCCCTATTTTCTTCCAGATTTTTCTGGGCAACGGAAAGCGTGCCGACTTGAGCTTTGTTGCGAAAATTCCTATAAGAGAAAAACAGTCGACAATTTTTTTTTTCGCGGAAAGACGTTGTTTCCTATCGGGGATTTTGCGAAGATCACGAATCTGAAGTCCGTTTTTTTAAATCTGGTACGGCTTTTGAGCTAGAAGCCAAAATATGAGCAAAACTTAGGACGTAGTGCGTTTTGTCACTTAACCAGGTTTTCTTGCCACATTTTCTCCTCTAGCTCAAAAACCGGACTTCAGATTCGTGATCTACGCAAAATTCCCGATAGAAAACGGCGTCTTTGCGCGAAAAAAAAGTTTGATTTTTTTTCTCTTACGGGAATTTTCGGACCTTAAAGCTCAAGTCGGCACGCTTTCCGGTGCCCAAAAAAATCTGGAAAAAAATATCAGCTTATCAGTGTACCATAGATCACCGATTTAGAGGGTGTGCGATTTAAAATTCGAAAATTCGCAAAATAAGGGACACCCTAATATATATGCACCAATAGGCACAGGTAGTTTTTTTTTTCAGTTGAGGAGGGGGGAGGGCACTCCGGCGATCGTTAACTGCTCGTTTACTTGAGAAAAACCGGGACCAGTGTGAGGTATCTCATTTTGCCAAGTTTTTAACAACTTTTAAACATTTGTTTTAATTTTTTATTGTATTGTATTGTATTATATTATAACACTCCAATCACCACATGTTAGCAGGTTACGAACTCTTGGCATTTTAAATGATGAAAATAGTGGTTATTGGAAAATGAGCACCTGCGACCGAGATGATGGAAGCTCCAGATAATCAAACCACCAGACCACAAGGGTGTCCCTTATTTTGACAATTTTCGAAAACCTAATCGCGTACCTCCAAAAATTTCGGCGATCGACCCGATTTGAACGGTTTTGGTTCTCACGTCTCGAATTGTTGCTCGGAAGCGGAATTTTGATATCAGCTGGCTCTGAAACGTTAATATTAGCGTTTTTCGAAGTAAAGGATGCTCAAAAAAAAAAATGAATCACTCCTGCGTTACCTTAAGCAGATTTGTAAATCGTCTAATTACGGACCAACAGCCCATGAGCGAAAATTCTCAGAATATCAATTTCCATGAACTATACTGCGTACATTTAATCCACTGCAACTCATTAAAACTAAACAAAAAATGTATCAATTTCGATTAAAACAACCTCTATAAAAAAATAAAACATGCATCAATCCTCGTATTATTTATTCTCGAAAAAGATAAAAAATATATTCAAACCATTCATTAAAATCTACATAAAAAAACACGATAGTTCCAATTAATTCTGATGCTTGATTCACAAAAAAAAAAGAGACATCGCCATCATATCGTATTATTTTGTACGATATTTTGTTTGGTTTCGTTTTGTTTTTCGCATACATATACTCCATAATAATCCTATTAAACCCGCCGGTCCAAATGAAGTTCAGTTTAACCTTTTCCACAGGATTAAATGCCATAGGCGATTTCATGCGCCCAGTGCCACGTGCTCCGTTTGGTACGTGAGCAGAGCACGTTGACGAAATCATTCAAAATTATACGGTGAACTTGATAATGGAGCAGATGGGTCCAAATGGCTTCAAAATTCGACCTAATTCATTTAATTCGTGTAAACTAAGTTAAGGCGTTTCCTCACGAATTTGATACGGTTGAAATTGATGCTAATTGTCGAAACATAGTTTAAACAAGTCTTTGTTGTTCCCTTTCGCAAAAGGGAAAAGCGGCGGGGGGCTTTCAAAAAGGACGCGGTAAACGTCAAAAACTTTATATAATTTTTCCTCGGAAAAAACCGCATCGAAAAGTGAACAATCAAACTCGGGTGGAAAACCTCCGAGAAAATAGTTCTGTATAAAGTGATGACAACTTTTCCGATTTTCGGAGAAGAAAGGATGGGGGGAGGAGGGGAGGCTGAGAAGAAAATTCCGTCGGGTCGTAAAAGAAAAAGTTTGTCGTTTAAGGCTTTTAACGAAAACGTCCTTAGTAATTCGAGTTGCATCTCCTTGCCTCAGGTGCTTCGTGAAATGGACTAAAAAAATCATTAGCAAAGTCGCTTATTTCCGGGGGAACATATTTTTTTTTTTTCTCTAAACAAACGAGGTCGACCGCCATTAATGTCCTTGTTTCTTCGTGTGTGCTTTGAATTAAAACATTTTTTTTTTATACCGTGATGAGACTCATCTCCGATTATTATTACAGGGTGAATAACTATACTTTCCAGGAATTTTAAAACGCTTTTTTTATTTTTCCTAATTCCCTCGTAAGTTAAACATGAGAGCTTGAACGATTTACTGATTTTTACAATTTCCCTGTGTTAATAACTAAACGGGACCTCGTTAGCCGTAATAAAATAATGAAAAATGCTCGTCCTTCTAAGTGAGTGAACGTCTGTTATGTGTTATTAAAATATTAGAATGTGAAACTTGTTTAAACTTCCTTTCCAAAGTTAAAATCCGATTTTATAAAATTTTGATTTTCACGAAAATAAATGGAAAGTTGCTGAGTCTATAATTTGAAACGATGTAATTAACCAAGTGAGTTTGTGCTGATAATGTATGAAGCCTTAATCTGATTTGCTGAATAACAGAAAAGGTTTGAAAAAAAAAAAAAACTTTGTATTTCCGAGTAAATTAATCCCTTCATCTTTTGCATTTTCCGCTACTTTTTTTTTTTTTTTTTTTTTTTTTTTTTTTTTTATTGACGTAGGACTACGTTTTTGTGGTGGTCCGTAGCCTAGTTCATAGCGCGCTCGACTCTCAATCATGAGATGCGACGCGTCGTGCTTCTATCCTAGTTCACAGCTAGGAATTTTTCTCAGGTCAAAACTAGTGCGCTAGTCAGAAAATCAACGGTCACCACCCCTCGGAAAGCAATGGCAAACCACCGAGCGGTAACTGCCCAGTAAAATCTCTCAAAAATAGCCGTTCGGAACCGGCGTTAAACTGTAGGTACCATATGCCTGTGAGCGCACGCACAGGTGTATGTGAGAGATCACCACGCTCGTAATCGAGTAAAGGAGTAAAAAGAAAGAAAGAAGGACTACGTTTTAGGGCTCACCATGATGGTTTTGTCGTGGTTGTCCGGTTGTCTGGTTATCTTGATGTCTTGGACACACACGTTTGGACACGAACATTTCAAAAATTTTAGATAAATATTTCAATTAAAGTTTAGATACATTTTTCAATTAAATTTTAGATAAATTTTTCAATAAAATTTTAGATAAATTTTTCAATAAAATTTTAGATAAATTTTTCAACAAAAGTTTAGATAAATTTTTTAATAACATTTTAGGTAAATTTTCCAATATAATTTTAGGTAATTTTTCCGATAAAACAGATAAATTTTTCAATAAACCCTGGTAGAAATTTTGAGATCATCAATGTCGATGCAGCATCGATCCAACCTCGGACGTCCATTCAGAAAGTTAACGCTTTTCAATATCGGTCAAATAAGAATTTAACATATTTTCAATATTGGCCGTTATTGGAGATCGGATCGATCTTGGCCAAGATTGGCCCGATGGCGATCCGAGGTCGACAAGCGTTACTTTTCAATATCGATACGACATTCCAAATTTTCCACATGGGAACGTTTAGGTAATATTTCCAATAAAATTTTAGGTAAATTTTCCATTACAATTTTAGGTACATTTTCCAATAAAATTCTAAATAAATTTTCCAATAAAATTTTAGGTACATTGTCCAATAGGGAACGTTCAAGTATTACGTAAGATTTTTAGGGGGGGGGGGGGGGTCCGCATCCACCATCTTCGCCATAAGCTAAGTATTGCGAAATGTCTTACAACCGGGGGGGAGGAGGTCCAAAAACCCGAAAAAACGTCTTACGTAATACTTGAACGTTCCCATACAATTTTAGGTAAATTTCCAATAAAATTTTAGATAAATTTTTCAATAAAAGTTTAGATAAATTTTTCAATAACATTTTAGGTAAATTTTCCAATATAATTTTAGGTAAATTTTCCAATAAAATTTTAGATAAATTTTCGAATAAAATTTTATCAAAAATCCTTGATATGGTAAATTTGAAAAAGTTTTCATTGATAATAAAATTTTTTACAAAACAAAAATTTTTGACTAATTTTAAGAAAAAAGGGAAAATATTTAGAATTCTTTTTAGATTTGGATGATTTTTGGTAAAATTTTTTGAAAAAGGGGGTTAGTATTAGGGGTTAGAGGATTTAAGGGGACCATTATTAAAATTTTGTGAATTAAAGATTTTTGGAAAAAACATTTTTTTAATTTCATTAAAAATTTTTGGTAAAAATTCTTAAAATTTTGATAATGTTTTGAGAAAAAGGTCATCAACATTTTTTGAAACGAAGATTTTGATGATTTCTGATAAAATTTTATTCGAAAAGGGGGCCACTTAATATCATTTAATTTAAACTTATTATTAACTTAAACTATAATTTAACTTTAACCAAAAATTCTAGATCATCTGATGAAATTTATTTTATTTTTTTTATTTTTTGTTTTATTTTTTTTTATTTTTATTCTGATTATGTCAAAGTGAAGGAAAATAGATTTGGATCATCGCCCCGGCTCTTTGCATATTTTCCCAACTTTTTCGATGTCAGTTAAATGCTGCGGCGAGTTCGAAAACGTGTAATATTTCACCTAATTTCCTTGTCAGCCAGGTGAAAGCAAAGGCAAGTTCAGAATACTAATCCTTCGCTCGGGGAAAAAAAAAATCAAGGGGAAGAAGAAAAAAAAAAAAAAAAAAAAAAAAAAAAGGTTTTAAAATTCTTATACCTTAAGGGAAAAAAATTTGAAACGGTGGTTGACCGAGTTGGATCGTGAAACATGGTTAGAATCCAAATTTTCGACCTTCTTTTCCTCCTCTAACTCGAAAAGGAAAAAGAAAAAAAATAGTTATTTTATTTTTTGTTTAATCGTAAAATTTTCGTTTTTTTTCTTTTTCTTTAAATATTTTCAAATCTTATTTTTTTCTCGTATTTTGTCAGATCCTTTTTTTCCACAAAAGAAGTGATAAATTATTTCCGGTTAAAAAATAAACCTGGAAAACCCGTAGTGCAGATATCATCGATTAACTTTCCTAGTCTGTGGTCAGTGAAAGAATCTTTTTCAACTCGGGGAAAAAAAAGGGGAAAAAAAATTCTCCACGAAAAGGATCATCAGACGTTGGCAGACAATAAATCTGGTTTGAATCGTTTCTTATTGTTCCTGAATTCGTCACAAGAATAATAATTTATTATATTTTCCCACAAAAATCAATTTAATCCATTCGGAAGTTATGATGTTTCCGTTTATAAAATGGAATCAGGTAGTCGGGCGCCATTATTTCAAATTGAATTTTTTTTTTCTTCTCCTTTTATATTTGCAGTGAAGATGCAAATGTTTTTTTCGTGAAGTTTTTATCGTTAAATTATGGTAAGTCTTAGAGCCTTATGAGGTTTCCTGTTTAGACTGCCGCGCGGTGTATTTTAAGATAAATTACGTATTCTGTGTTTATATTTTTCATTTTATTTGCTTTTGCAGATTTGTTCAAGGTGTATGAGCTGTGTCTTCCATATTTTCGAAATGTTTATTTAAATATTGTTCTTTAAGGATCATGACGTAATTTGATATAAAAGAAGGAATTTTTTTTTCTCGCTTATAATTTGAGCGTTTATGTATTTATAAAAGGGTTTACTTTTTTTAAAAAGATTTATTAGACTTTTTGGCCGGGCTCGTAACCACAGAACGAGAGAGTAAGGGGAGGGCTCGAATTTTTCTGAGGGGCTCCTAATGATAGCTTACAAAATGGAGAATAGAAAAAAATATAAGGTTCAGAAATTTTTTTTAGGGGGGGGGGGTTAGGGGGCACGAGAGTTAGCTAGAAAGGATGTTAACTCCTTCGGATATAGGCCCGGTTGTGGCCAGACCGAATGGCAATGACAGTCTACCCTTATAAGGCTGGATGTGTCACCTTACTTTTCATTGGCTCTAAGCACTTTAAGCGTATTTCTGCTTTACTTTAAATTGATATCCCATTAAGGTGCAGATATATCAGCACTTGTTATACTTATTTCAGAAAAATCAACCTTAGAACCAAAGGTCAAGAATTGATGGCTAAATAATAAAGGGGTGGCCCTTATTTTACGAATTTTTGAATTTCCGCCCTACTTCTTTTATACTAACCGAAAAAGGATTGCCTGAATTTTGTCAAATTTTTTGGACGTCGTTTAAGCGTGCCCTTGAGGACTTAAAAATTTCGGAATTCCCGTACACATTAAAAAATCAAAAATTTAATTTTCATGTAAAAATGGTCGCTTCCTATTAAAATTTTTATTCAGATTACGAAAATATAGTTGAAATTTATTTATGACAAATTATATCTGTGCTAGAGGACAAAAAATGAAGAGTTTTGCAATAAAATCAATTTTTGCTAATTTTTTTTATTAGCAATTAATTAGTACTTAATTAGTAATTAATTTGGCAAATTAGCATATTTGACTTTTTTGGCCTCTATCATTAAAACCGTATGAGGTATACAACTTTTAGCTATATTTTCGTGATCTGTAAAAATCCGTATGGAAAACTACTGCAATTTCTACAAAAAAATAAAATTTTTGATTTTTTGGTCTTTGCGGAATTTAAACATTTATAGGTCCCCCACAGTTTAAAATTTTGGATTAAATTGAAACTCTCGGCTTAATCGCACGATTAAATATTTATAAATTCCTTTCGAGAAAGAAAAGTCTTAAAAAAGTTTCAATTTGAAGTCAAGATGGCTTCATTTTAATGTTAAAGGTTTCAAA
This sequence comes from Liposcelis bostrychophila, assembly GCA_037577465.1. Classification (NCBI taxonomy): domain Eukaryota; kingdom Metazoa; phylum Arthropoda; class Insecta; order Psocodea; family Liposcelididae; genus Liposcelis; species Liposcelis bostrychophila. Next base: position 24,098,491 of record CM075213.1, read on the forward strand.
TTAAAACTTTTTTGAAACTTTTCAGTTTTCATCTTCAAAAGGAATTCAAAAAAGTTTAATCGTGTTGTGAAACCGAAAGTTTCAATTTAATCCAAAAGAACGTGGGTCGATAAGGCCGATTTTTGGGCTGTTTAAAAAAAAAAGTTTTTTTATGTTAAAAGGTGGTTTCATATGAGGTTAACAAGGGGTCATAAGTGGCACTGAGTTGCGCGCATGCTATGGCCATTTTTTTAAATTTTTTCACTTTTCGCTGTTGTGAACATGACAGTCGGAAATCTTCCAGTGGTAGACAAATAGTAGCCATGAAGGCCAATTTACTGCACCATATTAAGGTTGCGACCGGCGTGTTCACACATGCTTAATTCGCATGGCTTTTAGGCCTCATGAAGAAGCCGTTGAATGGCCCTAATTTCCTTTTCACACGAGCTTTCTAATGTTGAAAGCTTACTTAATTCACCATTTCCAACTAAGCACATATGTGCGCCATTGTAAAATGAAGGAATTGAATTTCAGATGGCTGATTTTTAATGTTTACTCTGTTTTAACCGTATTTTTCATTCATATTACATGCCTAACGTTTAAATGGATCAGATGCATTATTGTGCGAATATATATTTTGATCTCATTAATCAGTAAAACATGAATAAAAGGTCCGCGATTTATTTATCAACTACTTGTTTTCGAGAACATTTTTAAAAAGTGTTCTTCCGAAAAGGCGCGAAACAAGTTTTTTTTAAAAAAATGTGGACCTTTTATTCATGTTTTACTGATTAATGAGATCAAAATATATATTCGCACAATAATGCATCTGATCCATTTAAACGTTAGGCATGTAATATTAATGAAAAATACGGTAAAACAGAGTATAACATTATAAATCAGCCATCTGAAATTCAATTTCCTTCATTTTACAATGGCGCACATACGTGCTTAAGTTGGAAATGGTGAATTAAGTAAGCTTTCAACATTAGAAAGCTCGTGTGAAAAGGAAATTAGGGCCATTCGACGGCTTCTTCATGAGGCCTAAAAGCCATGCGAATTAAGCATGTGTGAACACGCCGGTCGCAACCTTAATATGGTGCAGTAAATTGGCCTTCATGGCTACTATTTGTCTACCACTGGAAGATTTCCGACTGTCATGTTCACAACAGCGAAAAGTGAAAAAATTTAAAAAAATGGCCATAGCATGCGCGCAACTCAGTGCCACTTATGACCCCTTATTAACCTCATATGAAACCACCTTTTAACATAAAAAAACTTTTTTTTTTAAACAGCCCAAAAATCGGCCTTATCGACCCACGTTCTTTTGAATCGTGGCGGGAACACGACTAAACGGCGTCCGAAAAATCTGACAATATTCAGAGAATCTTCTTTCGGTAACTATAAAAAAATTAGGGAATGTTTTTAGAGTTAATAGCCCCTTATCCAAACTACTGGTGCTAAGAAGTTAATTCATAAAAAAAAAAAAAAAATAGTCACCAGTGTCTCTTCCCAGGGACATGAGAGTCCGACCTTGGGCTTCACTGCAGCAGCTGTCATTAAGCCTGATCGGAGTTGTGTAAATGCCAATACGTAATTCGCTGCTAAACGAGCGCAAGTTTTGCACAAGTTCTGACTTGGCCGAAATGTATTCTGACAATTTCGAGTGTTCCAAAACCCATTGGAACCGGTTTCAAATTGGTTCATAAATGATTTAAGATGACAAGTGAATACTTAAAAACCAATCCTAAGCATTTTGCCAGGATAGCACATGCAATCCCCTAATGGATTTAGTTTGCCCTAAAATTCTTCGTCAGTATGAGCTCATCGGAACTCAGATAAAAACACTCAATCCAGATCGATAACACACCGATCAATAAATATCCCTGATTTGTACTACTGATCGATCAATAATTGATTGATCGATTTATTGATAAGAGCGATCATCGTTCAAATCAATTAACGGATGGTCATTGAGGGTCACTCAGGCACTCTGCACTATTAACGTAAATTATTCCCATTCAAAACCATTCGCTTTTAACATTATTAATTATCACGTGTTACCGTATAAAAAGTCCCAACGAATTAGTCTTGTTGCGAAACGGAAAAAAAGGGAAAGAAAAATGACACAAGATTAGCTTTAACTTGATTTAAAGATCAAATTTTAACAAAAAAAAAAAAAATGATTAGGTGAAGAGTATCTACCGTCGTTTGTTTGCTATTCCCTTTCCACGCAGTGAAATATACTTCACATTTATTATTTTCTTTTTTTTCCTTTCTTTTTTTCTATCAGTGCAATAATGATTGATTGCAGACGATCCTTTTTTCCTGGACGAGGCAAATAAAAATTTTAATAAAATTTCATCAGAATATTCGACTTTTTTTCCCCCTTTTTTATAAAAAAAATTTTAGCGGTTTTTTTTTGTAATGGTCCAGTTTGCCGCAGGATTTTTTTAAAAAAAATATCTCGATATTCGTTAACCTTCTTCCACATTACTTTATTTTATTTTTTTTCCAATTGTTATAAATTCGCGGAAAAAAAGACATTTTCTTTAATGAAGAAGAAATTAACGTGCATTTATCTTTATTCGGGGTGCAATCGGATGAAAAATAAAAAATAAAATAAATATAATAAAAAAATTCGATTCCGGTAAAATCAGTCATCTCGCTAATTTTTTTTTTCTTCCAACAATCGCTTCATTTAATTCACGCCTAAGAAAAAACTTCCAAATGAGCGAACGAAATAAAAAAAAAAAAAAAAAAGGAAGATGGAACGATTATCTAAATTTTCGAAAAAAAATTTTTTACCAATCAAAGGAAATAAAAATTGATTGAATAGAGAATATTTAAGAAAAAAAAAAGGAAAATAAGTCGAATTTTTCGTTAAGATGAAAGGAAAAAAAAAGAAGAGAAATGACGTTGAAATATAAATGAAACAAACAGGAAATCATAACAGAGGAAATAAACAAGGGAGGGGAAAAATATCGGTAATTTATTTATTTTTTTTTTTTTTATATTTTTCGGGGGAAGCCCGGGATTGTTTTCACAAAATTGAAATAAAACTTTGCTTTTATCGACTTTCCTCCTTGATTTTCCCCGGAAAAATCACAGAGCGGCTATAAAATGGAAGAAATCTGTAACTTCAGCAAAACTTCAGTTCCACAGGGGAAACCCTGGGTTTTCCGAAAAGACGAAAAAGGGGGAGATGAGAAGGATGAAAGGAAAGAAGGAGGAGAAGGAAAAAAAAAAATCGGGGGACTTTGAGAGGGAAATGATTAATAAATGAGGCAAAACCGGAAGTGATAAAATCAGAATTTGTATTGAAGAAAAACCGATTTAAACTTTCCCGCAAGTTCTAAGATAAGCAGATTTTGAGTTAATCCTCATAAAAACAGTTTCATTTCCATTCCCCAAGAGTTTCTTGCGGTTATGTACTGTATAAAGGACGGAAGAAAGTTATAGGAAACCGGGGGGAAACAATGTAAATCGCGAACTCAATATATACACATACAACGCACACTCGCACGTAGTTCACGATAAATTTCAATAAGCAGATTAACCGCAAGTTAGTGTAAATTCAATTCTCAATTTTCCACATACAAGGAGTCGGAGTTTTACGTTAGGGTTCCGCTAATAAGGGAAACTTTATTATACTCTTCAACAGTTGAAGAGATTTTGGATTCGCTTTTTACACTTTACTATTCCTGCTTTTCATGTTTTTTGCAGGTAAACAAAAAACCTAAAAGCGAAAATAATCGGAAGAGAGGAGATTTCCGCGTATTTTGGATTTTGATTTAAGCAATTTTTTCTATCCCTTTCCTTTTTTTTTTTTATGTAAGTGGTTTCAAAGTTGACGAGGAATTTTAATTTTCGTTTTGCGAGTTTTTTTTTTTTTTTAATTTGGATGAGGAGGGGTTGTTTTGCTGAAAACGTTTTCAAGGATTCTTATTTTTTAAACTGGCACCTCTATACTCGATGAGATCGTTCTTCTGAAAAATGGAAAAATAAGTATTATGGAAAATGGTAATTTTAATCCGATGCCGGTTTCCGATTAAATTGTTTTTTTTTTCTGAATTATTGGTACCAAATAAAAATATGATTGAATAAAAATTTACCTTGAGTAAATATTTCTAAGAGACATTTTTCGGAAGCCCTTGTGACCGTAGGGTGGTCAGGAAAAGGGGGGGGGGTGAATAAAAAAAAGAATAAAATAAAATAAACAAAAATAAAACTATATTCAAAAAAAAAAAGAAAATTAGGGCTAGCTCAGGATCACAGGGGTGGGCTTGGAAGCCGATCTTAGTGAATACAAAAAAAAAATATAACTAATTATTGTCCCTCAAAAAAAACAAGCTACCGAGGCCCAGCCTCAGCCCATTTAAAATGCGCGGTAGAAAACACTAATAAAGAAAAAGTGTGAAAAACAAAACATAAAAAAAAAAAGGGCGAAACGGTATTCGTTTCGTAGATAACTATGATAATAAAAAAAAAACAAGATCCTAAATATCTTCCCTTAGAACCAATAACGATAAGAAGTTTTGGCTCAAAAAAAAAGAGGGGGGGGATGCAAAAAGGTAATCGGAAAAATAAAAGAAAATAAACCTAATAAAACTAGGGGAGGAGCCTATAGGGCCGGCGGGCCGTTACCCTTTTCGATAAAAACTAAAAAATAAACGCGAAAGTAAAAAAAAATAAAAATAAATATAAAAGAAGAAGAAAATAGCATCGGGGAGGCCTAATAACGCTTAAAACGACGATAATACCTCAGCGTAGCTCGCCAGCTTACAATTTATAAAGCATAATAAAAAAAAAATTTCGATTATGAGTTCCAGCGACGGATGGTCTGTAGACGGCTCGAAGAACCCTTGAGGCCCGATTGAAGTTAAAGGGTCTAAGTAGAACCGCCAAGGTACAACGTCAGCAAAACCACCGCGAAAAGAACAAAATGCGACCAAGTCCTGGATCCCATCGGTAACAAAAGCTCTCGTCGATCCTCAGTTCGGACTGGTTCCTCTCAGGCCATAAAGAAAGCCGGTAGCATCCTCACAACCATTCGCTAAAGATTGGAAAGACGCAACGAAAAAAAAATTAGAACGGTTTCGTCGATAGGGGGGGGCAAATAAACCCGTTTCGGAAAATATTTAATTAAGGTTCCGCGCTAAATTTTCTGTACAGGTTTATTCGTCCAAAAAAAAAAAAAAATAAAATAAAATAAAATAAAAACATTCTTTTTTTTTGAAAAATGTCCGAGAACAAAAGACGAAGCTCGGAAAGAGCCAAAAATAAATTAAAACTCAGAGAAAAAAAAAAAAGTCAATATACGCAAACATGGCCGCGGACAACATGGCCGCGGACAACATGGCCGACGCGACGTCATATCCGCTCCATATTAGGCAGAGAAAAAAAGAAATTTTCGACAATTTACGACAGCATATTTTCCCACTTTCCGGTTGAGAAAATATCTAGCCAGAATCGGCTTTTAAAAACGATCAAATATTCGCAATAAAACGAAGAAAAATAAAAAAAAAGATATAATTATCATCTTCCATAGATTTGCACGTGGCCCAGGCTCGGCACATGTTTCGCTTCGCTCAAAACACACTAAAAATAGCAATTCCAAAAAAAGAATAACATAACTTACAAGATCGGGACCGTAAAACTAATATTCCCTAGGCTTTTAATCCCATGGAGCCAAAATCTAAAAGGTCGTTTCACAAAACGTCAGCAGGCATCCTCGAAACAGCAACTCGGCCGGAAGAGAAAACCCTGACAAGATATAAGATAAAAAAAATTTAAAAACCACCCGATCACCGGACTACCATCTCTCACAAATTCCACTCCAAAAAAAAAGAAAGGAAAATAACTATGTACCTTCAAAACTCGGGTGAAAACGAAAAAAAAAAAAGAAAAAGGGAACTAACGGTTAATTGCGCCTGACCATGCCGGCTGCTGAACGGAAACAAGGCTTACGTAGGAATTTACTCACTGCAGAAAAACCTGATGCTCGGTGAGGTCATCGATCGGAGAAACAAACAAAACAAAAAAAGAAATCAAACTCCATTTTCCTAACCTAATCGTTTTCCGTCATGTTTCGCTTATGCGCGTTTAAATAAAATTCAACGTTTTCGAATCGAACCACGAGCTCCCTATAATCGATTATTAAAATCAAATTGAAACTTCCATAATAACCTTATGAAAGAGCTATTTAAGAGAAAAAAAAAAGTATGCCATCAAAAAAAAAAAGAAGGAACAGAGGAGGCACCCGACTTTCCGGGATTCTCGGGGAGTCAGCACCCCAAAAGAAAAAAAAAAACGAACAAGAAACTCAATCCGCCGCATCCAAAGAAAATATGACGAGGAGGGAGGAGGGGGTTTCGCTATTAAAAAAAAATTATGACGAAAAAAACTTAAGAAAAAAAAAAATTTTTTTCTTCCACGCTGACTGCGAGGGCGATGTCATCACGGTTACACCCTGAAGGGTCACATTTCTGTAATTATTTTTTATTGTTTGTTCCGGAACAGACATTGTTTGTTCTGGAACAAACGATGTCTGTTCCGGAACAAACAATGTCCGTCCCGGAACAGACAACGTTTAGTTAGAAAATTGTCTGTTCCGGAACACACAATTTTAAAAATTGTCTGTTCCGGAACTGACAATTTTAAATTAATTGTTTGTTCCGGAACTGACAATTTTAAATTAATTGTTTGTTCCGGAACAAGCAACGTTTAGTTAGAAAATTGTCTGTTGCGGAACAAACAATTTTTAAAATTGTCAGTTCCGGAACAGACATTGCTTGTTCCGGAACAAACAATAAAAAACAATTATAGAAATGTGACCCTTCAGGACTTCCGTGCATTTTTATTGATCTCTTTCTAATTCATAATTTTTATTGAAATACGATTTTCTTTCACACTTTTCTTAAAAGTTTTCATTTTCCAACGAAAATGTATCAGTTTCTAAATCTGTTTTTTAATTTATCCCTCGATATAACATTTTATTCGGAAAAAATCTGTTTTTACATTTAATGTTTATCTTTCTGCTTTCGGCCATTTTAAAAGTATACTAATAACAAGTTCTTTTTATTTTTGAAAAATTATCAAGCTAATTAAATAATTTTCACAACAGTAGAAATTTTAAATTTGCTTCCTAATAAAAAGTACGGTATGTTTCTATATAAACGATGGATGATTGTTTGCCACAGTTCATTTACTTGGATTGCGAGGGCGAAACCGAGCGATGCAAGTTTGAGCTTGCATCCCAAACACTCATCTCCGTCACATATATAGATAAATACTATTTCTACATACATTTTTTGCATTTAGTGGCCGTCCATACACGGTAAAAAATTTTATGTTAACAATCTAAAAAAAGGGCTACACATTCAACATGTAACACTTTTTATGATAAAAGTTGAATTTAAACATTTTTATGTTGACAAATGACGATTGTTTATTGGTTGATCAACAATCAGATTGATGCAACACAATCTTTTTATGTAAAATTTACATGGAAAATATATGTAGCCTCTTTTTTCACCAGTGAAATATGTTACTTCTAACATAAAATTTTTTAGCGTGTGTATTACGCGGCGCTTGAAGGAAGGGGGGGGGGAGTGGGGGTTTGAAGGTAGAGATTCCTACCGGGAATTCCCGGGATTTCGAGGTTTTTTTTCCCGAAAAATTTCCCGGGAACATTTTTTCTAAACTAGTCGGGAATCCCGTTTCCCGGGAATGGAATTTTCTTATTTTCAAGCATTCCCGATTCGCGGGATCGACAAGTTTTTTCCAGGGATCGGGAATAATATCAATTTTATCAACTCTTTGACATATAATTTTTGACACATAAAATTTTCAATATTTTAGAAAAAAATTATAAAAATCCGAATATTTTTTCAAAGTTTGCCTAAAGCGTGCCCTTTAAACGACATAAAAAATTTTTTTCACATGGCTCCGCTTATTTCCGAACTTACTTCCCAAAATACGGAAATAAGCGTTATTTTCTTTTCTTTTCGCCTTCTAGACAAAGTCTCGGCTTTCCCGGCGGGATTCCCGGGAATTTCAAGTGTGTCAATTTTTCGATATCCGAGAAATGAAAAGCTAACCTCTAGAAGGGACGTTACGATTTGTTACGAGGGGGTAGGGGGGTCTGGTAACGTTACGTTACCAGTACGTTACCAATAGGTTATGTTAGTAACGCTACGTAAAATACATCTTTAATTCTCATTTAATTTAATTTTCATTTAATTCGGTTTGAGTTGGAATTCCATCTGCTCAAGGCTGTAGGTCATTTTTCCCAGAATTTTTTTTTCTTTTATATTCTAAATTTTTTTTAAAATATCTCTCGATGCCGGCAAAATTGTTAAACTTGATATCATGAAAAATAAAAATATCCTGCTTTAAAAATTAAAATCCTTATCGCTTCTAAAAACAATTGCGAACTTTTTTCCAAGAATCAACAATAATTCCGATTAAAAAAAAAAAAAAAAAAAAAAAAAAAAAAGAGAAAAAGAAAAAAAATTAATTTTTTAAGGTAGGAAATTTTGGGGGGTTGTTGGAGTTTACGTTACGGGTGTGTTACAAGGGGGGGTCAAAAGAGAGCGAAAATCTCGTTACGCGTAATTTATGGACATGCCGTCCATAAATTACGTAACCTTATTTTGCAAAACTTTTGTACACATTTTGCGCCGCTTTTTCTTACGGGTTTCCCCAACACCACCCAGACGTGGAATTGGCTAACGAAAAAGTAATAGTATTTTTCAATACAAGGAATGTAAATGACAAAATTTGCCGTCGAGACCGAGTTTTAAGCCCGAGCCGAAGGCGAGGACCTTAAATACGTCGATACGGACAAGTCGTTCGCATTTTTTGCATTGAAAGATATTTTTTATCGCAAAATAAGGCGTAAAACAGTCAGTTAATAAACAGTCTAAGAGGGAAAAGTGGACTTTTCCGCACTGTGTGATGAAAAAAACTTAACTAAGTCCAGAGAACGGAAAATTGTCATCAAGAGGATGATGAAGACCTTTTCAATTGGTTTGAATTTGGTGTGGCGGGAAACAATCTGATTAAAAGATCTTCTGCTGTTCTTTCGAAAGGTTTAGTAAGAGTATGGACCACATTCTCCCCATGACAACCACTACCCAAGCTTCTGTCTCGAAAGAAGATTTCTAATTTCTTTTATTATATTCTTAATTTTTTTTAGGAAGTAGGTAGCACAGTTTCTCTCAATATATCCGTATAGGTACAGGCCTCACATTTTTTTTTTTTTTTAAATTAACATGCTGTACCATGTGTAAACAATCAGGAGGACCTTTCCCGCCCTCATAAATTTTCCGCTGTAGGCTTTCGCGCCTAGGTGGTATATAATTTAACCATGAATGAATTAATATCGCAGCCAAATGTAAACTTTCATTTCAAAGCTTCCTTGAAGTTTACAACCAGTCACATAATAACGAACATTCATTTCAAAATGACATCGGCTCAAAACGAATTTCCAAGTAAAGGAAGAATTCCGAGAAACCTTTTGGCTTCATAATCATTTTTAGTTCAAATTAAAAATAGCAATTAATCGAAAATTATTTTTCTTCCTTCTTTTATATTAATACAAAGGAATCGATGATTAAAAAAAAAAAAAAAAAACCTTCACAATGTGATTAATATCGACTTTCAAAGCTTTTTTTTTTTAATCGGTGGGATCGCTATTTTTTAATATAAGAAAGAAAATAAAATGAAAATGTCAGGAGCAACACTACGTCACACAAACCTTTACAAAATAACATTTCAATTCCTCCTATTCTTTCATTTTTAGAACGAAAATAATATTGATAACAAATGAAACCGAAAACACAAAAACGGAGCAAAACCTCATAATTAACTCGAAATTAATGAGTAAATAATCAAAGTTGGCCTTTTGTTCTTTGAAGATACGCGAGTGTTACTTTTTTTTTTTTATTTACATATTTTACCTCGTAAGTCTTCTTTTTTTCCTGAGTTTTACAAACACGAGAGAGACAGAGAAAGGGGAAAAAAAGACTGCTTTAAACCCCTTTTTCATATTGTATTTCTTTTTTTTTTTTTGAAAGTCGGACTTTAGTCTCGGAGTTTACAACCGTGACGAGCTTTTTCGTTTTTCTCTTGAGCTTCCATGTTATGGCATCTTCTGCTTAAGAATACAGATTAGCTTTCTCTCGTAATTAAAGCCGAGCGTAATAAGGTTAAAGGTCAACTCAAGACATAACCTTACAAAGGGACAAAAAGGGCTACTCGATTAATTTCGAGTAAAATAATACGAATGCCTTGACGATTTTTATTTTTTTTTCTCGAAAGATACTCGCCTGCGCATTGCAATCATAATTTCCCGCTGAGAAAAAATATATACTTTTTTTCCCCCAAATTTATATGACGTTAAAGTTCTTTTGCCCCTTCCGAAACCCTCCTTCTCTCCCCCGAAAAAAAAAAATCCAGTTAAGAAAAAATAATGTGGATTCGTTCGGTCAATAACCGGAACTGGATACTGCAACAAACAACGAACTCGGTGTCACAACCATTCAATCCGGAAATGAAAAAAAATTTTATTTTCATCTTGTCTGCTTTTTTTCTTTTTCTATTTCTTTTTTTTTCCTTCCGGAACGTAAATTGTTTTCATTTTTAGCTTTCATCTAGTTTCAACAATCCCCCCCCCCTCCCCCTCCTCATCCTTAAGTATAAACTATATGAAAAGGAAAAGTTTTGTTTCGCCGAAGAGAATCGTTAACGATTAAACGACGGATCGCGGATTACGTAATGTTTTTGTGTTAAAACGTATAATTGGAGTTGTCGAAAATTAATTGAAACGGAACCTTGACCTCTGAGTCGTCAGGTACGTCATCCTGAAGAGAACCAGTCCAACCTTGAAGTCCGACTCAGGTTCACACACACACTCACACTAATTCTACATACATGAGGTTGCAACACCTTTGTTCGTTTATTTTTATTATTATTAATCGATTTTTCTTTATCGAGTTTTTGCATGCAAGGCGCTTTGTTTAAGTGTTACATATGTAACATATGTATTAGCGATTGAAAGTTGCATGCATTTTTTTTCTTTACTGCAATTTTTAAAAAAAATGCTTTTGTTATTTTTTTTAATTAATTAATTTTTTTTTTTTTTTTTTTTTTTACAATAAATGAGAACCTTCGAAATTAAAAAAAAAAAATCATTTTTTATTAATTGCAAAAGCATAGCCAATCAGGTACGATCCCCTCTGAAAAAAAAATGGTGTCCCTTAATTTTTTTCTCTACTGACCACATTTCGAGATAAAAAGGCGCTTGAAAAAACGTTTAAATTTAAAACAAAATAAGGACAACAAACTAAAGATCTGACAGCGGCAAAAACTCCAAAAATACAATATTATCATGGATGCGACACAAGTATTAGGGCTATTAAAATTTTCGAAGTCACATTTTAGGATAGATAAACATTTTACATAAAATTTCTTGCTTTACTACGACTTATAAGGGACTGGATGACAGAATTATTAGAGATAAGCCGTGAACTAAACTTGAACTAGGAAATAGGTTTGCCTCACGGGTTTTTATATGGTATTTTCACCTACTTTTAAGTGTTTCCAAGGACGAGGATGTGCAAATTTTTACATTAATTTTAGCTTGTTGCATTATAATATTTTTTGTCAAGGTATAGCAACGGTTTCGCCCACAGAAAAAATTTCTCAGACTTTTTTGTATTTGAAGAAAAAAATTAAGTCAAGAAGATCATCTTTTTTTATAATAAAATATGAGGATACTGGGGGATAAATTAAGATATAAATTGGGGCAAAAACTTGGCAGCTAATTTTTTCAGAAGTATCAAAATATTTGGAATCGGAAATTTTTATAATATTTTTATGCCCATTAGGGTGTCCCTTATTTTGCGAATTTTTGAATTTGATGTCGGGCCGGGTGGAATCTCGTTCTCTATGGAGCCCTAATAAACCCTGAATTTTTTCAGAATTTTTACTGAACGGGAAAGCGTGCCGACTTGAGCTTTAAGTTCCGAAATTTCCATAAGAGAAAAAAAGTCGACAATTTTTTTTTCGAGGAAAAACGTCGTTTCCTATCGGGAATTTGGCATAGATAACGAATCTGAAGTCCGTTTTTTAATATCTGGTTTGGCTTTTGAGTTAGAGACCAAAATATGAGCCAAAACGTAGGACTTAGTGCGTTTTGTCACTTAACCAGGTTTTCTTGCCACATTTTCTCCTCTAACTCAAACGCCGGACCAGATATAAAAGAACGGACTTCAGATTCGTGATCTACGCAAAATTCTCGATAGGAAAAGACGTTTTTCCGCGAAAAAAAAAAATTGTTGACTTTTTTTCTCTTATGGAAATTTCGGAACTTAAAGCTCAAGTCGGCACGCTTTCCCGTTCAGTGAAAAATCTGAAAAAATTCAGGGTTCATTAGGGCCCCATAGAGAACGAGATTCCACCCGGCCCAACATGAAATTCGAAAATTCGCAAAATAAGGGACACCCTAATGCCCATGACCGGCCAAATATGGGTTTAATAGCAAAAACCGAAAATTCCTTTTCTCCGTTTTCTTTTTCTTTTTTCCTAAGCCGATTCAATATCAAAAAATCGTAGCCCTTGGAAATCGACACTAAGTGCATAATACCTTTATGTGTTGAAACTGCCAGATTTGAGTACAAGTTTCACCGCCTAGGCCTAAAAAACTTACATGTAAAATAAGCTTCTCAGTCGTCAACGCCCTTTTCATCTCCTTAGTTTCTCAATGTTTTTTTCTCTACAGATTTTCGTCAAATCTAATATTTTCAACTCAGGGGCGGATCCAGTAACTTTCTCCGAGAGGGAGGGTGATAGGCAAAGGCTTAAAATGTGCCAAAAAATTTTAATTCAATCCAGTGTGGAATTAAATTTACGAAAAATCGGAATTCGAATTTTCGAATTTTATAAGTCTAATCTCCTCAAGTTTTCTTTTTGAAATGTTAATAAACGCTGAATTTTTTCAGATTTTTAAAATAACAGGAAAGTGTGCCTCATTATCCTTCAATTTTGAAAAAATTCCCATAAAACCAAAAAATCAATTTTTTTTGTGAAACAACACTTGTTTTTTATTGGAAATTTTGCGTAGATCACGAATCTGAAGTCAGATCTTTTTATATCTGCCTAAGTTTTTGAACTAGAGGTCAAATTATTAACAAAATTAAGGACTTAACGTGTTTTGTCTATTTTACGCTTTTTTTTGGTCCTATGTTTATTTCTAACACAATAACTTAGGCAGATATAAAAAATCTGACTGCAGATTCGTGATCTACGCAAAATTTCCGACAATAAACGAGTGTTTTTCACCGAAAAAAAAAATCGATTTTTTGGTTCTTATGGGAATTTTTCAAAATAGAGGATCCATGAGGCACACTTTCTCGTCATTTTATAAATGTGAAAAAATTCAGCGTGCATTAACACTCCAAAAAGAAAGCTTTGAGGGGGTTAGACATATGAAACATGAAAATTCGAAAAATAAGGGACACCCTAGGAGAAGTAAGGGGAGACCCATTGCTCTCCAACCTGGATCCTTAAGTGATTTCTATTTTAAAAATCAAAGCAAAACTGAAAGCAATTTTTAAAAAAACGGTAAATCCCATTCTTACCTTAAAACCGCAAAAATCATTCCTTCGACAGTCGTCTATACCACGATTCTTCCTTCTCGAAGTATAAGTACCCAGGACAAGGATTTTAGAACCATCCGAAAACCACTTAACAATCCCATTTTAAGGAGTAACCACAAAAAAAAATTTCACCTAAAATAAAAAGAGACAAAGCCATTAATAATTACGAAATCCGAATAATATTTGTATGCATTTGCCATACACAAATTTAAATAAATCATTTTTATATTTGTCGCTGCAACGTTACGAAACGAACAATAATAAGAAACTCTGAAAAAATCGTAAAACATTTTTTAAAGGTTACGAGCCTGAAATTGACAAACGCGGTAATTCTTTAATTGTCGTTCGTCATTTAAAATAAGTAAATACAAAGAGAGAAAAAAAAAAGAAAAAAAAAACGAAAAAACGACTTTTCCGTTGTTTTCTTCCGAAAACCAATGCCAACTTGAAAATTTCACAGTCGGTAGCTATAAATGATTGACCAACGTGTTTTTTTTTTCTTCCTTTTTTTTCAACAATCCGAATGAATTATTACATAGCGAATATCGTGCCGTAATAAACCACATGAATTATGTCAAAAGCCTTGAGGTGTATACCCTTTCATGTATGCTAACTCCATATCTGGCCTACCTTAATTCATTTCAAGGTCATCGATTCTTATTTCATTTTCGTTCTGTCACTGTCGTCCTTTTTTTTTTTTCACCGACGCTTTTTTTCTTCCTCCCCTCGAAAAAGATTAAATCGTTTCTTCTACATCGAAATCCCCCGGAAAAAATCCTGACTCCGTTAAAAAGATCACGTCTGAAGGAGTTAAGAGCTGCTAAAAGGAATAATAAAAAATAAAAAAAAAAAAAAAGGTTCGAATAAGACATTTTAAAGGTTGATTTACGATGTGTTGGAAAATGGATATCAAAAAATATGATGATACGGGTAATGAGGGTTTATTTTATATGGGGAAAAAAAAGGGTCACGTTTTTATGGGTAATCAGTTTTTTTTTTCTTCTTCCTTTCCTTATCGTTCACTTTTTTGTTTTTTTAAATTTTTAATCGGTCGAGAAAAAAAAAAAAAATACCGATAAGTTTTTTTTTTTGAAAATATTTTCCTCTCCGAAAGGAAACTCATAACGTGAAAGTATGAAACTTTGATATTACATAAAAATTCTGAAGAAGGAAAAAAAAATGAACTTATTGCTACACAAACATGGCGAAATCAGAAACATCTGCAATATAATCGGATTATAATTCTTTCGAAGTTGGGATCACAGCCTTAGGGTTGGTAGCCTGGTTGTCTTCGATGAAAAAAAAAAAAAAAATTTCCGAGAAAAATAAAAAGCTTCCACCCGAAATAACTTCTAAGTTGAGATACGTTACAACTTTTTTTTTTTTTTTTTTATTATTTTTATTTTTACGACAACCCCCGTTGTTTACATTTCGTTTTTCTCTGTCACCATAACAACAGTTGTCTCTCCTGCTGCGGAAATTAACAGGCTTTTTGTCCTCCTCTCCTTCTTGATCTCCAACTTAATATTCGATTGTTCCCCTTTTTTATATACTTTCATTTTCTGATTATTTGTGATAGGGGGGTTTGTAACACGATGGTTTTTCAAAAAAAAAAAAAAAAAAAAAAAAAAAAAAAGAAAAAAGAAAAGAACTGACTAAGCTGAAAGTGACAGGATGGTAAAATAACAAGGGCTTTGTTTTTGTGCGAAATATTCCCGCCGTCAGCTTCGTTTGACTAAAATCAACAAAACTAATTAACATTTTGCTTTTTCAGGTAAGAGGAAATGATTCCGACCTGAATGATGACTCTACGGTTGGTTTAAAAAAAGGTAAAAATTGTATATAAAATATTTTTCATCAAAGGGTTTCGAAACTCATTATGGGTTATGGGAATGCATGCTTAAGCACGAAATCGGCATAGAATTTAACGAGTTTTACGATCGTAAAATTTAACCATTGTTTTTTTTTTGGTCCGGCTTTTTTTTAAAATGGATTTCCGAATTAATTGAAAAAAGTAACATTATGATAAGTTACGTTAAGCTGTTATTTTGATTGAAAAAAATTTAAATGTCCGTTAAAATTTAAGACGCAAAGTTGCAACTCGTCGAATGTTGCTTATTCTTTTATACGAAGAACGGAAAAGCCTTTTTCAGTAAAAAAGTAAAGCAACCGTGTCGGATTCGTATTGAGGTACTCAGGTACCTTTATGGCCAAGAATGGGTCTACATTGAGGTACACGTAGAAACCAGACATACATTTCGGTTTTCGGGTCATTTTTCCGACAGAAAGTTGCTGGACCTATAAGACCAAAGTCCCTTTGTGCCAGTGCATATTAGGGCGATTCGCAATTTGGAATTTTTCGAATTCGAACATGGCACTATGCGGAAAAGTTGTGACTTAGGGTCAATTAGTAACCTAGAATTTTTTCAAATGTTTTGGCCGGCACTTTCTGCCGTCTCGATTGACTTTATGTTTTACATGTTAAAGGTAAGGCGATTTTGGCAATTTCTAAAAATCTTGCTAAAAAATTGTCTAGAAGCCTCAATTACTATAAAAGTATATCTTTTTGGCGTTTTTGAGGTCGAATCTGAATATGATCGAATTTTTTCCCAGGGATTTAGCAAAATCGGCCAAACGCCATTTTAATTTTGTGGCTTAAAAAAATATTTTCAATTACATTCTACCGCTATATTTAAAAGTACTATTCCGTTCACTAAAAAGTAGTTTCAAGTCCCCAATAATGAAGAGGAGATATCAATTAAGAGTTCGCAACATGAACAAAGGGGTATTACGTAACGCCTAGAAGGGGGGGGGGGGTCGAAGGAGGTGTTACGCATTGTTACGGGCGGGTGGGGGGGACCTGGGCCATGTGTTACGTAATTTTAATTTTAAAATTATTTCAATTTTATTTCACTCTTTTAAACAAATTTTTTCCGGTCATTCTTCAAAATAAAAAAATAAAAAATTTTTTTAAAACCGTAAAATTTTTTATCTTAAAAAAAAAAAAAAAATTTTTTCTTTTATTTTATTTTTAACGGGATATGGATCATTTTTATTAAGAAAGTCACGCTTATATGATCATCCATATTAGTGGTAGAGCAATCGTCATGAAAACGAGAGGTCGATGGTTCTATTCCATCTTTCGCCACTTCGATTTAACTTTTCAACTGATTTCCTATGTTTAGCATATATAGTTCACGATCATATAAGCGTGACTTTCTTAATAAAAATAATCCATATCCCGTTTAAAATAAAATAAAAGATTATAAATTAAAATCAAAAATTAAAAATATCTTAATAAATTTTTTTTTTTTTTCTAAAAACGAAATTTAAATATTTTTCAAAGGGGGGGTGGGATTAGAACCCGTGTTATGTAATTACGAAAAGGGGGTTACAGGTTGCGTTACTGGTGTGTTACCTGGGGGGGAGGGGAGGTTAAAAAGTGGCCTATTTTGCGTTACGTTATACATGGACGACCCCAAAGAGGAGTTTATAATTCAAACTCGACGTTTGTGGCTAAAAAATTTAAAATCATGTTTTGTTATTTTGCCAAATCCCTAGAAAAAAAAAATCGGCCATATTCGGATTTATCGACCTCAAAAACTGCCAGACAGATATAAAATTTAGGTTTCTAGACAATTTTTCAACATGATTTTTAAAAATTGCCAAAATCACCTAAGAAAAATGAAAAACTTTGTATGAAATAATGAAAGGCTTGTATTTTTTTGGTAAGTATTTAATTCACTTTTTGGTCAGTATTTTAATTACTTTTTGGTCAGTATAAAATTAAGTTTTTGGGAAGTAAATATACTATATAGTCAGTAAAAATTTATAAGTTGGTCAGTATAAAATTGCTTTTCGGTCAGTATAAAATTACCTTTAATCAGTATAAAATCGATTTTTGCTAATCAATTTTTTCTCTACTTAGTTTTCAATAATTTAAAATAATTTAATTTAGATTTTTAAGGAAAAGAAGTTTGGAATTATTAAAACAAGACTTACCCCGAAAATTAATCAACCAAGAGCGCCCTGGTAGCTAGCTTGGGACGACCTCTTTTCCGTTTTTCTCCGATTGGGATTTGTTCAGCAGCAGGAGGGGGCCGCACACACTTTTGGCGAATCGCTAAACCCAAGATGTGCTTGCAGGTGTAAACCTTCAAAAATCTAGGACATGTGCAGGCAGCTTTATCCCAGTTTTCTTTTTCAATCGGGAAGTCTACTAGCCAAACCTTAAATGCTCGTTGCTTGAACTGATCAAAGGTATATTGTATCTCATCCCTACGACATTTTTTATGTCTTCATCAGAAACGGACTTGTTACAACCAGCTGGATGTTATTTGCGGTGCTGACTGACGAAACTTCCACGTTCAATTTGGTCCATTGGTATGCCTTAGTCCATTCTGATAGTTGGATTGTCGTCGATAAGCTGAAAGGCCGAGTTCCATTTATAATTTCCCTGGACCATTTTTCGACCGAAGTTTTAGCTACAACGAGAAACCTAGCTAGAGGCAGTCTTTCCCTAAACGTTTCCTCTTTTTTAACAACAAGGTTGAAGGATTCCAAACCGTTATTAGTGGAGGGTACCTTAGAAGCTGCACCTTCAAACCAATGCCTATGCGTTGAAAACCACTTACTTTCCAAATATGCAACAAATTCTTTCTTTCTTCAAATTCCATTTTTTGGAGAATAGAGGTACTGCTTTATCAAAGATGTCCTGGTTTGGACATAACTGTAATACATCAATGTCTTCTGCAATTTCATCTTTAAAATTCTTCGACACCATTGAATCGATCTTTTGGCTAACTTTACTTTTAAAAAAATTTTTCTTAATTTAATTAATTTATCTTACCAAGATTTTTAAAAAACTGACCGTTAGGATTAAAATACTGAACAAGTGATTTTTTTACTTGTCATTCAGTTTTAATACCGACCAAATAGTAATTTTACTGGCCGTTTTTTTACTGACCTATGGATACTGACCATTTAGAATTTTTACTGACCATGTAGTATAAATACTGACCAAAAAAGTGAATTAAATACTTACCAAAAAAATACAAGCCATAATGAAATAATGTAAAACTTTGAGCCGATCGAGACGGCGGTAAGTGCTGACCTAAAAATTTGAAAAAATTCCAGGTTACTATTGACCCTAAGGCACAACGTTTCCGCATAGTGCCATGTTCGAATTCGAAAATTTCCAAATTTTGATACACCTAGTGTATAAATCAAAAACATCAGCTATTACCCAAGGCTTGCCAGTGGTACTTGGGAAGGAGTTATTTTGGAAAAAAGTTATTCCTCTGGCATTTATTACAAAAATTATTAATTAGCCCTCTTTCTTACAAAAATTATTAATTAGCCCTCAATAATTCAAAATTTCTTTCCGGCTTACTATTTCCCCATAGCCAAACCGATTCAACTTATAAATTGATCTTAGGTTGCTTCTATATGAAATCCTGTTAGGGGATTTTTGAAAAAAAAAGTTTTATAAATCATCCAACGCTAATGATAACTTATCCAGACCAAAAGAAGTGACTGGATATTTTAGGGTTCAAGTTAATATTCCTGATTTCTAAAAATTGCCATTTTTTTAATTAAAATCTTGAGTGGTGGCCGCAACAGATGCTGCTGGATATCCAGAAAATTTTAAAGGGATGTTGATGTCCAAAACTGATTTCTGCATATGTCTGAATGCAGTGACATTAGCGTCTACAAAACCCTTTAACGACAGCATGTGAACCAATTTTTTCCCTTACAAATGATCCACAGATGAGTGAAAGGGAAAAAAAGACGATCCACGAAAAGCGTTGGGGTTTATCCAATCTCATCTGTTTAAGAAATATCGGTAACATTTTGTTCCTTAAAAGCTCGTTAAATGAGACAAAATTCAACACAGAAAGGGTAGGAAGTTAACCATATTGTAAGTGAGCTCGACCATAGTAAGCATTAATTTTTATGATTTCTAGGGAAATTCTAATAACACAAAGAAACATTTTTCGTGAAACCGTATCACACTGTTTTTGCCCTACCCCTTATTGCCCTATTCCCTTGACTTCACTTTACGCGTCATTTTAATATGATGATTCTCTTATCAGACTCGATTTCTAAAACTTTGTGATGCGAAGTCTATCAAATTTTCTAACTCGGGAAGTTTCGATGCAAGGTCGAAAAGTTAAAAATTCAAAACTTTCCCTTGTAGTTTTCTCATTTTCAACTCAAAGCTCCACGCATTCACTTTAGTCTAAAATTAAATTATAATCATCAAATCCATTTTTTTTTCCTTTTAAAAAAAAATTCAAAACGTACAAAAAAATTTTAAATCGAAAAACACCTGACCTGGAATAAATCTCAGTGCAAATTTTAAAGGAAAAGGAAATAAAATAAAATAAAAAAAATACAAATTCGATAATTGACGAGAATCGACTTCCAACGGGGCATGAACATCAGCAAATCGCCCAGAAAGATTTTTTTTTTTTTAAACTTTTTAATCACCTTGACAATTTAAATTAATCAATGTCGTTCATCCTAATGCACTTTGTTTAACAAACGCGCTGTTTAGCTGTAAAACATGATAAATGATAATTGTTCCAGAGTTTACTACAGAATGTTCGATAAAAAAAAATGAAGAAGAATTAAATCGATAGAATTTTTTTTTCTTTTCTTCGAAATGCCTATGCTTGCTAAAGACACGAAACCATCACTTTCTCGATTATTTTTCTTAGGTAGAAACCTTATTATCCTTATTAATTTTTATTTCGCCCATGGATACTTGCCGTGTATAGTTATCCACTTTAACAGATTCTCTTTCATTTTTTTTTACTTTCTACTTATTTTCGTCAATACGTACGTATTAGCCTCGTTTTTTTTCTTTATGAGGTAATTCTCTCACGGTGTTATAAAAGAAACCCATATAGCTTTTTATAACAAAAGCTACTTTTTACAACCAATAAAAATAATACGTAAGTTAAGCATGGATGCGTGATTCGATATTGTAAGAACCCGTAAAAGATATATGAAAAATCAGAAATGACAAAAATTTTGAACATTTGCATCGCGTGTTTTTACTCTTTTTCCATTATCATTTTCTTCGGTCCCCTCGGCCTCCCTCACCCTCCCCCTTCATCTTCCGACCCCTTCCTCCGGAAAAAAAAATAAGAAAAACTTCGCTAATTTTTTGCTTTACTGGCGACCTATTCATTTTCCACTCGTAAAATTCATTTTATCTAGAAATATTAAATACTCCTTTTTTAATTAAAACGATTCGTTTTAATTAAATTAAATTCATTACAATATTTAAATTACGTCCCCAATTTGTTTTTATAATTACGATTAACTATTAAAAAAAGTAAAAAATTAAAAAAAGTAGCCGCTCGTAAAAAAAAAAAAAAAAAAGAAACCG
Source organism: Liposcelis bostrychophila (assembly GCA_037577465.1). Taxonomy (NCBI): domain Eukaryota; kingdom Metazoa; phylum Arthropoda; class Insecta; order Psocodea; family Liposcelididae; genus Liposcelis; species Liposcelis bostrychophila. Next base: position 24,119,533 of record CM075213.1, read on the forward strand.
TAGGATGAGCAACAGCTCTCGATAAAAATCAAATTTACGATACTCCCTCTCTTTTTTTTCAGTTTTCAAACGGAATAATGGATCAAAGAAACATAACCTCACCCGGTTTCGAAAGCGTGATGAAATTAAAAGAAAAAAAAAAAAGTTGGAAAATTGTTTGATCCTTACTAAGTCAGCTAAAAAGAGAGATAATGTTTTTTCCACATAAGCTTATCCTGATTTTCGGAATTTTAATCACGAGCTGTTTTTTTTTTTTTACTTCGTTCCGACTCCCGAAATTCCCCTCGTTTTTTCCTCTTTTATTTATTTTTTTTTTATTATGTCCCACATTTCACCGAAACCAGTTTGAAAATCGATAAAAAAAAAACCGCATGTTTTTTGTTAGGAACGATTTCATTAATTCGACAGTCTAAAAAAAAAAAGGAGGAAAAAATTTTAAGATGAACGCCGGGCGATAAAGGGAGTAGGAAAAAAAAAAATGAGAGAAGCTGGAGGGTGGTGAGGTGTCGCTTATACAAAAGGACAAAGTAAACATAAGGAAGAAGGTTTTTCTCTTTTGTTTAGTAATTGTACCTCGAAGCTGTTTAAGTTTGCGATAGGGTAACAGGGGAAAAATAAACACTTTTACGTCTCCTATTTACTTTTCATTTGAAAATGTTACTGTCAAACCAGGCGAATTTTCCCATTGTCAAGGACGATATCCAACATTATTTTTCGATGCTGGGTCTGTTACAATGAAAAAAAAAAAAAAAAAAAAAAAAAAAGCAAGTCATATTTTTGGCGTTTGACACATTGTTAATACGGGGAAAATCGATTTGGAATGGCCCTCGAACACAAGATTACACTTCTCCTTTATTCTAGTCTCTTATCCCAACCCATACTTCGTTGAATTATCTGATATTTATGCGACTTTTTTCTTCTTTCTTATCCAGTCTAGGTTATCTTTTCTCTCTTTTTCTTTTCTACAACTTAAATTATGTTCTCCAGTTTGATTTTTTTTTTCTTTTCTTTTGGAAGGTGACCGGCTTACGGTGGTCTTAAAACTTATCCCCATGCCGGAGAAAATGACGACGAAAACTGAATTATAGGACATGTTATAACGCGTCAAATAGTAACGCGACAATTTATAACGGTCAGTTGGTAACACGCCATTTAGTAACGCTACCAATTGGTAACGCTACCTTTTAATAACGGCGACATATAATGACAGTGTCATTTTATAACGTGCCAAAATGTAACTTGTCATTATAATTAAAGAAAGACTGAATTGTAAAAAAAAAAAAAAAAAAAAAAAAAAAAAAAAAAAAAACTGTTTTAGAAAATTCTATTGTTACCTTATGTAAAGGTTATTTCTTACAAATTCGGATGTAAGTTGATTGCTAATTCTATTGTTAACTTATGTAAAGCTAACTGAAAATTTTCGTGAAAAAATCAATAAATGACAGGGTTGACTGATTTACTTTTAGTCAAAGTGGATGGCAATAAACCACGTGTGCATTTCTTCTTCTTCTTCTTCTGATAAGACTAGGAATACTCCAGTTGCCCTTTGCTGGCTTAGGCCTTGTCTGGTCGGTGTGTGCATTTTATTTTAAGTTTTATTTTTAATTTAAATTATCCAAGAATTTTTTTCTTAGTGCAGGTGCAAAAATAGTTAATAAAAAAATAAATTTCATTGATTGTCTAATTTTTTTTATTTTTATTTATTAAAAATGCCATGTATTTCATTTAAAACGTGCTGATTTCTTTATGTTGTCGTTATTCGAAGTAGACCAGATGAGGTTACGATCTTTACTATTATTACTATATACCATGGTCTTTACCCTGCGTATATGCAAATAAAAAATTTTTATAAAAATTTATTATAAAAATTCAAAACAGACGAATGTTACGAAATGACGAGTTATATGTTGGCACGTTATTAAATGACTATGTCATTATTGTCGCCGTTATTAAAAAGTAGCGTTACCAATTTGTGGCGTTACTAAATGTCGTGTTACCAACTGACCGTTATGAGTTATTAAATGACGGTGTTATTATATGTCGCCGTTATTAAAAGGTAGCGTTTCCAATTGGTAGCGTTACTCAATGTCATGTTACCAACTGACCGTTATAAACTGTCGCGTTATTATCTGACGCGTGATAAAGTGTCTGGAGACCCGAAAACTGACAGAGTTTTTGTCACGGACTATAAGGATAGTCGAAACCCGTCGGAACCAAAATCCTACATAGCTGATCGTCTTAGCGAGATTGCGTATTCCGCCTGTGTTTAACTTATGGAGTTCACGGTATCTCGCGTAAATTTCATTGACTACCCGTAATCCCATAAGTTAAGCATAGGCGGAATGTGCTATCTAGCTAAGACGATCATCTAGGATTTTGGTTCCGGCGGTTTTTGACTATTTTTATGGTCCGTTGCAAAACCATATGTCAGTTTTTGTCGTCATTTTTCCCGGCATGGGGAGGGGTTCAAAACCACAATGGGCTACTAAAGCAAAACGAACTGTTAGAGACTCTAATTATCGAATTTTTTGTGATACTGCCTCTTATGGCGGCCAACCGAAATTCTTAAAACTGCCCATTAAAGGGGAAGTTTTACTTTATTCGTTAAAAGTTAATCCCGATTTCTAAAATCATTTTCACTTGTTTTGTTTTTGTGTTGTTATCGATCGAAGTTAACTTTTTTTGACTTTTAATTCCGACTGTTCCCAAAAATTCCAAGAACATTGTAATTTCACAGGGCGATTCCGGGAAATCGAGATCAGAGATTTTAATTGGTAAAAAAAGCACCTCGACAAGTTTGATTGATCTTTTTTTCCTTGTTATTAAATTTAATTCCGCCGCATACAAAAGGGTTAAATAAAGGACATTGCAATTATTTTTTTTAATCTTTAATTTTTACAAAAGTATAAATAATCAAAATCACAAAGCGAGATGATTGCATTCAAATGAGTTGCAAAAAATGCACAACGCTCGGTGAAAAAAAAAAAAAAAAAAAAAAAAAAAAAACAGAAAAAACAAAAAAAAAACAAACCTAAATAAAAAAAACCTTCGTAATTGTAATCCCATATTTTTTTGTATAACAAGCACCGCTAACCTTCGACATTTTAATCAGGTGAATGCAACATTTTTTTTTTTTTTTTTTAAACATATATATTACACTCGCAAAACGCGAATTAAACCAAGGCTTGTTTTTCCAGTTACTCTTCCCCCTTTTTCCGAAGGGTTAAAAAAAAAAAAATACAACTAAAAACAAGCAACCGCATGAATTTTGGTAAAAGATAAATCCTTTCAAAACTTGGCACTATTAACGTATTTGTAAGTTTACACAAACAAATGCCAAAAATTTACGTCATTGTATTTCCCGATTCGTTCCCCTCCTTCCCCTCCCCCCCTCCATTTCTGTTTCAAGGGGGAACGATTTCCTCTCCGGGAGAAAATGTTCATTGTTATCTCTTTTGAACAGAAATAGGAGCAAAGTCATTATGAATTGTTTCTTGTTTGCTAAAATAAAGCAGATGCTGACTGTTCTTTAAGATTCAATTACACACTCTGAGATATATATATAACGATTTTGTATGTGATGCATTTATTAGCGTTGCTGATATTGTTTACAAACTTTTAGACGTTAAAGGAGGATTCCCGTGAGAGGTTCCTCTTCATGGCTTTCGTTTTCCTCTGTGAAAGTCGCTCGGGTGAAGCTTCCCTCGCTTGGGAACGTACAAAAGGGAACACGTGTAAATGGGAAATACCACACGTCCTGAGGATCCGGCTTATGGGAGTTTAAAGTCTTAAATGAAAGGATGAATATTTTCCCCGTCTCTGAATCCGAATCATGTTTGAAGTAAAATATTATGAGTCAAAATGATTCACAACTTAGGGCTTAAAACTTTAATTGCGCTTTTGAGGTTTCCCGGAAAAACTAAATCAAGTCGTCAAGACGATTTTTTTTTCTTTTTGAGGATCGTAGAAAGGATCGGATTTTCGAGATGCAAATTGCCTTTCAAAAAATAGGAAGTTTATAATAATTTTTTTTAAATTTATTTTTGTCCTAATAGGTTCAAAGCCCTGAACGGGTTTTGAAAATAAAAACAAAACTTGTCTCGATAGAAGTGATCGAAAAAGTTGAAAGACCGATATAAGCTGAGATGCCCTGAAGCGGTACAGGTTATGCTCTCAACGACGCAAATTCCCAGAATAAGTATTGCATAATTTTTTGTTTGATCAGATTCCCCGAGACTGAGAGACGTCGTCGTCGGAAAAAAAGAAAAAAAAATTAAAAATTTTAAAAACGAAAGAATTTGAAAATCTGAAAAGTTCCTCTGATGTTATTTATTTTTTATTTTATTTTTATTTTTTTCCTTTTTGATTGGGGATCATTTTTGAGAAATAATCGCTGAGATATGGAAAAACTCTCTCTCTTTGATTGATATTAAACGACAGACAAAAGAAAGGTACAGACGAATCCAATACTCTTTTTCAATGAATTGAAGAACGTATCGAGAGTTTTAACATTCTACTCGAGGAATTCCGTTAAAATGAAATACTTTTTCATTTCCTTTCAGTTTGAAGAATCAAGTTTTCGGTTCACATGAAATTACTCTTCGCTCCTTGTTTACTTTGTTAGGGGATTTTCGAAATGAATGGGTTTTGGCGGGAAATTTTTTATGTACCTTGGAAAATTGTCCTTCAGGATTATTTTTCCCTTCCCTTTTATATGTCAGAAAATGTCGAAGGGGAGCGAGATGTGTAGAAAGTTTGACGGTGACTGGAGGGTGAAAATTGTGTTCCCTGTGGTTGTTCAAAGGTTTTGCTTCGCACTGCCTATTTCTGGATTGTTCCGCAAAGAAGTCCTTTTTTTGGCTTTTGATTTCGAAGAAGTGTGATTATGTTTCTAGATTAGGCTTGCGGAGTCATATGAAGTCATATGAAGTCATATGGAGTCATATGAGTCATACCCGGAAACTGATATACTCAGGTATTATATCAGTTTCCGGTATCGCAGTTACCGAGGAAAATAATTAAAAATAAAAAAATCCGGAAAGTGACAAATTTTTGTATATCAATTTCTTATTTTGGGAAAAATTATTAATATGAAAAAAATTAATACATGTTTCTGTAAATACTGTTTGAAGATAAAAATTATTGTTATTGTATATTTTAAAACTAAAAATGAAAGAATTCGCAAAAATCAATAAATAATACTAATATAGCCCAATAATAGTAATATTAATATAATGCATTAGCTAAACATAGAAGACTTGTTGAAAATAAATGTAAAAAGAATTTTAGTTTTTATGAAAACCGTGAATTTAAAGAAGTGTTAATGAGCTTTATATGTTTAGCTAATGAAGAACATAAGATGGACCATGCAAGCTAGATTTCATATGTATGAAAATTACTTTATAACAATTTTTTTGTTTTTTGAATTATTGATTTTTGCAAACTCTTTCATTTTTAGTTTTAAAATATGCAATAACAATAATTTTTACCGATAACCCCAACTGAGAGAATTACACCCCCCTGCCTTAAAAGCAGTTTTTGGTTTGTTGGAAAAATTAATAATTTTTATGTTCAAAAATATTTTACACAAAACATGTATTAATTTTTTTCATATTAATAATTTTTCCCAAATTGGGAAACTGATATACAAAATTTGTCACTTTCCGGATTTTTTTTTTATTTTTTATTTTTTTCCTCGGAAACTGCTATAGCGGAAACTGATATAATTTCGGAGTATATCAGTTTCTGAGTCCCCGGCTTGCGACTACTCAATGCTGTAAGAGATTTAGTTCGAAAATTGGCTTAACGTGGAAGGCATGGCTATTACTTGCATCTACAAACTGATAATGTAAGATTTGATGCTGTGGAGTAAGGCGGTTTAAAACTAAGCTTTTGTCCCAAGCAGCTCTTGGACTAATGCAAAAATTGAAGTAATCTGCATATTACATGCCTATCTCCTAACCTAAAAGTTAAATATGCCAATTAAAGAGGGCCGCTAAAAATGGATTATTCATAACCAGCGGCCATCTTTAATTTGCAAGTTTAACTCAAGCCCTACCAATGCTATTTATGGCTGTGTCCGACTATTATAACGTCCGCCATATTTATATTTATATTATTATATTGAATGAAAAAGTGGGCTATCCCAACAGCTAGGTAGCAAATCACGGGGATAGCCAAATTACAAAGTTATAGAAAAAAAAAAAAATATTTATTTATATGTTTAAAATTTAATTTTTTCTAAATGTTTATTTTTTAATAAACGGCTAGAGACATGTAAAACAAGTCCAGACTCATTATCACACAGTATTTGTTGTACAGTCGGGAGAGTTTAGTTGAGATGAAAAAATTGTCGGGAGGTGGATCGAGAAGTTCTTTATTTCTAGTTTGCCTAACACATAGTTAGCCTACCTAGTTTGCCACCCATTCGTGGACCACCAGGGTGTCTACCAGCTTTCGGAAATAAAAATATAGGCTTTTTATAGGTTTTTATAGGTCAATTTTGAAAAAATATAGGTTCTTAAAAGCATCTAAAATTAGGGACTTTAGAAACCAAAACTGGGAAAATTAGGGACCTTTTAGGGGCCAAAAACATTTAATTATCGAACTTTTGATTTAGGTCCAAGCTTGATTTGACCCCCTTACGCCCAGTTTTGATCCACTTTGATCCTCACGAAAAAGGGCGAAATTTCATAAAGCCATTGCTCGGAGGACTTTCAGAAATATGTGGTTAATTTTGCTTAAAAATGACTGAGACGCTTCAAAAAATTTTGATTTGGCTTTAGCCATTTTTTAGCAACAACTTTCACCTTGATTAAGATAAAAAATTGCAGTCACATGCATTTTTCTTTAGTCAGGTTACGACAAGCATCTTGATATAACCATAACGAAATTTTGACCTGACAACGGTATCACGGCTTAAAAATTTTTTTTCACTTTTTGCTCGGAAGATAGCACTTGAAACAGGCTGCATAACGCTAACTTAAAAACATATGTAGCATTTTTCAAAATGAATTAAGACCAAAGGCAATATGAAACAAAAAAATTGGGTTGAAGTGAAAATTTAAGCTAATATTCTATTCAATTTTTTCATTTTGGTTTTAAATTTCTTAAAAATTTTCACAAACATCATTTAATGCGGTTTTTCGGGTCCATTTTCATTTGCACCTACTTTCTTTCTGAACTGCATTGAAATAGATGTTAAACCATGCTAAGCGAGGCCGAAGGCCGAGCGAAAAAGTTTAGAAATTTGGAGAAAAGATGGACTATTTCATGAAATTTTAGCATAATTTTCTGATTTAATAAAATGATCTAGGCATAAAAATTAAAACAAAGAAAAATAGGGACTTTTAGGGACTCATGTTAAAAATAGTAACTTTTCCAAAAAAGGGACTTCGGTTGGATGCCTCCAACAAAAATGAAAAAATTGAAATGATGAATATAGTTTAAAAAAAAAACTCAATAAATTATATAAAATTAAATTAAATTAAAAATTATTTGAAAAATATAGGCTAAATATAGGTTTTATAGGTTTTATAGGTCGGTAGACACCCTGGTGGAGACCATATATTTTTAGGTTGGCTTATCGCGAAGTTCCTAAAAACCGACAACTTAAGCAATCAAAAATCCTCAAATTTACGAACTTTTGGTTACTTAGGTTGTCTGTTTTTAGGGACTTCGAGCAAATCCAACCTAAAAACATATTGCCTCCAACAAAATGGCGGACCATCCCACTGTCAAATCTCAAAATTTTGCTTAGCTAAGCAAAAAACTGACTTAAAAGCCAACTGTAAACTATGCAACGCCAAAACCATCTCTATGCATTTTTTTTTTCACCTGCATCGAAACTAGAACCATTTTTTATCTCGAAAAAATGTTCATGTCACTCAAATCGTGGATATAAGAAAATAAAAAATCGTAAAACTTATGCAACGCTACGCCACTGGGATTGTGGATCCTGCATCAGTACATCTATTGTTTTTTTTTCTCTCTCTCTCTCTCTCTCTATCCTTTTTTGCTTTCCTCTGTTTGAAAAGGGCCAATTAAATTCGAAGCCCTCAAACAATTTCCCTTTTGCAACATACGAAACCTTGTAAACGTTATTGAAACGGTACAACACGTTTAAAACTAATGTATCTTGAATTTGATTCATAAGATTTAAACGTAAGCATTTCCTCAATAGTTGGTGGTTCATTAATATCACATCATTAGAAACTTATTACTTTAACTATACAGCTTTCAAACCGTGTCTATAACAACTCTTAGTTTCTAAAGGAAACTCTTTTCGTTCGCATCTAAATTTAGAGACGGAGCGAAAGATATGATATTTAAAAGCGCACGTGGTAATAGTTTATGCAGTTAGTTCAGTGCACCGTTTTATAATTTGAATTTCAAAAGGCCGCAGCAAAGTTGTAACATATACTTTGTTATTATTTCTCCGAATATAATTTACATGATTAGGATATACATGACGCATCAAGACTTTCGTTTCATAAAATAAAAGACGGAGAGAATCGAATTTCCAAAGTTTTCGGTGGAAAATATAAGGAGGAGGGAGAGAAAATACAAGTCTTTTCGGGGAAAGTTTCCGTTTTTGGGCTTGTTGTTTAGCGGGAGTAGAGCAAAAGATTTTTAGTCAATTACGATTCGTAAATTTCCCCTAAAGGTAAGAAGGTATCGAAGAAAATGTGAAAGGATGACATACAAAGTCCCTTATTTGAATAAGCTTCTCGTCTCCTCGGTAATTTTGCTTAATAGGATACAAACGAGCTTTGAATAAAATGACAATACCGATAATTTTAACATTCAAGTTTCTCTTGTGTTTCCTTTTGTAAAGTTAATGTTTCTATTGGTTGGGAATTGGAGCGTTTGTTATCGCGATATTTCATTGCTTTTCTTCGTAATTTACCTCATAGGAAGAAATCCAGTTTCGTTAACTTTTCAGGAAACAAAATATTCCCGCAAGCAAAAAAGGAGGTTAAATTAGGAAAGGGAAAGAAATAGAAAAAAAAAAAAAAAAAAAAAAAAAAAAGGAAAAAAAGAAAAGGGTTGAAACCCTCATAAATAAAATGACCTAAAAATGTAATGGTTAGTAAAATCAAAAAACCCGGAAGGAAATTTAAGAAATACATGTTTCCCATTGTTTTTTTCCGTGATATATTCGAAATGGCATCATTTTAAAGGATATCGGTTATCTTTTAAAAGTCGGAAGCTCTCGTAAAAACAAAAAAACTTTAGAAATAAATAAAATAAAAAAAATATAAAAAAAAAACTTTGCGTATATATTCTCTCCCACGATAAAGTACTGCCTGTTTAATTTTGAAAAGTTGCTCTTTGAGTGTCTATATCCTGAATATACATATAAATACATAAGAAAAAAGTTTGGGAGTTAGCCATCATTCCCGTCCTTTCCTTTTCCTTGATTAACTGCGAGCTTTCCTCCTTTTTTTGTTTCTTCTTCTTCTTTTTCTTCTACTACTTTCCTTCGAAGAGAAACATCAGGAGAAATGGATTATAAAAGCCGGTCCCGTATGTTGCAGAAAATTTGCATATAAAAATCGATCACTCGGAAGAGGAAAAGAGTCCTTTCGAGGCTAATGGTCTGGAAAATTTAATTTTTAACAAAAATGCATTTCATAAGCCTGAAAATTTCAACCGGAACTGATTTCCATATTCTCGACCGCGAAATTTTCTGGGTGAAGAAAAAGGGGGTAGAGCGAGAGAAAAAGAAAAAGAAAAAAAAAACGCAAAAAGAAAGAAAGCCAGAGATAATTTAGTTTTGTAGAGAAAAAGATCTAGTTAAGCAAGCAATTCACTTTTTTTTAAAAAGAGATAATGAAAGAAGTTCGTTTATTAAAAAAATGATAAGAATCCTTCAAAAAAAAAAAAAAAAAAAAAAAAAAAAAAAAAAAAAAAAAAATTACAATAATAATAATAGAAAACGAGATTATTTAAAGCTATGTTAACGCGACTAAACGCAGTAAAAAAAAGGCAGAATTTTATCTACCAACCTCATCACGTTTCTACTTGTTTTTTTGTTAATTAGAAATTTTTATTTCTGTTGAAAAATTATGCTTAATCTTTTTAAAAATGCAAACAAACTTTTTTTTTCGTAACAAAAATCAAAAATCCATTTAAATTAGGCTTAACCGCTTTTAAGTATCGTAATCGTCGATTTATTATTTCACTAATTATTATTATTTTTTATTTAAAAAAAATAGGAAATTTTTCACCAAATGCGTGATAAGCAGTGCACTTATAAAATTTTTTTGATACTTCATAAAGAGACAGCAACCTTGAAAACGCTCAAATAAATGCATTAACATTATCTAAATGGCTCGAAATATTTTAAATTAGTTTATGACAAAATAGGATATGCCTATTTATACTTTTGTGTTTCTTATAAAACAATGTTTGAAAGACCAAAGATCAAGATCAAGACCGTAAAGAAATATTAAATATTAGACCGTTCTTGTTGTTATGGGAATCCGAAAGACAACAAAGCCCCTTCCAATATACGACTGGTACAATGGATCACCTCCAACCATCAAACTTTTTTTCGCGCACTATACGGAGTTTTTTTTTTCTATTAAAATTAAACACATTTTTAACGCAATATGGTTTTTCCCCCATCATTGTACCTATTCTAGGAGTTTAATTGCAACAAGGAAATAACCTTTAAAACAGAGATTCTAATATAACCTGAGATGCGACGTAGTCTATTGGCCGCCATGTTCGATCCCTAGGAAACTTGCATTTTTTTAAGTGTCTCTGAAATTGATAAAATATCAAAAAAAAAACTCTAAAAAGACCAGATTAGAGCTTCCGTCCGGCAAACGGAGAGACCGGGGTTCGATTCCTCGCGACTACACTGGCTCAGACTGGGAATTTTTTTTCTTATATCTGAATTTAATTAATTATCTAAAAAGACCGTTTGGTACAACTACGTATTCGAAAAAATAAAATATTGGACGCCATCTTGGCCGCCATATTACATCCACCCAGTTGTCATCTTGGTCGCCATCTTCGACGCCATAACTGCCACCCATTGGTAAATAAGGAGTCAAACTCCACCCCTTAAATTAATCGACCAATAAGAAGAGAGAGATCCACCCCTAATTACGCCTCTAAGCCACGCCCTCGAAAATTAAATTTAAAAAAAATTTTTTTCACCGCGGAATTCCGTTTTTAAAAAATTATAAATCACGTGACCTGAAAACAAAATTTTATCGGCGTGACGTCATAAGTGAGTGAACATGGCATCTTGCTTACGCTTTCATATCGGCCAAATCCTTGAAATCATTTTTTAAAATGGTTTTAGAACTAGAAATAGAATTTGAAGAGGGAAATTTATTACCAAAAGTGGACACCGACATGATTTTAAACTTTTTTAGTAGTCAACAAAATTTATTTGGTGTTGAATCGAAAGGGGAAAAAAGTAGTAATGACCCAACTTGGGCCGACCAATCAGAACGAGGGCGTGGTTTAGGAGGCGTGGTTAGGGGTGGATCAGTCTCTTTCTATTGATTAATTAATTTAAGGGGTGGAGTTTGACTCCTCATCTGGACCAATGGGGTGGCAGTTATGGCGTACAAGATGGCGACCAAGATGGCGACGACGAGTGGATGTAATATGGCGGCCAAGATTTTTTTATCGAAGACGCAGTTTTAGAAAATACTAGGATACCAGAGGAGTTTGTCAGATACTTAAAATTAGTGATGCGCACAAGATATTGTACAAGACTCGACTGAAATTTCGTTTCTGGATGTGTATTACCTTGAATATTGCAAAACCGAGCGAGTCTTGTTTTGAGTCTTGTACAATATTTCTTGTTTTAAAACAATATTTCTTGGACAATACAAGACTTACTTATTTTGAAATGCTTAATGTCATATGCCCAGAAACAAAATTTGAGCCTAAGTCTTGTTTAAAAGTCTTGTCGAGACAGTCTTGGTCTTGTGCGAATCACTACTTAAAATTCGAATTTTTTTAACCGTGAATCGAGGATTGGGCAAAACAGCCAATGTCGGTTTTCACTGAAGCTTCCCAAGTTTCAAAAACCCTCCGTCGTAACATTTAGAAAAATAAATAAATAATAAATAAATAAATAAAATTAGCTAAAGTGTGAACTTTTTTTTAAAAAGATCTTTTTCCCCGAAATTCAATTTTCGGAGTTAACAAGAGAAAATATCACACTGAAATGATTTCCCTCCTAAGTTTTCCCGCTAAAAAGTCCACCCTATATAGAAAAATATAAACTATAAAAATTCCCTTCTGGGAACTCACACGTCCGACTTAACAACCTTCTTACGCTTCGGTGAGAATTTGACACAAATTTTTCATTTCCTAATCAAATAAAAGTTGGTTTAACGTGTAAGAGGCGTCTTCAGGTTTTCCGAGATCTTTTATATGGTTTTCTAAATTTTAAACCAAAAACACGGGCAGAGAGTAAAAATTCAGGGGATGTAGCGTTTAAAACGGGGAGAAAATAAAAAAAAAATTAAAAAAGGAAAAAAAAAAAAAAAAACAATGTTTTATTACGAGGAAAACTTCGACATGGGTATATGATAACAAAGAAAGCTTTTGTATTTGATCAAGCTGATTTTTTTTTTCCCTCCTTTTCAAACTTTGTTTATTGGATTTGATTTTTTGAAATCTAATTATTTTTTTTTTTTTACCCAAGAATTTTAAAACAAAAAAACAAACTTGATATAACAAGCCTAAAAATGTTAACTCGTGCCGATATTATTCGTGTCTGCATGTCTTCGTGCGTGTTATGACTTTATAGGTCTTTTATGACCATGTTTAAATCGTCTTTTAGACTAAACTTTTTTTTTTTTTCTTCTCTTTTAACTTCCCAGAAAAATAATTAATTTTTTCTTAAAGAGAAAGAAAAAAAAGAAAATAAAAATAAAAAAAAAAGGTAAATTTACAATTGGAATAATCTTTGACCCAGTTTTTGGCACTTCGTGTCTGAGAATTAATTTGGCCTTTTTATCTTTTTCGGAGGGGATACCTCGACTCCTGCGATCCTTTAATTAAAAATATCAAGATGTAGGGGGAGCAGCAGCAGTTTAAAGTGGCACCATTTGCTATGTTTTCGAGTTTTATACTCCGGGAAAATAAAATTTTAATTTAAAGGAAAGTTATCTAGTTAAAACTTTGATACTTAACTTGTAATTTTGTATGTAATTGTTGGTAGTAGTTGTACAATAATCGTCGAATCTCTCCTTGTTACCTACGGAAATGTCATTGCTCTTTTGAAGTCCGTTAGTCAAAAACCGAAAAGGACGAAGGATTAAAGGGAAATGTAAAAAGGAAGGGTCGGAAAATGAGAGAATGTTAAACCGTTAATGCCCGTTTTTTTTTTTTTACAACTAAATTAGAAGGAAATAAAATAAGATGTGGTTCAAATAACGGAAAGAAGATTGAACGAAGTCAAACATTATTGGTAACAGAACTAAGTAGATTGAAGAAAAACAAGAAAAAGGGGGAAATCGAGAAAATTGAGGAGAATTAACTATCTTTCACGTTATATTGCTTCTTTATTGTCGGGAAAAATAAAAGCGTCGTTGAAAAAATTATTGACATTTTTTTAGGATGATGATTTTTAATTTAGCGTTTAGATTCATACTTGAAAAATTTAATTCAACGATCTTTTTGCAGGGTCGTACTTCAGAAATCTAAAGAAATGATCGTAATTTTATTTCTGGAAAATTTGGTTTGCCAAAATATTTCGCATGGGCCGTATAAAATTTTGATCTCCTAATAGCTTCTATATGAAGACATGGAAATGATATTTCTTATTTCCTTAAGAAAAGGAAATCCCGTATAAAAAGACAGTGGCGTCGCTAGGGGTATTGAAGATGGGAGGAAAAAATTTCGAGGAAAACTTTGTCTAAAACGATTACACCCTTTCTTGCGGAAACCTTATTTTTATTACGGTCTTTACAAGACGGCATTTTCATTTGACTTACTATCGGCATATTACCGTAGTACAAGGTCGATAGAAGCTAAAAAAGTGGCTAAAGGACTATTTAAGTCGCCCATGTTTACCTTATGGAAAAATTCTTTTTCAAAAAATATATTTTAAAAATCGTTTAAAACATTTTATTTACGTAAATAAAGTTACTTTAATGCTTGAAAAATAATAAATTATTGTTAGAAGTCAAGGGGCTGTTTTATCAAATTATCAATTATTGGATCGTTAATCTCTTTGAAATAAATAAATAAATGAATAAATAAAAAGAAAAAAAATTCATATTTTCCACTCATTTATAATCACATTATATGAGATAATTTCGTAGTATTCACCTAACACCTTATGTAACCTAATTCAGTGGAGATGCATCATAGCCCGAGGTAGCTCAGTGGTAGAGCAGCCGTCATGAAAACGGAAGGTCGGTGGTTCAAGTCCACTCTTCGAGTGCCTTTGGTGTATTCTTTTACTGAATATTTCCCTGGTTCCCTCTTTGATCCCTATACCGATAACCCCAACTGAGAGAATTACACCCCCCCCTGCCTTAAAGCAGTTATTAGGTTTGTTGGAAAAATAAAAAATTAAAAAGATTTTAGGATCGAGAACCGCGTTGATCGCAAAAAAGAGTTTTTAATTGAATATTGAAATTGATCGTATTGTCGATACTTAGCATATAGCAAAGTCACATTATATGAGATAATTTCGTAGTATTCACCTAACACCTTATGTAACCTAATTCAGTGGAGATGCATCATAGCCCGAGGTAGCTCAGTGGTAGAGCAGCCGTCATGAAAACGGAAGGTCGGTGGTTCAAGTCCACTCTTCGAGTGCCTTTGGTGTATTCTTTTACTGAATATTTCCCTGGTTCCCTCTTTGATCCCTATACCGATAACCCCAACTGAGAGAATTACACCCCCCCCCTGCCTTAAAGCAGTTATTAGGTTTGTTGGAAAAATAAAAAATTTATAATAACTCCATAAGCTAAACATGAGAGGTGAAAAATGTTCACAAGCTAAACATGGCACGTCTTAACCATTAAGTCTGACAATATTTGATAATCATTAAAAATGTTTTTATATTATTTAACAGGAAGGCGAAATTTAAGAAGAAAAAATGCAATCATAAGCTAAACATAGGAATCTCATTTTTTTTGGAAAATTGTTAAAAAATTGTTTTAGCCATTACCTTGTAGATATGCCAATAATACGTCAATAATATGTTACTGAGTACACGGAGAAAAAAAGTTCAGTTCCTGTTACTGAACGTTCAGTTGGGTCCTGTGACATCTAAACATTTGAGTTGATAATACCGAAAATTTAGTAATGATTATTAATGTTAACGAAATGATTACTAATGATAAAATTTAGTAATGATTATTAATGTTAACGTAATGATTAATAACGTTTAGTAATAATTACCTAATTTTTAGTATTATCAACTCAAATGTTTAGATTTCACAAGACCCAACTTAATATTCAGTAACAGGAACCGAACTTTTTTTTCCGTGTAGGAGATTAACAATAAAACTAATCGGTATTATATATAAGGGTGCAAATTCACTATGGAATGTTGGACCAACATGTTGGTACAACAAGTTGGAATAACATGTTGTACCAACTTGTTGCACCAGCTTGTTGGACCAATATTCCACACTAATTTTGGCGTAGGAGTAAATTCTGCAATAGTCGATTCGTTCGTTTGTCAAACATGTTGGTACAACAAGTTGAAACAAACATGTTGCACCAACATGTTCGTTCAACATCCCTACAACCCAACATCCCAAAACTATGGAACAAATCGACTATTGCAGAATTTACTCCTACGGCGAAATTAGTGAGGAATGTTTGTCCAACAAGTTGGCACAACATGTTGGTTTAACTAGTTGTACCAACATGTTGGTCCAACATTCCCAAGTGAATTTGCACCCTAAGCGTAAACTCTGCAATGGTCGATTCGTTCGTTTGTCAAACAAATTGGTACAACATGTTTGTCCAACTTTTTGTACCAACATGTTGGTCCAACATTCCGTAGTGAATCTGCACCCTAACACCGCCGACTAGAAAAGGTTGAACTGTTATTTAACGTAGAAAATGGACAGGGGGCAAAATCTAACACTGGAGGCAAACATTGGTGCGGAACACTGGAAGGCCAGGGAAAAAACAACGCACAGACTGCTTGCCTGGAATTTTACCGAACACTAGAACATGTTAATCAAATAAAACACGTTCACCGCAATTCGCCCATGTTTTTTCGAACAAATTCGTCATGAATTTGCACTTTAAGAAATTCTGTTAGAGTTTCGTCAAGGAAACCTAACTAAACCTCTCTTTGAAAAATAGTTTTAGCGCCAGTTTTATTCAAATAAAAGCTGCCTTTAAAAAACAAATAGCAAAACGAATTCCTAGAACATTTACCGTAAGCGAGTTACTTAATTAATGGACCAATCGTGCCTATGTACAGTATGCATACTTGATAAGTCCGATTCAAAGAAGCCAATTAATACTCCCATATACGCGATCCGAAATTGACAAACTGAATGAGAAAGGGCCGTCAACTGCAAAGCCTTTGAAATACGTCCCCAACAATTTCATAATTGAATATAACAAGATGGAAAAGGCCCTTTCCGACAAGCCTGGACACGGCAATCCTAATTAATTTCAAACTAACAAGTCCTAATCTCTCCTTCCATGATTCATTTCATAGACGCTTCGCTTTATCATTCCTTTCCGGAAAAAAACGTTTTATCAAAAAAAAAAGCTCGACGAAAAAAAAAAATCCCTTCTCATAAATAAAAGAAACGGGTGCAACTACCTTAAAAAATCAGAGTTAATAAATTAAAAAATCGCATTAACATTTAAGAGAGTGTAATAAAAATTTACGCCGGATTAAATGTTTCCCTTTCGCGCCGGGAATTATAAAGACTTCGTCATTTTATCGGATATCATACCTTTTTTTTTTTTTTTTTCTCTTCTTTTCATCATCCTCTCTTTTTTTTTTTAATTTTCCCAACTGTTGCTACAGGATATCCCGCCGAATAGCAGTAAACAGTAGAGCGCGCGAGATCCAGTCAAATATTTGTTGTTTGAATACCGTAAAGAGGAGAGGAGGTAGATGAAAGTGAGATGCGAGGCGAGGCGAAGAGAAGAGAAAATAAAACCGAAAAACCGATCAACATTGTAAACACACGACCCATTTGTTGACCAATCTGACGCAGGATATCAAAAGCTTCGATCGAAAGCTTCTTTGTTGAGTAAATACTTAAAAACAAAAATAAAATACATATATATATATATATATATAAAAGAGAGAGAGCATGATCGGTGTTAAAACAAAAAAAAATTGAGTATATTCAATCCTCCCCGCTTGTGCATATTTACCAAGTCCTTGAACTTGACAACATTAGTTATGGTAATGAGTGCAGAAAAAAAAGGCGAGGTCGACTACACCCATCGATCGATTATATTGGACAAATCGGTCGGGAGAATCAAAAATGGCGGATCATCCATCCTGTGTGTGCTCCAACTTTTAATTTTTTTTTTTCTAATTTTCCGAAACATACATTTTAACAATTATAGACGAAGTAGGTAATTAAATTTTTTTTTATATAGACAACCTTTTGTTAAATTAACCTCTTGTTGACTTGTCACGTGTTAAATATCTTACGACGGGTAATTATCTTGTACATCATTTTGGTATGACAAGTCGGTTTCTTTGTTCAGTCACATTTCACTTTTTTATTTTATTTCTTTCGTTTTTTAAAGAAAAGAAGAAAAAAAAATATGAAAAGGATTGTTATTGTTTGTGTTTGACACTTGTTTTGACGAAACGCGTTCTGGTTCGACACGTTTCACGATAAATCTCCTTTCTTCAATATAAGAAATTTTTCTTTTCTTTTTTTTTTTTTTGAAATGGAAGAAATAATCGAAAAAGTTGCGCTATGTAAACATTTTTTACCGGGAATAAAAAAAGGAAAAGAAGCTGAGGTACTTGCATCAGCAGAAAGAATCCCTACGGAGGGGGAGAAAATAATGAACCGTTGAATTTCGAATTGACGACAAGTGCTGATGATTGTCAGTCGATGGTGGTTTTATTTCTTGACTATAGCGAACCAAACGGCCACAAAATGGTCCCGAGTAGTCGAACACTTGCCAGTCGAATGCTAAGATATAGCTATCGATATGAGGATGGCAATAAAAATTCGAAAAAGCAAAATATTTACTGGTTTTCACATCATGGGTGTTTTTAGGGTGCCCGTTATTTACCTTGATGTCGAATTTTTATCGGGCCCCCCCTCAAAATGGTTCCAAATAAATCAAAAACTCGGAATTTCAAAAAAAAAAAATTTTTGCTCAACGGCAACACGTGCCTGTAAGCACTTGCTTTTCCCCATATAGAAAGCATGGGAATAAATCCAAAAAATGGGAAATATCCAAAGCTGGTGCGATGTTCAACACCGATTTACTGATTTTAAAATATTTAGTACATATATTGTACAAATAACTGACTTCAGTTGAAACTTAATGGCACCATACGAAAATAAGGGTTTATATGTTTATATGTTTCTCGTGAAGCTCTCATTATTCCGCTGAAGCTCAAATTTGGGGACATGGTTTTTCTGAAAGCTCAAAAAAAGCTTTAAATTATGGTATTCGTCCAAAAATTTGAGATTTGAAAATCAATGGAGTGAAGCTGGCGGTACACCGATTTTCGCTGGGATAATTTTTTCGTGACGTTCAAATTATTCCGTTGAAGCTCAAATTTGGATACTTGGTTGTTTTGAAAGCTCAAAAAAAAACTCTAAATGCTGGTCATGGTGCAAAAATTTGAGCTTGCAAATTCAATGGCGTGAATTTGGCGGCATTTTTTTTTTAAAGCCATTCTGCTAGCCTTAGGTGTGCAAGCTCAAATTTTGTAAGTTATATATTTTGAAAGCTCAAATTTAAGAGAATGATATGCAACTGGTTTGGATTCTGAACCTACCCAATCATGATGTGTGTGCTGGCGGTACACGACATTTTTGAAAAATATAATTATGAAAGCCTTAATTTGAAAGCCAAAAATTTGGTATGATGGTTTTCTGAAAGCTAAAATTTAGCGCAATACATTGGTATATGTCTTCCAATTTGAGCGGTATATTGTACCGCCCGTGAATTTAGCGGTACATTTTTGATTATGCTTATATATCCTTTAATTTTGAAGCTCAAATTTGGAGACTTGGTTTTTTAGAAAGCTCAAAAAAAGCTCTAAATCTTGGTTATAGTCAGAAAATTTGAGCTCAAAATTGTACCGCCAACTTCACTGACCCCACTTGGATGATTTTTTATTATTGAAATTTATTTAAAATTTTATTGAAAAAACATTTTTTTAAAAAAACATTTCTTGAATTTTATTAAAAATTTTTGTTAAAAATTCTTAAAATTTTAATTCTTTATTAAAAATTTTGATAATGTTTGATGAAAAAGGTCATCTACATTTTTTGAAACGAAGATTTTGATGATTTTTGATAAAATTTTATTGAAAAATGGGGCCAAGTGGACTTAGGGCTTGAAGGATTTAGGGGGATTATTAACATTTTTTTAAACGAAAATTTCGATAATTTTTGATTATTGAAAAAATTTATTTAAAATTTTATTCAAATTTTTAATTTTTTTTTTAAATTTTTAGTGTTTAGGCTATAGCTAATATAAATATCAAACGGGCTAAATTGAATTAAGAGCATTTCCATTCCCAGCTCGGAAATTCGGCCCTAGCCAAAAATTCTAGACGTAGTCCTACGACGTTGGGATATGCCTCATATCCCCTGACTGTCTTTTTTTTTTTTTTTTTTGCGCTACATTTTTCAAGTTACAAACGGAGATCATTAGAGGCCGATATTAATACAAAGAAAAGACAAAGCTACATGATTGGTAAAAAAAAAAAAAAAAAAATAGTTGTTCTCCTCTACAGACAGGCCAAGACTGGAAGAGAACCTCGACAGTAATGTTGTAGATGCTGGAAAAATGTTTGTCCTGAACTGAAAAATGTATGATTTTTATTTTCCTTTGGCTCTCCCCAACTCTTAAAATTTTGGACTCCCTAATCCCTTCGAATTAAAGGGGGAACAAACGGAGGGATTTTGGTTACGATACGACTGACTATCAAAGGGCGTGGTCGTTTCGTTAAAACAAGTGTGGATAGTTTGCCAACGTTGATGTACAAGCTCCTTAATACCTGTCAGTGTAGCTCTAATCAAGATGAGCATTTTCAATTCCATATGATATATTTAACGCCCACATCCGTGTAATACCATAAAAAAAAAAAAAAAAAAAAAAGACCGAACCGATATGCAAACGAAGTCCTTCGGATAACTCTGGTAAGAACATTTTTCCTCTTCAAGATGTTTCGAGAATTGAATACTAAAATATATAGACATAAAAAAAAAAAAACCAGGGGATCCGGCACCAGATACTTTTCAAGTAAACTCCCTATATCCGGATGAAATAAAAAGAAAAAGGAAAAAAGTTAAGGTAAGATTGAGCGAGAGCCCGTCAATTTGCAATTTTTGAATAGGGGAAGGGAAAAAAAAGTACAAAAATGTAAATCTTTCCCTAAAAGAAAAAAAAAGAAAGAAAAAAAATTCTTTTTAAACGATAGTCTCGAACTTTTTTTTCGCGATTAAATGACAATTTAACACTTTTGAAAAGCCGTCGAAAAAGTTTAAAAAATATCTTCAATTTCATCCGCGAGCTCCGGAATGATTTTATTTCGAACCTGACTTTTTCTTCTTCTCTTTTTCCTTCTACTTTTTTATTCATGAAAGAATTTCTTTTCGAGCCAACGTATTTACGGTGGCTTTTCCGTTTTTTATTCCTTTTTCGTTTATCGATTGGTAGTTTTTCATCGGGTATGTCCCGAAGATGCAATAACCCCCTTCCCCCCTCCTTTTTTCAAACCCATCGCACGTGTATATGTGTTAGCTTTATGCTAAAACGTGTACTTTCAATTTAAAAAAAAAAAAAAAAAGGGAAATCGAAAAATTTGTGGGAAAATTCTAAACAGAAAGTTTTTTTTAAAGGTCATTGCTTTTCTTACGGTTTTTTTTTTTTTTTTTTTTTTTTTTTTTTTTTTACCTTGCGCCAGAATATTTATGTCCGGTGCTTCAATAGAATCACCTTTGGGAATCGAAGCGGGGGATATGCCGGATAGAATGGAATCCATTACAGTATACAAAAAAGGTATTTGACAAATTCTGGCTGAGCTCTCGATTTTTTTTTTTTTGTTTTTTTTGTTTGTGCTTTCTCTTTTTTTTAAATCCAATCCTTTAATTAACGGATTTGGATTTTATACAAATTTAGTTAGTTCTGCCGCTTTTAGCTGTTGAAGGAAATTGGAAAATGTTCTTTACAGTAGGAAAAAAAAAAAAAAAAAAAAAAAAACGTAAAATTGAGTGAAATCCAGGTTTTTTCGTTCTTTTTCATTGTTTCTCAACTGTCCGAGACTTTATCTGCAAAAATCAAGGCACGACCTTCGACGACTTAAATTACGACGGGCTACTCTATAAATTAACGACTTTTCGACTTGTATGTGTTCTTGAATCATGTTTTCAAAAAAATAAGTAAAAGTACGCATTTGGAATATAAATAATTAACTCAAAACCAAACTTCAATGTTCAGCATCTCTTTAAAAAATAAAAATTATTTCATGGAAAACAAAACTGTTCGAAATCACTGCCGCAGTTGTTATAGCATAAGTACCTCCGGGCTAGAGCAGGAGGATTTTGCGACCCCTCACGTTTGGCCCGGGGAGTTCGGAATTTTTCAAGCCCTAGGGTAATACTAGGGTGTCTCTTCCTGTCTTCCATAGCCGATGACGGAATTCTTATGGTGCCGCCACCTAAAAAATTCCCAAATGATTCAAAAATAATGTGTGCAAAGTTTTGGGGCCTCCACCTAAACGCGAAGTGGTGCCTGTAGCAACGCCATTTTTGCCATTTAAAATGCATGGGAAATTTTCTTACTTTACTTTTTATTTTTTTCTCAATAAATAGCAAGTAAATAAAACGGTCGTTGGTCCAAATCATTACGTATAAATAAGCCTTTCAATCTAGGTACAAAAAACTCGTCCAACTTTTTTTCTGCAGATAAAGGTGGTATAACACTATTTTAAATTCCATATAAATTTTGAAGGTCCCCCCCTTATCTAAGGAAAAAAAAGTTCGACGGATTTTTTGTATCTAGACTGAAAGGCATATACTGTATATACGTAATAATTTGGACCAACGATTGATTTTTCGACTTGTTATTTATTGAGAAAAAAAATAAAAAGTAAAATAAGAAAATTTCCCATGCATTTTAAATGGCAAAAATGACGCTGATACAGGCACCACTTCGCGTTTAGGTAGAGGCCCCAAACTTTGCACATGTCATTTTTAAATTATTTGGGGACATTTTAGGGGGCTTCACCATTGGAATTCCGTCATCGACTATGGAAGAGACACCCTAGGTAATACAGAATTTGGAATACAAGACTCTCTATTAGCCCATCGGTCAAATACAACAA
Source organism: Liposcelis bostrychophila (assembly GCA_037577465.1). Classification (NCBI taxonomy): domain Eukaryota; kingdom Metazoa; phylum Arthropoda; class Insecta; order Psocodea; family Liposcelididae; genus Liposcelis; species Liposcelis bostrychophila. The sequence continues at coordinate 24,142,049 of CM075213.1, forward strand.
AATAACAAAATATTCAAAGCTAAGCTTTGTAAAATGTTCCATAAATCGATGCTAATTTTCTTTTACAAGAACCTCGTACTCGTATGCAAGTGACTGTATAAACTTACCAATTCATAAATCAGCATCCATCCAACTGCAACCAGCAGAAAATTCTACCACAACTACGATATTATTCGTTCATCTGAAAATAAAAAAAACAGTATGTAAATGCAAGGGTCACCATCAACGCAACATCTACATTAAATTCGAATACATCTGCAATTTTTAAAACCTTCAACGGCGAACACACAAACCAAAAAAAATACCGATTTGCAAGTCACCCTATTTTGCAATGACAATGAAAACCGAAAGAGAGGAAACAAAAGAGGAAGCGCAATATCCGAAATCAAATCATGCGAGAGAATCATTACAAAAAAAAAATGATATTATGTCCTAAGGCTCAATAATCCCATGTGTCATGACGTAAGAGGGGATAAATTAAACCAAGTACATCTACCAAACGACCTACAAGTCACTTTCGATCTCTATTCGAGTTCTAAAGCTCCTCTTATATCTCACGAGGATATCAAGACAACGATAAGAATTGAACAATCCTCACCCAATCGAAGACCATCCTTTTCCGCCAAGGTTAGCAAATAAAACGTTCATTTGATTGAATATTTTTTTTTTTTTTTTTTGTTAGATTCGATACATCGTTTGCAGTGTTATAATAATTGATAGAAAAATATAATCATGAAATTTAAAAAAAAAATCAGGAAACGATGCCCGAAAACCAAAACATAATCACTTTCATCGTTAACATGCTAATTCGTACATGTAAGGACATGAAGTCGGGCATTTAACATTTCCCACCGAAAAATACTTGTGAATCCAAGGTCGAAACATCTTGTATGAAATGATCACCTTAAAACAGCCGTACATTCGTAAAAGATAAGCGCCTTAATTGTCAGGAGCGGCCAATTAAGAGAGAATCAGAGAAAAGACCCAAATTATTATGGAAAGGCATATGGTGTGAAACTGTTGCGATTTTAGTGAACTCCTTGAAAATGGTTCAAGTGCTCTAAAGCAAACATTCGTTATAAGTACGCACAACGATTCCTAGAAGTATGGGATTGTAAACTTACCGATTGTTCTAAACGTAGGGATTTTCCCCTTTTCTCAAACTCCCCAGCACCGGCATTTTTTTTTTTTTTTTTGTTAGATTCGATACATCGTTTGCAGTGTTATAATAATTGATAGAAAAATATAATCATGAAATTAAAAAAAAAAATCAGGAAACGATGCCCGAAAACCAAAACATAATCACTTTCATCGTTAACATGCTAATTCGTACATGTAAGGACATGAAGTCGGGCATTTAACATTTCCCACCGAAAAATACTTGTGAATCCAAGGTCGAAACATCTTGTATGAAATGATCACCTTAAAACAGCCGTACATTCGTAAAAGATAAGCGCCTTAATTGTCAGGAGCGGCCAATTAAGAGAGAATCAGAGAAAAGACCCAAATTATTATGGAAAGGCATATGGTGTGAAACTGTTGCGATTTTAGTGAACTCCTTGAAAATGGTTCAAGTGCTCTAAAGCAAACATTCGTTATAAGTACGCACAACGATTCCTAGAAGTATGGGATTTGTAAACTTACCGATTGTTCTAAACGTAGGGATTTTCCCCTTTTCTCAAACTCCCCAGCACCGGCATCTTTTTTTTTTTTTTATCATAAACTATGCAAGGAAAAGTTTTGCATAAAGAAAATGCAAAAACCTATACACGATGTTAATTTATGTAAAGTACAACGAAAGACGTGTCGAGATCAAAAAGAAAAGGAGAAAAAAAAAAGGAGAAGCAGATAAAAATTACCAATTCAAATGATACGAGAAAAAGAGGAAAACGGTAATATTCGTAATAATTTGGATGTTAGCAACAACATTATATGAAAAGAAAAAAAAAAAACTCGAAGAGTCTACCTGCCGAAACGTAAAAGATATCTCAGAAATCTACATGCGCCGCAGAAACCTTTTTTTTTTTTTTTTAAGATGTCGAACCCGAATTTGAAAAAAAAATCACGTATTCCGATTGCTAAATCGTCAATCTGGTCACATAGACTACACCAAAAAATTGAAAGAAAGGAGAAAAAGTCATAGAAAGCACCTTTTTTTCAATAAATAGATCAAAAATATGATATTTTTTTCAAAAGGAGATAAAAATTGAACAATAGGCATACGTCTTGAAAAAAAAAGGGTCTTTGAAGAGAGAAAAGAGGGCAGGAGGAAAAAAAAAGAAGAGTTTATTGAAATTCTCAAGCGACAAATATGTTCCCAGTATTCCCACACGTCGTGACACCACACTGTTTATTTCTGCGGATTCCTTTTTTTTTTTTTTTTTTTTTTTCGAAAAGAGACGGAAAAAAAGACGATGTTTCGAAATTCCCATAAGCGAAATAAGAGGAAAATATATCGACTTTGATACACAGGGATTGGACACTCTCGGGACAATAGGGATTGGTTGTTTTTCCGACGGACTAGAATATTCTCAACGAAATATGTAAAGAAGGATGAATGTGTTTCGACTTTGCTTCGAATGCAGCTTATCCCTCTGAAGTTATATAAAAAAAAGGAAAATGCTAAACGTATTAACAATGAGGTAAGTGGGTCAAAGTCAAAGATGATTCAAGGTATACAATATATCTTTCATTAGCACCAAGCTCCTCTTCTCCTCGTCTGTGTGATTAATTACTCTTCAATGCTGGCATAATTAATACTGCATTGTTGTCAGTTTAAACATTATCGTATAGTAGAAGCGATAAAGTTGTCGGAAAAGGTGTGAAATTTCGCGGATGACATTTAAGCCCTCCTTTCCTTTTAAAAGTCAAAAAGTAAACGAAAGAATATTTCGAATTAATTATAAAATCTTTTCCAACGATCGATCGTATTATATTAAAAGAAACGATAATATTCGACGACCCGTTTTATGTCACAGTTACGGGGTATCGGATGCCCTTTTAAAATAAAAACGTATAAAAATATTTTTCCCTTTAGCTATAACCTACTTCACAAGAATAAAAAGCTTTACTGCTATCTAATAATGTCAATATCAATTTGCTTTCCTGCAGCTCGACACAATGTATACCAATAAAGACTCTCCTATAAAGCTTTAGTTTTCGCAAACAATTCGTCTTCATTTCATTCTTTCAATGCCCCTTTTCCCGTAGGCTACTTAAGGCCCTTAATTTTTCCCTTCCTTATAAAAATCCTTTTTTCTCCTTAACTTGTCCCTTTTTAGGATACAACCTACATCCTTTTCGTGCTGCAGTCGTTCATATTCTTTTTCGATGCCGCAAAACACGTTTATATTTGTCCAATGCAAATGTTTTGATTTCTGACTGGTAGCACCACAGCGAAATGAGTGATATAGACGGGTTGTTATTTACAAAGGTTTGATTGATATCATCAAATTGTTTTGGTCGAGCAGCTCGTAAGGGTTATTAACTGCGCCAAAACTTTTAAAGAGTTCGGAAAAAGTTAAAAAACAAGGAGATATATAGCGAAAAATGTGAATTGTTTTAAAAGTAAAAAAAAAACGTCCTCAGGCATGCAAAAAACGCCCCAGAAATTTTGAAAGTCGAAATAAAGTCAAAATGACGTCTTTTAAGAAAGACAGATAACAAAATTTGTCAGTGGATGACGTCAGCAAGACGTCTTATTGACGTCAAAATGACCTTTTCTTAAGAAAGACCGATAACAAAATTTGTCAGTGGATGACGTCATAAAGGCGTCTCATTGACGTCAAAATGACGTCTTTTAAGAAAGGCCAATAATAAAATTTGTCGGTGGATGACGTCAAGAAGACGTCTTATTGACGTCTAAAAAATATAACATTAGCATTTTGAAATCAAGGCGATGTCAATAAAACGACAATAACGAGCATAAGACGTCATTTTTTACGTCGAAAATCTAGCAAAAAAAAGTCCCGGAAAATGATTATGTCTGATGACCAAAGTGTGAAACGTCACCATGACGTCATCTTTTTCGTTAGGTAATTTGAGGAAAAATAAATAGTTAGCATATATGTTCTTCGGGATATGACCGCATCAAACTTTTACAGAAGAAATTTGATTCGTCGAGTGCGGGTCGGTACCTTAGTGGTCGAGCACCCGCCCGGCAAGCGGAAGACGTGAATTCGATTCCCACTCGGCTCATGTACTCGACGAAAATTTTTTCTCTCAATGATGTTGTTATTTCCGTAATATTAAAGGATTTCAGAGATTTCGGCTTTTATAATATAAAAAGGGATAGATTTTTCCCCATCATAAAAGTGTTTCAAATTCCATTTTATAAAAAAAGAAGTATACATCTCCAAACGCCAGTCACCAGATCTTAGAAAGGTGTCATAAGTGCGTTTTTCTCTTCCATTTCGCGCCATTCGCTAACTCTAAATCGTTTCAAAATTTTTCTTAATTTTTTTTTTTTTTTTAAAAGAAAAATTCAGTGAATCCCTCAAGAAATGCCCGTTTTATCTTATACTCGATTTACGGTGAAAAAGTCCAAATGTCAGGCATCTGACGAACTCTTTGGATGTATCCCGAAACTTCAAGTGCAAGTTTAAACTTGTCTAAAATGCATGTGCGGCCAGAAAATAACTGGGGTCCGAATTCGATGCCGGTGCTGATGCCGATCCATATTATTTATATAACTTCTATTTCCGGCACCGACACCCGATGCCGAGGCCGACGCCGCCAAGCATCGATTATATCCGATGGCGGCATCGATCATATCCGATACCGCCTCTGATTCCAATTGTAGTGAAAAAAAAAATGATAGAGCCATTCTAGACAATTTTTAAAATCAGGGGTCCGATCCCGATGCGATGCCAGCCGCGGCCGTCTAAATATCTCGGGTCGATGCCGATGACAATGCCGACTTCGGATATTTAAAAAAATCCGATTTCTTCCGGCCGATCCGATCGGCCAAAATTTTCAAGGTTCGGATCCCTGGAAAATAATTTCAAAAAAATCTGCGGTCGAAAAACTTTGATTTCGTTTTCCGGGAACAAGTTAAAACTTGTACCAAAAATGCAAAGGACTTCGTCAGACCTAAAATTTGATTTGCTTCCCCGTAAATAGAGTACTAGTCAAAACAGCCCTTCCTTTCAATATTCATTGAAACTTCATCTTAATTAGACACCAGAGAACAAAAATTTTTAAAATTTTCCCCCCCTTAAATTCATAAATTTTTGCAAAATAAACCTGCTGCTCAATATGTTCCTCTCCGTGCCAAATGCATTTGACAGGTAATTACAATAAATAAACATGTTGCGCATTCCCGGAAATTTTTTTCTTTTTTTATTTTTTCTTAAGAGTAGACTCATCCTGGTATGCGAAAAGAAAAATAAAAGATTTCACACTGAAATCAAGAAAACTAGGCTCGCGTAAACAACCTTCACCTTGACATGATGTGAATACAATAGCGCGATACAATGATCTCGTTATGACTTTATAAACAATTTTTTATTTTCATTACCACATCCACCGTATTTTTTATTTTGTTCCGTTTCCTTTCACAATTTAAATATGTAAATAATGTAGAAATCGAAAGTGGAGTTTCCGCCGAAAAACTAGGAAGCGAATGAAGAGATGAGAATAAAAAAAAAAAAAAAAAAAAAAAAAAAAAAAAAAGAAATAAAGGAAAATAAGCGAAACAAAGTACGTCAAGGATAACAGGTTTTCGAGGTGCTTAAAAATGAGTATAATAAATCAGAAGAGTGAAGTAGAAGCTCATATTTATTCGAAAAGTTGTTTGAAATAACTAAAAATGTGGAGAAGAGAGAGCTATCAGGGTTTTTTTCCCCCCAACGTAGGGTGAAAAAAAAAAAAAAAAAAAAAAAAAAAAAAAAAAGAATGCTCCGCAAAATGTATGCCTCATTTAAATCAGTTATCAACAGTCAGCACGAAAACGCTGCCAAGAAAATTCTGTTTACAAAGTCACCGTTTAAAGTAATTAAATGAAATTTTTGTGCATATATTACACATAGATTATGCGATTCGGCCTTGAAGATGAACATCTTGACACCATTCAATATATTCATTAGCATAGTCGGTTGTTTGCTTTTTTTTTTTTTTTTTTTTCTTTTAAAGGTAAATCAGAAGATGAGTAATGAAGACACGCAGGAGGTAAATAGATAAAGAGTGAAATTTATGCCTATGTGCCAAAGCGGTGTGGGTCAAAGTTTGATCGAAAGATTTAGGACCTGGATAAGACACTTTCAATAAAACGGCAAATTTAATGTTTTTGCGGTGGTTGAAATATTTTTAATGATGAAAATATTTTGATGGTCATCGGGTTGCCTGTTTTTGAAGTGTAAGAATTTTTAATGACCGAGAACTTCTTATCCTGGCCTAAGATCGTCATCGTAATTACATAACGCTGTAAAAAGTGATTATAGAAGATCGAAGAGCAAGAAATAAAATTTAATCGAGTTGGAAGTAAAATGAAAAGTTTTAATATTGATAGGCGGGGAAAAACTAAGTGCTGGAATCAAAGAAGGAGTTGATAATCGAATAGGATAAGTCGTCAATTATTGTCCTAACAACGCAGTTGATTTTTTTAAATTTTAACTTCGTCGATGAAAAAAAAAAAGAACCAAGGGAAAAAATCAGACTGGGATATGGGGGCATATCTCTACGTAGGACTACGTCTTTGGGGTACTGTCCTAATATTGCTAAATTTGAACAATGAAACAATTTAAAAATTTTAAGGCATTTTTTTTGCTCGTTTTTGATCAAAAAATTCGAATTTTTTTTATATAAATTTAATTTTATTTTCCTGGCACGAAAAAAACTTAAAATTTTTGATAAAAAATGTCAAAAGTAGAATAAAATTAGGGTGCAAATCCACTATGGAATGTCGAACCAACATGTCGGTACAACATTCCCTTTGACATTTTCTTGTTGTACCAACATGTTGGTCCAACATTCCGTAGTGAATTTGCACCTTTTGTCAAAATTTTAATTAAAGTAAAGTCTTCAAACTTAAAATTTTAATATTAAAACATTTCTTTAGCTCATATTCTTAACTAAAGAAAAAAATGCAAACTTGAAAAATGTAGTGAACATTTTTAAAAAATTTTTTAAGTTCTTGTTTTTGTTCATGTAATCTAATTTTAATACTAAAAAAATAAATTAGTTAATTAAAAAAAAAAAAAAGTTAAATAAAATTTTAAGAAATTTTTAAATCCTTGCTTTAGGAATTTCAAGTTTCTTGAAAATTTACAAGAAATTTCCTAAGTTTTCATGTCATCTAATTTTAAAGTAAAATTTTAACTCTAAATTTCTTGTAAATTTTTCAGAAAATTTCTCTTAAATTTTTCAAAAAAAAAAAAAAAAAAAAAAAAAAAGTAAAATAATATTTACAAGAAATTTGTAAAGTCCTTGCTTTCGTTCCTATCGTCTAATTTTACTATTAAAAAAGACCAAAAGCTAAACCAAAATACTCAAAATATTATTTAAAATTTTCAAAATTAAAATTTTAATATTAAAAAATAATTAAATATTAATTTTTGACGTAGTCCTTTGTCAATAATAAAAAAAAAAAAAAATTAACGTAAAAAAGAACAATACAAACAAACAGCAAAAGCTCGCGCCCTTACAAACAAAACGTTCTATATCCAATTTTTGATTCTAACGTCGCGACATCTACAACCAACAGAAGGAGACAGAAAATATTAATAAAACTACTGAATATGTACCATTGTACATGCACTAAATCATTATATTAGAAGTGAAAAAAGCTGAATCCAGGAAAATTTTACGCACATAAATTCGACTCAAATAAACCAATTTTATGAGAATGTTGAGAAGCGATGGGAGATATGAGGACGGCAAAGGCGAAGGGAGAAAGGAGTATTTAAAATTAAGCTTAAAGTTACGCACAACATGTAATACTCCTAATTTTCTTTGTTATAACGATAAAAAGGTGTTCGCATTAACGAAATTTTTATGAATTTGGATAAGGATATTTTTTGACCTACAAAGTGTACTATGACGACCTCAGCAATTTTTCAATGGCGCAAAAGTCAATGAAAACAAAATTTTTTGATTTAAATTTTATATACCTTATAGCTACACTACATTTTTATAGTAAAATAGAAAAATTCTAATATGAGAATACATTCCCCTCTGAGAAAAACGAAATCGTTTCAGAGCTCGGAGTCATCCTTCAAATGACTTATCGTGAACTTTAAATATCAACTTTGAAAAACAACTTTTGTTGAATTAAAAAAACTTACGATCCGTTAACCGGAGGCACATTTTAAATCACAAACACACAATCCTGCGCCGTTTCCCTTTTTTTCGTTTTAAAATCCTCATTTTCAATACATTAAAAAAAAAAAAAAAAATACTCATTTCCTTTTCAATTAAGTTCTTTTCACCATTTGCAGAGAATCTGGCTCCCTTTTTAATACTTTAATGTATTTCAACTTTGATATTTATTGTATGTCTATGATCCTATCTAATTCAGCATTACCCCCTTAATCTCAATAAAAGCTTTTTTCTCGCTTTAAAAAAAAAAAAAAAAAATTTAAAAGATTTTTTTTTCTCTCCTCTTTTCATCACATGCGATCATGTCTTTAATCTGAATTTCTTTTTTCCCAGAAAATCTCGTTGCTTGGAAACCCGACAAATTTGATTCTCAAGGGCTACCTCGGATTTCCCTTCATTGCCAAGAGAAGATGATGACACCAGATGGCCCAACCTCGTAAAAATAGAACAAAGAATACGGGATTGTATATACGGGTTTACCCAATAGAGATTTACCCGACATGGAGACATATGGCGGTTAACTTTTATACATTTTTTCCACTGGAGAGAGTGTTTCCTTGTTATTAGAATTGACAGACCATTCTTCATTTTTCGTATGTGTGTATAAAGTAGGAAAAATGGGTTTGACATCATTCATCATTTCCCAGACACCACATTCCATGATTACACTGCTTTCATTAATTATGAGAGAAGAACGAAGGAAAGGAAAAAAAATGCATACTTCGATTTGGGAAAAACCTTAACTAATTTACTACGGAAAAAAAAAAAATTTAATCGACTAATAAAACTCAGTTTACGTGCTGACATTGTTGAATATCATTCTAAAAAGTTTGTTTATGCATATTTTCATGACGGTAACCGGATATAATGGCGACAACATAAAAACTTCGTTTTTCTCAGTTTTGAAAACTTCCAACCAACTTTTTTTTTTTTTGAATTTTTATACTTGAACGGATTATAATCAAATCAATTTTTTTTTTCAGGTAAGCACGAAAAGGGAACGACAAGTTCGCATCAACGAATCGGTTTCTAGGTAAAACAAAAACAGAAAAAAAAAAATCTTATAAATAGAATCTTTTTTTTCGAAAGCCGATTTCGGCTTCAGTTTTTTTCCGGATTACGAAATAAAAAGTATCGGACGACATCCGGGATCCCTATCCCGAAAAGCTAATTTGCATCCCTTTGATCATTTTGTAAATGGGAGGTTGCCGTGAACATGGGAATGCACCCGTGAACGGTTTCTTTTTTGGTTTTTCCCTATGAGACTTTAATGCGATCTTTGAATTTAAATTTTCTTTTTAAAATCTTTTCCCCCCTCTTCGTCTTTCCTTCCTTCCATTTTATTATTATTATTATTTTTTTTTTTTTTCCTTCCTGGAAAAAATGAAATGAAGTAAAAAAAGAGCATACACTCGAATCGGAAGGGAAATGAAAATTAAATGAAGGAGATACAAATTATTTCTTTAAGTTGATTTTGAAGAGGTGTGACGTCATGATTTCGATTTTCCAGTTGAGAGGAACCATTCGTAGCCAACAGAGCGAAGGATTCAATTTCTATCATTGCTCACTGTAACAGGAACGGGATTGCAGCCACGAAATGATCATAAAAAAAAAGAAATAAAACAATAATTGAAAAAAAGAAAGAAAAAAAAATTTCGACGAATAATTTGGTAAAGAAACTACGCAACGCACGACGATCCTCCAAGGACGGTTAAAGATGATCGCCACAATAATTATTATAATACTCACGATTAGACGAGTTCTGCAATTATTATAGTTTGCATTGCCAAGGTCGAGCTGTCCGTTGCATGTTACATCCTTAGTTGAATAACGAAGCACGTGGATGGCTTCTGGACAAAAGTCAAAAGTCTTTGGGAATTTAGATTGAAGTTCCTTGTGAATCTCTTTGCGACTGTTGTCGTCGTTCCTTTCAAGTGAAACGAAAACCTAAAAATAAAAATGAAAATAATAATAATAAAATAAAAAAAATAAAAAATAAACAAATGATTTTTGCGAGGCAAACTAGGCCTATATGACGCTTTGGTTAGTTCTTTGTGAAATTTATCAAAGGGAAAACTGTTCGCGTTTGTTATTCGTTTTGGTGAAGCCGAAATTCGATTTGTTTTTTGAACTCGAAATAGCAAAAGGAATCCAAGACGTGAGTGGATAAAGGAGACGCTGAAATTCAAAACGAAAAAAAAAAAGTCGCCACTAAAGAAAAACCATAAACAAATGCAAACTTCTGCTGGATTATTAGTTTTTTTTTCAGTTAAAATCACTCCTTTAAAACGACTGGAATCGGATTTTTCCTAAAATCTGACGTTTATTTGGTTTTGCCAAAATTTTGACAGCTCAATCAAAAAAAAAAAAAAAGTCGACGTCCTCGATACTTCTAAAGTTAATGAAACGTTTGAGATATTAATTTTTTTATATGCTCCAAGGAATTTCCAGAAATGATTTAGGCCTATAAAAAATATTTGGTCCTCTTTCCACCAATTAAAAATTAAATAGCCGTACATCACGAAACACTTTCAATTATAAATATTTTTTTGTAATCGAAATTTGCTCGACGTAGATATTCGCAATCTTTAAAATGAAGTGTAATGTAAAAGCCACGAATGAAGCTGAAGCTTACAGTTTATAACTTATAACGTGACGTCATCAAACAAGTTGCTCTGCCGTGAATTCGACGTAACGGTGTTAAGGTTGTAAAATCATGCCAGCGCCTAGGGTGACTGAAAGTTTCAAAAGTGTTAAAAAGTTGGGGGCCCACGTAAAAACATTTTCGATGGGTTTGACTTGAAGTAAAATAAAAGTGCTTTTTTTTCCCAGAACAATTAGTTTCAAGGATTAAAAAGGTTAACGAAAGCGTCAGGAAAATATTTTAAAAATGCGCCAGAAAAAAAGTAAAAAAAAATTGAGTTTTATGAACTGAATCTGAGAAAAATGTCAGCAAAAATGTTTGAGAACAACGATTCGATTTTAATAACAGGGATGGTATGCCGAATAGATTTTAATCGGAATCGGCATCGGAATCGCAAAAATTTTTCGAGTAATTTAGGATCGGAATCGAAATAAGGTTCGAATGATAAGAAACTTATCGGAATCGGCATCGGAATCGCAAAATATTTTTTTTTACCATTCAGAATCGGAATCGGAATCAGACTCATATGATGAAAAACTTATCGGAATCGGAATCACGAAATATTTTTACGATTTAGAAAATTAAGTGTAGATTAAAATTTCGAAACTGAACATCAAAATATAAGCAAGCTCAAAACAAAGAAATTGAACAATTGAATTCAGCTAAAAAGCTCCAAAGAAAAAAATGTCAAAGCTTAACATTTTAGTTTACCAAAATGTTGAAGTTATCCTAAAACAGTTAAAAATAGTTTAATAGTTAAAAATATTACAGATACAAATAAAAAAATATTTAAAGTTTTTTTCAGGTTCAATATCAATAATAATAAAAAAAATTGGTTAAAAAAATTGAAATTTGCCTCTTTCTAGAAAATATAGTATTCTTGGCGTCCTATATTAAAATAGCCTAGTACATAAAACAAAAGGTTAAAATATTACAATATAGGACAGTTGGCATAGGATAATACTACAAATATAGGACAGTTGGCAACCCTACGTGTCCTGAAATTCTTTTCTCATTTTCCCGATTTTTATTGCAACGCATGCTTATTACAATGCTTGACTAGACTTGTTTATCTCTAAATAAAATAAAGTTGAAATCGGAATCAGCAAGCAGCAACCTACTATAATTTGGAGTTGGAAACGGGATCGGGATCGTAAATTTATTTTTTTCCACGGTGATCAGAATCGGAATTGTAATCGGAATCAGAATCGCGTTTTAAAAATCATCGAGCATCACTGAAATCAGAATCGGAATCGGAATCGGAATCGGAATCAGTTTACCCTCCCTGCTTAATAATTTATTTATTTTTCCATTTCTATTTCTATTTACATCATATAACATTGAAAACATTCCAAATCTGGAAGTTAATTCCTGGATATTAAAATATTTTTACTACATCCGAGACAACAAATACCATAGCAACTACCTTGATTTAAATGCATCTAACAGACGTCATTGGAAATCGTTAATTTCCAAGATTGAAAAATCGGAATCCGTATGAGATCATAATCGCTTTCCGTGCTACGATTTTTAACGCAATTCCACCGCGATTCGCATGCTTAATCCTGCAATAAATCCGTAAAATTTCGCCGAGATAAACCAAAAAACGAAACAAAGGAAAACGTAAAATATTTAAAAGGGCGATATCAAAATTCTAGAAATAAAAACACTAAGATTTCACGCCCTTAATTGCAGTTGTGAAAAGTTTTTCCTTTTTTGACATATCCGGTGATGGTTTATAAATATCTTATTTTCTTTCGAAAGTTTCCTTTGGTTTTATTCGGGGAAATAAATCAAATAAGGGACGGCTTGGGTATAACGGCACAAACGATCCAACTCATAAAATCCAATTTCGAAATATTCCGAATCTTCAAATCATTAAAAAAGATAACTCTAGATTATCCTAAACCCCTCTTATTCCTCCGCAGCTCTCAAGCTAATTACCTGGCGTTTCTGCTCCCCCTCCCCTTTTCCTCCCGGTTAACATCATCTTCAAGATAAATGAATTTCAAAATAGCTTTCCCCGAGAGTAGATCAGAATAAAGCGAGTACTAATCGAATCTCCGGATCTAAATCGCAATCCGAAATCCGTTTGTTTCTATTATCAACGTCGAGAGAAGTCCGAAGTCACCCGACAATCCCCTGATGTAAACTAATTGGACTACGACCCGTTGAATAAATGCATATTATATTGTGCAGAGGTGGACGTCTTTAGCATTTCCTACAAAGAAAAACAGGAGGGTCTCTCTGACAGTTAACATTAAAATGAAAGCTTTTAAAAAAATTTTGCTTCCGTCCCTACGGAAGCCCTGAAGGGTCAAAACTATTTGGGGTTGTGTCGTTATTTGTTCTGGAACTAATAATTTTATCTCTGTTAATTCCGGAACTGGCAGTGCTTGTTCCAGAACTGGCAAGAAAATAATCTGTCAATCTTTTTCTGCTAGTTCCGGAATTAGCAATTTTTTTTCTGTCAGTTCTGAAACTGCTAAGTTTTGTTTAAAAATGTGCTAGTTCCGGAACTGGCAGCAAAAAAATTGCGAGTTCCAGAACTAGCCATTTTTAATTCAGCGCTGTCAGTTCCGGAACTGGCAGTTCCAGTTCCAGAACAAGCACTGTCAGTTCCGGAACTAACAGCGTTAAAATTGTTAGTTCCAGAACAAACAACGACACAACTGGCAAATCGTACTGACCCTTCAGGGCTTCCGTACGGCCCTTGCATCGAGTCAGGTTCAGGTTTCAACAAGTAAATTGAACGAACGATTATGCCATAGACACAACTCATGCGGTAAAATTTTGACTACGTAGCGAATGGCATTCACGTGCGTAGCCATGAAGGGGACAAAGAGGGCTGGGCCCTTCCTTAGGGGTGGCATGAACTCCTCCAGGTAATTTTTTCTGCATATGGGCGAGTGGTAGTTCATTGTTAAGACTCTCGATTCGCACGCAGAAGGACGCAATGTGGTCGAGTCATGTTTGTGCCAGGGACTCACATTTGTTATGAGATAAAAGCGAAATCATACACACCGCGCTTAAAGCAAGATATTATTCGATGAAAATGTGGAAAGAAATCGACTTCACTACTGTATTAGGGGATGAATGGGAATCGAAAATAGGGATCGAAAACCCGATTGTTGTGACTCCTTATTTATCAGCAATATTTTTTTTAATAATAATGCAAACAGATAAACAAAAAACGAAAAAAGAAACTGGCTTGTAATTTACTCAATTTTTCAAAAGTAAAATTCCGAAGAAACAAAGATTGCACAAATAAATCGAATAAAGCTTTTCTGCCTGGTGATAGCACATCTTCTTCTTTGTTTACCCTCGATTTTTCCCTTCATCACAAGCTGAAGGAGTCGGTACTTTTCATTTCGAATTAGTTGGCCGAAATAATCGAGCTTCCGACGCTTGATCTCATAGAGCACTTCGAACACCTTTCCCATACGAGCCAAGACGCCAGTATTTCTCACCATGTCAGTCCACAAAATTTTAAGCATTCGACGGTACACCCACATCTTAAAAGCCTCTAACTTCTTTTCCAACGCTCTAGTTAACGTCCATCCCCCTTGTCCATATAAGAGTACATCGGTTAGAGTGGAGAATCTGGGTTAAAATTTTTATAAAATTTTATAAAATTTTATAAAATTTTTATAAAATTTTATAAAAATTTTATAAGAATTTTATAAAAATTTTATAAAATTTTTATAAAACTTTTATAAAACTTTTATAAAACTTTTATAAGAATTTTATAAAAATTTTATAAAAATTTTAAAAATTCTTATAAAAAAATCTTGAAAAAGTAATTTTATAAAAATTTTATAAAATTTTATAAAAGTTTTATAAAAGTTCTATAAAATTTTTTTTTTCAAATTTTGCACTATTTTGTCTAATTTTGTCTAAAATTTTGTCCATTTTATATAAAATTTTATAAAATTCTTATAAAATTTTTATAAAATTCTTATAAAACTTTTATAAAAATTCTTATAAAACTTTTATAAAAATTTTATAAGAACTTTATAAAAATTTTATAAGAATTTTATAAAATTTTATAAAAATTTTATAAAACTTTTATAAAACTTGTGCAACAAATGCATTCTTCTTTTTTGGTACATTCAACGGAGCTTAGATGTTTTTCCGAGCTGGAAAAGATTTTTTCCCAGTATTTTTCTGCCTTGCATAAGCCAAAGATGGGCGCAACGATTTTTCAGATATCCGAATCCCGTACACAATTGTAATCGGTAAATCCAAAAACAACCTAATTCTTCCTACTACCTGAATACATCTCAGCTATATGTTGAATGCACTATAGGGACACAAAATTTTCCAATTGGTGGAGAAATTGTTGATACGTCAGCGGGAAAGGAATAAGAAAGTACAAAGCGGAAGTGAAAACGTGCCACTGGCTAGGATGTTGATTATGTCGGGCATATAACTTTCTTCGTTTCCCCTGCATTATTTTATTTATAGCACCGTGATAGGTGAATGCAAGTTGTTGCCATTGTCAAGAAGGGCAACCCTTTGCACCGCTGCAATGCTACGCATCTTTTTAACAGATACGTATAGTGAAACTGGTTAGAATCAAGCTGTTTTGATAGGAATGACTTCTCCCATGTGTCGTTATATTTTCAGGTAAAACTAAACGCGACTGACGCCAACTGATCCACCTAAAGTTCTTATTCACCAGCCAGGCAGCGGTCCAACAAACAAACCAACCAACCAACCAAACAATCAATCAATCAATCAATCAGTCAGTCAGTCAGTCAGTCAGTCTGCCAGCGTATAATCTTAAGCGTCTATAGAAGGTAGGTACATTGCTGCTTGCGGCTGCGGATAAAACAAGTCTAGTCAGATCGATTTTTATTCATTTATTGGCGGTGAACAACCATTTTCTGACTATCTAAATTACGAGTTTTTATATATATTTAACAGTATCAATATTGCACCGATAGGAATTAGTCATGACATATTTGGTTTTCGGAACAGCGGAGAATTGATAAATTTCGACATTCTCCGCAGCGACACTGCGGAGAATTGATAAATTTCGCTCATGCGATAAAAATAAAAGACTCCCAAAAAAGAAGTAAAAAACAAAAAAGGTTACTTATTACTGCAGTATAAATTATTGAAAATGATCGAAAACTTATTTGATATTACATTTCCGAAAACCAAATATGTCATGACTAATTCCTATCGGTGCAATATTGATACTGTTAAATATATATAAAAACTCGTAATTTAGATAGTCAGAAAATGGTTGTTCACCGCCAATAAATGAATAAAAATCGATCTGACTAGACTTGTTTTATCCGCAGCCGCAAGCAGCAATGTACCTACCTTCTATAGACGCTTAAGATTATACGCTGGCAGACTGACTGACTGACTGACTGACTGATTGATTGATTGATTGATTGTTTGGTTGGTTGGTTGGTTTGTTTGTTGGACCGCTGCCTGGCTGGTGAATAAGAACTTTAGGTGGATCAGTTGGCGTCAGTCGCGTTTAGTTTTACCTGAAAATATAACGACACATGGGAGAAGTCATTCCTATCAAAACAGCTTGATTCTAACCAGTTTCACTATACGTATCTGTTAAAAAGATGCGTAGCATTGCAGCGGTGCAAGGGTTGCCCTTCTTGACAATGGCAACAACTTGCATTCACCTATCACGGTGCTATAAATAAAATAATGCAGGGGAAACGAAGAAAGTTATATGCCCGACATAATCAACATCCTAGCCAGTGGCACGTTTTCACTTCCGCTTTGTACTTTCTTATTCCTTTCCCGCTGACGTATCAACAATTTCTCCACCAATTTGGAAAATTTTGTGTCCCTATAGTGCATTCAACATATAGCTGAGATGTATTCAGGTAGTAGGAAGAATTAGGTTGTTTTTGGATTTACCGATTACAATTGTGTACGGGATTCGGATATCTGAAAAATCGTTGCGCCCATCTTTGGCTTATGCAAGGCAGAAAAATACTGCCCGGGAAAAACCGAAAAAATAAAAATTTATTTATTTTTATTGACGAAAACTACACTGCCCCTGTAAGCGATTTCAGCGTATCTCCATTTTGTAAACAATAGCTTCTTTCTGATGTTTAGCTTTTGTCAACAATGGTTCTATTCGAGTTGTTTTCAAAATGGAGTTACGCTGAAGTCACTTACAGGGGCAGTACAGTTTTGGTGTTATTTAATACTATAGGAAAGTATTGAAAATACAGATAAGAATGAAAATGATATTCCCGGGAAAAACCAATAAAATAAAAATTTCTTCATTCGTATATTATTTTAAACTTTTCAATTATTTTAGTTTTTGCATTTCGTCGTCGAGGTGCTCTCGTGGAAGAATTTCAAATGTATAAAAAAGTATTGAAGAACACTTTAATGAGTTTAAAAAAATACCTTGAGTTTTTAAACTTTTTCGGAGGGGCTATATAACAAATACAATATAATATCATTTTCATTCTTATCTGTATTTTTTCAATACTTTCCTATAGTATTAAATAACACCAGGACTGTAGTTGTCGTCAATAAAAATGAATAAATTTTTATTTTTCGGTTTTTCCGGGTGGGAAAAAATCTTTTCCAGCTCGGAAAAACATCTAAGCTCCGTTGAATGTACCAAAAAAGAAGAATGCATTTTTTGCACAAGTTTTATAAAAGTTTTATAAAATTTTTATAAAATTTTATAAAATTCTTATAAAACTTTTATGAAGTTCTTATAAAATTTTTATAAAAGTTTTATAAGAATTTTATAAAAGTTTTATAAGAATTTTATAAAAGTTTTATAAGAATTTTATAAAAATTTTATAAAATTTTATAAAATTTTTATAAAAATTTTATAAAATGGACAAAATTTTAGACAAAATTAGACAAAAAAGTGCAAAATTTGAAAAAAAAATTTTATAGAACTTTTATAAAACTTTTATAAAATTTTTATAAAATTTTTATAAAATGACTTTTTCAAGATTTTTTTATAAGAATTTTATAAAAATTTTATAAAATTTTATAAAATTTTTATAAAATTTTTATAAAAGTTTTATAAAATTTTATAAAATTTTTATAAAATTCTTATAAAATTTTTATAAAAATTTTATAAAAATTTTATAAAATTTTAACCCAGATTCTCCACTCTAACCGAGCACATCACGTGAGCTAAATTCACTTATTTTTAACGAATATAATACTAAGTACCTCGTGCTGCTACCTATCAGGCAAGTCAAAAAATCAAACTTCATTTTCCCCTTAACCCCTAACCCTTAAGGTTCCCCCCCCCCTAACGTGCTGACATAATATTTGAATCCTTCTAAAGAAATAACCTTGGAAGTTTGACCTTCCCTTTGTCATAATCTATCCTTCCAAAGCTGCTTTTAGCCTCTATGGTCAGAGAGGAAAAATCCCTCTGAATTTTTTAACCGTTGGATAGGACGTTGGTATATTTTTTGTCGCATTAGCTCATGGTAGTATTCACTTTCTCAGCTATGCCTACATCATGTTGGTTTTTTAAAAAAAATTAATATGGCGCAATCCATTTTTCGACTGTAAGTTTAAGCCTTTAAACATAGAAACTATGCTAGAAAATTTGTCTTAAAATTTTTTATAAAAAACAGTTTTCCGTTTTTTTTAATTATTCTGAATATATTTTTAGAGACGCAACAAAAGTCACAATTAATCTGACCTTTTTTATTCTCGAAAACAAAGAAAGATCTCTACCTTCAAAAAGGAAAAGTTTTAAAAAACTTTATATTTTGTGAAAACGAAACCACTCAAGTTTCCGCTCTGCGGGAATAATTTCAATTCCAGAAATAATTACTTTGACAAAAGAAAACGAAATCAAGTCAATTTTCACAGCAGCAAAAGTCAACCGAGATAAATATTTAAACAGACATAAGATATCTAAAATCTCATTGGAGCAACTTTCAATGTCTCAAATTATTTTCTGTCCCAACGGAAACACCGAAGAAAGGGGTCTAGAAAGCTATTTGGAATAATGACAATTTCACTACTATTTGGAAACATCTGTCTCCAGAAAAGCATTTCCCTCTTCTTCGTCAATAAAATTCCCACCTTGCCCGGACGACGACAACAACAACAGCAGTAGCAGCAGCAGCAAAAGTTTTCGAAATTAAAACATTTGATAATAAAAACCTGACCCCTGCGGCCCACAACTTTTATTTCCCTTAACTTAAATTACACAACTCAATAAGTAGCTTATTATATTCCCCGCCATTGGGGATCGGAATAAATTAATTAAGACACGTTATTACGACACAACAGATTTCCCTATCAAAAATTTTAAAATCACTCTTTTGTAAATTTTCACTTTTAAAACTTAAAAAAAAAAAAAAAAAAAAAAGAAAGGAGTTCACAGAAACAAACTGAAAAGTTTAGTTAAAGTAAGTCTACTTAGCGTCTAATAAACCCGCAAAAGTTTCAAAGTTGCACCATTAGAAAATCCTTGAATTGCGCAATCATCTTTACCTCAATGGACGCTCTCATTTCAACTAACAACAGGATAAGGACATTACTTAACGCTTAATAAGAAAATCAAGGAACACGGGAGCTTGCATAAGGTACACACACAGAAACCGCAATCCGAGCTCATCAATTTATTAAAGTGACAGCTACGTACGTCTGCAACCGATTCAATTATCCATAACTAGGAAAGTTCGTCTAATTTTTCTTTCTCTCCTCTCCTCTCCTTCGTTCAACGCATCTCATGGATGTTATTTCCTGTTTCCCTTTCCCCATCCCCGTTTCATTTTCTTATTCCTCTCCTTCGAAGAATAAGAAACGGCCGCGAGGGCATTAGTCTGGCTAAAATGGTAAAATCTCCTGATGAAATGGGTTTTGACAGCCTCCCATCCAACTTTTCAAGTTACGAAAACCGAAGTCTATGCAAAATGGGAAAGCGTCTAGGGAGAAAGATCCTCGATACAGAGAAATATGTAACGTGATTCTTGTATTTTATCTCGCGAGGAAATTTTTGGGAAAAAAACCTTCCAGTGTTTTACCGTTTTACTACCGTTGCCGTTGACTTGTCGTCGACGTCGTCGTCGTCGTCAAGGATGCCTGTCAAGACTGGGGAGGCAAAGGTTTTTTCGAGAAAAACTTTTTCACCACTTTTACACGATTTTTGTCTTTTCCTTTTAAAATATAAAAGCTTGACGGGAACTTTAATTGGGTTTGACCCGAAAAAGTTTTTTTTTTTTTTTTTTATTATTATTATTTTTTTATTTATTTTTTATGGGCAACTTTTTGGAAAGACTGGTAGGAAAAAATAGAGAAAATTTTGGAGAAAACGGAGATTCAATTAAAAACAGGGAATTCCTATTTTTTACGTTTTATATTGCGATTTATAAATAAAGTGGGTATGGAATGTAGAATAATCAGGAGAAGATTACAACAAAGTGTGTCGTCGTCTGCTTTTAGAGGATACATGTCCTAAAGCAAAATTGGATTTTAGTTCTGTATTTATTAATTTATGGTTTATTCCAACTTTTCCAGCAATATAAGGAAGCCGAGTGTAAAAGCGTTTAAAACATACTGTTCTTTCTTAATTTCTAAATTTCTTTCCTATGGTTTTGTTCATTATTTTATTGCATTAAGAAAATTTTAGCAAAAAGGCCTATCGAGTTAACATCAAAATCCTTGCAATAGCATTTTAGTTATAGTATTTTTAAAAAAATCTAGAGTTGCTAAACGCAAAATAAAAAATGTGCGTGTATGATGTTTTTCGGGCTTCAACCTGTAATTGCGTCACGTCATTGACCTAATGCCACCAGGCCTGTAAGCACCAACCAGCCCTAAGGGCTAAGGGAGCTCAGAATTTTTAACAGGAAGCTTCAGATAATAATGAAAGGAATGGCTGTTTGTCTAACAAATGCTCCATTTACACGGGCGAAAAATTCGAATTTTCGGTATCTAACGAACTTCTTTGACTTATTCTTGTATTTTGGGTGCAAGTTTCAACCTGCTCCAATGCATGGCTTGAATGACACTCACTACGTACTTATAATTTTATTGCAGAAAATAAAATCCAAGCTTTTCGACCCTAAAGTTTGATGAAATTATTTTCTGACCTCAGATACTGAACATTTCAGACAAATGGAAACTTGCGCTAAAAATTCTAAATATACCAAAAGAGTTCGTTAGACACATAAAATTTGAATTTTTTCACCGCAAAATCGAGTAGTAAGGAAAGCATTTACTCTTTTCGGTATTCAAAGAAACTTCCTCCTAAAAGGGGTACCATATGCTTTTTAAGACATGGAAAACAGGAATACCGTAGATTGGGAAGAAGTTGAAAGGAAATTTAAAAAAAAATTCTAGATTTATTTTAGGCAGTGAAAATAAAATTTTTTACTTAAGTATCCCAAAAACAATATCCACTCAATGAAATAAAAAAAATTTTAATTTCCAACAAACCGAAAAACTGCTTTAAGGCAGGAGGGGTGTGATTCTCTCAGTTGGGCTTAATCGGTATATGTATATAAAAAAAATTTTATTTTTAGTGCCTAAAATAAACCTAGAATTTTTTTTTGAATTTCCTTTCAACTTTACCACAATCTACGGTAATGCATAAAATGCATGGGTTTTCCGAATCATTATATGCCGAAAAAAATAAAATAAAATAAAATAAAAAATTGGCTAAATTGGCGTAACCCGTTCTCTGCAATTAAGCTAAGCGGGGATGACGCTGGGCAGTTTTTCTCCAAAGTTACGTTATTAGACCTTAAAAAAATGCGATCGGTGAACCGATCAAAGTGCTTTATCGACCATTGCTTTATCGACCACAATGCTTTATTCTCCCTGCGGTCGATAAAGCAATACCTATAAAACTGCCAGCGATCATCGGCTCTCACAAGAGGCCATGTGAGATGACCCACTATTTTTTGGCACGGGTTCCGAACCGTGTAGGACATCACAATATGCACACCGCGCGCTTGAAGCAAGATATTATTCGATGAGTACGTGGAAAGAAATCGACTTCACTACTGTATTAGGGATGAAGGATGAGGTTCAGAATTGAGATATTTCAAAATCACAGCTGATCATTTTGGACCCCCACCATGTCATGGTGGTTAACCATACCAGTTAACCGGTTAATGTTCAAATTATTCGCCGGTTAACTGGTTATTGAAAATCAATCGAATATTGAAAACCCTAGAAATATTAAAATGGCTCCAAAGACAATACGAACTCACGAGTGGTAATAAAACTTATTGTTAAGTTACGCAGAATTTCAGTCCCCAGCTGGCGAGTGCAATCCTGCGATTTCGAATGATTTTTCATCAATATTAATCCCACTATTGGAAATTCAAAATCTCGCAAAATCCAATCCGAAAGTGATCATTTTTGACTTGGTAAATTCAATTTTTTGTCATAATAATAAAAATAAATAAATAAATAAATAAAATAAAATAAAAATAAAATGAAAAAAAGAGAGAGGGAAAGAAAAAGCCGAATATCTTTATTTTATACCACAGCTCGCAATTTCCGAATTTTAAGCAAAACATATGGACGAGTTTATCTTAGCTGAGTTATAACTTAGAAATCGAAAGCCCTTAAAACACACGCAGATTTATGCGAGAGGCAGTCTCTTCTTGGAAAAAAATTATGTTTAACATAGAGATCGATGTATACATTTTCCATATCGATGCTGAATTTTTAATTTATATTTTCAGTTAGAGACTGCGACCTGATTCGTCATTCTGAAATAACTGATATAATTTAGCAAAAATAAATGGTGTCGTGTTTATAAATCATGCTAAATTTAACTTAATCCAACTTGACGAAAAAGAAAATTTCATTACATTTGGCAGAAAATGGCATTCATTTTATTGCCTGCTTAATTGTTTCACTTCCAATCTTAAATTTGTATAACTAGTCAATCTTATATTTTATATTTTACATTTTCCTTTATGCTGCTGATCTATTTCCTTCTTAAATAAAACATTCCTTTTAGGTTTTCCAGTTCTGTTTTCCGTTTTCACTAACGTTGAAGACATAAAATCCCATAAGCTCACAAGCCCACAAGTAAGCTCAGCTTAAGGGGAAAAATCCGGATAAGAACAAAGGTCTCGAACCTGAAAAAGTACGGCCAGACCGACTAACTAGGCGAACATCCCTTACGACCTGCTCTGCAAAAGATAACATAATATGGTTGCTGATGTTCTTCGTGCTTGCTTGAATTTATTAATTAATGCTCGATATGACGTTAAGCTTTACCTTTGTCTGGTCGGATGGACGACGGATTCCGGTTTTATTTTCCCAGAAATATTCATTCGTACTTATTGCGGATTATCTTACATTTTCTACTTGACAGCTGCTTAATGAAAAGCTGGATTTGAAAAGTTCTTTGTTTCGTCATTTTCCAGATTTTAAATTAAATAATGCTAATGCACCAGATTTTTAGTTACAGTGGGTAATGAAATGATGTAGACGCTTACCATCCTACGTTTTTAAGCGCTTTTAACGTAAATGTAATATTTAACCCTATCGAGATTGTAGATTACTTATGGGAGGCACATACAAAACTCGAGAGTACTTTTTTTTTTTTTTTTTTTTTTTTTTTTTTTTTTTTCGGATACAACTTTTTTTCCCTGGATTATTAAAGAGCATCGACTGCAACAATCTTCGGAGATTTTGAAAAAAAAAGAAGAAAAAAAAACCTGGTTGCATTTTACTTACCTATCAGACGTTCATCCCAGATGCTCATCAGGTTTTTCATCAGGCCCCTGTCCATTTTCACTTCATATAAGTTACACTCCTTAATCTTACAGAAGCATCGAATAACACGATGGCCTCTTCTCATTCCTGTAAAAATCAACAACAAAATTTTTAGATTTAGTGAAAACTCTAAAGATCTACAGAGTGAAATGGAAGGGAACTAATAATACAAAGATTATCATAAAAATGTCAAAAATGAATTCACTTCTGGTGGTTAAGGGAAGGTTTCAGTGAATACCGGAAAGAATGGCTGGCTTTGTCAAATACTCTATTTACGGGGGAAAAAAAACCTATATATCTAACAAGCTCCTTTGGAAGCTCCTTTGGCAGCTCCTGACGTAGAACTACGTAATACGGCTCGGTCCTGGGGAAATCTGTCTGTCCGGGTGCTGTCGTGGTGTCGCACTGTTCGCATCAAAAATTAATATTTTATTATTTTATTAAAATTTTAACTTTGAAAATTTTAAATAATATTTTAACTAAAATTTTACTTTAAAGTTAAAATTTTTTTTAACTATTGGCCTTTTTTAATAGTAAAATTAGACGACATGAACGAAAGCAAGGACTCAGGAAATTTGTTGTAAATTTTATTTCAGAATACACCAAAAGGGTTTGTTCGATACCGGTACCTAAAATTTGGATTAGTTTCCCCAGTAAACCGAGTTTAGGACAAATCAACCATTCCTTCCAATATTCTCTTAAGCTCAATTTCACAAAAAATGAAAAATAAACGAGATGAGGTTTGCTTCAGATTAGAGACCCTAAATTAAAAGAGACTGGCAAAAAAAATTGGCGCGAAAAATCGGTGCCCACGGATCATGCGCACTGATGTGTTGGAATTTTCGAAATTTTGGCAGAACTGCCGCTGCAAAATGCAGCACAGTAAAAAATGGCGAATGTTTTTGTTTTGCTCTCCATTAGAAATTTAATAAATCCGACTTAATTGGTGGCTTTCAGTAATAGCTGAACAGCATTAAGTGTTTTGTTGTCTTGGTAAGCACTTTCAATGTTTGCGTTCAAAATCTGACTCTTTTTTAAGGAGTCGGTAAACAAATACACTTTGAATAAACAAAAACAATCGCCATATTTGACTTTGCTGCAGTTTACACCGGCAATGTAACCGAAAACTTTCAAAAATCAGTGCGCATGATCCGTGGGCACCGCTTTTTCGCGCCAAATTTTTTTGCCAGTCTCTTTTAATTTAGGGTCTCTACTTCAGATGACTGCCCATAGGCAATGACTGTACTTTTGGCAAAATACCGTCTTGTTAAAAATACATTGAAGACCCGCAATGAAATGACCCAACAGAACTAATCGAAAATTTTTTACATCCACGTGCTGACATCATCACACCGCGGAGCTTATTTGTTGTCATTACAATTCCCGTTCTTTCCATTATTTGAATCGAAATTCAAAGCTTTGCACGTCTCGTAAAGCAATTCTGAAAATTACTTCCCCAAGACGCGGAAGGATCTGGAAGAACGTATCGTCGCACGAATTTTAATGGAATAACAGAGTTTGAATATAAGAACAGGAGACATCAGACACCTCGTAAGTAATTATTATCCGATCCATCTCAATGAAACATAACACCGCGTTCTATCAAATTGATCATTGCTCGGATTCAGATAACGTGCCACGAGAAAACGAACTCCAATTTAAGACTCCACTTATCTAATCGGATATACAGAAACTTACTCCGTCTCCCTGTAGAGAGCGAAATAAGAGACAAATGGATTCAAATTCAAGTTTAGGACCCTCTTTATTTTTAAGTGATTTATAGTCCGGCCGCTTCGGAGTGGTATCAGTAATGTAGCCCCTTAGTAGGCTAACAATAAGTGCCTTTTTTAAAGTACGGTGGAAGACGAGAAAAAAAAAAAAAAAAGAGAAGCATACGTCTGAAGCTGTTCTTATTCTCCGAGAATAAAATTTATATTTTTTCCCCTACCCCATCCGAAAAAGGGTTTAAACCTTGCCGGCGGTAGATTCAAAATGGAAATGTCTTATAACCCCGAATTGTAGAATAAGGATCTTTTGTAAGAGGATGTAAATCTTGACTCGGGTAAGGGATAAATATAGACGTGGAGGATGTTGAGCGACACTGTAGACCACTTGACCCGGCCAAAATGGGAGAATCAAAATGGAGATCGGATGTATCAGCAAATAATGATTGAAAATTTCCCATTCAAAATAAACAGGAGCCTTCCAGGCACTCTGGAAAATTGAAAAGACGAGAAAAAAAAAAAAAAAAAAACCAAGCCTTTCTTTTTTTTTCTTCTTCCATCTCACCCTCCTCCCTATTTTTTTTTTTTTTTTTTTAGTGACTTTAGTAAGGGTTGAATCGTCGAGTTGTCTTGTTTCTTATCTTAGAATATTTATGTCTGGTTTTTGAAATGGGTGGCAACCCGGCGGCGGTGTCATAATTAAATCGGGTCGAAGGTTGCCCAGGAAGGTCTCCAGGGGCAGGAACCGCAAAGTCGGGTCAAGGAGCTTCATCAGTTGGAAATGATGAGCCTGTTTTGAACTTTTGGTTAGATCTTCGTACGTATCATCCGACCTTCGGTTAACTAACCGAAAGTTTGCTTACCAAACGTATTGAGGTTTCCATTTCGGAGGGGTTTTGTTTGTTTTCCAAAGAGGGTAAGAGAAAAACATTTTATTTTCCGGGGAAATGGCTCTCACTTTCCCCCTTTTTTTTTTTATTACATCCTCCTTGAAGAAGGTGTAGCTGGTTGTTATCAAATACCACAAGCGCGTTAAAATTATCTAAACATCATTTCGAAGGCGTTTCACTAAAACATGCACCGAGAAATCTAATCGCCGTTTTTAAGGCGTGAAAAAAAAATCAAGCGGGTTGTTTCGAAATTATCTAATCATCGTTTTCAAGGCGTAAAAAGTCCGTTATCGGATTTTCATTTTGAATAAGCGAAAACGGGTGTTAGATTTTATACTCATATTGTGGAAAACGAGATCTGCTTTTGAAATCGGCCGCAATATTGACAGAATTATCAAAGGGATAATGCGACCGAGGTTGTTTATTGAAATCACAAACAGATCTACAATCAGCGATGGAAGGGAAGAGAGATGAAAAGGTAGTAGAAAGGGTGAGAATCACAACAACCGAATCCCGTATATTGCATAATCCGACTAATTGACAAGTTACGAGGACCAAGGTGCTGTGAAAGCTTTTAAAATTTATCAAAATTCGGTCCTCGATAATTTCCAAAAACCCTGTAATCCGATTTTACGGCCGCATCCTTTCGACGTCAATAACACAATATTTTTTTTTTCTTTTTACAAAAGACAAAACGATAGAAAACCAATTTCCAGGAAAACGTGCACCTAATGCAACTGGGATTGCGATATACATCTATGTGTCCATTGTAATGAATTTCCCCGGTATTCCAGACACGAATATTATTAAATTCCCAATGCTAAATTCCCCGGGATTAATAACATCATATTGCAAAATTGTGTTTCATGAAAAAAAAAAAAAAAAAAAAAAAAAAAAAAAAAGATGAAAAAAAAAAAGGCACGGCTGACAAACGCATCAATATACAGAGTAGAAAGTTGGCTTAATGAATCGATCAGATATGTACGTCAATCGGCACTTACTCGAATTTCCTCTTTGCTATATTAAATCCCGGAAAGGTTTTTAACTCCCCCTCCTCCTCCTCCCCCTCCTGCAGCAACAACTGTCACCTGATTACCATAAAACACGATCGGAAATGAAATAAACGCTCACATTCGTTTTCTCCGCGAGCTCCGAGGGCTTTAAACACGGGAAAAGGAAATAACATACGATCGTTTGTAAGAGAGGAAAGACGTCGGATCTGAATGGCGGATAATTAAAAAGAAGAAAGCTGGGATAATGGGTTTTTCGGGAATTTTTTTTCTTTATTTTCTTTTAAAGTAGACGAGGAAGACTAGGTTTGATGGCTTTTTTTTGGGACGAACGTTTTTTTTTTCTTGAGGCTGTGAAATAATGCCCGTGATTTTCATATGGCCATGTTTAAAGGCTACCGTAATAGTGCAGATTTTGTAATGGCTTCCATTCTGCTTGGTCTGCGTTTTCAATTTGGGGATCATACAAGTATTACGTAAGCACTTAACAGGGGAGGAGGGGCCGGGGGGTTGTTGGAATGCTTACGGCTGCTTACGGAGGGGGGAGGGGGGGATTTTCATGTCTTACGTAAGATTTGAAATTTTAAAAATCTCTATAAAAATTATTATAAAAAAAATTTGCTGTATTATTCAGTGCAAAAATGGCCTCATTAGTTCATAAATTAATTTTATGATTCATTTTGTCCTGTCTCCATTGACCAATTAATCGAAGAGTACAATTAATTGTACCATCTGAAATACTATATATTTTTGGAAGTTTTTCTTCTGCTACCATTTTTTTTTATTGTTTCGATTATTTTTTCGAACCCAAAAAATAATGAAAATGAAAAAAAAAAGGAGGTAGCAGAAGGAAAAAGTTCAAAAATATACAGCTGTTCCGATGGTACAATTAATTGTACACTCCAATTAAATGTCCAATGGAGACAAGACATTTAAATTCATTTTTTACTTTACTTTATGAAGTAATTTTTGATTTTGTACATTGATTTTTGATATTATGTTATTGATTCATTAACTTTTATAAAAATAAATTTTACTGCTCTCTTTTTGACCCTTAGTCAAAATTTTATTTTAGAAAAAAACAAAAATTGTAATTATTGTAATTATTATAACAATCATTTTTTTGAAAATGAAAATAAAAAGAAAATAAAGTTAAAGTCTCGTTTTTAAAAATTAATAAAAAAATTAAATTAAATGAAATTAAATGAAATTAAATTAAATTAAAATAAAAATTAAAATGAAAATGAAAAAAAAAAAAAAAAAAAAAATCTTACGTAATATCAGGGAGGGGAGGGGTGTAGACCATTTCTAACGCTTCCTTACACCGAGGAAGGAAAGTACAGAAAAGGCAAAAAAATTGCTTAGGTAATACTTGCATGATTCCCTGGCACAGAAAAAAATGGTTAGTTTACTCTATTTACTGACTCATTATATTCCAAATTTCTTTATTAAAACTGGAAGAGAATAAGTTGTGAATCATCACCCCGCAGCAGAACGCTGAGCTAAAAAAACATTTTAAGTTGGTTTTTGAAATTCGATTTTTCCCCCTACAAATTGTATAATATCCGACAGAAAAGGGGGATTTAAATCGATTTTGAGGCTTTACTATCCGATCCACCCCTTAATTAGATTTTAATCATAAGCCAGGGCGAAAGCCAAGCGAATTTTTAACTAATACCCGGAAACTTTTTTTCAAATTTCTCGAATGTCGTCGTCCGGGGCCGTATCGAATAATTTAGGAAAGCTTCCCAGTGGATTCAGAATTTTAGGTTACAACGATGATAAATTCTTAAAAAAGATACATTTCGACTAATCTATAGATATAGATCAATCTTTTTGGAGATGTTGTTTCTTTATAAAAAATAAAAAGATAAAGCAAATGCTAATTCTAAAACTTGCCCAGAAAAAAAAAAAAAAAAAAAAAAAAAAAAAAAAAAAAAAGATAAAAAATATTTAACTTGAGCTTTCAAAATATTTTTTTCTTGTTATTTCATTTTTAAGATATCTCAGTTTTTTTCTCCCTAAAGAAGATTGACGTATTCCAGACGTGTAGGAGATTACCACTTAAGTAACGATGTTGTATTGCTTTCCCTTTCTCCATAATCTAAAATCAATAAATGAATAATAAATAAAACAACATTAAATTCTTTTCATTTTGACCATAAACAAGGTGTTGGAAACCTCCACATCATGAATAATTCATAGCAAAAGTAATCCTTTTCTGGTTAAGTTTATCCGTCATACTCAAAAACTGAAATGGGTATCATTTCGCCTCTTTTGTCTCTCTCCCCTTTAACTGATTGACATTCGACGGGATATACGACGGTTTAAATATAAATGACAATTTTCAATTTCACCTCCGATGGTTGCATTCGTCTTTTAATTAGAACAAAAAATGTCATTTTAAAATAAATCCAGGGATTTCATTCGATCACAATATAAATAGGAAAAAAAAAAGAAAAAAAAAGAGGTTTCGATTAATGGTTAATCTAATAGAATGGCTGAAAACGTTTTCATCGTTTTTTTTTTTTTTTTTTAATTTTCTTTTCTTGTATGGGGACGCGTTCAGCATTTGAACGTTTATAGTTTTTAGAAAACTTTCCAAAGATTTTGAGTTTAGATGAAGTTTTCTTTCGGTTCCAGGTCGAAATTGAACACGTTTTTATATGAAACGGATCAAGATTCTCATCTAGATAATTTTTTTTTTTTTTTTTTCATACACAGGATGGTTCCACTTCCACAGTTTTCTTAACAAAAGTCAAAACTCCGATAAGAGAAAATGCCTTTTCGCCGTTTTCGGGTGAAAACTCCTCATTGATAAAACTTTCTTTTGCTTTTCGAGTTGCTTTTGGCGACGTAACGTCGTCTGAGATCTTTATCCTCCGACGTGTTTTGATTGCTCTATGGTTCTCCAGGGTGAATTTTCCCCCGAAAAAGAGAACTTCCCCCGTTGCATAAAACGACTAACGAAAGAGGAAAGACGAGAAAATCACGAGAAGGAGGAGGAAAGAAGCAGTAGAAGAAGAAGAAGGAAAAAAAAAAAAAAAAAAAACTCAAAGTTTTCCTCATTAGAGATATAAAACTCTTTTGATAAAAGGGAAAAGTTGGACCAATGGAGCTAAAAGTAATGTCTCGTCTCTGAGAAATCTCAGATGGTTTACTAATTTTCCAATAACCGCCGTATCCGGAAAACTCATGTGGAAATCGATACACGTCATAAGATGACAGCTCTATAAATGGAAAACCAATGTTATCGCCTTGCAGGCTAAAGAACAAATTGGATTCATACTTAGGTGATAAAGAAAATTTTACTAAACTTAACTTTCCTGAAAGAGACTTTTCACCGAAAAAAGGGGAAAATCGAGAACGACAGTTTTTTTTTCTTCTTTAAACAACGGATAATTGCGTAATAATCGTTTTTAACGGCGATACCGGTATTTTGCGGGTTTATTCAACTTAGGGTAGTATCATCCTTCTAAGAGATGAGCGAAGACGTTTTTAATGATGAAGGATGAAGAATGATAGATTTTAAAGATGAAGATGGATTTTGGGATTTACCTTCCTTTTTTTTTTTTTTTATAATGTCGTAAGTTTCCTCGGGTGAGAGTTTCGGGAAAAGAAAAATAGAAAGGGATAAAGTTTAAAATCTAAAAAAAAAAATAATAATTTTCTTTTCTTTTTGTTTCTGCCGTTATCGTACAGATTTGCTCATCAACTGATCATGAAAAACAAAGGCATGAAAACGGTTTCGCTCTTTATTTCCCTTAATTTTTATTATTAATAATACTTCAGAAACTCGCATAGGTAGTACGATGAAGTAATAAGAAGTTTGTTTTTTCTTACGGTAATGATGTTAGCAAACTTACGAAACGAGGAAAGAGAAAAAGAAAGGAAAAAAAAGGATAATTTTTTTTCTCTCTTCTTTTAAAATAAGTGTTTCAAAGTATCATTTTTCTTGAAAAGAGTTACTTTTCAGTTGATTCGAAAAAAAGGAGGAAAAAAAAAGAGTTACAACTTACGGGCACGGCACCATTCTTGAAAAATTTAAGTCTAACATTTTTTCCTCCCTTCCCCTTTACCTTCATCCTATACCTATGCAGTCGCTTTTTTGCGGTTCGATATTGTTTATTGCAAGAGTTCGATTTCAAATATTCATGTTTTTCGCTCGGGAATGAAAAATAGTTTTTTTAAAAAAATAAAGTATACGCGTTCCACTTTCCCTTCACTTAAGCAAATTAAGGCTCAAACTGGAAACACCGCAGACCAAGTCATACATTTTACATCGGTTTAATCAAATTCGCGTTTGGAAGTCTTTATCGAATTCCCCTAAATTCCAGATTGGAATTACACAAACTTGGGAAGTTTATCTTTTAAAAAGTTTTCTTTCTTGGCTACCTTTATACCCTAAAGGTTTTCTCAAGTTAATCGATCCATTGTTATTAACTTGAAAACACATACAAAATGTTAATTATGAATAAGCCCGAATTGTGAGCCTTGAAGATTTATCTTAGTCACAGGTGATATTCAAACCGCAGAAACCGATGTTTCTCTCACGATTTCACTTAGCTATCACCGAAAAGGATTTATTTCCCGATAGGTTGCATTAGAATTTAGAATGGATTTTAGACGTGTTCAAGAAATATTGACTTCATTTCTATATGGGTTTTGAAAAATGTTCCATGTTTCCGGTTTCACCCGAAATCCCCCAATTTTTTTTTTCTTTCTTTTCTTTCGTTTTGATTGATTCATGATTATTATGCTCATTGATTATTCAATTCATAATTCATCCTTATTTATTCTTTAATCTGTTGATACTTCTCTTATTCATGTTTTGTCGGATTAATTTTCTTCCCTCTTGGCTCGGTTGTAGAATCATTCCTCATTCTTTCTTCCCCTCCTGCCTCCCCCCCCCCCCCCACCCCTCTTAACGTAAATCAAGCTTCAGTCGCTTTGAATTTTATGTAATGGTTCTCATCCAGATATTTTTCCGCCTCATCATTTCTGATTAAAAATTTAAACTTTTCGGATAAAATAAAATACATTCACCGTTAAGAAGCGTAATTACTTCCACAGTTCGAGGGAAAGAGAAACGAAAACTAAAAAAGGTTCATCCACACAATGTTGCTCCGACGAACAGCCTATAGTATCCACGATGGACGACTTCGTCGAAAAACCGATCTAAGAAAAGAATTTTTCGTAACTCATGGGGAAAATCCCATTTTTTGCCTCTTTTTGAGTGCAGCAAAATCCTTTTAAAATTATTATCTTGATTAACTTATCCAGTAATTGCAAACACATCATAATATAATATAAAGAAATGGTAACATTCGACATAAATAGAGAGGGTTGGAGTGGTGACATGTCTCATCTAGCGGCATCGCGATCAATGAAGTTAAGCAGCATTGAGAACGGCCAGTTAGGGGATGGGTGACCACCGACACTCCCTCCTCCTAGGCAGGGATTGTAGGAACTACTAATAATACAGTCATCTTAACCTCACTGTAAACGTAGTTCCACTGCTTACATACAAGGCAACTTAGTATTTACATGGCCAATGGATTTGGTTCAGTGTTAAATTAGTGATAGCGATAATTTATCGATATTTTTTATCGACGATAAAGTAAATATCGAAATTTTTTTTCTCTCCGATTCTACAGGCAAACTGACATATGAAGACCAATAATAATGACATAAAATCGTCGCGAAGATTGTCTGTTTCCACGGCGATTTTCAAAAAATTCCAAATACTTGGTTTGTTTTGATATATACGTATGATAAATATCTTACTAGTGATGGAGATAATTTATCGATATATCGAGGAAAAAAATATCGATTTTTTTTCGATATTCGATGTATCGTTACCGAAATTTTGAAAATATCGGGAATTTATTAGATTCCCGGGAATTTATATTAGATTTATTTTAGAAGCCATGTTTACCTTATGGGTATATGTAACGTGCACGTAAAAAAAGCACCTTAATACTCCTGACGGGAATTGACCAATTTGCTTCCGAATATACCGCCACTGTATCATGTGTGAACTCATATCTTTATATTTAAAAAAAAAAGCGGTCGCCATATTTGTTGTTTATCTTTTTCGTACTCTTTAACAGGGAATACTAGTAAGCGGTGGACCGTTCCAGTGCCTCCAACATTACCCAGTTTACGGCAAACTGCTTGTCGCCATTAAACCGGAAACAGATATTTTAAAGCTTCATTTTACAGTAACTTCTTTTTCATTTTTAATTATTAACAGCCCATTCATCCGTTATGAAAAGTATTTTGTTTATACTAGTACACTTTGGAGACAGACACAGCCCACGAAAAATACAAAGAAACAAAGATGCGATCCCAACTAAAATAAAAACGAGACTTACAGAAATCGGGAAAAACAGAAAGAGAATCAAAAGAAGAACCAACAAACGAATATAGATGAATAAGCAAATAAAAAGTTTATTAAACTCTATTATTCTCTTTCCGCTTCTCTTGATTTCTGTATATCAGTCAACCGAACTTAACAAAGAAAAACAAGGTACACATTTTTGTTTTTGAAAATTGGAAATAAAAAAAAAAGAATAAAAAAAAGGAAAAAAAAGAAGAACCTTTTTTAATACTTTATCGGACACTTGACTGCAAGTGAACCTTGAAATAGCTCCCACACCGTTTTTTAAAGCATCACCTTCCCTATGGAAGTAATGAATGAATGACAAAAAAAAAAGGAAAAATAAAAAAACTTCGATAAAAAAAATAAATCAAAAAGTATAGAAAACCGATACGGTATCGGAGGAATTGTAAAAATTATGGCCGTTGAAAATATTTTTTTTTTTTTTTATCTTCGACTCCTCTATCTTCCTTTTTTTTTTTTTTTTTTTTTTCGTTTTTTCACTCTAGACCAAGAAACCAAAGAAGCAAAAATTTTGTTTTTACATCATAGGGGAGGGAAATGCATTTTTTTAAAAATAGACCATAGGGTTCGAAACATGGGAATAATAATTTTATCTCTTTTTTTTCTTTTCAGGAAAGGAAAAAATGTTCTAAAGGAGGAATAAATCAAGATTTCTATGACCGGTAAGTTATTATACGGTGTTATCTGACCTCGAAAAAATTTCCAGCAATATAAAAAATTAAATCTTTAAAAAATAACCGAACCTTTTTTTTTTCCTTTTTTAAACCTCTTTCACATATCAAAAGATTTCCCGAGAAGCGAAACAAAAGAAAAGTTAACAACGAAATGAGAACAGGGGGGGGGGGAGAAAAAAAAAGAAACAAAAAAAAAGCAACACGAGACAAGAAAATAAAATGAAAGATGGGAAATCAACGGTAGTGCATTTGACAGTTAGAAAATCGATACGCAATCCGTCGGGGGAAGAAAATGAGTGGAGAGCCCGTAATAAAAATCTTGCACAAGTTAGTTTTTTTAAAAATACATATCAAGGAATCGACAAAGACCATTGTTATCAATTGCTATTGACTGTGATGACAGGTTCAATTTATTTCATCGAAAAGATGAGGAAGAAAAAAAAAAAAGATTTAATCATCAAAACCGTTTCTGTGTAAAGTTCATATTTAAATTTTCCCTTCAAAAAACCTTTTTAATTAGGAGGTTATATGAAAAAGGATGTCCTTTCGGTGGCCCCGAGGGAAATTCAATCCTTTTAAAAAACCCTAAATTATTAAAATATGCGCGGAGAATATAGATAAAAAAAATTGACCTGCACCCTCTAAATGAGAAGAGAAAAAAAAAAAAAAAAAAAATTCTATATGAAGAGCGAGAGGATGAAAAAGGTTCGGTAAACGATATCTCGATATGGTCTTCGAATTAGATCAAATAGGAAACTGCTTAAATAAGAGGCAATTTATATTCCGTATAAATGAAAGCCGAATGGGAATTTTCCCCCCAACGGCTTTATTGAAAGTTTCATGTCCAGTTTTGGCGGAAACCGCAAGACCAGTTGTACGTTTTATCAGAAAAGTTTCGGAGTAAATAAAATCGGAATCATTTTCCTTTTCTTTATTTTTCCACATATCGCTTTTCATATGATGAAAAGTCAATAAAAAGAAATAAAAAAAAAACTTCTAATCCTTCTCTTTCTGTAGGAAAATAATTATGTTTTTCACTCGGTTGAATAGATCTTCAAGAAATACTAATAATATCCCTTCCAGCACGCAAAAAATTCATTACTAAAGTGAACGACTTTTCTTTTATTATTTTCAAAAAAAAAAAAAGCAGAAGATGAATATGTTCAGACATGAATATGTCATTCATGTCATAAATATTCTTTTCTTCCAAAATTTTTCCAAGGTCATTTTGGAGGAATCGACAATTTTATATTTTAGTAAAATGTTAGGCCAATTTTTTTTATACTTTTATCATTCGTAATGAAACAAGACTGGATCTCTTTCTTATTTCGTGGACTTAGGGATTTGGGGGCAAAGCCCCCAAAGAATTAAAGTTAATTTTTTGTAAACACGTCGTATCCTCCAAAACGACATCGTAAACATTTTGGAGGAAACGAAAATTTACTTTATTGTATAGGCCTATCATCCACATTTCAATTCTTCCAGTATTTTAAGTCTTCCATAAAGTGGCTCATTTTGAAGGTAAAGTTTTTAATTTTCGGGCAAAAACCATTCATTTATAATGTAAAAAGAAGCCTGAATTTTTTTTAGGTCGAAAAAATATTTTTTGGCTCAGGCTCAGGGGTTTGAAGTCTATAGTGCCAGAAGACGAAAATGACCGATTTCGAGCTCTTTATACTGACGGATGATGTTTTGCAGTGAAATGGCCCTATATTTAGGTCAATATAATTATTTAAAAAGATTGAATACTTTAAAATGATGTTAAGGATGGTTTACACAGAGGTTACGGGATGCGTCACATTGAAATAATAATATATGGCGCATTTATTAAAATTAAAAATCGAGTGAAAATTTTTAAAAAAAATTGAAAATGCCCAAAAATTTGAAATTTAAATTTTTTATCTTCGAGAACTTATCAAGTTTCGTTAATTTGGGTAATTACATCCGTTTGAGATTCACTTTTTGGCTTTAATAAAGCAATTTTTTAGAAAAAAAAAAGAGCCGAAAATAAGGAAAAATGGGGTTAACATAGGGTAAAAAATATTTAGCATCGAAATTACGTTTGGAAAATTATTTCTACATATTTTGGGCACATTTTGGCTATTTTCGAATTTTCAAAATTTTCAGTCCTTACCCTGTTACAGCCGTTTTTCTACTATAACCCTGCCTGGGCGGCCAACGGGTCAATATTTTCGAACGTAATATTTTTTTTAGGAAGCTCAACACATACCTAATATACCCTATAAAGGACAATTGTTTATATTAAAAGATGTTAATTGGGCGAATTTTTGAAATCCGTCCAAATTAAGTACCATTTTGGCCCTAAAAACTTCAAACTCTTGGGCCTGACCCAAAAAATCTTTTTTTCGACCTAAAAAAAAATTGAGGTTTTTTGTTACATATAAATAAATGATTTTTGCCCAGGGAGCGAAAATTAAAAACTTGAACTTCGAAATGAGCCACTCTATCCTTCCAGTATTTTTTTTTTTTTTTTTTTTTTTTTATAATTATGAAAACGAAAAAAGGCCTCCAAAACCGTTTAGAGGTCTTCAGAGGAATCGGAATCTAAAAAAATTAACGAGTGAACGACTACGTTTTCTCTGTTGCGGGGAATAATCCGCCCGATTGTACTTCCCAAACTTGTGCAAAGTTTTTTGCCACCAAAAAACCTTTATTGATATAAGCTCACGTTTGAGGAAACTAAACAAAATTTCATAACTTCTCCTCAAGCAAGTTTCCTCTTCAAACCTAATCAATTTAAATTTCCTGTATACATTAAACCGCCTAATTCCAACGATTTATCGAGGTTTATAGAAGAGTGTAAGGAAGCTTTTGCCGAATTATGCTAAAGCAATTTTATCTCTGATAATATAACCGTCGCTCTAAAACTGAAACCACCATAATCACGTCATGGAATATTAGGTAAAATTGACGGACAACAAAATATTTGAGAAACAAAGCACTCAGACCCTTGTCAACGGGATTTTCTGACGGTTTTCAGAGTCAACATTTTAATCGATCCGAGAAGGACCCTTAACGCGCTTTATTAAAAAAAAAAAAAATTGAAATTATTCAGAAAGAAAGGCGTTAATTTATGCGAGGAGCGAAATCAACGGCAGCCGAATGAATAATTAAGAAAAAAAAGCTCCTAATTTCAAGTTTTTAAAACTCCCCAACAAAAAAAAAGAGGGGGAAAGGGGGGGAGGAGGGATAATAAAACATTTTAATAGAGTTTATCAAACCGCCATGCTTGACAATTTTCCTTCCCAGGTTTTAAATTGGATCAACATTATTATGAAACGCGAGATATAACTGTATTATCGTCATTTTCCATTCTCTCGACGCGTTCATCCAATTTTTAATTGTTTCTGAGCTGTCTCGTTATATTTCTGTAAGGAAAACCTTTTTTGAAACAAGGCCCCCCTTCTTATCCCTTTTATAATGTTTCGTTAAATTGCGTTAACAATTCCTCTTCATTTTTTTTTTTTCTTTTCCCTCCCCCAAAGCCTAAAATTTCCTTATCTTGTTCTGCTCAAGCATCAGACGAATTCCAAT
Source organism: Liposcelis bostrychophila (assembly GCA_037577465.1). Taxonomy (NCBI): domain Eukaryota; kingdom Metazoa; phylum Arthropoda; class Insecta; order Psocodea; family Liposcelididae; genus Liposcelis; species Liposcelis bostrychophila. Next base: position 24,179,997 of record CM075213.1, read on the forward strand.
TATTTTTATGGTTTCATTTTGTATTTTAAAGTTCTTCCGACTGCGCGGAAATATATCCGGGAAACAAAAGATGCTCTGCCGTATTCGGAATTTTCCACGATTTTGTGTTCGCCCAAGCGGAAGAAAATGGTTTTTCCTATAACCCGTATGCTAAGCATTAAGCAAAATCCTTTTAAGCTCCTCTTTTTTAGAAAAAAAAAGAAGAGAATTTATAGCTGGATATTAAGATTTTGTAATTACAAAAAAAAGCGGATGAATTATAGGAAGAAGCGCCTACGCCATCATTAAAATAACAAGTTAAAAATAAATGAAAAGAAGAGAGATCGCTTCGGTGCAGATAACTCACAGCTAGATGTCTTCAATTAGGGTTTAATCAAGTCGGTCAATCGATCCCTTAAAAAAAAGGAAGATTTGTATAAATCCGTCAAATCGTGATGATCTGATAGGAACAGAGAAAGGAAGAAAGAAAAAAAGAGCAAAGAGCAAGGCAAAACAAAGAAAAACAGGAAAGATTACAGAAGCCGAAAATGAAAGAAAGCGGTAAAAATCACAAAGGAAGAAAGGAAGAAGACTGGGGTACAAAAAATATCTCAACAGCCGATTCTGATACTTAATCGTTTAGCCGTCAGACAAACTAATCTAATTGATTGTATCTAATTGCTACCCACCATTACGGGTGGAACAATATGAGAAAAGTGGAACAAAATGTCGGTAGGTATGGTTTTCCATAGGATCTATCCTTGACTTCCTCCCCTGGCTAATAACAGCGGTAATGGGGCTTCCAGGTCCTTTAGTCCATAAATATAAAGTCCAAAAAAAATCTTGTATCGGCAGGTCATCAACAGCCAAATAGACGAAGAACGTTTATCGAATTGTGCCAAGATTTAGGATACTGCTTCAAATATGCGAGCCGCCAGCCAAAGCTGTTTGCTGTATATCAGCAACTGCAGCTGTTTTAGTTATCCTTGCATTAGGTGGTGTGGGAGGTGTTCTCTGGGAAAAGGGGCAACATAACATAACCAATAGTTAGTTTGCTTCTGCAGCATTTGTAGTTATTAATTATACATTGCTTAATCAAAAATATCTTTTTTGTAAAGTATTGAAAAAATTAAGATATTTAATGCTCATAATTAATTTTTATTTTCCGGGATTAGATCCCGGGATTAATACGAATCCCGGGATTAAATCCCGTTGAAAAAAAGACCCCAATCCCGCGGGATCCCGGGATCCCGGTGCAAACCCTACAATTTGTCGATGCGCAGACATTTCTTTTTTCCCCAAGCAGAAGACTAAAAAAGTTTTAAAGATCGGTCTTAATCGATCTAATTTTTTATATTAAATTTTACTAAATTTGGCTGAATTATCTTGGGTATTGGAACAACGATGAAAATTAAATCAAAATCAAAACGATTTGAATTTCAATTTATTAAATGCTGACTAGTTTCGGGTGTGTTTTGTACATACATCTGCAGAGCTACAACCGTAATAAAAAACGAAAAAACATTAACCCCGAAAGTATACGATTTCAGTACATTACCTAGCTTTTAAAAAAATGTTACTAAAGTTTTAAAAATGAGGGAGTAACTTTAGGGTGCCCGGAAGCCGCCTGGATGACGGTGGGCTACAGGAAGGAAAGGGCTAATCGTCAACTTTATTTTTTTGTTAAATCGACTGAGGTCCTGTCTCCTCTGTTACCTGTTATGTTTATATAATTAGTATGAGAACCCTGAGAAGGGAACGATCCAATCCATAGAAAACAGTATGGATTTATTTCAATGAGGATTTTTACGGTAAACTAAATCCGTAATTTTATAAACTAAATCCGCTATTTTTACGGTAAACTAAATCCGTAATTTTTAATCGTTTTTAATTTTCCAAAAAAAGAAAATTTAATAAACAATAATTTTTGGTAGAGGTCCCTATGTTGGTCCGCAAAATGTATACAAAATGTATACAATTATTATACAATTTTAATTTGTATACAAATTGTATTAATTTTGTATACATTTTGCGGACCAACATAGGGACCTTTACCTAATTTTCAGAAGAATATCAAAGAACAGAAGTTACATCTCTTTTAGAATCTCTAGTGAAAATCCCCATGCATTTTATATGGGAAAAAGCAAGGTTAGGCTATGCAAAAAGCACAGACAGGGGTTAGAATTGAAGCCCAGCATGGAACATATTTTTATTTAGAAACTTTTTTAGGGAGCAAACATTTTTTCATACCTCGGTAAAAAATTGCCTATTTTTCTCCCGTTTGAGAAGTAAAAATTTCGCTTTCCTCGGTATGAAAAGTAACTTCCAGCACTAGAATGGAACATATACTTTTCAGGTCTTAGCACGTTGCTTTGACGTGAAAAAAGTCTCTCCCATCCTAGTGCAGTTAGTTACCTTTTCATAGTAATCTACTATTAAATTTATTATAATTTTTAAGAGATTCCTTAGTGTTATATTTAAATCAGTTTTCTCAATATTATCCATGTTTCATCTATTTATATACCTCTGTCACAAAATAGTATCCGATTTTGAATCATTCCATTTTTTTGATCGTCTATAAATCCACCTTTTTTTTTAAACAGGATTTTTCTCCGTTCTGTTTAACAAGGACCATGAACTATAATCGATAAAATAACCATTGAACTTAAAAGAAACCTGCAGAAAGTTATGACTTTGTTTTATCCTTGATACTGCAAAAGCGCGCCCAGTTCAGACAGGAAAATTGGGAACTTTTCCAGCTCTTTTATAAAGATTTTACGACCACAAAATCGGATCCGTTACACTTTTCAAACGGTAAAAAACGTTTCGACTAGGTCTCAAAAAAGGATTTCAATCAAAGGCGTAAACACGAAAAGTAGCTTACATTTTGTCGAGAAATAATATAAAGAACAAGGAATAAAAGGATATCATTAAATTCCGAAAATGGCCGTCAAAAGGAATCGGATGAAGCTTAAGAAAAGGAAGGACTTCGACTCGGGCGGATTTGTATAGAAATTTTAAACCATTACCGCTCTATTTTTAGGGGGGCATTCTCCTTTTTTTTTTTTCTTTCGGCCCTTTAAGTTATTTTCCTTTTTTGCAAGGGAACCCAAGAGAGAAAAAGTTTTAGGTAATTGATAAACCGGAAAAGGGGAGGAAATTTTGAATCTGACCCGACGATTCACCCTTAACCTAAATTACGGCAGAGGGAAAAACAAACATAATTAAAACTAACTTCTTTACCAAGGTTTCTTCAATTACCACCAATACAGCTGATTATTTCAGCTTAATTACAGTTCGTCTCGGTTACGATTTTTCATCCGCTTCAACTTTTCCATTTCCTTTGAGGTTAATTATCAAAATTTTATCTTTCCTTCTAAAAAAAAAAAGTCATCTTTTGAAAAGTCGAAATGGAAGAGGGGGGTAAAAGGAGGAAGGGGGCGAAGGAGAGAATTCCGAACGGAAATTTTCAAACCTGTGACTATTGTCATTCAACCATTATTGATAAAAACGATCGAAGAAAATCGTTCCAAAAAAGATGAAAAATGTAAACCGATATAGAATTTCATTTCTCGGTCCATTATCATGGAATTCAATATCTAAACGACAAACTCTTGCGGATTGAATTTCGATTCCTTATGTTTAGACTATCTTAAAAGCCTGTTTTTATTTTTTCCCTTGTCCCTTTTTTTTTTGCCTTTTAAAATTTACTGCACACATTTCTTTCGATTCATCGGGTAATCCTCCGAATCGGATCCTATAACAATTAAAAAAGAGTGCGCGAGAAGAAACCGTGCAGAAAAAAAAGAAAAAAAAAATTCAAATTTTTCATTTTGAACTCGGTTCAAAAATAAATGTTTAACTTATAAGGGGATAAGAAAAGGAACGCGGTATAATAAATTTATTGCTTTCCCCGTGGAAGGAGTGGTGTCGTACTGTGAAAGTGATTTTCCGTTGACCCTATACATATAAATTCATTCTTCCAGGATCTCCGCACAGTAGGAGTTCGCCTGGAGCAAATTTACTTTCGTGATTTTTTTTCCCCTTTCACAACAGAAACTTTTTTAAAACTAGTTAAAAAAAATCTTTTATTTTTTTTTTTTAAACTTTTTTTTTTCCTCTGAAAAAAAAAATCGACAGAGGAAAAAAAAAAAGGGTCGAGAGAAAAATTCTTTAAAACGATCCAAAACGCTTCATTGGTCATTCACTCGGCAATAACACGGTGAAGTTATGTATGAATGTTGGTTAAATAAAATGCCAATACAGTGTCTCAACGATAAGCTAACAGGAGGAAAAAAAAAAGGGGGAAATAAAAAAAAAAAAATAAAAAAAAGAGAATGCGAGTCTCAAAATTGACAGAAAAAAGCTTTTTTCAAGCATCAAAGACGAAAAAACTTTTTAACCAACAGATTTCTCGATTTTTCAGAGAAGCTGAGTGGATTTTCTCATTTAGCTTAAATTCATATCGAAAATACAGAAACACCCATTGTGTCCTTCAACTTTTTTTTTTTTCTCCATTCAATATTTTTATACCATATTCTCTTACACGAGCGCAACAACGTATTCAGAAACTTAAAAGCTTTTTTGATTTTCTTCGTTTTTTTTTAATTTAAAAGAAAAAAAGAAAACAAGAACTTAAAAAAGACAGAAAAGAAATTAAAAAACAGGATTCGGATTGGCAGTTAAAAATGCAAACTATTCTAAATTGAAGTAATGGAACATAAAAGCCGACTAAAGCAGCGATGGGACTTCAAGCTCCATTATTCCGTCAAGCCTGCGGCATTTCCAAGAATACCGGTGACCTGCTGTTAATCAGAATCATTCAAAATTAGCAGGAAACAATTAAAATTTAACGTCGGCAGCAATCAGTAAGCAATTTCCATTGAATAAATATCACAATGGGACTTTAAATATTACATCCGTGATGTCGGAGAAAAGAAAAAAAAAAAAAAAAAAATTCCTTCGAGATCATTCCGAGAGGATATTAAAATTCATTTTTTTTCATCAAAGCTTTTGAAAAAAAGTGGAGTTGTGTGATTAATAAATTTAAATCCCATCCATTCGCTCCAAAATTAAAATCGGATTATAATATCCTTGGTGCGGAATTTGGAAATTCCCAGATGACCTTAAAATTTTCTCTCTCCTCTCCCCGTTTTCAACTCTTTATCTTCCTGACAGAAACAATAGAGAATAAAATCAATCGATTAATTGAACCGTCTCAGAAATTGTTTTCCATTGAAACAAAACAAAACAGTATTTAATCAAGTAAAGCGGTGAATGCTGACGAAGACGACAACGATTGCGCCCCTCCTCCTCATGACTCCCCCCATCTTTATCTTTCTTGAAAACCAAGATGGTTCTGACGTTATGTTAATTGAGTTTCTCTCTAGATGTGTGTTCCCTTAAATTTTCCTCTTCCATATTTGGGTTAAATTTTCATTTTAAAACTTCTTCATTCAACTTTTTCTCGTTATTTTCATTATTATTATTATTTTTTTTTATACTTCCGCTTTTTTTCCTTCCAGTACTTGATGTTTTAGCTTGAGGAAATAACGAAAAAGAGAAAGAAAATCAAGATGGTAGATATCTTTTGATGTATAGAATCTCTCGTCGTTTTGTTTCGATTCCATTCTTAGATACAATCAATCCGATTCTAGCCAGAAGGGGCTACGGGAGATTAAGGAGGAAGAGGTGAGGGGGGAGAGAAAAAAAGCACTGAGAAAAAAAAAAAAAAAAAAAAGTTTTTAAAGAATTTCGAATCATAACTCCAACAATTTTCCCTTTCGTTTGCTGATCTTTCTGCCTTCGCTTTTACCGCAACATCGGTAAACTTTCCCGACCGTCATTTTTCTTTTGATAAGAATGAAAAGACTTTGTAAATTAAAGTTGTAAGATAAGAAGAAGACGTCGGTGTCCCTTTTTTTCATCGTATTAATCACGGTTTTTTTTTTCCTCCGATTTGAACGTTTCCGCTTTTATAAACAATAAAAGTTCCAATTTTTCTGCTTGTTTGTTTTGATATTCAGAACTCGTACGGTGCATTTAGACCGCCGGCCTTAACAAAAGAAAAACGATCTTGTTTTTCCTTCCTTTCATCAATAAATCAAGAAGATTTGAAAGAGGTCTCTGCGATTTAACGAAAGTTTATATCGAAAACCATTCCCCCCCCCTTTTTTTTTCAGAGACGAAAAAAATAAATAGTACGAGGATTTTCGTTTCCCCATCAAAAAATTATGCCTATTAGAAATGGAAGAATTCCTTTGATGTTCAAAAGCAGAGTAAGCTTATTTTTTTTTTTTTTCCTCCTCCCCTCCAGAAGCACCCACTTGTTGCTGCTTTTATTTGCGTTGCCGTTTTAATGAGGAATGTTCCAGTTTCTCACTTCATGGCTATGGAAAATTTGTCAATGTCTGATGACTGACTAAGTTGATGAAAAGGTTTTATTCGAAATGTTTTATCAAAACGGGGATCCTGTTTCAATGGAATTTCGTTGAGGAAATCAGAGAAAATACGTTCGGGGTGCTTATTGATGCTTGAGTTGATGAAAATCCTTATACATCAAAAATAGTTGGCTAACTTTTCAAACAATCCCTTGTAGCTTGATAAGGATTTTCGTCTATGATCGTTATCTCTCGACTCTGGCGACAACAATGTTCTTCAAATCGAATTCCAATTGAGGACAAATCAGCTTGCGGGTTTTCAAAATGGCTTCCATGTATCGGTTAAATGTCCAATTTAGTTTGACATTTGGGACGTAATGTCCGTTATTATGCAATCAGGTTTCAACGCCTTTATATTTCGGTCGACTGCTCGTGGTGAGGTCTTAAAATACGAATTTTGAAAAGTGTAAAAATGGGCAAGCTCTAATAGTTTCTGAGTTTAACCTCGTGCAGATTGAAAAAGCAATTATAATAACCATTTTACATGGTGTCTACCGATAGATGGAAACGGAAATATATAAAACATTTATAGGACTTCATAGGTCCTTTTTTTTTTTTTTTTTTTTTTTAAATTCAGGAGCCAAAACAATCAACTACCTTCAAGCCGTTCAAAATGTCCTTCAAAGCAAGAGGAATTCTAACATTCTAACTTTCTAAGAGGCTATACTAATTTCTACTGTATGTTATCATGACATTCGCAGCTCGAAATTAATTGTAATTCTCCTTCTGTCGGGGCATGTAAAGCAAATCCATTTCAATTTGCGAAAATCGAGCGAGGCCAAAGGCCCAGCAAGGAAATTTAAAAAAAAAAAAACCAGCTACAGAGTGGAGGTTCCCACTGTTCGATACTCTTCGATTTCATTTATTCTTATTTGGAAACGTAAACATTTTGAAAATGACCATAAAGAGTTACGAAATGTAAATAATTTTTTTATGTCTGTTCCAAAGCAAAAGATGATTTATCGCACATTTTGGAATGTGAGATAATCATTTTCGCTGACATAAGCGAAAATGCAGAAAGCAAGAGCGATATCTACTTGTATATACAAAAGACAAAGATAAGAAGAAGACATGATTCCCGCTTAGACCCCTGCGCCGAGCAATTTTTGCCGGCGGTGGAGTGTTGGAAAACGTGCCTGTCCTGTCAGCGGCGGCTCGCAGTGTAAGTCATGCTTGCGGCGGCGGCTAATCCGGCGAAAAAATTTTTATTAGAAAAATGAATGGTAAACGGGAAAAGTGATTCTCTATTCAAAATTAATTTATTTTTACATTTTTTTTATAACCTCATAACTTCTAAAATTTGAATTTTTATAAAATCAAATAAGAAAACGACTAGGTCTTGCGATTGTATCACGTGACCCAATAGTGTCTAGTATAGACCCAATATTTTGATTAGTGACTGCGCGCGCAGCCGTTGCTGCGTTGATGCGTTGCGCATTTTCCCCCCGAAAGAGGGCATTGGACGCAAAGGCAAATACTTATTTCAATTTTTTTTTTGCATGAAAGGTGAATCATTATTTTCCTTTCGCCGACTAAATCGTCGGCGGCGGCGGTTCTAATTTTCCAGTGCATGACAAAAAATATTCTACAGCGGCGGCTGATTTTCACCATAAAAAAACCACGGCGTCGGCGGCGCGACGTGGCGGGGTGCGGCGGCGCAGGGGTCTATTCCCGCTTCGTTAAATTTATTATTATACGTTTCGAACGGCTGCCGTTCTGCTACATGCGAACATATTTCCACCAAAAGTTATACAGTTCTTGTCCTTAGAGGCCCCTATTTATATACCAAATTTGGGATCAATCGGGCTCAAATTACGACTCCAATCGAAGCACGAAAAAATGAGGACAAACGGTCGGACAGGCGGACATGCATTAACAGCTTCGGTTTGAAAAGTTACCCCCTCAAATTGCCGTTCGTTTTGCGCTACGTTAACGGAAGTACTTTAATCTCAAAACCAAATTTAATACACTCTTCTTATGAAATTGAAGAGTAAGGGGTCGTCCATGTGTTGCGTAACGCCTGGTGGGGGGGGGGGAGGACGATAGGTCGAAGGAGGTGTTACGCATTGTTTCGGACGGGTGGAGGCGGGATTGGGCCATGTGTTCAGTAACGTTAGCGTTACTGCGCATCATACACAGTAAAGCATTTTGGGTGTTTTTGACACATTTTTAGTGTCAAAAACAGTCCACATAATCTTATTTTTACTTATAATATTAACATAGGTTGCCATTATTATGCTAAAAATACACGAAATCTTTTACTGTGTAAAAGTTGGCACACTATATTGGATGTCCAGTCCTCTAAAACTCACTAAAATTCAGGAACACTTTTAATTGCCTGGCAAACGATCGATACGCAAAATGACATAACTGCCTCAGCATCGTTAAGAGATTACAAAAATATAATCACGAATAATACCAATTAATCGCAAAATCCAAAGACAAAATCTCAACTACCTCGATATTCCGAAACACAAGAGAAACAACTTTCGAAAACCATAAACCCTTTGAAGAAGCTTAACCTAAATCAAGATATCACTATATATAACGTATAAAACTCCAGAGCGAACGAGACAATAGGATCTGATCCCGAAAGATAAATGTTTAACATTTCCCGAACGGCCGGTGCTCGGTTATTAATGAAATCTGTTTGGACAAATCATGAAGATCTCTAAAGTCTGAGAAAACAGCTCTTCGTGATCGTCATTAATCAAAATGGCTGAGACCTTCCCCACCGCCGACCGATAAGTTTTGATTTAATGGTTCAAACGTGAGGAGAGTGATTTCTGAGGTCTGCGGTCGACCGCAGAAACGTTAACTTAAATAAACTTGTCGGGGAAAGATGACGACAGATAGAAATCTACACTTGAAAGGTTTACATGGTGTGACACCTAGGAATGTATAACTGCCCTCGTCTAAAACCGTGATAACAACCCGGGGAAGATAACATTAAAACAAAAGAGTTTAAAATATATCAAAAATTAACTTTTAACTGACCCCGGCGATAAAACATGACGAAACAAAAGGGGCTCGAGACCTGGATCGTTGTCCGTGAAACACTCCTACGATATAACGTACGTGGCCGTAACCTTTTCACGTATTTCTCAGACGTTTCTCGTCCCGTTCTTCATTCTAAAATGAATCCCCCTTGAAATCCGAAACAAGTGTTACGCCCTACTTTTCCTAAGCCTTTTTAAAAATCTTTTTATCTTAAATAAGCTACAAGACACGTTCTTTCCCCTTTAGTCAAGTACGCTTTTTTACCGTTTATAATTCCTGTTCCCCGAGTCATAAATAGAAAAGTAAATGGGTGAATGGTTTGGTGTGGAAGAGCGAGGGGCCGTTTTTCCCGAGTTTTTATTCCCCAAATAATTTTTTAGATTATTCCGTAATGAAGTACTCGATTTGTGTTAAGCGGTTTTGAAAGGTTGCCACTGTGTTAATGAAACTTGTTTGAAATTTTCATCAAGAAAGCAGATACGATTCCTTTTTTTTTTTCCTGAGTCTAAAAAAAAAAGCGTTCCTTTTGTTTTCGCTACTTCTCCTTTTTCTTTGTTCATAATTTTGAAGGCGAGGAATCTTTTTTCTTTTTACCTTTGTTTTTTTGACCTCGGTTTTAAAAGATCGCGGCTTTCTGACACTTTTGTTAGTCTTTTGTCTTATGCATCTTCCTGCGTTTAACTTTGTGACTTTTTCTTTTTCTTTTACTTTAATTATGTTTTCCTAGCTTTCTTCGGTCACTAATAACACTTTTTGTACTTTCTTTATAAAAAAAAAAAAAAAAAAAAAAGATTATTTGTTACTTTTTTATGGTGGATGGAAATAATCTTCCAGGCATCGAACTCATTTCGCCCATCAAAATTAGGGACTTTAGGGACCAAAAAGTGTTTAAGTAGTGACTTTCAGTGACCTGACGGAAGGAACTTAGTGACATAAAAAACCCTTTTGCGAACGACGGCTCATATACGAGCCGCTGGGGATTTTAATCGACCGAATAACGTAAAAATTATGAAAGACATGTTTCTAGGGGTAATTTGAACCACTGGTTCCGAATCTGAAGTCAAAATTCTGAAAAAACTAAAATCCAATATAGTAAAGCCGTTTTTTTTTTTTTTCATTTTTGCGCCATATTGGATTTTTTGAGCAGAATTTCACCATTCTGACGCCAAAGTTGAAATCAGCGACGTCGAAAACGTATAGAAAGTCGTTTTCCCAATGATTTTACCGAAGGAAACAAATTTTGCGCGACATTTTGCATTGCATGTATGTGTTGCGGGTTGCATATACTGAAAATTGCTAGGCGTCAAATATGGGCTTTAACGCACAGTGTGAGTTCCTAATGTGTTGTAAGCTAATTTTAAGTGCGAAATCATGAGAAGAAAAAGAAAAAGAAAAAAAACGTTTAGGAAATTTTCTTCGGTTTTCCGGGGAAATTCGGCCGCTAAAGAGTTAAAATACGTATATCCAAAATTTTTTTAACGTAGTAGACGTGAGTGATTACAGTCCTTATTATTTTTAACAATTTTATTTGTAATTTAATTAATAAAAAGATCTTACATCATACTTTTTTATATGAAGTCAAAAATTCAATTCTAAATTACCGTAGAATGGGGTGAAGTTGAAAGGAAATTCAAAAAAAAATTCTAGGTTTATTTTAGGCACTAAAAATAAATTTTTTTATTTTATTAAGCGGATATCGTTTTTGGGATATTTAAGTAAAAAGTTTTATTTTTAGTGCCTAAAATAAACCTAGAATTTTTTTTTGAATTTCACCCCATTCTACGGTAAATGATAAATTATTAATCATTCTACATTTGAGATCAAAAGTTTCACGTTTTTGGCGTTTTGTGAAAAAACCTTTCCTTGAGCACATTCAAGTGTTAAATAAAATTTTTTTAATGCAGGAGATTTTTAAAAATCCAACAACTTATCAAAAAAATTGACTTTTAGTGACTTTTCTTAAAAAAAGTGACTTTTAGTGACCTGCCACAAAATGTGACTTTTAGGGAAAAAATTACTATTTCGATGCCTGACTTTGAATTTCTCGAAATTCTTCGTTAATTTATTGCGACAGAAAATTCCATACCGCATGACGAGTTCCGACATGTCAATGTAACGGAAAAGGAGACAACACATTGTAAATAACACCGAAGTTTAACACCTGGATTCCGGGAGAGTAGGTATATAGATGAGCAGATAAGATAGTGTAAATTCGCCGAGAGATTGCGATTAATGCTTAAGTTCCGACAAACAGAGCGCGTGGAAGCATCATCGATTGTTTTGTTAAATACCGAACAGCAGATTGCAACGGTATCCGGGTTACCGCCCTCCTCCCTTTCCCAAAAAAACCTAAACGAACAATCAATGAAACAACATCTGTCTTCCAGCTCTGCAGGGCGATATGAGATTGGTGGTTTTTGCGTCTATTTTGCATCTACATTCCCCTAACCATCCTGCTCCCCTCTTTTAATTTTTACCTTCAGCGGAAGACCGTTCATAACCCCGGAGTTTTTTGCGTCAAAATACGTACTTTGAGTTTTTGCAGTTCTCGTATTAGACCGAAAGGTAGCTGCATTAGGAGCTCTATTAGTCTTGATCTCTGATCCGAGTGAAATTTATTTAGCGTCGTATCTGAAATTTAATGTGAGAAAAAAAAAACCAGAATGATGAAGTTCGGCTTATTCATCGTCTGTTTTTGTTTCACCTTTCAAAAAAAAGTAGAGGTTGAATATTAGGGTATCCCTTATTTTTCGATGCCCCAGGTTCTCTCTGGGGCACATATGAACCCTAATTTTTCCCAGATTTTGTACTTAACGACTTGCTCTTCAAGGTCGAAAAATTCCAAGTGTGAAAAAATCTAACTTTTTTTTTTCTTGAAAAAATAGTCATTTCCTATAAGACATTTTATGTAGATCCCGAATCTGAGCTTTCATTTTCTTTTATCTGGTCCGGTTTTCGAGTTAGAGCCAAAAAATAAGCAAAAAATCCGCGTAAAGTGAAATCCTGATTTTTGGCTCGAGCTCGAAACTCGGACCAGATAAAAAAAAAGGAGTTCAGATTCGTGATCTACACAAAACTTCTGATAGAAATCTACTGTTTTTTTAAGGTGACTATATAAATGGGACATGGACAGTAAAAAAATATGGGTAGGGCAGTTTTTTTAAATAAACTGGCAGTGAATTAATTTTTTTTTTTTTTTTGGGGGGGGGGGGACAATAAATTTTTAAATTTTATGGAAGTTGCAGAGTGGCAATAAATAATCGAAGGGCAGTATTTTTTTACAAAGCTAATTTTTTAACATGTTTTTCTTTATTTGCACAAATATTGCTTAAAAAACGCAGGGCATTATTCACCTGAAGTACAAACATTATTACTCGCTGGAGCAGGCACAATTTTGATCACTTTAAAAGCTGAAAAATATATCAAACATATATGGTTGTCACTTTCTGGTAACATTTTTTTTTAAAAATGCTGAAAAAATGCCTTTTAATGCCAAATTAATTATTATACTCCAAAAGTATTTGTTTAATGCCGCATTATTTATTTTACTGCCAAAATATTTTTTTTTTACTGCCAAAATAAATTTTCTACTGCCCAAAATTGTACTGCCAATATAAAAACTTTTATATTATTAAATTTACTGCCAATCTATTAAAAAAAACTGCCATTTTATGAAAAAGTACTGCCCTACTATTAATAAATTACTGAAGTAGACGCCTCTTTTCAAGAGAAAAAAAATGATAAATTTTTTCACCTTAATGGGAATTTCCCGACCTTGAAGCGCAAGTGTGGGCGGTTTTCCGTTGAGTAAAAAATCTGAAAAAAAAAAAAAATTAGGGCTCACATGTGTCACAGAGATAATCTATTCCGGGGGTGCACTCATTCAAATGAAAATTTTCAACATAAGGGACACCTTATTGAACATCCACAGAGTTCAACATGCACGATCCCAAAAATTCAGCTCCATAAAAAAAGAACCCAAAAGCAAAAAAACGAACAGCAAACTTTTAAAAGATTCGGTCACTCGCCAGATGGTTATCCCGTTTTAAAAAGTTTTAAATCCGATGACCTGTAAGTGGTTAGTAAAACTCACGGTTGATGTTTTCAAACGTTAAGCGAAACAAATTTGCAAAAACTTTTGAGGAATAATCGTAAAAATCAAAGCACCCCTCAGATTTATCTCTGTAAGGTCGATGCAAAGTAAATAAAGTAACAAGTACAAATGAAGAAGACATTTTCTTTGCTCAATTTTTCCCCGATTCTTAAAAAGACTTTTCACGTATAAGAAACCAGGGAAAATTCATATAAAAACATCTCTTCTTACTTTTATATTTTTCCTTTTCTCAGGAAAAAATAAAAAAAAAAATATAAAAAAAAACACTCCAACAAATAAAACTTTTTTCTCTAAATTACACTAATTCCCCTCAAGCGATCTCATCTTTAAAAGTATACTCTACAAACCTTTAAAACGTAAACATCCGAAGAAAAAAATAAACTGCTAATATTCATCTCGATTTCTTCGGAAATGACGTTTGCGGAAACATTTCCATCAAGGAAGAAGCAAATTTCTGCTTGAACAAAATGACGCTATTAATATTTGCCCTCATTATCTTGAAACTTCGGCGAGAGTTTCGTCCCTCTTTAATGGTTGTTTGTCAGAGTTAGACAACTTTTATACTACGTGTGATAAACTGAATCGTCCTCTTTTTCCAAACCAACCACCGCCGCCCCCCCCCTCCCCCCTCCTTCCTGTTCCCTGGACTCGTTTCGTTTTGTTCTTAAATTTCTTTCGGATGCTGCAAGGGGGGGAGGAGCGCCAAAAAGATACTTAAACGAATTATTTAATCTAATTCTCATAAAAAGTTATTATACGTCCGAAATGAAATTAACCTAATTAAAATCATAATTTCATGGTCGACGTAATAAGATAATCCCATTTCCATAAAATTGGATTGCCATTTTAAAAACCGACGTTAATAAATCGGAAAACGTGAATTAATTATATTTTTTAAAGGGAGGAAAAAGGGTATTACAGCCTATCAAGACTTTGTTTACTGTAACCATAATCTCGAATAATGAATTTTTTTTTTCCTTTTTTTTTTCCAAGTTATAGGATGAAGAAAAAGTTTCGCGGAATATTGTTAAGAGATTAAAAAAAAAACTCTTCAGCGAACATTTTTTTTCCGTGTGAATAATTCAAAGACGAAGTAAATTTTATAAAAAAAGTTTGCAGGGAAAAAAGTAAAAAGGAACAAAAAAAAAAAAAAAAATTTGTTTCGAGAACTAATTGATCGCATAGCTTGACCCGAAAACTTTCCTCAAACAACCATAACCGAGCTGAAGGCAACTCACACTTCTTCTAAATGGTTTAACGATATCCAATGTGTTTTTGGCGTGAACACAAAGAAACATTCCTTTAAAACTTGAAAACTCCCTCAGGGATTAAGGATCTTAACTTTTTAAATTACGTGTTTTATTGTTTCCCAATATTGCCCTCCGTTCCCCGCTTTCCAATAACGGAAAAATCTCCAATGATCACGGAAAATTCAAACCACCCTGGCCCATCTCCCCCCTCCCTCCTTTTTTTTTTTTTTAATTTTACAAGGAAAAACGAGTCGGGAAATGTTACATTTAATTTTCAATGAAATAAATGGCACGTATTGCATTTTTCAGATAATGAAAATGAATTAAATTTTATTTTTTTCAGGGTCGAGCTGAGTTTAAACAAAACACCAACACAACATCCTTTGGAGTCAGGGACGTCCGACGCCACGTCGTCTCGAAAATGGGATCGTCGTTGGTGATTTTGTCTTTTATATTGTCATCGATTACAGCCGGTGAGTGTTTCTTTTTTTACGGTTTTAAGGCAGGGATAGAAAATCTGATATTCCTGTCATCTCAGAAATGGCTGACTTACCAGATTGCAACTGTCTGAACATTATATTGAAAACAACCTTGGCCTACCCCTTTATAAAAATTTAAAATACCGTATCAGGAGAGACTCTTTTTGGGGGCATTTTATTCGGTGGTTCTTTTTATGTCAAGAAGACGTATGGGTTTGGTCTCAAGACGGTGCACAACCATTTCGTTCTTCATACTGCGAAAGCATGCAACCGGTTTGTTCCTATGATATGTGCAGTGATCTTTAGTCAGTCATTGTCGTCACCTGTTTTATCTGAGGTGTCCGTAGATGCTTTTCACCACCTTTCTCATCCAGACGTCTCCATAACACTTAAAATTCGTGGTGCCTATTTCCTACTAGTAAACGATTTTTATGCTGCTTTTCTTGACTGTATGTCTGTTTATTCGATATTTACAGTCAAATCTCAATAATTTTTTACAAACTAAAGATAGATTTCAGCTAAAAAATTATGGAATACAGTAGTATTCGCAAATAGGAATATTACCAAAAACCTCACACCAAAGTAGACAGGGAATAGGGAAACTACCTCAGTCTTCCCAGTTTTCCACATCGGTACCATGTCAGAACGTCGAATTTTCAAAACCTTGAACCCCCCTTCAAGGTTTTGAAAGACGATAAATGATATCACAAATTAAGTCGCTTTTCTAAACATCGAACTTCTAGATCCCCGAAACTCTTTTCGCGGGGATTTGAAAATTCAATGCTTAGGAAAAAAGGAATTTCTTTTTCTTTTTCCGGTTTAAAATCTTTGAAAGTAATTCCACGATTTCAAAAGTCGGCAATTTTAAAATTCAGGGAATACAAACATTTTCAGGAAATTTTTTAAAAAAAAGATTAACTTTTTTTATGCCAAACGGCATCATCATAAAACCTGTTAAAAGCTATTAATTCACTTATTAAATCGACTTATAAGTTAATTATGCCTGAACTTATTATTAAAGAAACTTTTTTTCTTTTTTCCACTGCCTTAAAATTTATTTTACAGTCACACGTTAAATATAGATTCCGCAATCATCAAATATTGATTCCACGTTGATAAAGTTTTTTAATTTTTTTCTCATTTTGGATCATCCTAGAACATGCTACGCCTAGAGCTTCAAGTCTCTTAAAATTTGAAATGATTTATTAAAGCTTCGATTGTCAAAGGCTGAAAGAAAATATGCTGATTTTTTGTAACGGAATATAAAAATTTTAATTTTTGATTCCTAAAATAAACCTTACATTTTTTTTTAAATTTTCCGGTTATTTATTCCCCGAATTTCAAAATCGCCGACTTTTGAAATCGTCGAATTACTTTCAAGAATTTGAATCCAGAAAAAAAAAAAAAAAATAGAAATTCATTTTTTTTCTAAACATTGAATTTGCAAATCCTCGAAAAGAGTTTCGGAGATCTAAAAGTTCGATGTTTAGAAAAGCGACATAATTTGCGGTATCATTTATCGGCATTCAAAACCTCGAAAGGGGGTTTCGAGGTTTTGAAAATTCGATGTTTTGTGAAGGCCCCTCCAAATCCAGGAATCCAGAAAAATCCTTCTGAAAACCTCAGACGAATTTCGGGACTCCAATGATTTCGGGGAAAATCCAGTTTTGGGAAAATGTGATTCATTTCCACCTTTCCCCGACACCATCTCGGGAAAGCTTTGTTTTCCCTCAACCTCTTACAACGTCGGGGAAAGGTGGAGATGAATCGCATTTCCCCAAAACGGGATTTTTTTCCGGAAATCATTCAAGTTGGAAAATCGGGAAGACTGAGCCAGCTTCCCTGTTCCCTATCTACTCACCAATTAAAGTTGCAACTCTTGGTCTGATGTACAGCCAGATCTTGCAGGCGTTCGTACTAAAAAAACCGCCTTCGTTTACGTCCGTGACGTTCCTATATCCCCGACTGCAGAGATTTAAAATTCGCAGTGTCAGGTATAAAATTTTAAACCTCAAGGCTTAAAAAATTAGACATAGTACGGACAAATTTAAAATCTCTACGCAGCCGGCCACAGGAACGTCACGGTAGTAAACGAAGGCGGTTTTTCTTTCTCAGTGTCCCACAACAGCTTTCGATGAAAATTTACCGCCTCCGATGGGGAGTTGAAAATCGGGTGACACGGCAGGTACGAAATTAATTATTATATACCCAAACTCCGATAAAACGAATGTCACTGCTAGAAGCCTACATAATTAAAAATAAGTTAGGACCTGTGTATGATGTACGACGAGATATATTGAATTTCCCCCCGGTTTATTAATCAACATTTTTGATTAAATAATTCGGTAAGCGTCGTATCATCCTATAATCAACTAAGTGTTTGAATCGCATTTATTAAATTTTACGCTACAGTCTCCTCTCTCTCTCTCTTCCTCCATTTCCCTCCGGTCTCACTTTCCCCCCCTTTTAATTAGATTACGATACCCTTGGGTTATACAGATTCCGAATGGAGTTGCATGCTTCGATTATATACCTCGAAAATTCGGCCAATGTTTCGTGTACGTTTTACAGCCTCTCATATCCCTGGAATATCTCCGTGTATATATACACCGAGAGGATTTATAGTTTATAAGGTCGTTCACGATCACGGAACAATTTAAAATATAACCGGCGACGAGCAGAAATTGCCTTGGAGAGAAGTGCAAGAGATAACGGATTAGGCCTTCGGCTTTTAAATCAAGAAAATTACTCAAGCCAGCTGAGACGTTTGAATTATGAGTAGATAACAGATAAATATTGTGATTTGGTAGATATTAACGAGGGTTGAATGGTATAAAAGCAAGGTGAATTTAAGATTTGTTCTGTTTTCTCTTTCTGTCGCTGGAATAACGGGGGTTCATTAGCATGATGATTTAGTCTTGTGATATACGAAAATGAGAAACTGAAAATTAGCGTTATCTAGGATTTCAAAGGCTATAAATCCTGATGATGATATCAGAGCTGAAATCGGTTTTAATCTAAAGCGGAAAATAATTTTATAAATGAAATGACCACATCTGTTATCTCCATCATCCCGATTTTAAAGTCGCAAGAATTTGTTCATTTCGTTAATGAAAGGGTTGGAAATGGCAGTATGTGATCTTCATTCATACGAGGCAGCTTCGTTTGCTCTCTCTGACTAGTAATTTAACGATTTGTGGATTTCAAACTAGCAAAATGTCAAATTAATCGGATTACAAGGAGGGTTATTACCGTAATCGGTTACCTTGTTAAATTTATGGAAAATGCGGAGGAAAAAAAGTTCCTAATGAATTGAGGGGATTCGAAAAAAAAATCGTCAATCGAGAGCGAAAAATAAATAAAAATTGCTTTTACATCCAATCGTTTTAGGAAAAACTCCGTTTAAACCAAAAACCTATCGCACTCGACAATTAAGGAAATCTCAGCAACAAAAGAAAAAAAAAATCTGAAAAAACCGCAGCCAAAAAGATGAAAAATGTAAAAAAGATCAACAAAACATCAAAAACAGACCCGAAAATTTTCAGACTTTGAGAAATTTTAAAAAGCTCTTGCCCCTCATAATTAGAAGTCCTGTTTTCTCAAGGAATTTAAAAATTCGAAAAATAGGGTATTTTCAGGTATTTTTATTTTTGAAAAATTTCGGAGTAAAAATAAAGTACATGAACTTAAAGGATTACTTGTGCAATAAAAAGTATTAAAAAAATTTGTTTTCCGTGTGTAATAATTTGTTAAAGTTGGGGCTTAAAAAAATTGTGGTCTTAATAGGCTCCAAGCGACTTTTTTTGTATAAATATACACTTAAATATATTAAGCTACCTTACGGAAGCGTATACGTAGCGGATAGCGTAGTTTACCTTACGGAAGCGTATATATTTCCATCGCGCAATTAGTTCGCGGAAATATTGCTTTTTCATAAGCTAAACATAATTTTAATGGTGGCGCTACAGTCAAAGTCGCTTGGAGCCGATAAGGGCGGAAGCTTTGTGAAGTCATGTGTTAATATCGTTCTGCCCGAAAAAAGTTTCCGAGAATGCGGTGGCTTGATTTATAAGCATTGAAAACATAGCATTCTATGGCAAATTCTGGCAGAACGATATTAACATATGACGTCACAACGCTTTGGAGCTTATTCCGACCGTTTCTATTTACAATTTTTAAGCCCCAACTTTAACAAATTATTGCATACAGAAAATAATTTTTTTTAATACGTTTTATGAGACAAATCCCACATGGACCCTCTGAGCTTTGAGATATCTATGAATCGCTAAAAAATAGCTATACTAATAGATATCTTATATATGTCTAATAGATGTCTATAACAGTATGTAATAGACATCCATTTTAGATATCTTATATATGTCTATTGGAAGTCTATAACAGTATGTAATAGACATCTATTTTAGTATTTCTTAGATATACTATAGACGTTTTAGAGACATCCAAGATTTTGTGCCTGTTAGATTTTTTAATTGCATTCTTTGTATACACCAAATTTACACGGTGTAAATGTGGTGTATTTCCACAGGATAATACCCTTGTATTTTAAGACTTTTTACATCGTGTTTATCCGGGGAAAAAAGGTAAAAGAGTAAAAAGAAGAAAGGTAAAAGTGTTTTTTAGAAGTAGTCGAGGCACCTGAGCCGAGACGTTTGCTGTTTTGTAAATTAGGGTCCAATTATAATATTTTGGGTTTTAATTTCCCTGCATCAATCATAAAGACTTCACATTTTCGTGAATCTGACTTCAGATTTGGATTTTTCGGATCGATAAACCCCAATATGCAAAATTTTATCCCTCTAGCCCTATAAATAAACGAAATATTAATTTTTTTTATATATCCTGGCGAAAGCTTATATTGTAAAAACTGAAAATCTCGTTCTAAAAATCAGGATTCAGTCCGAAAATTCTGATTTTTGTATTTTTATATTGTATTTAGCCTATATATAGGATCATCAAGTTGAGACATTTCGGAATTTTGATTTTGGAAGGAAGATATTAGGAGTGGTGGTTTTTAGCGTACAGTTTGCTTTGTGGTTCATTTATATATGCAAACACAAGTTTAGAAGAAGTGAAGTTGTGATCGAAGTTTTTGCACACCCGATAATATCCGTTTATTATCCGGGTACTTATTTTGGTTTTTATTTTTACATCTGGGAGAGTAAAGCCCATTCGGGAAGAATTTTATTTGTAAATGCTAAATTCAAAATCAATACCCTCAAAATAGCCGGACGATAGCCTTTTTATAGCGTTAAATATATTTCTGTAATATATTTTATAGCCTTTCTATAGCCTTATGATAGCCTTAAAAAATAGCTGGCTAATAGCTGGCTAATAGCGAGGACATTTTTGAAAATAGATGTAAAATAGATGGCTATTAGCCAGCTATTGCAAAATTATAGATGTCTATTAGATATCCATTCCCAAATGTAGACATCTTATAGACATCCTATAGATGTAAAAGGTCTATGTGGGATGATTTCTTTAATTCAATGTATTTTTATCCAAAATTTTTCAAAAATTAAAATTCCTGAAAATACCCTATTGGGAATCCTGATTTTTAAAAATATTAAAAACTCGAGAATCGAAAAATTCGGGACTTTCAAAATATGGATTTTTCAAGATTTGGAAGTCGGGAAAAAATCTCGAGAATATTTACAGGGAAAAATCTCGAGATTTCTCGAGAATTCTTCAGCGATTGTGCCCTTAAAAGAATAATTCCTGAATTAAATATTTGTTGTTCAAAAGTACTTATTCTACGCCTAAAGTACGGAAAACATAACACTGACTAGTCAGGAAAGTATGTTTTTTTTACGTATAAAGGCCTCCAAAAACATATTAATTTTCAAATATTTAGCGATTTACTGTAGTTATAATTAAATCATAAAAAACTCTCGAGCTTCCGACCACATATTTGTCGAGAAATCGGAAGTCTCGAAATTTCTGCCAAAAAAAAAAAAAAAAAACCTCGGAGATTTTTTGAGAATTTTTGAGCTCGAGAATTCTAGAGCAGCAACTCTACTCTGAATTATACTCTTAAACAAGCGACTGTCTTAGTTTCTTTATAATGAAAATCACTATAGTAGATTAAATTTCACGGATTTTTCATAATCCACTTCTGAACTAAATACTATTTTTCCGCAATATACATCCTAAAAAGGAAAATTTACAGTTTGGTACTTATTACACGTATTTTTTCCCCCTCAGCAGGTTTATTGTCGATTTCCGAATAGCATAGCACATCATTTTAGAGAAATTTTTCTCATATTTTCACAAAAAAAAGAGATCTCGACTGGAATCTCTGAAAAGAAAAAAAAATTCTGTTATAAGCAGTATTTCTCATATTTAACATGACTTCAACATGTAGGAATAAGGAAAATCATGGAAAATATTTCATTTTCGACGAAATAATACAGACCCGACTTGTGTTTCCATCGTGATGCAAATCACTAAATATTCCTAATATTTAATTTTCACTTTGACAATGTGATATGAAATGCCATACAAACGACAAGATGAAAAGCAAAATTATAACATGTGTTAGGCCTATCTCATTTCACAGAACTGTTATTAAAAAAAAAAAAAATAAAATAAAATTCAAACGCATTTTCTTCGTTTAACTGAAAACGCTAATCGAACAAAAGTATCCATTCATACACTCTCTCAATCACCTTTTTCAAATGATTGTTAATAACCATTGCAAGCAAACATTTCACTCTCTCTCTCGATATTAATTCAAATTAATAAAACGTTATCAATTATTTCATTTGCTCGAGCTTCATATTTCTCATTCTTCAAAAAAAAAAAAAAAAAAAAAAAGTTTTAATGAACATTTTATTCCGAAAAACATATACGTTCACACAATACCTATGTTGATTTTTTGAAAAAATTTTTCTCGGAAACGAAGCCGAATCGGTTTTGACTCTCATGTGCATAGTAATTAAACCATTATTTACTTTTTCCATCACTTTTACTACCTGGGAAAAAAAATTCGATACAAAATGACAACAGCAATTCGTTTTCATAATCTTTATTACCGAAAAAAAAAAAAAAGAGAAAAATTTTATCCATCGGGAGGATTTGCAATAGTCGAGGGGGAAAAAAAATATATCCAGTTGATATATTCCATATATACACTGTATTTTTGAAGAAAAAAAAAAAAAAAAAAAGTTTCAACTTTCCTGATTGAACTGTCTGGTTACGTTCTCGACACCATTGTTTGCGTTTCAATGAAGATAACTTTGAGGAACCCAGAGCGTGAAGCAAAGGATTTTCTTGTCAAATCCTGAGAACTGAATGTTATCCCCGAAGAATCTCTTCATTGATTTGATAAATATTCAACGAAGAAAAGAAAAGTTTTCTTTTAGAATTTTTACAAGAATTCATACAACATAAAATTTTTCCCCTTCTGATACTTTTTTTTTTTTTTTTTTCATTCTTTGGAGTTCAAACAACCAGAAGTGATCTTGTTTTCTTCTATTATAAAAAAAAATATTCCGATAAAAAAAAAAAAATTCCCCTCGAACCAATCAAAATAAGTTCGATAATTAAAAAACAACATAAAAACCGTTTTTCTCGTTAGGTCACAGGTGTTTCAAGTCTTTTTTTCCGAGCAAATAAAACATGCTTGTTACAAACTTGACGCGGAATAATTTTACAAAGCCTCCAGTATACAAAACGGATTTTAGTTACTCCTTATAAATGTAAATTTAAAAAAAAAAAAAAAAAAGAAAAAGGTTTTTTTTATTCTTTATTACTAACGGAACAGGCCGTTTTTCTTTTGAATATGGAATGGAAACTCCATCACTTCTAAAGGGGGAAGAAAATGTCTATGATTCTTACGTGGCGTCAAGTAGCTGATTAAGCACTGTGGGAGTATATCTTGCGGAAAGAAAAAAAAAAACGAACGCACAAAAAATACCGACAGCGCCGGAATTTTAAAATACTCCGGATATAAGTCTGCTACGCACTCATTTAAAACAATATGATGCTAAAATAGAAATTTTATGTCGCGTGTAAAATTCCAAAATTATGCAAAAAAAAAAAAAAAATTCAGGTGTAATCATCTGGCGGGAAACTTGTTTGGATTCTTTGCTACATTAAAAAGTCATTTTCACCGGGATTGTAATTTCCTTTTTTTTTTTTTTTTTTTTTTTTTTTTTTTTGAGGAAGCTGGGGGGATGAAAAGGTTGACAATTTATAAGCGGAGAAGAGCTTACAAACAAATGAACTGCAAGTCCTCCCGATTGCGGGGATTTCGGTTTCACCGGTGAAGTAATAAACGAACATTAATGCGAAATGCTAACAAATCACATTTTGACACTTGGTCTCGGTTCCACAGCAGCTCACCTCCGCTTTTCCTCCCTCCCATCGGGCCAATCTGAGGTAAATCTAAACCAGTTCCCCTTCCCCTGACCTTCTCTTTTTCCTGGATCACTAACATAGATATCATTTCCATCGTTTTTTTTTTTTTTTTTAAATTTTTATGTGGTTTTCAAACGCAATTCAACTTTTTTATCTGGCGCAAACAAAACCCTTCATTTCCAAGGTTTAAACTCCTCTCCGGTAACTTAATTACAATGGGAATAAATTTTAATGACGCACCAGGTGGGATACCTTCGTTTTTCTATGCAATAAATTGAGGAGAGAAGCCCCCAAGATGTCAATATCGGGAAAATATTTTCAAATATTTCGGAAAACGAAATTTCGAAACGACGGGTTAAGGGGCAGAGTTTAAGCTATTATTTATGCATTCGAAGGGTTGCCTTTAAATCAATTCGTTTATATATATATATTTTTTTTACTTATTTACAAGCTGAGTAGACAAAAAAAAAAAAAAAAATTTACCGACAATAAAATTTCTCTTACATTAATAATACCAGCGGATAAAATGTCAAACAATGCAATTATAAAGCAATTAAGATTGGTAAAACTAAAACGTTTCTTCTCGAAAAATGTTTACTAAATACTCTTAAATTATAAATCTTTTGGTAAAAGGAGATAACAAAACCCGAAAAGACGTCATCATTGCGGATGCCTTGGGAAGTAACAAAATCATAATCGCTGCCTAACACAAGTGATTGTTCTGCAATTTTAATTGGAAGATGAAACGGCCTTGGGGTGAATGAGATGAGAGAGACGTGAAAATTTTCATAATAATAATTGTTTTTCCATTGAAATTTTCTCTTACTTTATTTACCTAACGAAGACTACAATTTAATTTTTATTTTCTTCTCTCTCTCTTTTTTCCCCCTCTCATTTTCTTTACTTCCGATTTTCTCGCGTTACTTACAACACCGAGGAAAAGAAAAAAAAAAGATGGACTGACCACATCAATTTAGGTTGAAATAGGATAGTTTTGGTTAATATTTTATTAATCCAACTCTCCACCGCTACGTTTTCTCATTTACTTTTTAAATTTCTCGAAAAAAAAAATCGTAAAAGTTTAAAAGAAGATAAAACTTGGGAAAAAACGTAAACACAAGAAAATAAATTCACGTTTAATGGTTTGTTTTATTTGAAAGGTAATTGAAATTTTCTTTGGGTTCTTTTCGGATATATATATATATAAAAAAAACCAAAGCGCGTTGCGGGGGTTTGTAGGTTTCGGATTCTAAAAAAAAAAACCATCTTTTACTCCCTAGTGACAGTTTGTTCATTGGGAAATTCCTTCTCCATCGATTTCTCAACTTCAGTGGCGAAATGTCGATTTTAACCTCAAATAAGAAAGATTGTTGTCTGACCGACAATCAAAGCATTGTCTGTTGCTTTAACATAGTCAAGTTTCTCTAAGGATCAGCAGTTAAAAAAAAAAAAAAAAAAAAAAAAACTGGCGGATCCTTTTTTTTTTTAAATTGAGAAATCCCACAAGTGCTTTAACTGTCGTGCATAGCTCGTTATATTCAATTCACGTGATCATCAAACCGCTTAAGAGCAAATGGCTTTTCGATCATGGAACGTGGTAATCTGACAATGAATCCCACGTAAAAACACCTCCTGGGACGTTTAATTTCTGCATGTGGAAGAGCTCGGATAATTAGAAAGCAGGTTTCCGACAGACATTCTGTTGTTTGACAGTGATCAAAGAGGTTTCCCGGAAAAAATTGCAATTATTTTAATTAGGCAATTTCTAAGGTATGCCTATTATATAAAAGCTTCAAAAATCTGGAATAAATCCTCCTAATTATTTTTAGATTAAAAATTAAAAAGAAGTTTTATTAAATAACAGTTTGAAAAGTTGTTTTAAAAGAAGAATATTGTGTGATGATTCCTCTAAAACGGTTTGATTAACTAAAAAAAAAAAAAAAAAGAAAAGAAAAGAAAATTACAACTGAAAATTATTTGCAAGGTTTTATCATGTTGGAATTGATTTTAAATATAATGATTCTATGCATCTAAGCATTAAAATTCGACTTCGTGAACTCTCTTCCTACTACCACAGTCTTCCATCTTTCGAAAAAAATTTGCATTATATACTGTTGCAGCTCTAATTTTTCCTGGAATTTTAATACTACTTATTATATCCTACAAGGTTAAGGAAAATTAAAATTCTAGGAAAAACATCATCTCCGGAATCGCGATTTGGTGAGACAGACAACTAAGAAGTGGTAACATTCTCAGTTACGCCTTTCAAGCTCCGAGACGGATGGGAGTTTCCTTAAGCTAAAAAATTTACATTTAATACAGCGCAATGTATTCGGAGATAGGTGCTTTAAATGCAATGATTATAACCATAATGATTATGTGTAATGATTAGGTGTAATGATTATAACCATAGCTTTAAAAATAATTTAGTTGCCTTCTTCCCCGTCGGATCAGAAATAAAATTATTCAAAAAGGAAAAATTAGTTACTGTACCAGGGGGCTACTTTTTACACTTTTTCACGGTTTTTTCAAAAACAGATGTAAAATGTAGAAGAAAATTCGGTTTACAAATCGTTTATTAAGACAATGTCCGTTTACAGAAACCAATAATTTCTCATATTCTCTTCAATTATTAAAGATATTGAGGTATAAACATGATTTTACAAAGTAGTTACACGTTTTTATAAAAATTTTATAAGAATTTTATAAAAATTTTATAAAATTTTAACCCAGATTCTCCAGTCTAACCGAAAATTCATATCTGGTTATACCAAGATTAAGAGGCGTTATAAATATCTATACTTGTTCTAATACGAAAAAAAACTCCAATTTCCCAAAAGTTGTCGTTCTAACAAAAGTGCGGCTACTTTGTAAAATCATGTTAAAACCTCAATATCTTTAATAATTGAAGAGAATATGAGAAATTATTGGTTTCTGTAAACGGACATTGTCTTAATAAACGTTTTGTAACTTTTTAGATGTTCTTTAATGACTAGCGCTATTTATTTTTAAAAAAATCGTGAATGTAGTAAAAACGTAATCAAAACGTTGGAAACGTTGTCGATTCGTTGTGGATTTAGCACCCATAGGACATCGTCACTGAAATATCTGCACAAAGTAGCCCCATTGATCGTGATTTTTTTTTTTTTTTTTAAATTTGTTTTGGCATTAAATAGTTACACTTCACTTTTTGAAACGTAATTTTTTGTAAGATAAAAATATTTGAAAATGCCAGTTCCAAAATGGCGGAGAGCGTTTACATTTAGGCAACCCGACCCTAAGTTATAACCCTAAGAATTCTGCAGTTTGCCCCCCAGCAAAAATATGGATGGGCCCTTCCGGGGTTTCATTATTTGCATAGCTCTAAGGAGACGTGGAGCATAATATTTGAAAATATTTTGCTTACATCTAACTCCCGCATTCTGATTATACTGTAGTTATATTTTATAATTGCCTTCAGCTTTTTAAAACTTTAAACTAAAAACGTGAACAAGCGTGGTCGTATTCCTGGAATAAATTATAGAGAGTTTTTAGATTTGTCCATCCATGAATATAAAATCGACTCAATTTAAGCTAATTAAATTCAAGAGTTATTATTTGTTTTCCCTCAAGAACTCGATGATATAGAGCGAACAATATGTATGCCTCATTACATAAACACACACATTTTCGTTTTATACCTTTCAAATCCAGATGCCGGACAAATGTATCAGGATAACTACTTGTTCAAATTGAGGTAAAACAGGAGCGCGAAATCTTACTCGAGCATCGGTAAATACATTTCAATATTCCGCTCCATGCAAATATACTTTTTGGAATCTTTTCTTAAGTGTTTACACCTAAAAGGTTAAAACTATGCGTTATAGATAAAACACACAAAACGAGATTTCCGATGAAAGCTTTCGTAAGTTTCTTTTCGTTTACACAATAGCAGATATAACCGAGTTCTTGGAAATCGCTTAGCTACATCATGCTTAATCGATCCAAGGCGCCAATACCAGAAATGCGTTCATTATTATATAACAAATAAAATCTCGATTTATATTAATGGAAAAAGTATTAGAGATTTTTTTTTTTTTAATTCTCTGCGAACCCGTGCAAAATTCAAAGAGAAGGCTTTTCTCCTCCTTTTTTTTGTTAAAAAAGACAAGATAATGGTAATAAAACCCTTTGTAATTGAGTCATTATCAGTGGGAGTCATCGGAAAATCAACCCCTCAAGAGTTTAAATAGGAAAAAAGAAATGAGGGAAATGACGAGGTCCCCCATCATTTATCATGGTTTTCTTTCGACTTGTCCCTCATTTATCTTACTTCGTTATTCTTTAATGTTTGTCTTTTTCCATCATTTGTAACTACTCGCTTTGCCGTTCCCATCCTTCCTTCCGTTCGTGTCTGGAATTATTTATATACTCAATGAGACATGTACAAAAAAATATATTCGATATATCAAACAAAAAGGGAGAGAGTGGAAGGAGGAAAAAAAAAAAAAAAATGAAAAATTTAATCATCGACTAACATCATCCGGGGTTTGTCTAAATCTCTCTGATCCGTAAACATTTCCTCGTCGCAGAAAATTTAATTAAAATAATGTTTTTTCTTTTGATTCAATAATACAAATCAATCTGTTCTTTTTTTTTAGCAATATTTTCACGAACCGAAAATGAAATAACCTACATTTTTTTTTTTTTTTCCAAATGTTCGATTCATCAACCACGAAGTTGAATTAGATTTTCTCTAAGAAATAGAATTTAAAAAGATACCGAAAATCCTCTAACTTTAAAACCGATTTATCAATTTTTCAAAACCCACTAAAAAACTTTTTCTAAAACTTTCGTTTCCCTTTTTTTTTTTTTTATTCCCTCATCTTCGTTTTACTTGACCGATTAATTTTATAAACATTAAAAAAAGAGGGAAAAAAATTCCAACGGAATAATCTCATTCAATAATCTCTTGATAAATTGCTATCACATCAAGAAACGATTTTTCGTGCCCGGATTCGAAACTTGAAACCAAATCGAAAACAGATTAAATGTAATCATTAATCAAGATTTAAATAGTCAAGGGAAGGGAGGAAAAAAAATCACATCTTTTTTTTATTATAGAGTCTCGGAAACGGGATTGATTTTGACTTTAAAAAGCATGGAATTAACTGAAAATCTCAGCAATCGAGGAAAATAGAATTTCAAACGCGATTACAATATATTAGCTTGTAAAACTGTTCCGCATCTAATAACAAAGTCGGATTAGAATTCGAAAATAACATTTTGCCTTGAGTTTTCATTTGTGAAATGTTTTCCCGGTATCTTGACAACAGTACATTTACATATTGTTACGTGTTTTGGATAAGAGCCAAATTAAAAGAAAAAAATTACACATGCATAATGTTAGTAAATGTACAGTACCTAAAGTAAAAGAAAAGAAAAGGAAAGGAAAAGATTGCGAGAAAAATTGAATTACGTAGCCCACTTTTAAATTGAAGTACTAACTTGAGGAAATTTTTTAAAATAAGAAAGGTTGAAAAAAATAAATGAATGGGGTACTTTGCATATGAAGTCAAGAGTTGACTTTCTCCTTTTTCGTTTAAAACTTGACTGTTTGCTTAAAAATTATGTTTAGGTTTCACTTTTGAGCAAAACGAATGAAAATACTTGCCGTATAAATTTTTGACGAACGTTTTGGCTGTCATAGCGAAATTTTGGTTCGGCGACGCTAACGTGAAGAAAATAATTTTTTTTCTCTTTAAATGATCATTTTGGCCACTGGGCCATTTTTAAAAAAAATAACAGTTATGTCTTTAGATAGGCGTTTGAAAGAGCTTTTTTTTCGTTTTTTGGATTTTTCAATCAAACAACCCATTCTCTGCCCAAAAAAATCAAAACTGAATTTGCAATCTTATTCCGCGCCTCAAAAACGGCTTTCGTTTCGATCCTAATATTTGGCCTAATTTACCCCCTCACTAGATCCTATTGATGGGTAAAAGTCTAAAAAAAATTTAATTTTGGGGCACAAACCATATGGCAACCTTTCTTCCTTTGATTTTCGGAAAGGGGACTATTTAATTGGCAAGTATTTTATTACGGGTTTGAAAAGTATTTTATATTGTTTGGGCAGTAAAAAAATGAAAGTGGCAGTATTTTATTTAAACGGTAAGTATCGAATAGAAAGTATGATTATGGTCAGTATAAAAATTTTTTGGAAGTAAAAAAAATTAAATGCAATTAAAAAAATTAAAAGTGTCAGTAAAATCACTTTTTCTGTCAATTAATTTAAAAAACAAAAACAAAAAAAAAAAAAAAAAAAAACTGTTTTCTTGAATTGCGCCACACTCTGTGGTATGTAAAATTGTAATTATAGGAAAAATTCACGTAATTTAAAAGAAAAATTCACGAATGAACTTGCAATCCCCGTAATTCCGGCACTTATAACTCCGTTGAAGTAAATCTCAACGGGAAAATACAATTTCTTCTCTAGTTTAACGATATACTATTAATTTATCACAAAGGCAATTTTTTAGTTTTTTATGGATAAAAAACAACAAGAACACTGAAATTTACTGATCAGCTATTCTGCCGTGGTAACCGAAATGGGCGTATGTCCAATCGGGAATTGAATCTTTGTTTACATAAGTTAAAAATAGAAGACAAGTACCAACTTAAGAATGGGCATACGTCCATTTCGGTTACCACGGTAGTATTGTTAATTTTTTTTTTCCTAAAAAAATTTTATCCTAGGAATATATATAAAGTTTGCTTTTGCGATCAGGTCTTTAAATTACTTAGCAAAATGAGAGAACTTCCAAAATGTGTATAATAATAAAAAAAAGGCCCCCAATTTTTTAAATCTGTGCAGGGTCTGAGGTGAACGTCTTGATCGTAGATTAGGGAAGGTTTTTCATAATTTTTTAATGACTTCTGTTGGCATTTACTTGCCGAAAAAAGATTTTACTTCCAAATCTGTACGTCAGAGCCAAAAGGTTCAATATGCAAATTTAAGATGGCCGTTTGTTATGGGTAAACAACGTTTAGCGGACATCTTTAATTTGCATATTGAACCTTTTGGCTCTGACGTACAGAAATAATAATTATTTTACTGTCCATAATTTTTTACTGACAAAATACTGACACTTTTAATTTTTTACTCGACCGTCAAGCTCAAAGTACGTAAGAGGAAATTTCAACTTCCCTCCACTATTCAAAACGAATGCGATAAATGTTTAGGAAACATTCCAGCCGTTTTAATTTTATATAAAAAAATATTAAAAATACTTGCCAATAAATGGACGCCTTTCGGAAATAATTATTTTATTTTACGCATTCGGAAATAATTATTATTGGATTTCGGAATTTGGATTTATCTTCGTCGGTATTACATAGCCCGGCCAAAAACGCCTATTACTTAGGAAAAAGTAATAAGTATAATACGTAATAAGACTTTTCGGCAATGCCTACATTTAAGCAACCTGACCCTAATGACACTGGCAGCAAATAAAATTGCGACTCTTTCGTTACCGATTCGCGTTACTTCACAAGATTCTAATACCTACTTCTACATTTGAACCCAATATCAACTCAAGTTCACCATATTATCCTTAATAGAATTCAAAACTACATACAAATGCTTCGGCAGTTACGATTAGTTTTATTTACCAGCAATAAAACCATTTGAAAAGTCGTTAAATACCGTCATCACGATCATTCCGAATGGTTGATTTAGCCCAATATTTCCCCTGATTAGTTAATCCAGTTAACCTTAAACCGAGTTGGTCGAAATGGCCGTTAATAAAACGCGAATCGACCGTCAAGCTCAAAGTACGTAAGAGGAAATTTCAACTTCCCTCCACTATTCAAAACGAAGGCGATAAATGTTTAGGAAACATTCCAGCCGTTTTAATTGAAACCTTTCAACCCGATAACTGTTTTTTTTTTTTTACACCGAAATTTAAACCTTTAGTTAATTTTTTACTCCCGACCGTTATCGAAGGTTTAACGGTTTTACTCCCTTCCACGGGAACATAAAATACGTCCATCTCTGCTGAAAACCGGGCCCATACCCGTAAACAAATCGTCCACAAAAAACTTGGTTCTCGAACCTTTCGAGACCGCATTTCACTTTTCATCTCCCAAGACATTTCACGAAATTTAACGTAATCTCCTTCACCTCATTCCTTTCGGCCTCTATAGCATTAAAGTCATGGACTAAGGAGAATTTTCAATTAAATACAGCTTTGATTAAACAAAGGAAATAGAGCTTCAAGTTTATTAAGTAATCAAATGAACTGGATTTCTGTTGCCTTTTAGTTTTCCAGCGATCACTATCTAAATAACAAAATTCCTATTTCCCATAAGAATACCCTGCCCTGTTCTCCCTTCAAAACTGATTTTCAGGGTTACAAAAATTAATCAAAAGGATCCTGAGGATCCTGTCTTTTTTCATTAAATCTCTTCGTAAGAAAATAAAAGAGAGTTTTCTTGTAAAAAAAAGGATTTTTGTTACCTCCCTCCACCTCCTCCCCGTATACCCTGCTTCCCTTTTTTTTTCGAAATAAATATTTGAAAGGATGTGGCAGGTCGGATAAAGAAAAATCGGCCGTTAAAGGAAAGGGGAAAGAAAGAAAAGGAATGGATTAAAGCTAAGAAGGGAACCCGGAAAAAGCCCGAGGGGGAAGAATATAAATCGAAAGAATGCCGTTCTTCATTAAAACGATCCGAATCGAATTCTCTATATCAATTAAATACTTATTAAAGAAAAGAAATACCGAGAATTCTCTCCGATATTTACGACTTTCACAGAAAAAAAAGAAAAATGCTTTTCTTATACCGCAGGGACCCTTCGCTTCCTGTTTTTTATTTATTTATTTATTTATTTTTTTTAATATTGTAAATAAAAGGGGGAAATGCTTTTCTTTTATTTTTAAACGGGAAACAAAGTCGACGCGGTAATAAGGAAATCAGACCGTATTATCCATTCATTCTCGGAAAATTCCAAAACAATAAAAGATCTTTTAGAGGAAAAGAAAAGCGTTAAGGAAAATTTATCCTTTTATCTATTTAAAACTAATCTTGAGTATGTTATCTAAATTTTATTTTCAGGATCGATATTTGTCGTTCGTATAGTTGGCAACGATCTTTGTGCTTTTCTGGCATTATCTCCCATTGTAAAAATGTTCTATTTGCCTTTTGGCAATAAATTAATGAAGAGAGAGGTCCACATGCGCAAAACTTTATACAGACATGAATGTGAAATTCGCAACAGGTTGAACTATGTTTTCAAAAAGCTCAGATTCGAAGTCGGCTCGGTATTTTCATTTCCATCGTCTTCAATGTATCAAATTAACTTTCGATCGCTGAAAGTTTAAGTTAGTCTGATTCGAGCTCACGTGGTTTGCAGAATGAAAAATAATGAGAAATAAAAATAATTAGAAAATTAATAATGTAGAAATAAATGAAAAATAGGGTGGCGCTTGATGAGTCAACTTTTGATTTTCGGTCGTACCACCCTCAAATTTTGTTCCGGTATTTAACAGATTTAACGAATTGAAATTTAAGCTCGATCGGTCATGTATAAGGGGTCGCTCAAGTACCCCCATTTTCGCCATATAATTTACAATGGGCCAAGCACCACTAAACAAGATCACGCTTTTCCCGTTTTCCCAAATAAACCGGCACACTATATTTCAAATATTTGGACCCGCTAAATTCAAATCTGCAATCAAAATTTTTATAACCTGTACCGTTCTCGACCTATTTAGCGGCTAAAATATAGCTAAACCGCATTTTTAGCCCATATTGGCTATTGAATAGGTCAAAAACGGTAAAAGTTAAAAACTTTTCGGCTGCAGATTTGAATTCAGCGGGTCAAAATGCGTAAAATACAATGTGCTGGTTTATTTTCAAGAACGGTAAGAGCACGAACATGTTTAGTAGTGATTGGCCAAATGTAAATTATACGGCGAAATAGGGGGTCCTTGAGCGACCCCTTAACCTTTTGAGGACGGACGTATCAAAATTGATACACTATGCTTCTAATGCAAAATCAATGCCTTAGAAAGTTACTATTGACTCAGATGGGATTGTATGTGCTAGAAAAAATTCACCATTGAATTTTTGGTAAAAAAAAAAAAATTCCTATGTTTAGCTTATGGGAGCAGTTTTTTAAAATTTCTCTTATTAATTATTGGGATTAAAAATATATTCGCAATATCAATTGTGAATAATTACTTGAAATACAATGTAACATGGTTTAAATTAAAGGTCACATTAGCTGGTGAAGATTTTTCCTCCCATGCTTAGCTTATGGGGATATAATACATTTCAATTTCAAGACGTTTTATGAGCTAAACACGTTGCTAAAACTGTACATAAGCTAAGCAAAGAAGTCCTTTAATGGTTCTGGCACTTTTAAACTCTATTGTGGTTCATTTTATTATTGTTTAAGAATATTTATTACAATTTTACAAAAACCATTTCTCCCATAAGCTAAACATAGACCAATAAAAATTTTTTGACATAGCCAATGTCGGACGTTGGTTTATCAAAATATTATCAAAAGCAAGTGAGCATGATTGCCGTTCCAGTGACGTGATAAGAGAAATAGGCTTTCGACAGCAATGGGTTAAACAAAATATATATGAGGGTGGCACAACCAAAAATCAAAAGTTGACTTTTTAAGCATCACCCTACGGAAAAATAATGGCGATTTTTACTGCGAATTAAATCCGTTACGGAGCTGTCGGCTGCTATTCTGATAAAATTGCGGTTGGCTTCGAATTGGTTGTTACATATTTTCATCTCATCTTTACTTTATTAACTGATCAGAAGCTAGCCGCCATCTCACTAAATAGCAGCAGGCTCCCCCTAGCGGATTTAGGTTGCCTAATCATTCCAATATCAGAAAAATATATCCCTCATTACTCTCAAGAAAAATCTTCGCAAGATTTTCAAGCTCTCTTATTTCTCTAGTAAGAAAAGATAAGAATTTTGGGCCTTCTATTTTTCAGCATTAGTTAAATTAGGACAGATCAAATCTTTAAAAAAAAAAAATTACTAGGATTTAAAGGATAATATTTTTAGATACAAAATATAGAGCCTGGATCTTTTTTACCGAAAACGATGCAAAAGTCTTAAGCATGATTAAAACTAATCATAGACACAATAGTTTTTTAATAAAAAGATGAAAGATGAGATAAAATCACATACTGGAATGATTTAATTAAAGAGTCATTAAAATTAATTACGTGCATTAATTGAAATATTGTTAAGTCTATAATAACCAGTATATGGGAGCTTATCATACGAGAGTATTAAGCAAACAAATCGAATCCTGTACACGGAGATTCCGCTCAACCAAACAAAGTCTACTTCATTTTAGTTCAGTTTTTAACAGCGCCACAGCGGCGTAAATTAGCATAAGCTAACCAAAATTTTAAAATAGGTACCCTTGTCTGAAAGGCCAAGTAAGGTGAGTTTCGGGCCCAGCCAAAGTCAAATGAGTTTTTGATTTTTTTAGTTTTGTTCTTCTCGTCTTCTGATTAGTACATTCATATTCCAAGTAAAGATAACCATCATAGATCTGAACAGCAAGGGGACCTACATCTATGAGCTAACAGATTAGAACCAATGAGCAGCAGTAAAGAGCATCGAAATGGATAAAGCAAATGCTTCTTCTCGGAAAAACATTAGATGCTCACTTTTGATTTGCGAATAAAAAAGTGCCTCAAGAGCCAGATTTATTTTTTGTTCAATTCAATCCTCTTGGAGCACTTTTATCATTTCCAACCTTTTCAAAACAGGAGAAGCTTATTCAATCCCATTTAGTCCTTCCACGGAAAGGCTACGAATCGTATACACACAGAATAACAAATGGATAAGCCAGGCGGTTGAAAGATTTAATTTTTGAACAAATTTATTACCTGAATGATCATCAATTCTAGGAATTTCCATCCCTTAAATTTTCAATATTTCGCAAAATTCCACGAATAAACCTCTCCACTTTCACTAAACAGGAAGCTACCTTGGATATTCTTTTTTCCTTTTCCCCTTTCCCTGTTCGTTTTAAAGAGACTCCCGTTTCCCCCTGATCGAAACTGCTGCAAGCATCTTGTTTCGGGTAATGCTTCGCTAGAAATACATCAATCCGAAATAATCTTGATAAACGATTAATTACCGAACGATTTCGGAAAGGAGGTATTAATTTGCTATACGAAATTCCTTGTAATAAAAACAACTAACGTTCTTCATCTAAGAAAATAATTCGAATTCCAAAATACTTGAGCAAAGTAATTTTATGTACATATTTTTAATTATAATTTTTAATCTCCGATAGAACAAAGCTCAAGGCCATATAGACGGGAAAGAAAAAGAGAAAAACTTTTTCTCGCAGCTTTTCTTCCTCCTCACAGTCGAAAAACCCCAAGTCAAAAAAAGGGTTGAAAAAAAATTTTCCCTTTACAAGACATTAATCATTCTTTTGAATACATAGTAAATAACCAAAAAGTAATACAGTTTCTATAAGCCAAGCTCCAAGAAACAACAAGGTTATATCTCTTTCATACCTGACGTATATTAACATGCTAAATAATGAATAGACATTAATGAGAATTACGAGTAAGTTTAGTAGGTTATGTTTAAGTTTCATATTTGAATACAAGAGTAAACGAAGGGAAATATTTCGGAAAAAGGGCCCCTCCCCCGGTTCCTGCTACACCAACCTTTCGCTCTTTTCATTTTCCCAGCCGTCCTTTTATTCCCATTTTCATCAGCTCGTGTAACACTACCCCGACCTGAGAGTAAACAAAGAATGGTTTTTACATTGAAGAACGAGATTAGAGTAATAACCACGTAGAAGAAGAAGCTTTTAAAACAATAGTTTTATCGGATGACTGCCGTGGGACTTAAGTTGCAATAATCCGGCAATGTGTTAAACTCGACAACAACAATACCTAGTCAGCAAAAGCAGTAAAAGATTATGCCTTACCGTTTTTCTATTCTCTTTTATATTAAAAAAAAAAAAAAAAAAAAAAAAGCTCTTTTTTTATAATTTTTTTTTTTTGTTTAAAGCTATTGAAAAGGAGACGAACCCCAGAAGGCTCGATTAAAAGAGAAAAACGTTACTAAAAATTAATTATTTTTAATTTGATATTAAAGTTCCTCGACGTCAAGATAAAATATTAAGAGGAACGGGGGAGAAGCGCGGGAGGGGAGATAGAAGGGAAATTTTGCTTCCTTCGGGGCCGGAAGTCCAGGGAGGTCGAAGCGGAAATATTCAGTTGTAAAGGAAGTGTACGACTGTTGGTTATCTTCCTGTAACCGAACCGGATGTAAGTTCCTAATTTAATGTTTTAGTAAATTGACGATTCCATTTTACCTTACATTTACTTTCGTGTGAATCGGTTAGCTGCTTTTCTTCCATTGTCTCTTTTCCAGATTTTCAACCCATTGTTATTCCTTCTCTCATAAACGGACAGAGAGTAAAGCTCGTAAAACGATTTTCAAACGTAAACTCACCGCTGAAAAGCGGTTATTAAACATGGAAATCGTATGAAACAGAGTAAAAAGTAGGTCTTTAGGGTGCCTCACAAAAAAAAAAGCTTTTTTTTTAAATTTAATCCCGTAAAAAAATTTCATTTGAAGAGCTTTATTCCAAATTTTTAAAACTCAGTGCCACCGGTGTCAACACATTAAGGACCTCTTTGATGACAATTTGGCGAAAACAATTTTTTTTTTTTATTTAGATCCCTATACCGAGATAACCCCAACTGAGAGAATTGCACCCCCCCCCTGCCTTAAAGCAGGTTTATAGGTTTGTTGGAAAATAAATTTTTCTTTTTTTCGGCGGCTATTTAAAAGAGGCAGTGATTTATTAATAGTAGGACAGTACGTTTTCATAAAATGGCAGTTTTTGACGTAGGACTACGTATTTAAGGTCAATATGGAACAAATTGTTTGTGGAATGTCTGTCACCATCAATTCAATTTTTGATGTAAAATTTCTATACATAATGTATCTGTACTTGTCTGCAAATTTTTTAATCAAAAGATTCGAATTTTTCAATCCAATCGTCGTTTGTTAATAATAGATTATATGTACAAACCGGCATGGATTATTTAAAGTCAAATGCCAAAAAACAATGATAATATATAGCAAAACCAGTACTATTTTTAAAAAAATAAAAAAAAATGTTTTGGAAGCTGAAACTGACAGAGCGTGGAAAAAAAAAATTCAAACAAGTTCCTTAAAAACAAAAATTTTAACGATTCGTAAATATAAACTTCAGCTTATATGAAAAAATAAAATAAAATGTTTCCTTGCCTTTGTTAAAACGACATATGATATTTGCACATTTCATCAACACTTTTATATGAAACAAAAACCTATTGGTTTACCAATAACTTTTGGATGGTTAAACCGGAAATTAAAAGGTAAAAAAAAAAAAATGGAATAACACGGTGGAAAAATTAAAAATTATAAAAGGAATGACGAAACCAACGTTCGTATGTTCAAAAAGAGGAAAAATCATTCACAAAAGAAACTTGGTGCACGTAAAATGATCGAAAGGGAAAACAGATTTGTTTCTCAATTCGACGAATTTGGTTATCCTTAGTTAAACGTGCAACCACACGGAACGCTCCCTACAAAGTATCTCGAGATAAAAAAAAAAAGAAGTAAAAAAAAAAAAAAAAAAAAAAAAAGGTTGGAAAAAATGACGCTTTATCAGATTTTGCAAAAATGATGAAAAAGTTTCCCGGCTATAAGAAAAAGGAGAAAACAGGGCTAGTGGCAAGATCACTTTTATTTTCGACATGCCCTATTACTTTTTCTGGCAAAATAATTTAACTTTTTAAGATTTAAAAAAAAAAAAAAGAGAGAGAGAGAGATTTTAAAGAGGAAAAAAAAATTTTCTTCGGCTGTTTACATATTCGGTCGCATTTTACCATGACGGAGGAACACAATGGCCGGGAAATCTTTTAAATTATTCTTTATGAACACGGAAACGGTTTTAGAGATGGTAGTTTTCAGAAAAGAAAGCCAATAAAGTTTTCATACTTAATTAACCCTTATCCTTAGCATAACAAAAAAGATATATTTCTTTTTCTTGGATTTATTCGATATCAGGTAAAAAAAAAAAAAAAAAAAAAAAAGGAGTTAAGAAAAAAAAAGGACGGGGAAAAAAGTTGAGCGACGTCGCTTTCTTTCAAAACTTATAAGAATTTTTTTCTCAAAGTCTTTTTGCCATTTTGAAATAAAGCCGGTTTCCTTACATAAAAGCCCGAGGAAATAAAAGAATCCGTCTCCGGAATATATAAACCGAAACGTTATATAAAGACTAAAAAAAAAAAAGAAAGAAAGAAAGAAAGAAAACAAAACAAACAAAAAAAAATCTAAACTTTGGAAATAGGTCAGTCATTAGCCGATGTAAAAATAC
Organism: Liposcelis bostrychophila; assembly: GCA_037577465.1. Classification (NCBI taxonomy): domain Eukaryota; kingdom Metazoa; phylum Arthropoda; class Insecta; order Psocodea; family Liposcelididae; genus Liposcelis; species Liposcelis bostrychophila. The sequence continues at coordinate 24,219,062 of CM075213.1, forward strand.
AAATATTTTTGATAATTTTTTTTCACATATACGAGCTGGATTTCGTAGTGATAACAAAAAAAAAGTCAAAATCGAAGAAAAATTAAGGATGATTTTGAAAAGGAATATCCAATTTTGTGCTTTTTCTTATCTGAAACCCAGCGAATGCAAATAAACTCTAAAGCTGCAGTATTGTTCTGCGATTTGTTGTTTTTGATACAACTTTTTTTGTCTCTTTCAGCTGACCTAAAATTCCCGAAAAAGAAAACTGAAAAATGCATTTTACGAAAAAGGTAAAAAAAAAACCGAAGAGAAACATTCGGTATAAGGAGAAGAAAAAAAAAAAGATGAAAACGTGTAAAAAAAGAAAATTCATCTCCGTAGATATGAAAACCAAAAAAGAAAGAAAAATGATTTTTATCCGGATGACTCATGTTGAGCGCCATTTTTCTGAAAATCTCCCGGATGTGGATGACCGTGTTTAGGTACATTGAAAACCGAAATGGGATATTTTCTTTCCCGAAAAAAAAAAAATAAATATAAAAAGGAGATGGAAAAAAGTGAATTTCTCAGGATTCGAAATGAACCTGATTAGAATCAGATATGAGAAAGCGACGACGGCAGAAGTCGAGGAAATGAAGAAAATTTAAATCAGTCGCAGGAAAAACGAATTTTCCGAAACAGATTGAGAATATAATTCCACGATGTTTTATTAAAATGAGTTTTTTGGTTTTTTCTTCACACAGGGTGAAAAGTTTCAATTGTTCTTTGATTGGAAAAAAAGTGGTTATTTTCTTTTTCCTTTTTTTTTTTTTGGGAACTTCATGACGCGTTCTTTCTTTTTATTTTCTCAAGTAAAAGTATCGATCTTTTCGAATTGGAAATTGAATGCTGGTAAAGAGGATTTAGGGATTGAGAAGAGGTACCGGATATTGAGTGCTAAATTTACTTTACTACAATAATGTCGTTCCAGCAATAAGCTTTAGTTACCCCCCCGAAAGCTATTTCCTCGATTCTCACAACTACTTCGCTTTCTATTCACTCAGATATTGTCTCTTAAAGCTGAAACCTTTTTTTTTTTTTTTTTTTTTTTTTTTTGTCTTTTTCTATTATCAGTGTTCGTTTTGTAGAAATGCAAGTTTTGAAAAATAAAACGATCCTTTTTTCCAGGACAAAGGCTGAAACTTTCATTTCTGATTTTTCTTTCATGCTTCCTGAATTTTTGAGATTGTTTTTATTACTTCTGGTCCCATTATTGGTAAAGGAAATGTTTATATCGGTAGCTAGAGAATAAAAAAATAATAAATACGTGATAGACTCTTTTCAGATTTCGAATTTTCGCTACCTTTCACTCTCTCTCTCTTTCTTGTTGCCTTACATCCTTACGAAAATCTTTTTCTTGCAAAGCTTCCTTTGATTTTTTTTCTACGCCGTTGCATCTCCTAACAATGATTTCCTTTAATGATAATAAACACCTCGGTTTGGGATGGAAAAAAAAAACCATGTACGACTGAAAAAAAATTATAAAGAACCACGAAAAACTTAAGAAGCATTTAAGACATTTTAAAAAAACCTACAGAAAAAAAAGCTTAAACATTTTCTATATGCATGACTGCACTTTTAAGTTTCCCTTGAGGTTCTTTCCTCCTCTCGTTGCATGCGGAATTTCAAAATTATTTTTTCCCTCTTTTTCCATTAAAAAAAAACTTCGTTTTTTTCAACCGGCTTTTAATTTCAAAGGAAACATGGACAGTTTCGTAGCAGTATAATTCCAAGCAATTAAAACGAGAAAATCTTTAATTATCTTCACGTCATCACCAACTTCGCATGTGTCATATTAAATTCTGCATCAGAAATCTAATTTTAAGTCATTTTAATCGCAAATTGTTTTAAACGGGTTGATTTGACAGCAAACGCGCATCTAAATTCTTGATATTGAGCCTCGCGATGTGCATTGAATGAATGGAAAAAAAAATGCAATCTCTTCCCCCGACTTTTTTAAAAGCTAGAAAAAAAAACACATTTCGCATTCAAGAATATATTTTTTTTTTTTCCTATTTTATTTCCAACACACAGGATTTATTTACAACCCAAACAATTCAAGCAAAAGAACAAAAAGAATGAGAAAATTATGAGCTGCCAGAGAGAATGCTATTTAACACCCTATAAAATCAACCGCTCCCAATTGGTATTAAACATTTAGAGTTAATTAAAAAAAAAAAAAATCGAACGAGGGAGAGAAAAGGATCACAAATAACCGCACCGGCTAACTTTTATTATTTTTTTTTCCTTTATTTTCAATTTTTTTTTCTTTTTTTCCTACTTTTCACTATATATCGATGATTACTTCACTTAATTAAGCCGTTTGGCGAGATAAAAATTTATATTACGTCATTGCATTGCATAAATCAGAGCTTTTGATTTTACGACCATTTTTATCCCATTGTTCTCTCTATGCCGTCTCACCATTATCCGCATGTTCGATTAGAATATAATTTTGCGGCAAAAGAGGAAAAAGCTGAGGGGTGGGGGGAAGGGGGAGGAGGCAAAGGACCTGTCATTTGCCGGGGCCACCACCTGTCATCGACAACCCCGCTGACGGCTCGACTTAATGTTGTGTAAACTGACAAGGTTAATGTAATCTGACATTGTACCTCCAGGGTATGGGGGAGCGGCTTTACACATTATTAGTAATGTGAACGGCTTTTCCTAATACCGACGCGAAAAGTTTCACGCTTTATCGATATAATGAGTATTTTTTTAATATACAGGACGTACCTTTCTCTATGCCAACAACAGCAAACATGGAAAGTAATTAAAACGAATAAAAATTTAAAAGCAGGGAGGGGTGCGGGACGATTTGCCGGGTAATTCAATTTGGTGGAAATCCAGTGAGAGAGAAGATAACCTCAGTTTCAGTTACCCACCTGGGGCTTGCTTACGAAACGAGGTTTGCTCTCTCTTTTCTGCATTGAATTTACTCGATATTCCCCCTTGTGATTGTCTGGTGGTCCAAAACTGAAGACACATTTTGTTAAATGCTGTCAACTTTTCGAATTTCCAATTTTTTCCCCCTTCCCTGTACATCACACAAAGTTTATGGTTCATTTAAAAATCTGTTAATTAAAGCTCTGCACAAGGGCAAAAAAATCAATATGCAATACTAACATCACTTATTTGGTTTTTCTGTCCCCCTCTTGATTAAAGCATGGCTGTTGGTTTATTTCCATTTTTGTTTTAACATAACCAAGAATTGATTCCATTGGTCTTGTTTAAATTTATATTCTAATCTAATTAAAATGCTAACATATTTCAGTTGATTAAACATCGACCATAAATAGGATAAATACCCCTCGTCTTTAAAAAAAATTTTTATAAGATTTTATGCTTATTATTTTTAAATTTTTGAGTTGATGAAATGAACTGAAAATAACAAAGCTCATGGCAATTATGGAATCAATTACATTAACACCAGCAGCATGATTATTTGAATTGTATAATAACCCTTGATTTATAAATAACAGATGATTTGCTTTGTTTTCAAATATTGGATAAAAAAATATGACATCATTTGTACAGACACATTATTTACCATTACTGCTAAAAACGATGAGCCCTTTAAAATATGAATCACTTACATGTTACTGTAATCCCTTGAAATTTCAAACATCTGAAGCACAGTGTTCCCATAATCCCTGAAAAAAAAATTAAAATCATAAATAATAAATAATAAACAACAATGTAATGTAACAAAAAGATGGGAACAAATTCTAAATTACTTTTAAAAGAGCTTACAATTTATGTGTTGAGGAATAAAAAAAAATTATCAAGCTTAACAAAAATATGCAAGCAAAATGACATGCTGTAATGACAGAAGAATTAAAAATTAATTCAATAAGAAATATGAAAGAAAGCCACAAAACTTTTTATTAAAAAAGTGCTTTTTAAATCACCGAGTTTCCCTTTCTTATTTTCAGAACGATGATATATTTAAGACGCTTGTAGACCGTTTTTATAAAACCGACTTTATGTTTTCTTTTTAAACGGAGATGCTGAATATCTCTGCTGTTAATATATTAAGAAGCATGCAGGGTAACACGAACCTTGATTGGTATGCTTATGCCCGACATCCATGTTGTAAAGACCCTTTTTGCAAGAGCATTTCCACAATTTATTCTACACAAATAATCTTGAAAGGTTTCACTCAACTTAAATTTATTAGGAGAACCGATTACCATAATTTTTTTCGTCTATACCAACATTTTTCCGAATTCAATTCGTCAATTCGTTAATTGATATAATAACAAAATCCGCGACCGACCGACCTTTCCCGAAAAACCCGAAAACCCGAAAACTAATGGCTTCCGTTGCCAACTGTTGAAATTAATTTCTTGATCCACGATTTTATTATTCTGCTTACACTTTTTTGAGTTGTTGACTTCCAAGAAGTTGATGCGTTCAAAACACGGCCGTGGTTCAAAATGTTAATGATTTCTCTGTTTGCAATCATTTGTGATTTTGTTGTAATAGCTTTTAGATGGAGTCATTTTGGATAACACGATGAATAGGTCTCTTGATAGCATCTGGTTGCACAATGCTTAAGTGGACATTCCAGGTATAGTAAGCACAATTAAAATAGTGTGTTTGATGCAATAGTAACTTTGTAACTCAGTATTACCTGGATTTAAATGTTCATGGAGACTGCAAGTATTTTCTCCATCAGTGATGATTTTAATGGTTACGGGGTCAGTTAGCTAGACTTGGTCTGTACTATGTAAACCATGATGATACTTTAGTCAATTTTCTGAGTTTTCAAGTTCGACTTTGGTAAAAATTAGGTGATGAAATTTTTTTTCATAGGAAACGTGAATGTCTGTTTTTCAATGGAGTTTTTATTGGACTATCAGGCTTTGGGATAACCTATACTTCCAAGTTTTAGGATAACCTATAGATGGAAAGACAGATTTTGGGCATCAGTTGGAATTATCGAAAGAGAGTATTTACTATGTCTATATGATCTTATATGAGGTTTATTGGCTTACAAGATATGCAGTTCTGGTAGAAAAGAAAGTCTTAATGGTTTTTAGTAATGCTTTGAGGATGATATTTCTCTATGTGCTTTGTTATTTGTAAAGGACTTTGTTTGGAAATTCAATTATTGTGAAAATTTGATTTTCCTTTTTAAAGTTTCTGATAAGCATCCTTTGGAGAAAAAAAAAAAAAAAAAAAAAATACCCGAAGTAACACAAAAATGTATTCAGAAAAGCTCAGACTCATTTTTGTTTAATGAATCATGACGGCAATGGATTTTCTTTGCTAAGTTTTTGAAATAAGAAATCCTTTTGCCCAGATCCTCCTAAATGGTTAAATCTTTTAAATCCGCTTTTCAAAAAGATTTCCTAGCTAATACCACCTAGAATCTTTGATATCCAAGTTATTAAATCATATTTAACTTCAAAAAGTCTAAAAACAGTCTCAACTTTCTCCGCTATTTCCGGCTCCGCTTTAACTGCTAAACAATAAAGAAGGGAAAATGATAAATAAAGTTAAGGGAAAAAGCGAAATAAAAAGAACGGAAACAAATTAAAAGAAAGAGAAACTATAAATTTAAAAAGAGAAGCGTCAGCTTTAAAAGTCGTTGATTTGACAATCGAGTTTCATAGCATCTATCTCCCAGAAGCAGAACGACGAGACGACTCTTTATTGCAATATTGCTTTAGGAACTTAAAGAATTTCTATCCGGCTCAGTTATAAACCTGAGGGCCATTCGATATAACTGAAACCTTGGAAAAAGAAATCCTTTTTTTGAAAAAAAAAAAAAAATATAAAGATATATAAAAAAATACGAGAAATAAAGAGTTTATCCCCTTGGAAAGTAACCTAACAGGTATTGTCGTGAACCCAAAGACCAAGGGGGATAAAATAAAGTTTAATTTTGTTTCTTGGCTTGGAAAAGTGACAGCTAATGGAAACTTTCAAGAATCAATCTTTGCCACAAAGGATCGCCATCGCTATCGGGGAAGGCTCTTCAATAAAAATGACAAAATCTAATTTGAGAGAAAATGAAGACATTTTTTTTCTCTTCATTTTATCCTTATTATTCTATTCTTCTTTTTTCTCCTGCTTTTTTTCCCCCCTTTCCATTTTTTTCGCTTTGCTTTTTCAAAGAACAATGGGGATAAAGGTTCGTGTCCTTCTGCTTTCTCTCCCTTTCGACACCTTTAAAATCGAATGATGCGAAACTTATTGTACTGTGCTTTCTCTTCATTGATAATTTCGCTTTTTTATGCAGTTTGTTTACTGGAAGTTTTGAAACTCGCCTACGTGATTCTTATCCGTTTGGACTACCCTGCATAATTCTATTAAAAGCGGTTTTGAAGAACAAAAGCGGATACAATTTGGGAAATTGAGTTAAACAATTTCCGAAGAAAAGTTTGAGGAAAATCGAACAATTAAAATCGTATTTTCTTGCGATTGTGCTGCGAAGTCCCTTTTTCCCTTTCCCTTTTTTTTTTTTTTTTTTTTACTCTAATTTTTTTAAATTTCTTTTCGAATTTTATTTCCTTCGAAGAATAATTTGGAAAGAAAAAAACAAGGTATTTTTAATTATCTTTCGGCATTTTTTATATTAATAATTTCTTTGGTCGGAAAGCTATACAATAGCAGTTATATTTTTTTTTACGTAAAATGAAATACCTTCGCATTTATTTTGCATACGCCTTTCTTTTCTTTTTTTATCTTTAAAAACGTTAGCACTTTTTTTTTTTCAAATTAGAACGGGGAAAAAAAATGGAATTATAAATAAAAATATTCCGGATTAATCGATCTTAATGAAAATTCCGCGCATTGAAATTTCTTTCTAAGGAAGTAAAATAAAAATACAGGAAAAGCTGGAGCGGAATTAAATTACGAAATAAAGATTGCCCTTTGTTAAATTAAAAAGGAATGTAATCTTGGCCTTTTTTTTTTTTTTTTTTTTTTACATCACCGAAAAAGCTTTTAGCTATTAATTTTATTCAAATGTAAAAACCCGGATTAAAGTAAAATATTTTGATCAGGGATTTTTAATTCCTGTGATATTTATTTAAGAGATTTTGATTTTTTTTGCAGGGCTTTTACTGTATTATACATTTGGCTAAGCGAATATTCAAAATTCGGATGTGCATGGTTCGAATTTCCCCGATTATGCTTCACCTCAAAACAAGTCAAGCAGGCAACATCTGAAGTTAATGAGGACAATAATTATGCAGAAGATGCTGTTCGCATTTATAAATGCAATTCTGCCGTGGTAAGCGAAATGGGCGTATGTCCATTCTGGAATTGAATCTTTGTTTACATAAGTTAAAAATGGAAGACAAGTGCCAACTTAAGAATGGACATACGCCCATTTTGGTTACCACGGCAGAATTGCGATTTTATGTGATGACGATGACGTCAAAATTTGCTGAGTGGATATATATTCGATATTCGACGTCCCCTAATGGTTTTGAAATAGCTTATGATGGGAACAGAGTCATCCAGGTTTAAATGGATTTTGTTTGTTTAGCAGTTATTTAAAAGAATTCGGAACAGTGGAAAAAATTATTGAGGAAATAATGGAGTAATATGCCAAAAAGTCGGAAAATGGAGATGGAGTTTTTCGCGGAATACAAATATGGAATAGTATACGTTCATGTTCGAATCATGAAAAATATTTTTGTGGAATCTGTCGATTAGTTATATGGATAAGTCTAATGAAAATTTCACGACATTTTGCGGATATTCAGCGGACCCATAAAAGAGTCATAAGGATATTCAAAATTTCCTGGCATGTCGCAAAAATATTTGTGTTTCGGGTATACCGAGGATGTTATAATTATTTGGTCAGTGTTTAAAAACTGTTTTTGGCCAGTATTTTAAATAAATGGTCAGTAGGTAAAATAAATGGTCAGTAACAATTTGGCCAGTAAAAAAATAATTGGTCTGTGTTAAAATTAAAGGAGCAGAATTGAAATTAAAAGGTCATTATTTTAACTAGATGATCAATAAATTAATTACTAATTTCATAAATTTGAATTATTTAACTGGTAAAGAAAAAATTTATTTTGGCTATGGAAATAGGAAATTTTTTCTGTGACACACTTTATGCAATACAAGGATTTAATTCAAGACTTTAGTTTTTATGTGGGGGGCACTGGTGACTCCCCAGAAAATCAACTTGTTTTAAATTAACTGCATCAAGAATTTTAAAAGTTAACAATCCGCCATCTTTAGTTTCAATTTTTTTCAAAATTTGGACTTCAGATTCAGAATTAGCAGTTCAAAAAACACCCCAAAATATTTAGTTTTTATTATTTGTAAGCTTATAAACGTCTCTACACAGAAAGAGCTGTTTTCCAGATAAGCTCAACAAAGGTGAAGCGCTCTTGTTAATATTTGCTATTTACTTGCATTTTTAAGTTCAGAGGAATAAAAAGAGCAATAAATAAAGCATTTAAAAAATTTGATTATAAAAAGTCTAATATTTTAAATAAAATTTTACCAACCATCCGCCATATTGAATTTCGGTTTTTTTTATAGATTCTGACTTCATATTTGGTTTCAGCAGATCAAAATACTCCTAGCTCACTTTTTTTTTTTTTTTTTTTTTTTTTTTTAATAAATACTAATCATTTAACAATTTTACTGGTCAAAACTATTTTTTTACCGACCGAAGTCCATTATTTTTGCAGACAAAATAGCATTACTTCACCGACCATTTATTTAAATTAGCTAAGGCTGCAAATTCATTATGGAATGTTGGACAAACATGTCTGTACAAGTTAGACCAACATGTTTTACCAATTTGTTGTACCAACATTCCACACTAATGTCGACGTAGGAGTAAATTCTGCAATAGTCGATTCATTCGTTTGTCAAACATATTGGTACAACATGTTTGTCCAACTTGTGGTACCAACATGTTGGTCCAACATTCCGTAGTGAATTTGCACCCTAACCATTTATTTTAAATACTGATCAAAAATTCGTTTAAATATTGATGAATTTGTATAAAAAAATACCGACTGTTTAATTTAAAAATACTGACCAGTTAAATACAAGGTTTATTATTCATCTGCAAATCCAAGTTTTAATGATGAAATTTTATATATATATTCTATATATACATAAATATTCTACTGATAAATCTCGCTACCTGCACAACAAATAACATTTTGGATCTAGTTAAGACTTGATAAGGTTGACAGTAATCAAGAATGAGTAAGATTTGACCTACAAAAAAAACCCAAATAAAAAAAAGCTTAATTAAATTAATTGTGGCGAGGAAATGGGTTACGGCACCGTAGTTTCTCTTATTTTCCTGTTTGTTTTATCCTGATAAACATTTGAAGGACAACTGTAAACAAACAGTCCAGAAAACACAAACATCACAGTCGGCTCTACTGTAATGAAAATCATTCAGTCAGATTTTTTCGGTATAGTTCTGCATCATTTCGCTTTAACGGGAAAAAAATTGTCGGAGTGGACACTAATTACAAAAAATTGATAAAAGCAAACAATCTCATTAGACCAGAAAATCCTCCGGTTTATTTAAAAACGACTTCGTCATACGTCATCGAAGGACATAACATCGAAATAAATCCGAAAGGAAACGTTCGCCAGGAAGTGAGCTTAGGAGTCGTGATCGGCGGATTGGATCAAATTATTTTAGGTCGGAAAATGAAAAACATACCCGAAGAGGAAGTTAACGATTTTATAGGTGGTTATTGCATAGCTTTAGACATGACGGATATAGGATTGATGAAATCCTGCTTGGAAACGGGGCTCACTTGCGCTTTAGCTAAATCGTTCGATACGTCTTGCCCCATCAGCAGATTTATACGAAAAGAAGAACTGCCGGATCCGTCAGACGTTCGTATTTGGGCCAAAGTCAACGGGACCATAACCCAAGACTCTTCGACGTCCGATATGTTATTTTCAATCCCGAATGTAATTAGTTTTATATCGAAGTATATGACTTTAGAACCATCCGATTTAATTTTAACCGGGTCCCCTGCCGGTGGCGTACCTGTTAAACCTGGAGATTTAATAGAATGCGGATTGGGTAATAACCTGAGTATGAAATTCCCTGTTAAGTCAGCTTAAGTATGTTCAAAATATATATTTGGGAAAACGAGGTAAATTGTCTTCTCTCAACGGTCAGTGTTAGAAGCTTTAGGGTCATCCCTGCGAATTGTTGATTAAAACGGGAGAGTTGTAATCCCCGTCTACGTCTGACAAAGATAATCCTTCATACTTAACTACATTGCTGCGAAGTGATTTAATCTGCCAAACCGTTTACGGATAATCTTTTACTTTTTTTTTTTTTTTTTTTTTTTTTTTTTTTTTTTTTTTTTTTTTTGCTTCGCCCAAAAAAAAAAAAAATTACCCTCCTGTTAAAAATCAGCGAAACGAATTTAAAATTTTAAAATCTTCATCCCCTTTCCTCTTTTTTTTTCGTCTTATCTTCTTCCTTCTCTCAAATAAATTAAAAATTACCCGTTGAAAATACAGTTTTAATGACACTAAGGGGTGATTTTCATTAAAGCCTTTAAAAGGGATGGGCGCGTTTGAGAATTATCCATCCCGTTCATCTATCTCTGGTTAATCTTTTGGTTTTTGACGCAAGACCACACTTGAATACGTGACACTTAAAACCGTCTCCATGCAAATTAATCAAAATGAAAATTCGAAGTAGTGGAAATGAAAGTGATCTTTCTTTTTTTTTTTTTTTTTTTTCTGTTTAAATTCCCCGGGCGTTTCGCAACCGAGCACCAAAAGAATCTCTTTTTTTTTTTAGGAAAAAAAAATAATAATACGTATTTTTTTTTTCGCGAGAAGACGAATGTGTCCTACAAATCCTCGTCAAAACCACGGAGCGTTGATGTCTTTAATTGCTTCTGTAAATTGGAATCTTTCGTGAAATGGAGGGGGTTGAATGGCAAAGGGAATATTATCCTTTTGTTTGCTCTCATCCTACGTGATACGGATTACTGGGATTCTTTCTGTCTCGTTTATCTTTCATTTTGTTAAATTCTTCTTTCACAGTTTCCAGCTGAATTCGAGCAAAAAAAGAAGAAAAAAAAAAAAAAAAACTACGTGCCACGATAATAAAGGATTTCCTTTGTTGCATTAAATGCAGAAAATCGTTTATAAAGTTCCCGAAGCGATTAAAAACTTGTGAAAACCTCAATAATGAATGAAAGGGTATCGAAACGCAATGAGATTTCCATTTACCCTCATTATTCTTAATTGTAGAAAATTAAAGGGAAGACTTGAAGCGAAATTTATTTTTTTAATTTTCTTTAACTTCTTAAAAGGAATTATTATCATCATCTCCTCAGCGTTATTTCACTTCTCCTGGAAATTTTCACAATTTATTTCTTTGAGATATTAAAATTCTCATCGGTTGTAAAAGAAGAGGTTAAGAAGAAGGGGAAAAAAAAAAAAAAAAAAAAAAAAACTTTTTCGTTCTATTTGTCAGTTAGTTCCTATTTAAAGGTCCCCTGTTCCCTTTTTTTTATTATTATTGGAGTCTAAAAAGAGGTTATCGATTTTATCAAACTTTTTATTAACTAAAGGATGTCTCAAGAATTCTAAATTTTTATAACATTAGAAGATATATATTTAAAAAATTGAGATGGGATGTTGATGATTTACGGAATAATAACGAAAAACTTTTTCACAGTAAATTCCAATAAATTTTAGTTATGAAATTAGTGGTCGTGACAGGGCAAATGTGTGTTACGCGGAGTTTTTTTTTTTTTTTTTTTTTTTTTCCTCCCACACATATGCAATAATTGTACATAGGTTAAAAATAACGGAGAAAAGCCTGCAAAATTCTTTTTTTTTATTTTTTTTTGAAATTTTTCCAATGCAAATAAAAAAATTGTTTCTGCAGAAATATCTGGATCGGACAGATTTCGCAGATGTTTTTCGGATTCCTTCCGTGAGCCGTTTCAGATATCCGAATTTAAAATCACATGGAAAATCTCGTAATCGATATTTAAAATTCGAAAACGTGAAAGGAAAATCTATTCTTAGAAAATGTTGCCGTTTAGAAAATAAATCCCTTTTCCTCGGAATAACCGGAAATAGAATCAATTTCAAGAATAACACCATAACTCAGTTAAAATCAAATGCGGCGAGGAAAACAGGCATGAGGTTGGCTTCATCTTTCAGAATTGAAAACCACAAATTAACCGATTAAAGCGTTTTCCGCGAGGGGCCAGTTTTCGTTCTCATTTAAGAGAAAATAAACCCCCACCCTCACCCTCGCCTCCTCCCCCTCCGAATATATCTAGGAACCATTTGTTTAAAAGTTGCGAAATCTCTTCTTCCCCTTTCCCGACCCAACGAATTCTAAAACGTGCGGATTTTCTATGTCTATGGCGAATCTTGATTTTCGCAAAACTTAAAACTGACGACATGATTACTGGAGCGCAAAAGTTTGGAATAGTTATAGGGGAGAACTTAGAACAGCGCGGCCAATTGTTCATTTGGAAAGTGAATTGGTTGAATAGTTTCGGGAACTTATGTTGGTAACCTTTTCAACAATAACATACTCCCACTATTTTACTCACGCACTAAATGTCTGTCCGATTTCCAAGTAAGCAAAACGGTCGGCTGGGGGGGGGGGGGGGGAGGAGGGGGAGGGAGAGGAAGGTGGTTTTGTCGGGGATCAATCGAGCGGAAAAACAGGTCTTTTATGTTTTCACACAAAATCGTATAATATCTTTTCTTCTTTTGTTTCGTTTTTCAAACGTTTAAAATCGGAAAAGCGTACTCGAGAGGATAAACATCATAAAGGATAGCTATCGCTTCAGGTTTCTATGGTCCTCTGTTAATTTTCTCTGGCGAATTGGATATAGTTTTGAGGATTTAAATTCAGTAAGAAAAAATCGAATATACTATTTAATGTCGGAAAAATTCATTCGTATCGATTTCGTGTTTTGCCTTTTGTAATATTGCCACGTATATGGAATGTAAATATCCTTCAAGTGCCATAAGGATAACTCGCGACCTCAGAAACAAATGGTTCTAAATGCAACGCATCAAAATTTTACAGGAGAGCTTTTTTAAAGTTTATGTTATTGTACCTTGATACCTGTTCAATTTTTTTGACATCGCAATACTACTAGACCATAAACGCACTAATTAAAGAACACATTCCAAAAGTTTTATTTCGATCATAATCGTTTCCCATATTGATGATATACGTATATTACACGTGAAATATACGTATGACTTAGGTGTACTTATACGTTTCAATGGTACGTATATTATTCGTATATTTTAAGACATTTTCTACATTAATTATACCAAATACCGAATTTATACTCGAATTTGACAAATTCAAAAAAAGTAACTTAAGACCTATTTCAAAAATATATTTTAAAGCATTTAAAGTCAAATCCCCAAGGTTGTTTTATCTCCCCGCGTGTATTATACGCATATCGAAAAATATCCCTTAATTTTACATATAATATACTAACAAAAAGTCTTAAACGTATTTTATATGCTGCATTTATGCGTATACGTAAGGGCGATTAGCGAACGTTCAAGTACTACGTAAGATTTTTAGGGGGGGGGGGAGGATCCGCATTAACCATCTTCGCCATAAGCTAAATATGGCAAAATATCTTACAACCCGGGGGGAGTTCAAATTCACCAAAATCGTGTTTACGTAGTAATACTTGAATGGCCCTTACACGTATACCGACAGTATGGGTTATTAAATTATTTAAAAAGTCCCTGAAATTGTACGAATTTAGTGACTTTCTCTAATTTAGGAACAAAAGGTTTTATCAACTCCATAAACTGAATTAAAGACAAGATAGAACCTTTTGTTTCTCAATTGAAAAAGTCACTAAATCTTAATTTTTCAAATATCATATATTTTTTCGAAAATTGTACGGGAACATTCCTGGAACTGTCTAGAAGAATTTTTAAGCAATCCTGGAGTCTTTTAGGTCATTTTGGCGCAATTTCGGGCATTTTATAATGAAAAATGACGTTAGAACCTTTTGTTTCCAAATTGACTTTAAGAATTAAACTGTTAATCCCTTTTGATTTTTCAAAAAAAAAAAAAAAAAAAAAAACATAGAAAGGATAAGAATTTTAGATTTTTTAGTTTAGGGGTCGAAAATACTCATGAAGTAGAAATTATTTTCATAAAAAAATTAATTTCGTCCGGGGGATCGATTTAGAACCTTTTAACTCTAAGGTCGCGAACTTGTTCCTACTTAAAAGCCAAAACGATACCGTTGACGATGACCGTTCCCATACCAATTTAAACCTTCGTGGATATCCTACAAACGGGTTTTGGTATTGGGAAAAAAAAAATTCCCCCTCCCCCTCTTTTTGGGAGAAGCTCGAAAAAACAGTATTTCCATTAATGACACATACACGGAGACATCATGGAGAGAAAAAGCTGAGCCCAGCGGAAAACGAGAAGGGGAAAAAAAATTGGAAATTGCGGTTCCGGTTCGGTTGGAACAATACAAATCGTTTGCCTGCGGTCTCGGGTAAAGGCACACCACTACGTAAAACTAATTGGAGGTACACCCGTAAAACTTTTTTTTTTTTTTTTATATATATTTTTTTATTTTTTAAAAATGTTGTCCGACTGTTTATTTTGCTTATTCCAGCGAAATCCTCTTTTCTCGCTTCCGTTAATTATTCTCCAGTCACAAATCATTATTAGTCACCCTGGGAAATGTGGATTAATTGCTTCATTTTTTACGAAGTTTATTTAATGCGCGCTTTGAACCGAACCGAAATATCTATATTTTTTTTTTCGTTCAAGGACAAAAAAATATCCGTGGCTTTTGATTTTCGAATGACGCATCCTCGGTAACAAATAAATAACAAGATTATTTATTTATTATTTTTTTTTTTATCATTCGACATCCAACCCTTCCAGCTGTCATTCCTTAAAAAAGAAATTAAATATGGGAATGATAAATGCTGATGCCAATAAGAGAAAAATAATTACCCCGAACGGTGATTCTGACGGGAGGACGGAATTCCACTGACGAAAGTACCATTCTATATCCGTGATAAATGCCGTGCTTGGGGTGCAATATTAAATACCTTCAACCTTCCCCTTAATAGAAATTCCTGCCATGCTTCCTGCCTAACACCACTCTTGGATTATCGCCCCCACATCGTTTATCTGGTTTTACTCTAATCTCATTCCTCCTCCCCCCCCCCTCCCCTTACCCCTCTCATCTTCCCTGGTGGCCCTCTGGTTTGGAAACTTACTTTTATTCCATCGGTTTCTTTGACCCATTTACTTTTCCTACATTTCAGTTTCCGCTAATAAATAGACCGACATACTTTCTACCAACTTTTACCCGAGTTCCGGTTACCTTCATTTCATCATGTGGGTTTGTCTATTGGATGGAATTTATCGCCGAAGGGGCGAAACCAACGCATCCGTTTCGAATCTCGATTTCTTTATGGCCTCAGTTTGGTTTTTTTTTTCCCCTACCAGAAAATATTTATCGGATGTTTAAATCTATTGAATTTTTTTTCCATTTGAAGCAAAAAGGCGTTTAACATGTGTCGTCGTTATTTTTTCAAAATATCCATTGCCTGGTTTTTCCTGTAGACTTTTTTCTCAAGTTGCTTTCTTTAAAATATTTGGTCAAAATTTAATTTTAGGCGTTGGTTACATTACACGAAAATTTTTGTTCGAAGAGTTTCAAAAATTTTTTTCTCGATGAATGTGTTTACACTTTTCGAACATTTTCGAAAAGTTTCAATGATGTTCAAAATGTTTGATGATGTTTGACGTTATTTTTGGGGTGGTATTATATTAATATGGGTACTCGGCCGATGATATATGTACCCCCCATTAAGTAAAAAATATAATACAACCCGAAAAATAAAGTTCTCAATATATGAAAAGATGAAGCAAGAGGAGGGGATCGAGATAAGTTGGGGGGGGGGGGCATAAAATGGGTGAAGGATGCCTCTTTTTTGGGGGTTCGAATAGACAGTAACCCCCGGTGGTCCAGCCATATTGATGATCTGTGTAGCAAACTTAGCTGAGCCGCGTTCCTGTTACGAACAGTATGGCAGGTGTATGTGACAGAAGCACGGTGAAAATGAAAATGACATACTCTCTTGACTACACAGTCTGACTGCACAGTCTGACTACACAGTCTCTTCGAATCCCCATTGAGGTATGGCATCGGGTCTTTTGCAAGGAATATGAAGAGGGTGCTACAAGTTCAGAAAAACTCGGTAAGATGCGTAGCAGGGAAAACAAGGTGGGAGAGGATAGGAGACCACTATCAACCTCCCTCTTGTAGACCATTGTTTAAAGACCTCGAGCTGCTAACGGCCCCCTCTATATATACTTGAAACCATCAAATTCTTCTTAAAACAAGGGGAAGGGACTCTAGTTGGGAAAGCGTCTGCATACATGACAAGAAATGCGAACAGTTACAGACTGCCTAACGTTTCCTGGAAAAGTTCATGAAAGAGGTCATGCATGCAGGCGCAGGGTTTTTTTTAACAAATTACCAATCAAAATCAAAAATCTAAAAAGCACAAACAGTTTTTATAAAGAACTTTAGAAGTGGCTGTCACAGAAAGTCATCTATTCCGTCGAGGATGATTGCCACGTGTAGGGTCAATCTGTTGGGTAGCTTTTGTAACCATAGCCTGTGATACAGTACTTTGTTTCTTTTATGTATTTTATCTTATATTTTATGACGCTTCCGATAAGCTACAGTCTTTTTTATGGAATAGAATTGAAATGAAATGAAATGAGATTAAATTAATGCATTTTCGGTATTCTTCATTTTATAAGAGGCCATTTGGAGCCGCTCCTATTCCGTCGTTATGGCTGTAAGTTATAAAGCAGTACCAGTTTCGTAATCAGTGTCCTTGAAAACCTATCCATCTGTTTTCACTTCGACTTTACCAAAATCTGAACTTTTTCTACCTAGAATTAAGTTGCCCCACCCTGAGGCGTCAAATTATTCTAGCACCCTTTTCGCACGGAGAAAGCTTTTTTCACCGAAAATTCTTAACACAATTTCTATTTTCTCGAATGAGGAAAGAGATTCATGTTGCTCTATTAAATAATAAATCACCCTTCTTCTATTGTGCAATCCAATCTAAGAATTTCCAAACCGTGCATGAAAAGCGTATTTCTTCGCCTTTTAAAATTAACACCCCGTAACACATCCTGTAGAATAGGCAAAAGCTGTCTTAGTAGCTCATGTTATAAATGGGATACACTCACACACGCGTTATTCAACAAAAGCAGGAAGATCTATGGTGAAGAGTAATGACACCATCAAGATTAGAATGATCCTCCCGTTCTTTGACGATTGCTTCATTTTGTTGAAGAACTCTCCTTCGTCTTTTCTCTCGATCGTCATTTTATACATACTAATCATACACTCAACAATGGGTAATGTATCCTTTTTAACTTGACTCCTTTAGAAAAAAAAAAAAATTGGAAAAGCCGCTTTCTTTTTAATGAAATATTTTAAAAGCGGTTACCTCAAAAATCTTTTTTCCTCTCGCAATTTTTTTTTTTTTTTTTTTCTTTAAAGGGGAACTTGAAGAAAACCAGGAAATAAGAAAATGTTAAAATCGTAGAGAGACGTGACGCTTTTTCAAGCATTAAGTATCAGTCAAACGATGATATATAGATAACTGTCAGGAGTCGCGTGACAGAACGGCGTTAAAGAAAACCCATGTCAAAATCCTTCTTTTTACATCTCAACCTTTGGAAAATTGCATTACAAACCAGTCCTTGAAAGTCTTTTTCCGCTTTTGAAAAAAAAAGGAGGAAAGGGAAGAGGAAAAAAAAAAGTCCTTATTTTTTCGCTGATAATATCTCTTTTGCACCACAATGCGCTTATTTTTGACGGGGCAATAATTGGTAGCGTGCTTATATTTCTTATTTTCATCATTTCGTGCTTGTGTATGTTGATGGGTTTTTTCCTTTTTTCCTATTTTCGAAATTTTTATTTGTATCTTTTTTTTTTTTTTTTCATCTTATCAATTCTTTTTATTTTTTCTTTTGCAGGTAACGTTCCGAGTATAAGAGACAATGTAGGACTGACCCGTCCCTACCACGTTTACGAGGGAGATGACGCTCTTATCACCTGTGTGGTCAGCAACGCCGGAGATAACAGCGTCAACTGGAAAAAGGAAGATAGGGAAAAGCATAGCATGAGGGTACTCACGTCTGGGGAAAATCGAGTCACAGGGGATAAGAGGTTTAGCGTCTTACACGATTCCGGTAGGTATTACATCACTTCCTATTTTATTATTTTTTTCTTTCAGTCGGGGTGAAATCCAATAATTTACGTGATTAAATTAATAAAAATCGAATTTATCACAAGAACATTTAAAAAAAAAGAAAAATTTTTTTCCCCTACAGTTTTTAAGGAGAAAAAAAAAAACGACTCCTTACTACATTATTATTTATCTTGGGAGGGTTTTCTCACTGAAGATTTGTTTTGTCGGGGGCTTTAACTTTGATTTGTCACCAGGGTTTTTTTTTTTTTTTTTTACAGTTCCGTCAGGCTTGTTTCTTTCAAACGTTTAAATAATTTTTATTTCATTTGTATTTATTTATTTTTTTGTTTCTTGTAGTTAAAGACGATACTCGAAAAAAGACTCCATTACAAACCATAGATAGAGAAGTTTTGATATTAAAACTCTCATTTAAACTGATCTTTATTCTTATAGATTAAAAATCTCGAGACAGCAAACTAATAATACAGTAGCTATCTTAATATTCAGAGGACGCATTAGAGTTTAAAATAAATGTAATAAATGACAGTATGGTCTACTCGCGTTGTTAGAAAGGAACTTCGGAAATAGTTGCTACGGAATTTATAATAGAACCAAATTTCCGGGAAAAGTGGCTTGGCTAGTTTGAGGATTCGAAATTTTTTTGTAAAATATTTCATTGTAGAGGAAAGGGGCGCTTATAGAAAGCCAAATTGTGAAAAAGTGTCTCCTTAAAGAGGAAGTCATTTATCTCCTTTAAAAGCGAAATCTATAGGAGACCGTGACTTGGAAACAAAAAGTCAATTTTTTTTTTCTCGGAAATTAAGATTTTTTTTATGTATATATTTTTGAGACTTTGGCTTTTATTTTCCACTCTGTAAAGCAGATGCAGCAATGCTTGATTCGAAAATGACAAATGCGGACATTTACAGATACATTTACAGAGCGTATTTTAATACATCAAATTTTTTATAAGATAAAGAAAATATAAATGTTAGGCTCCTTAACGGAAGATGATTCCGTGCGTCGGAGGTGAGCTAACGTATCTTCATCGTAAATATGATTGGAGATAGTCTGTTTCGAGAGTTTTAATGAAAATCACGTAACCATGCGACTGCAAGTTCACACGCTCATGTTGCCGTAAACGTGAGGTCACGTGACACTTCCTAGAAACGTCGAAACAGACTAACTCCAATCATATGTAGGATGGAGATACGTTAGTTCACTTCCGACGCACGGAATTTAATTTATGTATGTCGAGTAAAATTCGAAATGGAAAAAAAATTGTAATTTTAAATAATTAATATATCTGGAGCGATTTAAATATTTCCTTAAATAGATTTCTCTGAGATGCATTGAACAACTTTTCTCAGCATCATAGACTCTCTCATTCGGTACTCTGAAAAAATTTATGTTAATTTTAAATTTTTCTAGGATTTTAGTGTGAACAATAAGAAGTTTTAAATATTCTTAATTCCTTTTCCGAGGTTATAACTAACTGCATCTGTTGCTTGACGAAAGCATGATTCCATGTTATAAGTGTTCAAGAGTGTCCGGGGGTTTTTTCAAAATGAAGGAGAGGGAAGGCAACCTATTTTGAAGGGAAAAATTGAATGACTTATTGTTTATTTTCTAACATAATTATAATACTGTACACAACAAATTGTAAAATAATAGCACTGTTTAGGAGGATTATTTAAAAAATTTCCCCACTTTCCTTGTTTATAATCGGATTTTTTTCTTTAAATATTCACCAACCTCTCGCTTCCTCGGAAATAAAAGCAGCAGTCTGCTAAAGTATTTTTTTTTTTAAATTTTGTTCTCTAAAACTGTTATTTATCTTGTCTCCACTAAACAATTAGTTCCAGTTTCCAGTCAGTTGTTCAGTACTGACAAGGAGATGAAAAATTTTTTTAAATTTGCTATTCTCCCCAATTCCAATTTTTTTTCTCAAAACAGAAAATTTTTTTAAAAATTTAGGAATATTTTTCTAATTTTCACATTGACCTTAATCTAAGTTAATTGATATCTTTTCAAATTAATTTTCTTATATTTCAGATTGTACTTGAATAGCTCTGAAAATTTTAATACTGCGAAAATCAAATCCTGATTACCATAAAGTGAAAGTTTTTAGGCTTAAAGCTCTCGGATAGTTTCCAATTTCTAATTTTTTTTTTTTTTTTTTTTTTTTCCATCAAGTGGTGTGTTGTGCTAAAATTTACCTAAGTCTTTGTCAAAAATTTAGGAAATTCTTTGGATTAAGATACAAGAGTTTCAGGTACCATATAAGCAAGATCATTATAATTTTCAATCACCTCTTCACCGCCAGCAAAAAAAAAAAAAAAAAAAAAAAAGGTTCTTTTTTACAAGATATGCAGGCTCGAAAAAGGACTTAGCTCCTACCTTACTGATTTTGTGCTCCCGCTTCCTCCGGAATGAGTTTTTGACGTTGGACTAAGTCTTGGGGCTCAGTCCCGGGGAAATCTGTCTGTGGGTGTGAGTGTCCGGGTGTCGGTCTGTTCGCATTAAAAATTAATATTTAATCATTTTAATATTAAAATTTTAACTTTGAAAATTTTAAATAATAGGCCTATTATGATCATTTTTTTTTTTAACTTTTGGCCTTTTTTAATAGTAAAATTAGACGACATGAATGAAAGCAAAAACTTTGAAATCCTCTATTGTAAATTTTTAAGAAACTTAAAGTTGCTAAAGCAAGGACTTAAAAATTTCTTAAAAATTTGTTTAACTTTTTTTTAATTTTCGCCGTTTTTTTGAAATACCTTTTTTTTTTTTTTTTTTAAACATTCAAGAAATTAGAAATTTTAAATAAAATGTTCACTAAATTTTTCAATTTTGTCCTTTTTTCTTTAGCCAAGAATATAAGCTGAAGCAATGTTTTGATATTAAAATTTTAATTTGAATGCTTTAATTGAAATTTTGACTAAATTTTTTTCAACTTTTGACCTTTTTTATCAAAAATTTAAAGTTTTTTTCGTGCCAGGAAAAAAAAAAACTATATATTTATCCAAAAATTCAAACTTTTCGACGAAAAACGAGCAACAAAAATGGCCTAAAATTTTTAAATCGTTTCATCGTTTAAATTTTAGCAATAAGGACAGTACCATATAAAGACGTAGTCCTACGCAGGGATAAGCCCCCATATCCGAGTCTGAATTTTTTTTCTGGTATATTTCCCCTCTCCTCCATGTTCCAGAAAACTATTAGAGGCTTCTTTAAATGTTTGCGCTCTTTTCGACTCCCTTGCTGGCCCTAGAGATTTAAAATCGAGACTGGATTTTCCTAGACCATTTACCTTAAATCTTTTATGTGTAACTTGAAAGATCTCACAGCCATTCTCTAAATCTCAGGGGGAAAAAAAACATTGCTGTTGTATTATAGGTACCAGAATCATCCTGTGACTGTATTTTTTGATTTTTATACACACTTTTAATTAAATTACTTTCCTTCTTTTCGTGAAAAATAATTCCGCGAATTTTGAAGGTACGTACTTAATTAGCCGGATTTCATGATCCAGAAAGAAGGATCTGAGGCAATGGCGTCTTTTTTCCGAGGAAAAAAATGTTAAGAAAAATTAAACCGGGGGAGAAAAACGTTTCAGCTTTAAATAAAATCCTCCAGTAGTTCCTGGGAAAAAGATTGAATTTTTTTTTCTTTCAAACGCTTTTAATGGTCTGCCGTAGAAATTTGATAGCTTAAAGGAAAAGAGAGTTCAAGGCTGGTTACCTCCTTTTAAAAGCGGAAAATTAAGTTAACGACAAGATTTTAAAATCTCGAAAATGCAGGCAGTATTTCAGGGGTTATTATAATTATAATTCAAATTAATATTAACATTTTCCATTAAAAAAATATAAACACGATCATTTTATTTTGCAAGAGTTTCCTGTCGTCCATTTATTTTTCATAATAAAACATTATTTTTATAAGAAATCGTACATTTCAATTAAAATCTATAAATCTTCTTTTTTACTTTACCTTTTATACTGCCTTTTGCCGTAAAATTAGATAAAACAGCTACGATTAGACAGAATACCCGACTTATATACCGAATAACAATAACCTTTTAAAGGTAGTATTAGCACGAAAGGGAAATTAAAACGGCACTAAAACCTTTCAAAATAATAAAATTTACATAACGATTTACATCCCTTTAAAAAAAAAAGATAGAAGGAAAAAAAAAAAAGCCCTAAGATTGATCCGCGACGCATAAAATTTTATTGAAACCAATAAAAGGGCGTTATTTTCTTGAAAAGTATCCCATAAAAGAATATGATTTCTTGTAACGAAGTCATAGAGAAAACTATGGTTAGCAATCAAGAAAAAAAATGAGGGAGAGGAAAAAAAAAAAAAAAAAAAAAAAAAGGGAACCGACACCACCGGGAGGGGAAAACTTGAGGGAGATGAAAAAGTATCCCTCTTCCGTTAACAAGAAATGCGTTACCAGTTAATATTTTATTTTCCTGTCAGACTTTCGATTTGTTCCGATCACTTTAATTCAATATTTATGAACGAAAAGATTTTCTATTCCGCTCTTTTCCCAGACTAATTTAATATAATAAGTTCGATAGAACGCGAGATCCATTCGAAAATTAATTTCAAAACTTTTCCCTGCCCCCGATAGGGATTTTTAAATCAAAAACTTTACAGAGAGCAATGATGACAGAATCTTTTCCGCCGCCAAAAGTAAAAAAAAAGGGAAGAATTTTTAATACCCGTTTTTCCCTTCAACTTTTCGTTAAAAAAAAACTTTATAAAATCTGGCAAACGTCGACTACTAATAGTTCCGTCCGATGTTGATTCTTTTCTTTTACAAACTTTTAATTTTTCCCCTTTCGCAAATTAAATTTTCCCTCGGTTAGATTTAATGGTTTTCTCCGCCAAATGTTGGAATCGTTAACCTTAGACTCTAATAATTATAAGATAAATTTAGTTTCATCCCCCCTTTTTTTTTATCTTTTACAGTTAAATTTTCGGGCTTCAAAAAAAATTTTTTTTTTTTTTATCCTTTTCTCTTTTTTGGTGGAATAAAAGGGACTTTAATAATCGGATTCAGAAAATTTAATGGAAAAGTCAGACAGCGAACGTCTTAATTTAATACTTTAGATAATTAATAAATTACCTTAAACTTAATTAATTCTTCATTATGAAAGGATATCGAATTAATAAAATGGAACTATAAAATTTTCGTCATCGGGAAAGTTGAGAAAGTCGATAACTGAGTTTTATTTTAAAGCGGTACCGTGGAGGGAGGGGGTATTGCTGCGAAAATTGGATGGTTTTAGAGTCCTGAACAATTTACCGGGTCAGAAAGTCGGTATCAATGGTTTCCTAACTAATCTTTAGTATCAACAAAAGGTGTACGATATCCGTTACAGTGTCACACCCCCCCCCCCTCCCATCTACAGCACAGGTTTTTTTTTATTTTTTTTATTTTTTTTTTAACGTAGGACTACGTCTTGGATCTCGGTCCTGGGGAACTCTGTCTCTCCGTGTGTCGCACTGTTCGCGCCAAAAATTAATATTTAATTATTTTAGTATTAAAATTTTAACTTTGAAAATTTTGAATAATATTTTGACTTTTTTTTTCACTTTTGGCCTTTTTTAATAGTAAAATTAGACGACATGAACGAAAGCAAGGACTTCGAAAATTTCTTTTAAATTTTCAAGAAACTCAACTTTTACAAGAAACTTAAAGTTGCTAACGCGAGGACTTAAAAACTTCTTGAAATTTTATTAATTTTTTTTTTTAATATTCAAGAACTTTGAAATGTATACATATAAAAGGCATTTGGAATTTGTTTGTATGCAACGTGAGTGGAGAAAATTTTTGAAAGGCTCCATTTTATTTTTTGTTACAATATTTCGCGTGAAGAAAATAAGTCGCTATGTCCGGAAAAAAATATTTTTTCGATCTTTTTTTAATTTTAGCTCAAAATTTTTATTGGTTTTAGCTCAAGTCTAAAAATTTTCCATCAAAAATTTCTCAGATTTAGAAATTTTCTTTGAAAAATTTTCTTCACCAAATTCCTCGGGTTAAATGTAAATGGGTCGGGTGAATTTTTCGACGAAAAACACTTCTAAAATTTTGGACTCACTTTCCGATCAAAAATTTTCCGGCCGAAAAAAATTCATGTCAAAACCGAACGAAAAAATATTTTCTTCTACATTTTCCCTTTTCCGCACTTTCTTTTTTCCGACAGAAAAATATTAAAAATTTTTTTTTTTTTTTTCGACGTAAAAAAAATTTTTGAATAGAAAGTGAGTCCTAAATGTCCGAAATATTTTTTCTGTCGAAAAAATGTGTTGGACGATTTTTGGACGATTTCAAAATTTACGATTGGAAAGTGAGTCCTAAATGTCAGAAGTATTTTTTGTCAATTTTTTTTCTCCGCGAAGCAAAGCGATCGAGGAGAAACTAGTTTTAAATAAAATGTTCACTACATATTTTAATTTTGTCCTTTTTTTCTTTAGCCAACAATATAAGCTAAAGCAATGTTTTAATATTAAAATTTTTAATTAAAATTTTGACTAATTTTTTTCCACTTTTGATCTTTTTTAACAAAAACTTTAAATTTTTTTTCGTGCCAGGAAATAAAATTATATTTTTATCAAAAATTTCGAATTTTTCGACCAAAAACAAGCAAAAAAAATGCCTTAAAATTTTAAAATCGTTTCATTGTTTAAATTTAGCAATATTAGGACAGTACCCCAAAGACGTAGACCTACGCAGGGTCTATATATGCCCCCATATCCCAGTATGATTTTTTCTTTCTTTTTTTAAAAAATTAATTCCAGCATCACTCGATGCGATAAAAAAAATTCCTGAATATAAAAAGGCGCACGAAAATTTTTCTTTGTAAGATCCGAGAAAAAAAATAAAAGTTATAAAACTTTTGTTTCTGTCTTAAAAAAATTATTGTTAAAGTTTCTTGTGGTGAAATGAAGATGACTAGAAAATATTTCCTTTCGTATTTCATCCTGTGAATGGTCTCGGGGGGGCAGCCGATTTTTTTCTTTAAGAAAAAATATAACGAATTCAAAAAAAAAAAAAAGTTTTTATACATGTAACATAGTAATCTTTAGGCTCATGTTTTGAAATTCTTGTTTTCTTTCTTTTGTTCGCAGTGAATCCCGAAGATCAAATCATGTCAGGTTCGTTTCTTTTTTCATATACTCAAAAAAAAAAAAAAAAAAAAAAAAAAAAAAAAAAAAAAAACTAACAAAATTTGCTTTTTATGTCGGTGCTGGTTGCAGTTTTAACAATTTTTTTTTCGTAGTGGTCTTAGAAGGCGCTGTTATCTGTAGTTGGGATAATTTTTTTTTTCCTCCGGATGATTTATGTGGTTTAATATTTTTCTTTTCTTTTTTTTTTGTTTTTATTAGGTGGTGATGTGTGGGTTCTAGTCATAAAAAACACAAAGTCAACGGATTCGGGGATTTATGTTTGTGAGGTGAATAGTAATCCTGTAGTGAGATCGTTTCATAAGTTAAGTGGTAAGTTTGTTTTTACTTGTGTAACTGATTAAAAATCCCTTTTGTAATTCGTTTTCCTCTTGTTCGGTCTTTTCTTCTGACTTCATTCTTCCTCAACATCGTTTTCTTGCATTTCTCGTGCTGGATATATTTTCTTTTTCAGTTTCTTAACTTTTAAGATCAGTCTTGACAGGAAAATCGTATGGCTTTCTTTGAAAGTTTACCCCAAATTCAAATTTCAAGTCAAGACGGATGTTACTAATTTGCGTGCTGGAGACGAAAATTTGGGCCGAAGCTCTATGCTGGGCTTATTTTGTGCCAAAATGGGAATGTTCGAGATTGCATTTTGCTTCCGAATGATGAGAACTATCGGATTGCAATATAAAATTGGGGATCTTCGAAAACAAACTTATTTCTGGCTTTCGTGCTAAGGCTTTTTTGGAGGAAAATAAGATTCTGTTAAAGAAAAATAAGAATGGAAATAAAAACTGAAATTCGCAGTTTTGCCTAGTAAATTATTACAATAATTTTAGGGATTTAAAAAATTAGGAAAAAATATATTCACTTTAGGAAATTTTAATTTAGGAATCAAAACATTTCAGGGAAATTGAAAATTGAAAATTAGGAAAAAAAATGATTAGCAAAAACATTTTACAAACCAAAATTTTTAGCGAAAATGGATTAGAAAATTTTATTTTAGGAATCAAAAAATTTCAGGAAAATTTAAAATTAGAAAAGAAATGGTTAGGAAAAACATTTTAAGGAATCAAAATCTTTAGAGAAAATGGATTAGGAAATTTTATTTTAGAAATCAAAAAGTTTTAGGAAAATTCAAAATTAGGAAAAAAATTTTAGAACCAAAATTTTTAGGAAAAATGGATTAGGAAATTTTATTTTACGAATCAAAAAATTTTAGGAAAATTTAAAATTATAAAACAAAATGATTAGGAAAACAATTTTAGGAACCAAAAGTTTTAGAAAAAATGGATTAGGAATTTTTTTTTTTAGGAAAAACTGATTAGGAAAAATGGTATGGAATCGAAAAATGTAGCTGATTTCCGACTTGTGTCTCTGTTCTCCCTCTCCCAGCCAAAAAAAAAAAATAGAACGTGCCAACAACGATTTCAATCGATTTCGCTGATGAGAACTACAAGTACCGTAGATTGGAGTGAAGTTGAAAGGAAATTCAAAAAAAAAAAAAATTCTAGGTTTATTTTAGGCACTAAAAATAAAATTTTTTACTTAAGTATCCGAAAAACAGTATCCACTTAATGAAATAAAAAAAATTTTATTTTTAGTGCCTAAAATAAACCTAGAATTTTTTTTGAATTCCCTTTCAACTTCACCCCACCTTTTCAACTTCACCCCAATCTACGGTACGTACCATAATGAGTTAGGATTCCCATTTTATATCCTGATTTGATAGTTTTCATGAAACCGAACCGGAATCCGGTCCAGCACGCTCTAAAAAGTCCCAATACTCAAGGCTATGGGAAGAGAGGGAGGCCCCCAACTTTGTGTCTTAATCCCATCCTTCTTATGAAGCAGAACCAGGATCCGGGTTAGCACGCTCGATTTTGCCCCGGGATACCTCCGGTATACAAAGCAGAACGCAATTTTTAATGGGATACGTAGCTTAGCACGCAAATTATAGGAATACCCCTTTAAGACATCATTGATGACTTTTTTTTTTTTTTTTTGAAAACATCGTACAAGCAAAACTTTATTTAGTAGGGCATCCTTAAAACGTAAATCTTGTTCATCCAGATCCTCTGTTCTGAAATATTTCTAATTTCTCCTTCTTTTTTTTTTATTCACTTTCCCCAATTTCTCTTATTTTTCTGTCTGTCGCTTTCCTTCCATGTCCACGTCCGTCATTCTCTTTTTCTCATACTGCTTTTTTCGCAGAGGTTTATTCCGTCCAAGATAAGTTCTAATACTTTATACTTTTTTTTCAGTGTTGTCAAGAGCGCTGCAGCCACCCGAGAACACTTCAGTGACTTTCGTTTTTGATTCGGACGTGCCTAAATTCGACGCAAAAAGCCATAATTATACAGACTGCTGCGTGGCCAGTAATGTGACATCCTCATGCCTTGGTTTTTGTAACATTCAGAGCATACTCGAAGGAAATACCGGGCAGGACCCGGAGAACTGCGAAACCGATTTCCCGGCTATTGTTAAATGCATGGCTGGTAAGTATCATTAAGGAACGATTAAACCCCGGCTTTGATACGCTTTATAATTTAAACACTATATTTGTCTCCAAGAGATATGTTTATCTCGTGGCATTTGCGTTTGTTCTCTCCGCCAATGAAATTCGCTTGCAGCATCATAGATTCAAAAAGGCATAATAAAATTCCTTATCCTTTCGCGAAAAAATAAAGAGAAAAAAAATAAGTGTGAATTTTTTTTTTTTTTTTCAATCCTCGCAAATATTTTCTTGTCATATCATTCTGCATCTTTCTTTTCACAATAAAATTTCAATTTTTTCTCGTTGGTAAATCCGCTCCAAGAATAGAATATTTTTTCCTGATTAAAAATCAGCAAATAATGCTTCTTTTTTCTCCTCGTTGAAAGTAACTAGATTTTTATTTTTTTATTTTTTTTTTTTTATTCCTCCCCCAAATTGAAAAGCTTCACTTCTGACATTTATCTTAATATGATGACAATGGAAAACAAAGAAAACTTCATTTGTTTATATCAAGCTGTCAAATCAGAAGCGGATGCTGTGAAATGTGCAACATTGTTTTTCGCATACTTTTTCCATTTTATGTATATCTCTCTCTCTCTCTTTATTTTTCAGACGGGAGAAACCATGTCCCGTGTTGTATACAAGAAGGGGTACCCGACATATGTCAGGACGTCTGCAGGGGAGAATATACAATGATCACGGATAACATCAAAACTCATTTCTCGTGTTCGGCTTATACGGAGCAAACTTTGGCTTGCATAGTGGAGGGGATCGAGCTTTTACCGAGCACGCCGGAGAACGTCGAAGTGGAAGCGGAATCGGAAAACTCGTTGAGAGTGACGTGGACCTTGCCGATCGCCAACCCGGAAACCATCAGCGAGTACATCGTTAACGTTACGACCCTAAGGACTTTCGACGAAGACGACGAAGGTGATAGTTACGCGACCGCTTTGGAGAAAAATCGGAAAGAAGAATCGGCGAGCTCGACTCCTAAACCTCCTTTGGAAAGAAAACAAATAAAAGTGCCGGGTTCCTTTCAAACGACGGTTATAAGTCATTTGAATCCGTACACGATGTATGAAATCACCGTCACCGCCGGAAATTCACACGGCTCAAGCTTGCCATCGTATTCGATAAGAGCCATGACGTTGCCGCCGGGTAGGACTAAGCCAAAAACAGTGTCGGACGCTCCGAAATTGCCGGACGTGCGAGGTTGCTGTATAGAACGGAACGTAAGCCATTCCGTTTGCTTAGATAAATTATGCGATCCCGTTCAGTCGGATATCGCCGAAGTAACCGACTTGATGATTTGCGCCCCGTGGGCGGCGAGTACTTTCGGTTGTTTGACCAACGGAGTTGATATTTCATCTTGCTGTAAGGCGAGGGGACTTCCGGATTCTTGCCAAACCTTGTGCACCGGGAACGTGACTCAAATCGATTTCAGCTATTTTAAATGCCTCAAATACATGGGAGATTTTTCGAGTTGTTTGTTTCAAAGTTACGGGGTGTTGCCCAGCGAACCGATCAAATTGAAAGTGACCAACATCAATTCGGATTTCGGGATCGTTCATTGGGAACCCCCGAAAAAGTTAGGTGATACCGTTTTGTACTACAATCTGCGCTACAGACTGCTAGCTACGTACGATAACGATTACAAATTAAAAGCCAAAGTGCGACCGCCTTACATTTTGGAAAGATTGCAAAGCGACGCCGTTTATGAAGTTTACGTCGAAGCCGTCAACATTCACGGAGTTAGCGATCCGTCGACCAGAATCATTTTCCAGACGAAAAGTAAAATAATCGAAGAAAAAATCGAAGAAGCGAATTATTATAACGTGACTGCTTGTTGCATCGATAGCGGGTTGACCGATATATGTTTGCCGCTGTGTACGTATGACGCTAGCATGGTCGATATTAAAAATTTAGCAGGGGTTTGCGGGATGGAATTTCATAAACTGATACGTTGCGGAGCCGGAGGAAGGAATCACGGGACGTGTTGCACGAGAAGAGGAGTACCGAACGCATGTCTTTCCTTGTGCTCGGGCGTCGTTGTGGATTCGTTGCTTAAAACGGCGACCACGTGCATACCCTACATAGGGAATATTGTGCAATGTTTCGAAGAAGGGACTGGGTTGCTCCCCGGCCCGATCGCGGAGTTACACGCGACGGATGTCACCGATAATTCGATTACGCTTGAATGGGAACCCCCGACCGACGGTAGCAACTCCACTGATTACATAGTGCATTATCAAAAGGTTGATAACACGTCTTTACATGAAACCGTTTTAAAATTAGACAATCAAGTGAACACAACCAACACTACCCTTACGCTTAATAATCTTGAAAACGGGCGTTTGTATAAAATTTTTGTGGTTGCTCATAATCAGCACGGGACCTCGTTACCTTCTTCAATTTTGATGATTAACGTTACGAAAATTTATGTAGATTCGAAAGGCATTAAAGCCGTCACGTCTTCCCCCCATTCGTTGGCCGTGTCTTCCCATAGCGCTAATTGGGTTACGATATCCTGGCAACCACCGGAATTTAGCCATTATTCAGAAGCCATTACGTACAAATTATATCATAAAGCCACGTCTGAAAACGAATTCCACGTCGTCGACACGAGCGTTACTTCCCATATGCTCGAAGGGTTAAGCCCTAACACTCAATACATAGCGTATGTTGTTGCCATGTCAAAAGCAGGGCCGAGTCTGCCATCCGAAACTTTAATCGCATGGACGGATCCAGCATATCCAGCTTTCGTAGAACCACCTACGGTTCATCCTATTAATTTAGTAATCGAGGGTAGCAGTATGACTATCCTGTGCATAGCCATGGGCACTCCTATGCCTACGATTTCGCTGTATATTTCTGGTAGATTAGTCAGGCAGGAGACTACAAGGCATATGGTGACCGTTATCCATAACGTTACGAGGGACATGGATGAAATCTCGTGTTACGCAGATAACGGTTACGGGACTCCGATGCAAGCAACGAAAAAAATTACAATAAGCCGTAAGTATTTGAAAAATAAAAAAATAAAAATAAATAATTGTAAGCTTATACTTATAATTTTGTTTCTTACGAATTATAGATGTTCCGCACATATCAGCATCGGGAATCACGATAGCAGCTCACGGGGACACCGTCACTCTTGAATGTCAAGTAGATGCTCATCCTGAACCGAAAATGATGTTTTGGAGGGATCATTCTGGAAGAGTTCCAGTTATACAAGGGGGAAGGAATGATATCAAAATAACGCAAAACTTAAATGTAAGTTTACACCATCTATCGAAGATCCTTTTAGCGCTTAACATTTATTACCTGTTCTCGTCTTCCCTTTTCCGTGTTCGACGATATAGAGTTAGAAGGTGGTGACGTCACACGCCTCTCTAATAATATAATAAGCAATCCTTTCTTTTCGCTAATATTCTACGAGTTAGAAAGGAGAAGGAGATTAATTATGACGTCACAAATTTTTTCAAAATTACACTCTTTTTGTAAAGATAATTTATTTCATATCATAGCCAAATTCCAATTTTTAAATTAAATTCACTTGAGTAAAAAAATTTTTCTATGATAAATTTTAAAGTGTAAATAATTAAAAAAAAAAAAAAAAAAACCATTGAAAAAATTCTATTTCAACAAATCTTAATTAATGAACGATTTAAGATATCTTTGTAACAAATATTTTTATTCTTCGTTTAAAACCTTAATTGTTGTTTTGGTAATGTGTGCAAGAAATATTTAATGTTCCTCATTTTAATTTTTTTGTCTGGTCAAACAAATGCAGTATTCAATTTTTAAAGCCAGAACAGCTTTATTTCTTGTTTAAAACTTTAAAAATTTTTTAATTAATTTTTTTTTTTTTATGCTTGCAATTTAAAACATTTAATGTTAAATGTTCCTCATTTTTATCTTTATTGTCTGGTAAAAATGAATACAATATTTAATTTTTTTTTTTTTAAATATTTATTGATACATTAAATTATGATTTTGGGTGTAAAAATTCTGATTTTACGTAATCTTAAGAGGAGGCTTCACGGATGCCAAAAGGAATGGCTGTTTTCTCCAATACTCGATTTACGATTAAAAAATCTAAATTTTAGGTATCTAACTCCTCTGGTATATCCTTGAATTTTTAGTGCAAGTTTCAACTTGCCTAAAATGTATGGACGGCGGGAAAATAATTAAAAAAAAAAAAAAATTGCGGTCAAAAAACTTTGATTTTGTTTTCCTGGTTTTTGTTTGCTTGAAAAAAGTTGAAACTTGTACCAAAAATACAAGAAAAAGTCAAAGGAGTTCGATAGATACCTAAAATTTAATTTTTTTCCCCGTAAATCGAGTGTTAGACAAAACAGCCATTCCTTTCGGTATTCCGTGAAGCCTCCTCTTAAAAACCCTTGGTCACTTTGAACAAAAAAAAAAAAAAAAAATCTTCCGTAATTTAATGGGGGAGAGATTGAGTACAATCTGCTTACCCGGGGGGGGGGGGGGGGGGGTCAAAATGCTAAAAAAAATGCTTACGTAATTTATGGACGACCCCTTAATGTAACTCAAGTTTTTTATGAATTAAATGGGTAATGTGAATGCGATTGTAGAAAGAAAAGAAAAACGCCTTAAAATAAACGATTATAGTAACGTGTGCTCTTTGAATAGGAATTCAAAAGCAATGTACAACTTTGCATAATCGTCCAATTGAAGGCGTATAAAAAAATATGTGCGAAAATTTCGATTTCAATTAATTTTGAGGTCTGAACAAGCCTGAAGTCTATGGTAGGTAAATAAATACTATAAATGAAATAGATATAAGTGAATAAATAAATAAATCAATAAAAAAAACGGAAAAGGCAAACGAGGAAAGAAAATTAATATTTTCTATTTCGTACTTTTATGATTCGTCATTTCAGTTCCGGTGAAAGCGAGTAATCGAGAAACTGTAAACTTTGATTTCAGGAAAACTACAAGTGGACGATGGAGCTCACCATCCACAAAATCGCAGACGCCGACGAAGGCGATTATTTCTGCCACGCTGAAAACGCGTTCGGTTCTGCCACCCAACCCGTATCACTTAGGATACGAAACGTTGCCGCATCCGGGAACGTTACCCAGTGCTGCATGGAGCAAAACGTATCAAACGCGTGTATGGACGCATGCACTTTCTTTTTAGACATCGACGCTGTGATCGATAAGCCAGAATGCATTAGCGATTTTGACAAACTTATGAAATGTGCCGCTGACGGTTCAGATCACCGCAGCTGCTGCGGTCAAAGAGGAGTTCCGAGAAGATGCCTAGACTGGTGTAGGGGAGAGCCGTTGTTTAATAATAAGATGTGCGTTCTTAGCTATACAAAACAAATCATGTCTTGTTTCCAGGAAGGAAGAGGTAAAGATCGTAAGTGGCTTTTATGTTAAAAAGTAGAATTTTTTATTTTAAATGTATTTTTTTCTCTTTTTTTTATTTGTAGAAAAACTACCGGGTCCGCCTCAGAACGTGCATGTGGAACCGATAGATGCTCATTCTGTATATATTAAATGGGACGTGCCTATTAAAAATCCACACACAGTGGTTATGTACAGGGTGTTTTGGAGACAAATA
Organism: Liposcelis bostrychophila; assembly: GCA_037577465.1. NCBI lineage: Eukaryota > Metazoa > Arthropoda > Insecta > Psocodea > Liposcelididae > Liposcelis > Liposcelis bostrychophila. The sequence continues at coordinate 24,252,613 of CM075213.1, forward strand.
GGATCCAAAAATCCAATGAAGAACGATACCAAAGAAACGAGACTGAAAATAACAGGATTAAAGGAAGGGGCGACGTATGAATGCGTCGTCAAAGCTGGTAATCATATAGGAACAAGTACCTTAACGGAACCAATTCGATTTACAACGGGTGATAAATATATTATGTCAGCAGCCAGTATTGGTAAGTTTAAAAAAAGGAGATACCTTATCTTATCTTGATAAAATTTTTCTGAATAACTTAATTTCTTTTTTTAAAGGTTCTGATTCTTCATCAGTCGGTGTCATTATCGGCATTGTATTGGCTGTTTTTATTGTTGCCTCGTTACTCGTTGGGGCAGTTTGGTTCCTAAGAGTTAGAAGAATGTTAGGAAGAAAGTCTACCGGCGGAGTAGCTTTCGAGAACCCTAGCTATCTCAGGGAAGTTAATATGGATAGAACGCAGGTAAATTATAGTTGTGAATTAATTTTGTGGGTAGCTGAAGAACTCGACATGATTTATATACATTTTGCTGCAAAAAGATAGCTACCATACTCTAGTTATTAACATTAAAAAATTCTTCTTATAACAAAATTTAAGCTTATCGAGTTCTTTTCTGCGGTACAGATTTAATATTTTTTAAAGTTTTTATCATCTTTATGAATTAATTTTTTTTTTTTTTTTTTTTTTAAGGGTCCGGCACAATCTACGGATACGCAAGCTTATCATTTAAATGGAATATCAAACACTGTGGCTCCTGAAGGAACCACAGTCACACCCCAACCAGGGTGGAAGCAAGAAGCTCTTCACGTGCCTCCCTCATCTGAGGTCCCTCCGTCCCTATATGAAGAATTAAAGCTCGGTCAGGATGGAGTCGGTTTTAAAAGACTCAAGCCTTAGTATCAGGCCTTTGAATCCTCAGGATTCTAAATCATTCGGGAAAATTATTAAATCGACGGTGCTGTAAATATCCCACTTGATAAAAAATAACGTAGTCTTCTACCTAAAAGGTACAAAAAAAAAAGGTTTACCTGCAATTTATTTATAAGAAAAAAAATAGAACAAAAAAAAATATTTGAGTGGGTTACTTTTATATATTGAAGTAAAAAATGGATTTACAGCGATTGAATCGCTGATAATTGAGAGAACAAAAATCTGGAATCCAAAGAAAATGTTGCAATCCGACAATCAGGTTGCTTTTTTAAAAAAAAATGTTTCTAATTTAATTTAAGAGTTTTCTTATTTGTTTCATTGAATGGAGAAATCATCGTTGGCCAATTAACGAAACAAATGGGTTAAAAATCAGCTAAGTGTACTTGAGTAGAAATGTCAAACTCTTGTCATATATATTGTAAAAAAAAAAGAAGATAGTAGCAAAATTTTAATATGAATACTGGTTATATATTTTTATTTAAAATTAATAACTTCCTAGAATAGAGTAGATTCCCTGTGAATAGATCTTGGTCTCTCCAACTTATCCCAAGGCAATCTCTCGCTTTTCCCAAAAAACAGGTAAAAAATATACGAAAAAGCAAATACAGCAATACAGCTATAAAAGACCCAATTCCAATTTTCCCCGTTGACCGTCAAAAGCCCAGCTATAACCGGCCCAAGCAAACCTGCTAAATTAGCAATAGCATTCGATATACCCGATATCAAATTGGTATAACTAGGACACATATCTAAAAAGGTAAGCAAATAACCGCTTGCAAGAGTTAGTTCTACTCCGATTACACACAATACAAAACAACCTAAAACGACATATCTATATGCGCAAGTCAACAAAGTCACTGCGAGTAAAGACGATGTTATGACAATTAACCCGATAATTATAAATGTTTTTCGAAGAAAATTTTTGGTGACTTTAAATTTTTTACGAATTTTTTCGAAAAAAAATGACATAATGATTCGGCAAAAAAAAGCTCCTATAAAGGGTAAACCTGATAACATTCCATTTGATTGCAAATCCAGGCGGTGTACGTCTTTCATGAATAAAGGTAACGTTAAGAGGATCGTTATGAAACCATAACTAACACCGAAATGAGTTATGATATAAGATATTATGGGCATCGATGAAAACATTTTTCGCCAGGGAATAGGTAAATTTTGATTTTTTATTTGTATTTTACTTGTAAGGTACTCTTTCTCTTCTTCTTTAATAAATGGACAATGATCCGGATAATCATAAATCCAAAAAAAGTAAGCTATTCCACATGAAATCAACCAGATAGTTGACGCATAAAATGTAGATGTCCAACCTAAATAAGAGCACAATAAGCCCTGAGCCGGGAAATTTGTGAAGCTGGCGAAAGGAACTCCAGCCAAAGCCCCCCCGACTAGCAACTGTCTTTCATCCTGCACGACCCAATGGCCTAACACGTCGTAAAACGCTGGAAGTATAAAACCTCCGAAAAACCCAGAAACTATTCGAATAACAAAAAATATTTGAGGTTCTACTCTCGCTACTTCTGGTAGAAACACATGAGTTACACCAGCCCCAATCATTCCACTTATTAATACTCTTTTTCCGCCGTATCTATAACTCAGATAACCTCCAACAAATGGCCCGATTAAAAATCCGTAAAAGGCTCCAGAAATTAAATGTCCCCTGAGCCCCGACGACCATTCAAATTCGTAGAGCGATTTATGCGAATAATCTCCTGTGTCCGGACAGTCCGGATTTTCCGTCTGATTTCTTTCGGTTGCTTTGACCATGCAAACCATTGCAAAGGAAACGAAGATTCGGATGTGTGTGAGATTATAAACTGACGTAAAACCAGCTAAAACGATGGCTAATCTTGCTGAACAGCACAACCTCGGCCGTTCAGAATCAGTGTCATTGGATGGGTTCCGATTCATATTCTAAAAAATTAAGGACATTTGTTTAACAGTTTGATTATGATGCGACGTATCAAGCAATTAATTCACATACCTAGGATTTCTTTAAGATGGCAGAGATTGAGAAGGAGAAATATTAATTACTATTCCATGAGTAATCATGATGGGAAACAAAATTAAAATAAGATAAAAACGATGTGAACCAATTCGTCAAACGCAAAGTAAACATCGTTTCTGCAAGGCGCAGTAAATATTTTGTTTTGTCGCAAAAGCAGAAGAAAAAAATACCGTTGACTATTACGAAACATTCCCGATGGGGGTCGGAGTGGTGACTCGATTCATCTAGCGGCATCGTGATCAATGAAGTTAAGCAGCATTGTGAACGGCCAGTTAGTGGATGGGTGACCACCGACACTTTCTCCCTCTAGCAGGGATTGTAGGAATTACTTATACAGTCATCTTAACCTCATAGTACAAGTAGTTCCTAAACAAAAACAAAAACCGAGTTTCAGACCGCAACGTCAAATAAACTACGAAAGAAATAAGACTGACCGAAAAGTCAATTAAACTACCATTAGTGCATGGACATGGCAATCTAGCCCGTCCAAATAAAGTCAAAAAAAAAAAAAAGTTTGGGAAAGAATCTCTAATGTAAATGTATCGCAAATCCACCCAATAGAACTCGACTATTTTATACGGCTCACTCTCTGGATTTGGCACCTAAAAGCAATTTAAAAGGAACAAATTGAAGAGAACTTTGTTCGAAAAAAAAAAAACATTCCCGATGCATCAGGACACATTATAGGCCGAATTACACACGGCTAGTGTACTAGCTCGTCTCCTATATTTAACTTAAGTATAAGCTACTAGCTCCTACTAGCTAGCGAGTAGTTTGTACAAAAGTTAAATATAGGAGACGAGCTAGTACACTAGCCGTGTGTAATTCGGCCTTATGAAAACTCAGGAAAAGAATCACGGATATACTTCAGATCTTGCCAATAAAATTCGACAATAACGTACGGGTCATTGTCTTCACTGGGAACCTTAAAACAATTTAAATAATTTACAAAAGAAAGAAAACACTAATTTAAAAAATAAAAAAAAAGACACGACGTCGGCTGAGTGGCGAGTGTGCTCGACTCCGGAACGAATGATCGTGTGGAGTCTTGGTTCGAACCTGATTTCAGTCAAGGTTTTTTTCCGCCAGCATTCACCTCTGATACTCATGTGTATATCATGTGAAGAAGACCGATGTGTCACAGAGTTCGGGTTCCGCTCATTCGTAAAATACCTTTGCGATATGAGTGCCCCGTTTTCGAGCTCGTCACTCGATACATTAAGGGGTAAGACGTAGTAACGCCTAAACCTTACACCAGAAACCGAACTTGGTAAAGGTAGGCGCCGGGTCATAGGGCTTCATGTCCTGATTATGCCGAAAAAGAAGAAGAAAAAAATAGACTAACATAAAATACTCACTGTCGGAAAAATAGTTAATGGTAAATTCCATTTTAAATTATGTTCGTTTAAATTATCCACCAACTTTTGTAACAGTCTTATCTTCTTATAAATCCAACGACTGAGTAAAACCTGTTGATTTCGGGGCAAGTTTTCAACTTGAACCCTCGTTTTAACCAGGTCCGGATCAACACCAAGGGGGTCGGAGTGGTGACTTGTACATGTAGTGGTTTGGCTATCAATAAAGTTAAGCAGCATTGATGCGGGCCAGCTTCTGGATGGTTGACCGCACCGACACTCTTCCCCTCTGGCGGGGATGGCGGGAACTTAAAATGCAGTCATCTTAATCTCACTGTGCGAGTTGGTTGTCGCATGCCAAAAAAGAAAAAGTGCCAGACCTGCGCAAGCAGTTAGTAGAATACAGAAAAAAAGACCTGCGTAAGCAGTTAATTGAATAAAAAAAGAAAAAAAAAAAAAAAAAAAACACCCATTAAACATGCTTATGTGAGATAAAAACACAAAACACGTGTTCAACGCAAACCGGTAAGCGATAAGACAGATTTAAAAAGCTAATGCTTAGTCTACACCTAGCATTATGTAACGTAGAAGTAATAATTTATGGGAAGCATGTTGCATTTTTTAAGGAAACGAATCATAACTTTACACATAATTTTTACTTTTTTTTTGTTTTGTGGCTTTTGGAAAAATATTGCTCCAATAAATGTAAGTTGATAAAAAAATGTTAGAACTAGGCCTATTACACTTTTTTTTTATTATTTTTTATTTTTTTTTTTAAGGTTCAACGAGAAATTATATTCTTGTTACCAGAAATTTTAACCGAGGAGGAGATCGGAACTGAAAAAGTGGATACAAAACTTGTGTTAGTATTTTTTTTTTTAAGCACACTGTAGCTGTGTCCTAATCATTAATTTTTGTCTTTTTTTTTTTTTTTTTTTTTTTGTAGAGATTTGCTGAAATTCAATACAACGTTAACCCATGTGATAATTGATGCTTTGACAAATCTGCCCTTAAATCAAGATTTTCAAGAAGAAATCATGTTTTTCGAAAAGTAAACATCGTTTCTGCAAGGCGCAGTAAACATTTTGTTTTGTCGCAAAAGCAGAAGAAAAAAACACCTAAGCAAAGTTTGTGGTCAACATCATAGACCGGTCGATTAATGAACTATCCACAAAATGACAGTTGAAATATTTTTTAATTACATAATCAGTGGTAAGCTCTAAAATATGAAGTAACGGTATTTACATTGGAATACACAAAAGAAAAAAAAATTACTCAAAAAAGTTCACTGTTTGATTCTTCTGGAGTAGAAGCTCTTGATTCATCATCGTTATCTTGTTCGGTATCCGGGACATCAGATATCAACTCTTCTGGAGGCAATTCCGATTCATCATCCGAATCGTTATTTGTGGTCTAAAACAAACAGAAAAATTATTTAAAAAAAAAAGATTAAATTTTTTTTATAATTGAGAAAAATACCTGCGAGAGTATGTCGTTTCCTTGAATATCTCTATTTTTTAAAACTGCTATAGTTATACAATCCAATGGAATTTTGTTAAGGACTAGCATCCCTTTAACCTCTAAGGTGATTCTTTCACATAAAGACCTGATAGCTGGAACGTGAGCAGCAGTGATTGAATCGCTTGTGATCTGCAATCAAATAGAAAATTATTTTAATTATGAATATTATAAAACAAAAAAAGAAAAAAAAAAGATTTTACCTTCGAATGACAGCATATAGCGTGTAAAAATCTCGTGACGCCTTGCAATGTTTTCAGCACTTTCAAAACTTCATTGGATTTAATCCTCAAAGCGGTTTCCATTACAGGCATCCCTTTTGACAAAAATAATTGAATTATGGCCTGAGACCGCTGAAAAAAAAATTTTTGAACGTTTAAAGTGATTTTTTGGAATCAACAAATACATTTTTTTTTTTTTTTTTTTGCTTCGAACCTTAAGTAAAGCCGCTAAATTAATCCGGGATGACTGGATTTTAACTACCTCCACAAGGGTCAATGCCGTGTGAACGATCTTTTTCCACAGTTCCAAACAAAGTTCGTGATCTTCCTGAACTTTAGCTAATTCGGTCGAAGCACCGGATACCAAATTTTCACAAAGAGCTCGGTAAAGGAGAGGAAAATTTGATTTATTGATCGTTTTCAAAGAGTCCATAGTATCCTCTTTTCCCGTAAGTTTCTCGACTTCATCCACGGCAACCTGAGCTAATTTTTTTACAACTTCCAGTTTGTCGTCGATCGTCGCAAAATACGTTTTCAATAAAACGTCGACGTTTTGATTAAAAGCGGGGCCTTTTTCCGGAGCTCCGTGAACGGTAAACCAGGGTTTGCATAATAATTCGTAACACAGAGAAGACAAAATATTATTTTGATGATGGCCATGTTGGAAACAGATTTCTATGCTTTTAACGATGCTTATGGCTCCTGAGAGAAGCAAAACATTTTTACTGAAATTCGCGAGATAATCTGCGGCCTGTGATGCCAAATTGGTGATGGTTGCTATGCTTTGAGAAGTCGTCGAACTGGACAAAATTCTAAAAACATCTGAAATATTCATTTTAAAATAATTAATACGTAATTCGATAACTTTTGAACAGAGAGAAAAAAAAATTACCTCTTAATAACGGACGATTGTTTGGATTTTGAAATCCTCGCCAAGATAATATAACAGCGATTGCTCGAAGACCCGCAGCAAAAGCGAGTTTGATGTCAGCCGCGTCTTTCGGATACATTCCTAAAGCATCGTAAACTCCATCGTTCGCTTCTAAAAGATCTTTACAATATGAAGATAATAAATCTAATTTCACGCAGAGTTTCGGTAAAATTTTAATCGAGCCTTCAATGAAAGTGTCAGCATCGAGATGTTCAATCACCGAGAAAATGGGTTTACTCTTCATGTTAAAACCGCAACGTTTTTCTTTAAATATATATTCGGCTTTGCAAATGAAATCTTCTAATAAGAAAAGCAAATCGGCTGGACCAAGCTCAGGCTGAAAAAAAAAAAAATCATAAATTTTCCGTTAAAATGTTTAATAAGTTAAAATATTTTTTTTTTTTACCTTTTCTGTTGGTCGATACGTCCACGAAATTTCATCGACCAAAATGTCGCTTAATTTTGTTTTTTTAAAAACGACACTCGGATTTAAACTCATATCGATTCTTAGCAATCGTAAAGTATGGGCATGAAGCTCGCGAAAATATCCTCGAAAAGCGTGAAGATGGCATTCTTCGTGAGCAGCTGCTGCATGTCCAATTACATCGACGGAAACGGATGCGTTTGTAGCAGGAAGTTCGCTGTTGTCTAAGTTACTCTTATTAAGAAGATTACCAAGAGCCTGGCTAGGACCCTGGCTAGGAGCTTGGCTAGAAGGCCCTGGTTCTGCAGCAGTGCCATCTGATTTACGTTTCTTTCCTTTTTTTGTTTTTTTCCTGAATCGAAAAAAGAACAGCAGTTAACAAAATTGGACTACTACTTCTATTTTTATAGAGCTTGATTTAAATGACTTACGGTTCACTGCGTTTTTTAACGGCAGGTTTTTGAATAGGAGCATAAAACTGACAGAGAGGAGGCGTATATTCCGGGATAAAATGCTGATATTTTACAATAAGTTTTCGAACTTCAATTAGTTGCTTAATACGAATTATGACCTAAAAGAAAAAAAATCAGGCTTTTGACAAATCAAAAAAAAAAAAAAAAAAAGACATTTATGCACTTACTCTTTCAGTAGTTTTTTGGCAGCAAAAAGCGTTAATGCTTTCTATAAAAAAATTGGCACAGAGGTACAAGCAATCGATAATCATTTTCTGTTCGGTAAAATCGAATGAGCCAAACTTATCAAAAACAGACGGCGCTGGGATTATTACAGATGCACACATAATAGGTTCAATTCTGCTGAGATTATCTTCCGAGCACCAAAGAAGTCTCAATATTGACGGTATAACAGGTACTGGAATATTCCTTTTTAAAAATTAATACAACAATTAGTTATTGTTAATAACAAAAAAAATTTACAAAATGTTTTTCCACAAAAAACTTACAAATTTTTATCTGTGTTTAACTTAATAATGAAATCAAGAATTGGAAAAACAAGTTTTTTATCATCTGCAATTTCTAATCCATACTGAAGTGACATCGGAAAATATTCGCATCTAAAAAATAAAGAGCATTAAAATACTAGAAAAAAATGAATTCGTGTATATAATTTTTTAACACGTACTCCAAATCTATATTTCTTGCAAACAAAAAATCCAAGGCCTGCTTGTAAGCCTGGTCATTCCAAATTTTAAAAAATTTAAAAAATTTCTCGTTCTGCTTGTTTTCTCTTATCATTGTAGCTAGCTCGTCGTAAAAAAAAGCTCTTTTAGATTCGCAAGACGCTCTTGGACCCATAGCTAGATCTGTGAAAAATTTAAACAAAAAAAAATTATAAAATGACAAATTACTATACTGCATGAATTAATTGACCGAAAATAGCTAAAATTATCGATTAAATTACCAAGCAAAGAATTCGTTTCCTTGAATTTTTGTTCGAAATTTTCCGGTTCGGTATTCGCAACAGCATGTTTTGCATACATGACTGCAGCAACCACTCCTTTCCTATGCAATTCAACATTAAAAGCAGAGATCTGTTTTTGGATGAACATCTGCAATTCATCTTGCGCTCCTAAGGCATCATCAGTGAAATTGGAGAAAATTAAACTGGCTATTACATCGACTAAGGTGCGAACTTGCATGGCTTCTAAATCTGGTAATTTCATCAAGAGTCCCATTATTGATACCGTATGCTCGCTTAGAGTTTCTAAACACTTCTGGGTCAAATGCGTTAAAACCATTAACGCCATATTTATATTCGCGCATGTACCGGAACCAATATGAAGCAAGAGATCACTAATCTAAAATTTAAAAAAAATAAACTAAGTTAACTGTTTTTTTTAAAAAAATAGTTCTTTAGCCATCTTTTTACACGTACCACATTTTGCCTCAAATAAAAACTGTAATTAGTGAAAGCAGCTTCATAAATGGCTGCACCGAAATCAGCAATTACAGGTTCGTATGATTTTAAAAAAATCGACGCGAGCTCCAATACAGCGGAAGAGTATTCAACAGCAACAACTAAAAGTATCTTAAAAAACTCTTCAACATGAGTTGCCTCCAGTACTCCTGCTTTTATTTTATTACGCATCAGCGCTGCCATTTGACTTTTCCTGCCAAACACATTAGAATATATGATAATCAGGATAACGAAGTCGACACATCTGAAAGTTAAAAAAAAAAAAAAAAAAAAAAAAAAAATGAGTATAAAATTCTAACACTGAAAACTTTTTATAAACAACTTTTAAAATTTCTCATACCTGAGCTCGTTAGGAGTCTTTACATTAGTGATAATTTTAATCCACGCATCCGTCATCTGTTTAGAAGACATAAGTGAAAATTTTAAATTTTCAAAAGTTAATTTAAAGTACGAATTTTCATCTATTATTTTCTTTTCATTCTTCTTTCCGTCTTTTTCTGTATTTTCAGTGAGTCTTATTGCGTGATGCTGGATTGTGAAAGGTAAGTTGTGACGAAGCGAATTTACAACCTAAAAAAAAAAATACAATTTAGCACATTTGTTAAAGGGAAAATTATTTAAATTACTGGATACCTCTGGTAAATCAGACTGGTCACATCTGGTCACCACAAACTGAACCAATAACGGCAAATATTCAGCCGGGCATTTCTCTAATCTATTTATTATTTTTTCTCGAACTTGAGCCCGCAATTCTTGATTTAAGGGCAGATTTGTCAAAGCATCAATTATCACATGGGTTAATGATGTATTGAATTTCAGCAAATCTCTAAAAAAAAAAAAAAGACAAAAATTAATGACTAGGACACAGCTACAGGGTGCTTAAAAAAAAAAAAAAATACTAACACAAGTTTGGCATCCACTTTTTCAGTTCCGATCTCCTCCTCAGTTAAAATTTCTGGCAACAGGAATATAATTTCTCGTTGAACCTAAAAGAGCAAAAAAAAAAAATAAATAAATAAAATAAAATAAAAAGTAATAAAAAAAAAAAAAAAAGTGTAATAGGTCTAGTTCAAACATTTTTTTATCAACTTACATTTATTGGAGCCACATCAATAATTTCAAAAAATTTTCCTGCAATTTTATTCTCCTTTGCTCTATTCAAGAAACGAAACTGACGTAGCATTGAGCTGACTAAGCTGAAGTCTGCATTTTCAGGATCTTGGCTGCAAGACAAAAAATTAAAAAATTCACTCCAGAAATATCACTTTTTCTTTTTATCATTTTATAATTACTTACGCTTCAAGAATGAAGTCTGCAATTTTATTCAGAAGTAACTCACACAACCCTGTCTGAATGCAATCAGCCTGCAAAAGTAGTCTCATAATCGGCTCTTGCACAGGCCCTCTAGCAACTTCGCAGTCATCTGCTGTTTGCGTATGAGCTAACATTTTTTTTAAATTATCAACATCAACAATATGACTTTCTAACGATTTTAAAAACTTTTCTTCACTATTGTCTTCTTTAATCTTCTTGTTTACATTAATCATAAAAATAGCTTGATCTTCAGCTGCAATTTAAAAAAAAAATTTAATAGTTTTTTTGACATATTAAATCAGAAAAAAAAGGTGCAACTAACACAATAAATAGGATCCCATTCGAGGTAATCTAACAGCTCCACATGATTCAACAATCTCTTCGTAGTATGTTTTCTTTGTTGGTGTTTTGCTAGTTACTACGTTTTCTTTTTGCAAAGTTTGTTTTTTGACTGGGGACATACTTAGTAGAAAAGAACTGTTCTCTTTCTCTTTCGTGTTATTATGCTTTTGAGTTAAAACCTGACTTTTAGCAGGAGTTGACTGTTGCTTTTGTGTCATTGATCTCATTAATGATGTACTTTGTCTGTTGTCACAATCCATATTATCATCTTCATCTTCAGATGAAAGACACAAAGCCTTTGGTACTTCCTCCGTTGGAGTTTCTGACTTTTTACTTTCATTCACAATTAAACTCGTGTTATCCGGTTTGGTAATATCAGAACCCCGATTACTGGTATGCAACAGAAAGGAAGGTTTGTTAGTACGTCTACGACTATTACGAAACATTTTTACTTAGTTTTAGCAATTATTCTATTCAAAACATTTACTCTTTTGGTTAGAACTTAGATTAGACATAAATAGCGCCAATTTCCGAGGTTAACGTGGCATCAGAAGGCGAATGCAGCGCTCTATTGTTATTGTTTACTTTTCGTATTTTACCGGTAAAGTAGAGAGTAGGAAACGGGCCGATTATAATTACGATAAAATTGTAAATTTTACGTGATAAGTACCACATTGAACGAAAAAAATACTGGAAAATGACAAACTGTAGTGTACCATGTATGTTTGACTTATACGCGTTTTTAGAATAGAAAAAAACTTGTTAGTACTTACATTTAATAACTTTGAGGTTAATAACTTATTAGATCAATTGATCAATAAGAAAATTTATGATTTGTATCACACTTTTTAAAAATATGTGACTGACATTTGATTTTTAATAACAACCTATTGAAAAAACCGTTTTTCCAAGATTTGTTCCATTTTCAAAGGCAGGTATATGGGTGGGGTGAGGGAGAATCTCAAAAAATTCTACACATAAAAGAAAAAGGTTTTTTCACTTACCTAAATAGAGACAAAAAAAAAAAAAAAAAAGAAATTTTGAAGTCAATATTATTAAGTCACCATTCAGGTGCTATAGGGGAGAGCCCTGTAGCACCTGGGCAATGTAGCTGACTTGGGTTGTGAGAAGAACTTGTGCCTTAAAAAACTGGTCTTTCAGGAAAAGGGGATCTTTTTAGTGCTAAATAAAAGAATTTTTCGGGATTTTTTGTTATTTTAAAAAAAATTGTAAAATTATTTCTGTGAGCATTGATTTGTGAAAAAGGTATGTATTACTATTAGAGGGATGGTGCAGCATTCTGGAAAGATAAATTTTGAACTGATTTCTCTTCACGGAAAGCCGTCTGGTGAGCGTTTACATATCGGTTCATTTTTATGAAAAACAGGTAAAATCAAACCGAAATGTCAACGCTATTATTTCAACCCTCTAAGCAAAATTTTAAAGTAGTACCTGTATCACATAATTACTTCATGTGTTGAAGAACACATTGGGTTGTTGGATCACTTTTTAAAACGTAATTTTTTGTAAGAAAAAAATATTTGAAAATGCCGTGTCCGAAATGGCGGAAAGTGTTTACATTTAGGCGACCTGACCCTATATCGATAACTTTTTCAATTTATCGCCATCACTAAATAGAACTCGACTATAGGGGGTCGGAGGGGTGACCGATTCAAGGCAGTATCATCGCGATCAATGAAGTTAAGCAGCATTGAGAGCGGATAACTGCTGGATGGGTGACCATGAAGTTTCCTCCCCACTAGCGGGGATATTGGAAACTACAAATGCAATCATCTTAACCTCATTGTACAAGTAGTTTTCAGTAAAGCTAGAACCGGTGGTGGGAAATACTTAATACTTAGTCCATGGCCAATGGATACGCTCCGAAAGCCAAATAAAGAATAAAAAAAACTGACTATTTTATACGGCTCACTCTCTGGATTTGGCAAAAGCAATTTAAAAGGAACAAATTGAAGAGAACTTTGTTCGAAAAATTTTAAATGAACGAACAAGTCAGAATATAGTTACCGGTAATATACACTTTACCGTCGGAAATATTGTTAGCGGTAAATTCCACTTAATGTTACTCTCATTCAATTCATCCACCAATTCCTTTGAAACATTATGGGGTCGGAGTGGTGAACAATCCAGAATAGCGGCAATCGTAATCAATGAAGTTAAACAGCATTGATGGCGGCCAGCTTCTGGATGGGTGACCGCCGAAGCTCCTTCCCTCTGGCGGGGATTGCAGGAACTACAAATTCAATCATCTTAACCTTATTGAAAGAGTAGATTCTGTAAAGTCAGTTTAGTTTAGAAACCGAATATATAGACCTGCGAAAGCAGTTATGGAATAAAAGTAGACCTGCGAAAGCAGTAATGGAACAAAAAAAAAAAAAAAATCGATTTTTTTTAAAATCCAACCCCTAAGGGCAATCTGCTGATTTCGCGGTAGCTGTTCCACCTGTGCTCGAGTCTTTATCGCATCAGGGTCAACACCCATTGATAATCAGATAAATACAAAAAAATATGATAAAGCACGTGTTCGTTGAGGACCCATTTCATTGAATGCGGTAATAAAAAAAACGTAACATGTTGGCTTTGCGGAGGATATTTATCGCTGATTTTCGATTTGGAAAAAAAGACTGCTAAAGAACTAAAACAATTCTATGAGGAAGAGGATGAAAAAGCGAAACAAATACGCAAAAAGTATTCCGCCAAAAAATGGACCTGAACCAATAAACTTAACAAATTTTTTTATAATTTTTAATTTAAAAATTTTCGTTTTTAAGGAGATGGTTTTGTTGTAATGGATGTTTTAAGCCTTAATTTTTTTAATAAATAATTGAGACTTAAAATTACACGTCAGAACTAAAAAGGTAAGTTTGAATCTGGTTAGGTGACCGTTTGCTACGGAAAAACAGTAGCAATGGAATTTGACTCTTAAATTTGTCTTATTACGTTGTTAAGGTGCAGAAGATCGTAATATTAATTTTTTTTGAGTATCTAAAAAAATGTTGGTAAAAGTATGAGTTTGATTTAAAATTTTTAAAATCGTTAAGTAAATATTACAAGGTTTTATTTGGAAATTCTTAAAAAATAATGTATATAAAATTTCAAAATATTCTTCAAACAATACAAATAAATAGTTAAATTGTGGAATCATTTTTGTTGTGTGATTTTATTAAAATCAGGGTGCGTGTAGCCGTCCTGTATTCCTATATTTCAATATTTCAATAATATCCTATATTTGTCTTACACCCAAAAAAATGAATATGCTTCGTTCACAATACAAGCGATGTTACTTAGCTTTAAGTGCTACCTTTCGAGCTAAATAATGGGAAAACATTTTTGAGCTGTGATACCTTTGTTAGATTCGAAAAAATTTTCGAGAAAACTCGAATCGAAATTTACCACATAAATTCTTAAGTCCTAAAAACTTTTAAAGTAAAAGAAAGGTTCCTATGAAATTTCTGCCTTTTTCGTGAGTGTCGAAGTGGATCAAAAACAGTCGTAAACAGGCCAAATTAAGCCTGGTCCTAAATAAAATGTTCAAAAAGTTCAAAATTGGTGCCTTGAAAGATCCCTAATTTTCTCGGTTTTCGTCCCCAAAGTCCCTAGATAAAAAAATTACGAAAGTCGTACGCCTCATCTCAGATAGTAGTACGCCCATAAGCTAAACATTGGGGAAAAATTTTTTTTTGGTAGTACAGCGTACTACTATCCCAGACGCAATAGTAGTACCCCATAAGCTAAGTATTGAGGCCTTTTTTCTAATAGTAGTACATGTACTACCATGGTAGAACGTCTGGCAACGCTGCAAGGCTAGAACGGTTCGTTAAGCCTGGAATTGTTTTTCTACTTGAAAAAAAAAAAAAAATATGAAATAAGAAATTAGTGCAAAAGCAAGGTGATCTTGATAAGATCTTATAATCTTCTCATTGAACATTTTAATGTTTCAATTTTTGATTTTTGTCCTATTTTTCTAAAATTTGTCTGTATTTTTTTAGGACACGATACGCACCCTGGATTCTGTTGCAGTTAACATAAGAAATACTACAACAAATGCATTTCCACAGTATATGAAAAAAAGAAGTAAACTTATAAAAAATCGGCTTATTTTACAGGATTCATTTTCTAAGATAGTCAATTTGATTACTATGAAAGATGCACAAGTTGCATAGGTACCTTGATGATACCTTAAAGCTTCTCATAAGATCAGGTTTCTCATGTAACTGTTTCTCAAGACCGCCGCTCCTTCTTCAAGCGCTACACGGCTAATTGAGTCAGTCAGTCGCGAAGCAGGTGTTAGGTAGAAATGACGGTTAATAAAAGTAAATTAAGGATGACTTAAAAGAAATATCTGTTGTTTACAATTGTCGTTACTCGATTTAGTGCGTTAATTTTTTTTTCAATTTTCTTGAATTAAATGATAACGGAAATTTTTCAGTATTTTCCTTTGTGAAATTTGCGGTATAAGGTTCACTTGTATTAGCTGTGACCTTTGATGGTCCTTTCGCGTGTTAAGTGCTTTAAGAAAAAAGAAATAAATCAACGGAATCTTCTCATAAAGGATCTTTAAAATTAGTAAATGATAAGGCGATGTGCATGTGATTAAATGTATGAAAAGTAATATGAAGAAGGATTAGGTTTAGTTATTTCGACATTTGAGATTTTTTTTTTTTTTCAAAATATACCTAAAATTAAGGTGAGATTTTTTTATTGAAAGGGTCAATATAAAATATCAGAAATGATAGCAGTTAAAAAATCTATTTATTGCTTTCCCTTGTCTTTAAAAGGAATGATACACAGTATTAATTCGTAATTTTATTTTATTTTAGCCGTTACGGCTTCATTTAATGTGGTTCTCAAATGAAGAAATTAAATAATCCTTAATTTGTGAATTGAATTTGAAATTTTTTTTTTAAATTGTAGTGCTTCGTTTTTGAAAAAGTTCCATGATAACTTTATGAGGTAATTCATAAAATCAAAAAATAAAAAATAAAAACTTTATGAAAAGTGAAATGAAAGAAAAAAAGAAATATGAAAAGTGTTTGCCGTTGTTTGAAAATGTGTGAAAAAGGATGAAATGCTGTGGGAATGACCCGAATCCAAGTCCTACCTACATAATGCACCATCATTCAATGGTACGGAATAATCACATTAACGGGAATATTAATCACCACATTAAGCTGCCATCGAACGGACACGTTCAGAGTAAGTACATATCGTTTTAAAAAATCGTTTAATTATTTAATTAAAAAGCTGTTGGACGCTTTTTATGCCGTATCGGGAGGGCAAAACACGTTTTTTGCCAAATGGAGATAATATCCTGGCAATGTGGCATGATCTCGGCGGAATTCCTTACGTCTTCTTTATGATAAATACCGGTTCAAGTATAACATTCACTTGACATTGAATGTATCTGAAACGTTCATCAATGGAAAAGAAAGATTAAGAACTATGTGTTTAATGTAAAAATTAAAAGGAAAGCCTATAACTTTTTTTTTCCTTATAAAAAAAAAATGTCTTAATATTTTTTAATTAATATTTTGGTAGCTAAAGAAATTAAATGCTAATTGAAAGCGGTTTTATACGTATATTTAATACCATATATATAATAATTTCATTCAATTTAAGATAATATGTAAGATTTATTTTATGTTTGTATAACATCTAAAAAATAATAAATTTTAATCTACACAATATAAAGAGATAGGAATACTCTATAAATTTTAAAACGACGCAAACAATTACAATGTTGATCTGACAGAAAAGATGAAAGATTAATCGTGAAAGTAAACTAATATTTTCAGGACTCGAACGGAATGACTTTGTTTTCTTAAATTCAGTCTCCTTTTTTTTTTTTTTGAGTGCCGGTGCTTTTTGAATGGAGAACGAGTATCCCAACCAGAAGTAGTAAAAAAAAGAGAAACAAATTTAAAAAGTAATGAAAATATTTTTATCGATAAATGCAACACATTAGTTTTTTTTTTTTTTTTTTTTTTTTTTTTTTTTAAATTGAAAAGGAAGAAAACCTAAAATACATTTAAAAACTTGCACTATACTTACGGTATATGCAAATTAAAGTTTTAAACAAACTGGTCCAGAACCAGAAAGATTAGAGAGGAAAATTATTTTATGATCCAAGATTGGCACGTGGACAGAGGAATAAAAAAAAATATTTTCAACGGATATTTAATGCCGGTCGTCTTGAACTTGACCTCATGGAAGAGATTTTCCGTTAGTACGATGGTTTAAGTGGAAAAAGGAAATAAAACAGTCCGTTTTAATAAATATTTTACAAAATCTCGGTAGAAAATATCAGCAAGTCACTGATGGAATTTCTTTTTTGTGGAAGCATGCTGAGATATCATCTGGGAAAATAAAAGCCAGTTGTGAGGTGCCATTAAATGCATAATAAAGATTTGCTTGTAAGTTGTAGCAACTTTGTTGATTCTCAGACAGTCTTCTTATTCCTCACGGATAGAGTAATTTACGAGCTGATAGCTCGTGGTGATAGCATGTGGCGGCAAAAATTTGAAGTTTTTTTGCGCCGCTTTTTCGAACGGGATGATCCCAAAGTGCTTCCAAATCTGCGGAGGAAGAGACCGAGAAAACGAAACAGATGAAGAAGAGAAAAACGCTGACAAAGACCCACCCACATGCTAGCACCACGATAGCTGCCTCATCAAAATTCTTTGCGATTCGAACTTGACTATCGAAAGACATAGGTGAGATAGGAAGATCTACAGCTCGAAAGCCGTAGATCGATAGGCTCGATTTGGCTCGACAGCCAAAAAACTTAAATGATAAAAAGGGAAAAATTAATGATTTTGTGATAATTTTAGGGATTTTGTTTTGGATAAAAAAAGTATAAATGTTTTATCAGGAGAATATGCGCGTTTGTCAATTTTCAAGTTCCAAAAGCCTAATGGTCTATCCGGATGGATTTGGTTTTAAATTATGTTTCCCAGCTGCAGAGGTTTTATATTGAACCGTTTCACTGGCGCCCGAACAAGGACTCTAGACAATCTTGTACATGTAATAGGTTACAGTGGTAACCTTTTCCAGTCGGCGGTATTATTATATACTACCAGAAGTATCTACCCGACAGCGGTATTATATATAATTCCAAATACTTTTATTGTAAAATCTCTTACCTTTTCAGTAACATATTATTGAAATATTATTGGCATGTCTAGAGAGGTAATGGCCAAAAAAATTTTTTTAACAATTGTCCCAAAAATATGATTTCTATGTTTAGCTTATGAGAGTATTTTTTTCCTCTTCAATTTCGCCCCCTATTAAATAATATAAAAACATTTAATCAAATAATTGTCAAATATTGTCAGACATAATGATTAAGATGTGCCTTGTTTTTAGCTTGTGAACATTTGTTTAGCATTATGTTTAGCTTATGAAGTTATTAAAAATTATTGAAAAATATGGGTTTTTATTATTTAAAAAATTCTAAAGTCACAAAAGCTAAACATGAATATTATTTGAAACTTCTAAACAGTCCCTTCTAACAATAATTTATTGTTTTTCAAGCTTTAAAATAATTTATTAATTTAGCTAAAATGTGTTTTAAACGATTTTTAAAGTATATTTTTCGAAAAAGAATTTGTCCATAAGGTAAACATAGGCGACTTTCATAATCTTTTTTTGCGACTTTTTTAGCTTCTATCGACTCCGACCGTATACGGCGTTAATATGCCAATTGTAAGTCAAATAAAATGCCTCCTTCTAAGACCAAAATAAAAATACGGTTTTCGACCGAAAAGGGTTAAAGTGTCTTGTTTACGATGGTCTCTTCTCCTTTTTTGTTCTTTGATCGAGTACGTGCGTTGTGACGTGTCACATGTATGCCTGTGCGTGCGCTAACATGTATATGGGACTTACAGTGTAACACCTGTTCCGAACGGCTGTTTGAGAATTTTCCGTAGCAATTATCTTCCCGTGGTTTGTCATTGCTTGCCGAAAGAAAATAACCGTTTATTTTTTGACTAAAGGCTGGATTACACGCGGCTAGTGTACTAGCTCGTCTCCTATATTTAACTTATGTATAAACTACTCGCTAGGAAGTAGGAGCGAGTAGCTTGTATTTAAGTTAAATATAGGAGACGAGCTAGTACACTAGCCGCGTGTAATCCAGCCTTAACGGAGGGACCGAGAGTTAGTGTCCTTACCCATTTTCTACACTCAGAAAAAGGAAACGTCTTGAACAAGTTTTGTCTTGCAACAAACCCGGAATGTTTCATAGCAAAACAAAAATTCTTCATAGCAACGGACAGATTGTTCCCTGACAAGATATTTTTAATGTTTTCGCATTAGCTATTTTTTTTCCTGAGTGTAGTTGTTGAGATTAGGACAGTAGACAATCAATACTATAAGGATGGTTTGCCTTCTCTAACCGAACAATTTTTTTTGAAAGAAATATTTTGCTACTCTTGTCGGCTAAGGGCACTCTTTAGTTCCAAGGGGAAAAATATCTTCCACGAAAAATCGTCTCGCCAAAAGATCTCGATCTCTTGGTTGGTATGGGCTGAAAATGGCCACCCTAAATCATCATTCTGTTTTACGAAGTTATGCGGAATCATGAAAAAAAAAAAAAAAAAAAAAAAAACACAACGCCCTATGCACGGTTTCATTGTTTGGCATTTTCGAGATGGAGGAAAAAACGGAATTGTAGGAAGACCATCAATACACTTCTTTTTGCTTAACTTTTCAATTGCGATGTCGTATCTCGTATCTCTTTAAAGAAAACAATACTTCCTCTTTGTCGTGATACTTGCACTCTTTTCCCTTCTCTCCTTCTTAAAAGCAAAGAAAAAGAAGTAACTCATTACATAATCCGAAATTTTTTCCATAAATCATTTTTTATGAAAACTGCACAGCTTCTTTCTCCTCAGATAATTATCTGGGTGGCTTTCGGTTTGAAAAACTACACGTCAAAAAACATGATATTAGATAGCTGCGGTATTTGATCGTGATGGCTGATCGTAAGGGAACCGAATATCCGAATAACCGATAATCATAAAATATTGCAATCTTATAAAATGATGGATGATCAAAGGAAAAAGAAGAAGAAAAAAAAAAGAAACGTCTTAGCAGTCAGATCTGGATTACGATACCGATTTTTCTTTTCTGTTTTTTTGAATCGTAAAGTTTAAAGACGATCCGCGTTTTTATATCTTTTTAAAACCTGAAATAATAATTTTCTTGTTCTCATCATCCATAAAATTCCTTACGCATATGAGTAGCATAAAGTTCTAAAATATTCTAATCCCGGAAATGAATTAAAGGCGGAAATTTATTACGACCAGATGCTATCTAAATATTTTTTTTTCTTGACATGTGGCACCGTTCATATGATATGATCATTAAAAGAAGAAGAAAAAAAAAAGAACTCACTTCATCTGTAATAAAAAGAAAATTAACGGGATGGTCAAAAATTTAAAAAAATATTTTTCTGGTTTTAGGACGAGGATGATTAAACGAATAAAAAATTAAAAACGACCTTGATCGAAGTCATTATAAAACTTATATAAAGTATCGGATCTCACCGAAATAGAATAATTGTCCGAAATTGTCGAGTTTTTTGAATCTATGCGATGTAATTGAAGCATGAAAAACCAGTGAACTGTGTCTGATGTGGGGAGTATGTCTGAATTATACCTGGGGACTGTCCAAGGCGTTTGTGTCTTCCGGTCTTTTGCTCACCTGACGCTTCAAAATTTCTTCCAGAATTTTCTTTTTTTCTTTTTTTATTGAAAACCATTTTGAACCAGATTTGAAGCTGAAATTTAAGGTCACAGACACCACACATGCACCAGGCTAATTGAATTTTGATTGCGATGCATGCTAATCGAAAATTATAACCTAACTTTTACATTCGCACCATTTCTCATGCACGAAAAAACCTGGATTAGATCGTGGGTGGCTCAATACGGATTTTTTTAGACGTGATCTTATTTTTTATTTTTTAAATTTTTTTTTTTAAAATCTTCATTTTTAAATAAGTTATTTTTGCGTAGGGAATTTATCGCACCTTCGCAAAAGTTTTCGGGTATTTCATACCAAACTTTTTTTTTTTCTTTTTCTTTTTTACCGAAACCACCGAAACGGAAACAGCGGTCCAGATTTTCAAACGGAAACATGGCCACACCTATATACAATTATCGCAAGCGATATTTCGTGATATCCTCCGGTGATCAG
Source organism: Liposcelis bostrychophila (assembly GCA_037577465.1). Lineage (NCBI taxonomy): Eukaryota > Metazoa > Arthropoda > Insecta > Psocodea > Liposcelididae > Liposcelis > Liposcelis bostrychophila. Next base: position 24,273,807 of record CM075213.1, read on the forward strand.
GCTTGCTCTCCCGATTCTCTTGAGTAAATGAAAATACAGAAAGTAACAACTTGCCATAATTGAAGCCTTAAGGAGCAGCTAAAACGTACTATTTTTTCGTATTAGTTTTTAATTGTTGTAAAAACTTTCCATTTTTCTTCTATTTTTTTTTTTTTTTTTTTTGCCAAAATTCGAAATGCCACGATGCCTGATGGATGCGTGTATAGCACGGAATCTGACATGTAAAATCTAAGTTTCGATAAAAAAAAAAAGAAAAAAAATAACAGTATATAAAAATCACGTAGTATCCTCAGACTAGTTTTCATTATCTATATAAAAATATCTAAAGAGAATATCAAAACTGGTAACATTGTAATGCACGCCCCATTTCAATCTCGTATTGTCTAGGACTCGTGGTAATTATGACTGGAAAAAGAAAAGAACATATGAATGATGTTCCATTTGAAAGATTGACCACATTTGTTGGGAATGCATGACCAGATTCACATTGTCTTAATTTTTATTTTTTTTAACTGGTTTTTAGCTTCAATTAAAATAACATCAAGAATCAATTTTTATGAGAAATGCAGATAATAACTGACATTTGCCATTTTTTTTTTATCTTTTTAATGAAAGAGAGCCAAAAATTAATTCCATGTATTCCGCACAAGCGCATTTTTAAGCTTAAATTGAAAATATTAGTATAATAAGGTAATGTCAGATATATCAAAAAATAATCCTTTCATTAAAAACCTTTGCTTCAAAATGATTTTTTTTTTTTTTGATATTTCTAAAGGAGAAGAATCCTTAACCCTTTCCTGACGGCTATCGTATGTATACGATTGGGGAAAATTTTCGGAAAATCACCAAAAACCCAAAGGAAGAGTTTCCCTAATCAGGTCTTAATCAGATCTAAAGCTCCACTCTTAAAGTTATACCTGAAAGTATGGCGGGTTGCATAACTATTTTGAAGGGGCTGTGCCATTTTTCAAAAAAATCAATTTTTATGACGCCTGATTTTCATCAATCAACCTGAAAAGGGTTGATTGAGAAAAGTACTATAAGGTTTTCTACCAGTTTCCCTGGAAAGCAGAATTTTATTTAGTTGTGTAGCCCTTTTAGTGTGGTATTCAAGTTAAGGTTATCTAATTGTGGTCGGCATTTTAGGGGGCATCAGGTATCCCTTTACCACCTTTTTTTTCCCTTAGTAGTTATTAATATAATTCAGTACAGATTAATACAGATTAATAAATTTAGTACTTTGGTGGAGGTTAATGCAGTTGAGTGTACAAATTAGTACCGGTTAATACAGTTAAGTGCAGGTTAATACAATTTGGAACAAACTATTACAGTTTAATACAGTTTGGTACAGGTTAACACAGCTCAGCACAATTTAGTACAAGTTAGAACAGTTTAGTTCAGATTATTACCACTCAGTACAATTTAGTACAAGTTAGTACAGATTAATACAACTCGAATAATTTACTACAATTTACTACAATGTAGTACAGATTAATACCATTCAGCACAATTTACAATGATTTAGTACAGGTTACTACCCAGTAAAGACGGTTATATAGTTTACAGCCCTTTTCTACCCTTTCCTACCCAATAAGACTTTAAATCACTCTTTACTATAGTTGAAAAATAAAAATTTCCAAAAATTTTAAGAACAACCGTAGATCTCAGTGGATTTCTATGCTTCGTCTCCAAACTTTTTTTCCGTGTGCAGATATCTACATTTTTGAACACATTAATATGTTTAATGTTTTCTGCTATTTTTTCTACTGATTGATTGATATAGATTCCCACCATATTAAATATTTTAAAAATAAACTTTAATAAAACTCCGGCATTTTTCTATATTTTCAAATAGACTTTTTTTTAATATGTAAAATCATTAATATTTTATAAATTGTAACACTTTTAAAAAACTTAATAAAACTCAAGCATTTGTCTATGTTTCCAAATAGGCTCTCTTTTAGTAAATAACATCATTAATATCTTAAAAATTTTAAGGGGTATAGTAACTTCGCAACAATTAAGCCGCGTACCGCAGTTTTTTTTCGAACGGTTTTGCTTATGGCCGCCATTAGCGGTAATATTGAATCAAAAAATATATGAAATCCTTTGCTTGACATAGAGAAAACCACGATCAGGTATTTTATTCTACTTACGAACGTAATTTAACCTTATATTTGAGAAAAAAATTAAATTAAAGTGTTTGTTTATTTCCCGAAAATAAAAAAACGTGGCACTAAGACTTTGAAAATGGCCGAAAACAATAAGATAAACAATTAATAAAAATAAAATTGAATTTTTACCGAATATAATGTTAGTTTGCGTTTATAACTTCACTGAAAAATCCAAAAATGCTTTACTGTATGTGAAGGAAAGAATTTAAAAAACATGTCCGATCCGATTCGACCAATAATGTTTATATATGCAAAATCTTTCAAAAAGAAAAACTTGTGGTTCGCGGGTTTTGCTGCTGGAGTGATTTCTTATTATAAGTTCAAGTTTATTTTTCATTCATGCTCTCGCCAACGAGCCTTACAACCTCTTCCTTTTTGCTACATACTGCTTTTGCTACTATAGCCATGTTCAAATATTGCAGTTTATAAATACTTTGTAAAGGGGTTCATATGGCACGCGTGTTGGTGTAACGACTCACGATCAATGAAGTTAAGCAGCAAGGAGCGCGGATGGGAAACCGGATGGGTGACCATCCCTCTTTTAGGGGTATGTTGGTATTATGATGCAGGATTTAATTAAATGGGCCATAAAGGGAAAAAAAAAAAAAAAAAAAAAAAAAAAAACTTAAGGGCCCTAAGCGATATTAGGAAGGCCCCCGAACACACTAATTTTTTTTTAATATTAAAAAAAAAAATGGTAGAAAAGAGTAGAAAATTATGGAAAAGCATAGATTTGTGTCGATCAAAACGCGCGTACCCAGTAAAGACGAAAACGTAGAAAAGCATTGATAAGAGTAGATTTCAGTATTTTTCGGAGGCCCTGAAATCTATGGAAAACTACGCGCGTTTTGATCGACACAAATCTATGCTTTTCTCTACTTTTCTACACTTTTCTACCATTTTTTTTTTATTAAAAAAAAAAAAAAAAATAGTATGTTCGGGGGCCTCCCTAATATGGCTTAGGGCTCTTTCGTTTTTTTTTTTTTTTTTTTTTATTTCCCTCTATGGCCCATTTAATTAAACCCAACATCTTAATACGAACATACCCCTAAATGATGAATGGTCACCCATCCGGTTTCCCATCCGCGCTCCTTGCTGCTTAACTTCATTGATCGCGAGTCGTTACACCAACAGCCCTGCCATATGGATCCCTTTGCAAAGTATTTATAAATTGCAATATTTGAACATGGCTAGTAGCAAAAGAAAGAGGTTGTATAAGACTCGTTGGCGGGAGCATGAATGAAAATTAAACTTGGACTTATAAGAAATCACGTCAGCAGAAACCCGCGAACCACAAGTTTTTCTTTTCGGAAAGTTTTGTTTATATAACCATTATTGGTCGAATCGGGTCGAAAATGTTTTTGAAATTCTTTCCTTCACATACAGTAAAGCATTTTTGGATTTTTCAGTGAAGTTATAAACGCAAATTAACATTATATTCGGCAAAAATTCGATTTTTTTTAAATTGTTTATCTTATTGTTTTCGGCCATTTTGAAAGTCTTAGTGCCACGTTTTTTTATTTTCGGGAAATAAACAAACACTTTAATTTAATTTTTTTGTCAAATATAAGGTTAAATTACTTTCGTAAGCACAATAAAATACCCGATTGTGGTTTTCTCTATGTCAAGCAAAGGATTTCATATATTTTTTGATTCAATATTACCGCTAATGGCCATAAACAAAACCGTAGTCGAAAAAAAACTGCGGTACGCGGCTTAATTGTTGCGAAGTACTATATACCTTAAAATTTTTTAAATATTAATGATGTTATTTACTAAAAGAGAGCCTATTTATGAGCATAGAACAGTGCTAGAGTTTTGTTAAGTTTTTTAAAAGTGTTACAATTTATAAAATATTAATGATTTTACATAATAAAAAAAAATCTATTTGAAAATATAGAAAAATGCCGGAGTTTTATTAAAGTTTATTTTTAAAATATTTAATATGGTGGAAATCGATATCAATCAACCAGTAGAAAAAATAGCAGAAAACATTGAACATATTAATGAATATTAATGTGTTCAAAAATGTAGATTTCTGCACAGGGAAAAAAAGTTTGAGAACGAAACATAGAAATCCACCGAGATCTACATTTGTTCTTAAAATTTTTGGGAATTTTTATTTTTCAACTATAGAATAGAGTAATTAAAAGTGTTATTGGGTAGAAAAGGGTAGAAAAGGGCTGAAAACTATATAACCGTCTTTACTGGGTAGTTTTCGATAGATTTCAGGGCCTCCGAAAAACACTGAAATGTACTCTAATCTATGCTTTTCTACGTTTTCGTCTTTACTGCCCAGTAAAGACGGTTCTATAGATTTCTACGCGCGTTTTGATCTATAGATTTTCTTCCATAAGCTAAACATGGGCGCAACATTTTGAGTAGATTTCTGTCGACCAAAACGCGCGTAGTTTTCTACGTCATTGTACTCTTTTCTATAGTTTTTGGCAGAAATTTTCGTCAAATCTATGGAAAAGAACGATAAAGTGCAATAAAGCGCACAAACCTATAGAACCGTCTTTACTGGGTGGGTACAGCTCCCCAGTAAAGACGAAAACGTAGAAAAGCATTGATAAGAGTAGATTTCAGTATTTTTCGGAGGCCCTGAAATCTATGGAAAACTACGCGCGTTTTGATCGACACAAATCTATGCTTTTCTCTACTTTTCTACACTTTTCTACCATTTTTTTTTTATTAAAAAAAAAAAAAAAATAGTATGTTCGGGGGCCTCCCTAATATGGCTTAGGGCTCTTTCGTTGTTTTTTTTTTTTTTTTTTTTTTATTTCCCTCTATGGCCCATTTAATTAAACCCAACATCTTAATACGAACATACCCCTAAATGATGAATGGTCACCCATCCGGTTTCCCATCCGCGCTCCTTGCTGCTTAACTTCATTGATCGCGAGTCGTTACACCAACAGCCCTGCCATATGGATCCCTTTGCAAAGTATTTATAAATTGCAATATTTGAACATGGCTAGTAGCAAAAGAAAGAGGTTGTATAAGACTCGTTGGCGGGAGCATGAATGAAAATTAAACTTGGACTTATAAGAAATCACGTCAGCAGAAACCCGCGAACCACAAGTTTTTCTTTTCGGAAAGTTTTGTTTATATAACCATTATTGGTCGAATCGGGTCGAAAATGTTTTTGAAATTCTTTCCTTCACATACAGTAAAGCATTTTTGGATTTTTCAGTGAAGTTATAAACGCAAATTAACATTATATTCGGCAAAAATTCGATTTTTTTTAAATTGTTTATCTTATTGTTTTCGGCCATTTTGAAAGTCTTAGTGCCACGTTTTTTTATTTTCGGGAAATAAACAAACACTTTAATTTAATTTTTTTGTCAAATATAAGGTTAAATTACTTTCGTAAGCACAATAAAATACCCGATTGTGGTTTTCTCTATGTCAAGCAAAGGATTTCATATATTTTTTGATTCAATATTACCGCTAATGGCCATAAACAAAACCGTAGTCGAAAAAAAACTGCGGTACGCGGCTTAATTGTTGCGAAGTACTATATACCTTAAAATTTTTTAAATATTAATGATGTTATTTACTAAAAGAGAGCCTATTTATGAGCATAGAACAGTGCTAGAGTTTTGTTAAGTTTTTTAAAAGTGTTACAATTTATAAAATATTAATGATTTTACATAATAAAAAAAATCTATTGAAAATATAGAAAAATGCCGGAGTTTTATTAAAGTTATTTTTAAAATATTTAATATGGTGGAAATCGATATCAATCAACCAGTAGAAAAAATAGCAGAAAACATTGAACATATTAATGAATATTAATGTGTTCAAAAATGTAGATTTCTGCACAGGGAAAAAAAGTTTGAGAACGAAACATAGAAATCCACCGAGATCTACATTTGTTCTTAAAATTTTTGGGAATTTTTATTTTTCAACTATAGAATAGAGTAATTAAAAGTGTTATTGGGTAGAAAAGGGTAGAAAAGGGCTGAAAACTATATAACCGTCTTTACTGGCCCAGTAAAGACGGTTATATAGTTTTCAACCCTTTTCTACCCTTTTCTACTCAATAAGACTTTAAATCACTCTTTACTATAGTTGAAAAATAAAAATTTCCAAAAATTTTAAGAACAACTGTAGATCTCAGTGGATTTCTATGCTTCGTCTCCAAACTTTTTTTCCCTGTGCAGATATCTACATTTTTGAACACATTAATATGTTCAATGTTTTCTGCTATTTTTTCTACTGATTGATTGATATAGATTCCCACCATATTAAATATTTTAAAAATAAACTTTAATAAAACTCCGGCATTTTTCTATATTTTCAAATAGACTTTTTTTTTAATATGTAAAATCATTAATATTTTATAAATTGTAACACTTTTAAAAAACTTAACAAAACTCAAGCATTTGTCTATGTTTTCAAATAGGCTCTCTTTTAGTAAATAACATCATTAATATCTTAAAAATTTTATTAAAGTCTTTGTTTATTTCCCGAAAATAAAAAAACGTGGCACTAAGACTTTGAAAATGGCCGAAAACAATAAGATAAACAATAAAAATAAAATTGAATTTTTATTGAATATAATGTTAGTTTGAGTTTATAACTTCACTGAAAAATCCAAAAATGCTTTACTGTATGTGAAGGAAAGAATTTAAAAAACATGTCCGATCCGATTCGACCAATAATGTTTATATATGCAAAACTTTTCAAAAAGAAAAACTTGTGGTTCGCGGGTTTTGCTGCTGGAGTGATTTCTTATTATAAGTTCAAGTTTATTTTTCATTCATGCTCTCGCCAACGAGCCTTACAACCTCTTCCTTTTGCTACATACTGCTTTTGCTACTATAGCCATGTTCAAATATTGCAGTTTATAAATACTTTGCAAAGGGGTTCATATGGCACGGCTGTTGGTGTAACGACTCACGATCAATGAAGTTAAGCAGCAAGGAGCGCGGATGGGAAACCGGATGGGTGACCATCCATCTTTTAGGGGTATGTTGGTATTATGATGCAGGGATTAATTAAATGGGCCATGAAGGAAAAAAAAAAAAAAAAAAACGTAAGGGCCCTAAGCGATATTAGGAAGGCCCCCGAACATACTAATTTTTTTTTAATATAAAAAAAAAAAATGGTAGAAAAGAGAAGAAAATTGTGGAAAAGCATAGATTTGTGTCGATCAAAACGCGCGTAGTTTTCCATAGATTTCAGGGCCTCCGAAAAACACTGAAATGTACTTTAATCGATGCTTTTCTATGTTTCCGTCTTTACTGGGGGGTCAGCATAATTTAGTACAAATATTAGAACAGTTTAGTACAGATTAATACAATCCAGTACAAACTAGCATAGGTTAATACAGGTCAGCACCATTTAGTACAGGTTATTACAGTTTAGTGCAAATTAATACTGTTAAGTTAGGTTAATACAATTTAGTACAGTTTACTATATATAGTTCAGTATAACTTGATACGTATAATAAGTTTCTCTTTTTTTCGGAAGAGGCATTATTACAATAAATATTTCTGAATGTTTGCATGTTTAATACACTGGGCCACTCTCTTCTTCATGCAGACAGAATACTGTACTAGAATTAAAAGTATCACATTTTTATTTACTTGCTTTTTTTTTATTGTAATTATTTTACGCGGGAAGGACACATTTAAAGATACGCATCATAACAATTTATTTCCACGACTTCAACTGTATAAAACCATCATTACATCAAAGTACACGCAAATTACGTCTCTTTCAACAAAAGATTAGTATTAATACTATAATGAATTACGCAATAGCAATTTAAAGTCTAACTAGACGACAAAAACCTTTTTTCTTTCTTTCTTTCTTCTTTTTTTATGAAACTAATCTTTTTTGATTCGACTGACAACTAAAATATAAACAGTAATTACAAAACCATAATTTTGTTAGGTCGTGACCTGATTCAATGTTTCAAGTTAAACTATAACAAAAAGAGGCCCCATTTTTTTCTCTAATGACCGAACGCGAAAAACTTAAAAAAAAAGTAAGAAACAAACAAAAAAAAACAAAAAAAAAAAAAAAATTAAATTGTAGGTAAATGTTTTTGAATTTACATTTTCAAAAAAATGAATTATAAAAAGGTTAACTATTAACTTAGTGCCTCCGTAATAATAGTAATTTAGAAAAGGGACGCCCGAAAAAGAGTAAAGAAAAAAAAAATCATAGAAAGACGAAAACGATATGATTAATATGTTTACCTTATAATCATCATTAACTGGTGTGCTATATGGCCCATTGAATGAACTTAAAGAACAAGTGGCAAAATAGTTATTACAAATATTCACGTTTTCATATAAAAAATTTCTTGAACTTTTCATCCTTTTTTATGTTATTCTCACCCTATATATATGAGATTTCAATTATTAATTAACTATATATAAAAAAAATTAAAACGGTACATTAAAAGAATAAAAAAATAATACTTACAAAAAGAATTTTTTATGTTTTGTTAAAATAAGAAAAAAAAACAAACAAGATAGTGGCTAAGTATGAAAAAAATAAAATAAATGAGGTATTCGTGACTTGTACCTGACAGTGGCAGCTCGTCAAGAGAAAGTGGTGGATATTTCGGGCATTTTTTCTAACCATAATTTTTTTTTTTTTTTTTTTCAAATTGCTATAGGGTTATGGGAAGATATTAGCGATGAGGATAATTTCCTTATAAAGTCTTTCGTCTTTAGGTTGTTTAAAATGACTACTAGACACGATTAAATTTATATTAAGCTTATTACGGCCTTCTTGTTAGGGCCTACTGCATAATTTTCCTCATGGAGAAAATTTATCGAATTTAAATTGAATCCCAATGTGGGACAGTTCACTGGATCTGCAAAAAGTTCCGGCTTTTTCTTTCTGTTTCGTAATTTTCTCGTCGTTTTTTTATATTTTCGAATTTGTGCAGTTCTTCTTTGGTTCAACCGGTTTTGAGGTTTTCTTGATTTATTGATGCATTTTCTTTAGCAAATACTTTTTTGTAAAGGGCTGGCGGATGGATTTTCTGGATTCGATAAAAAAAAACGTTTGTTGTAAGAGGGCGTATCCCTAAGGATGAGGTACTAATTTTTAAGTATAGTTTATGATCCCAACAGCACCATATCTCCTAACTTTGACCGTATGTGTGGCCAAAAAATTCGAGTCAAAATTTGGGTTTTCATATTTACCTTATGGGAGTGCTTCAGTATTCATCATTAAAAATAGCTTCCAGATATTAAATCATTCAGGAACTAATGTAATGTGAATTTGCCATAATTGAAAATCCTGTATCTTCATTCTAAATAATAATCCTTATCTTGCATGTTTTGCTTTTTGCTTATGAAGATTTTTTTTCACATGCTTAGCTTATTTACTTTTTTTGCATTACCGCAGCCTTATTCTCTTTGCCTTCTAACTAAAATTAAAAATCATTGAAAATTTAAAATTTTTGAATGCAAAATATTATTTTCTACGTGTATAAGCAAAACATATATTCACATAAATTATTCTAATATTGTGAACTGCCCTAAGAATAATCCAACTGAAGAAGAACTGAACAAGAAGTCCAACCCGTTTTAAACAAATTGGAATTATTCGAGCAATTTTCAGAGGTATTTTTCAAATTGAATGATTTGTCCATAAGATAAACATGGGCGATGCTACATTTGTTTTTACATTACCGCAGTCTTCTCTTTGCCTTCTAATAAGGGACCCTAGCAAAACCCCGATTTCTAATGATAACACTAGAAATCGGGGTTTTGAATGTCGGGGTTTTGGTTTTTGCCTTTTAGGCCTATTATATTTTATTTTTGATTTATTTTAAATATTTTTTATTTTTAAAAATTTTTTAAATGATGGGGTTTTAAAATTTAATATAGCACTTAAAAGTAAGTAAGTAACCCAGTAAGGGACCCTAGCAAAACCCCGACATTCAAAACCCCGACATTAGATATCGGGGTTTTGAATGTCAGGGTTTTGCTTTTTGCCTTTTATTATATTTTATTTTTTATTTATTTTAATTTATTTTTAATTTTTTTTAATTTTTGAAATGTCGGGGTTTTGAAATTTAATAGCACTTATATAGAAGGTAATACTAGAAAGAATTAAAATTTAGAACATTTTCTGAGCAACAAATTGCAATAGAAATTCTTACAGAGATATTCCAAACTCCTCCCCCATATATAAAAAATCGTAAGAATGTCGAGAACCCCCTGCCCCTTCCGGTCTTAGGAAATACTAAAACACCTCCTATGGGGAGCTTAGTTCTATACTGCACTCGGTCTGTGGAATTTCCGTCGGTCTCTGCCGGTCTGTGTGGTATCTTGACTTTCTGCTGAAAGCTCCCTAGAACTTCTCAGTTCTCTAGAGCTTTCAGGGAAATGTTCATTTCATAAAAGCTTATAGACTCTGAAGTCAGGAGGACCTATTGTCCCCTGAAAATTTTATCAAAATCGGTCGGGAAGGGGCTCCGTACGTGTCGGGCATCGCTTATTTTCCTTAGCGTTTTAATATATAGGCATGGGCGGATCTAGGGGGGGAGGGGGCTGTGGGGTGCTAGCCTTCCCTAGAATTTTGAAAATTATATGGCCTGAATGGTATCAGCCCCCCCCCTCCCCAGAAAATATTTTTCCCTATTCTGAGCCCCCTCTAGGAAAAAATCCTAGATCCGCCCATGTATATAGGACTTAACTGCTGATTTCAAGACCCCGTCATTTAAAAATATTTTTAAAAATAAAAAATAAATTAAATTAAATTAAAAATAAAATATAATAAAAGTCAAAAATCAAAACCCCGTCATTCAAAACCCCGATTTCCAATGTCGGGGTTTTGAATGTCGGGGTTTTGACTCGGTCTCAAAAGTAAAAAATATTTATATTTTTAATTTAATATTTTAATTTAATCGTGGACAAAATGAATAAATATGAAGTACGGCTTAAAACTTTTTCGACGACTAGATAAAATTTTTTTTAGTCTATTACCGGTAATGTTTAAGCATAATAAACATTAATGACTAGATGAAATTTGTTTTTAGAAATAAAATCGCTGAATACCCGCTACCAAAGCCCGACACAGCTAGAAAAACTTCTAAAATGGGGGTTTCGCCTGCCGGGGTTTTGGTCGGATATTTTAAAAAAAATGAAAATATAAATTTAACTGCTGATTTCGGAAACCTGGGAAAACCCTGATGTTCGGGGTTTTGGAACGTCAGGGTTATGATTTTGGTTTTTATTTTATTTTTAAATTCAATAATTTTAAATTAATTTCAGTTTTGTGGTTTTGAAAACGAAGTGAAATTATGAATTATTAAAATTTTCGAAACCTTGAAGAAATCAGGGATTTCCAAATTTTAATTTTTTTAAAATTATTTAAAAAATTACTTTAATCTTGAAAATCCGCGAAAAGTTCGGAAATCCAGAAAATAAAGGAAAACAAGTTTCGAGATGAAAGTTATTTTTCGATTTTCGTGGATTTTCAAGATTAAAGTTATTTTTTTTAATAATTTTAAAAGAATAAAAATATAAATTTGCAATCCCGATTTCTTCGAGGTTTTGAAAATTGCAGTAATTCATCATTTCGCTTTATTTTCAAAACCACGGAATTTAAATTAATTTCAAATTATTTCATTAAAAAAAAAAAAATAAACCGAAATCATAATCCTTACGTTTTGAAATAGGGTTTTGAAATAGAGCCCTGATTTTAAATCCCTGTCATTTAAAAATATTTTTAAAATCTAAAATAAATTAAAAATAAAATACAATAAAAGGCAAAAAGCAAAAGCCCGACATTCAAAACCCCGATTACCAGTGTCGGGGTTTTGACTCGGTCTCAATTTTCCACCCATGAATTCTTGTCCCTAGGATGCGCTTTATGTGGATTTCCCTTGGAACAGATTTCTGTTTTTAATGTTATTTCTGAACTAAGTAGCTCAGACAAAAAATAAAAAAACATACTTGGAATGTGTTGTGTACAACTTAATGGAAGTTTGAAGATTGGTTCGTGAGCGATTTTTAGCAAGAATTATATTAATAAATTTGTTGACGGCTTTATTTCACTTCACATCGACTTGCGACTAAAAGCATTAATTTTTTTAAATGTTATGTCGGTTTTATTAATAAACAAATAAATAAATAATACCAAAAAACAGAGTTTAAAAATCCGAATGCAACTTCTAAACGTGGTTGTAGCTAAAAGGCCTGACTATTGTATATATTTCCTGGATAGCATGTCGAATTTTCAAGGTGCAACGATGAAAAATATTTTATTTCCTGAAAAGAAAAATTTTGACAACCCTAGGGGTGAAAATAACTGGCAATTAGGTTATATAAATGCTGCTGAAATGTAAGGTTAATTACTTTGCAATGTTTATATAGTTGTGTTGGTTTAGTTGTTGGTTTTTTTTTCTTTCTTACCTCTATTTTTTAAGTAAAAATCTATGAAACATTGACGTAGTGGTCGCTGAAGCAGAAAACCCGCATAACTTCAACTTGTGGGATTTCGATCCGTCGTTTCAAGTTTGGCAAAAACACGAGCAAGCCACAAAGTGGGAATAACATAAAAGATGATGGTAATTTATTCACTTGTTTATTTCATATTTAAAATACTGAAATGGGTACTAAAGTGCATCACGCAGTTGCTACATAAGTAGTAAATCATTTACTTTAAAAAAAAACCCACGGTGTGTAGTAAGTTAAGGACCGTTTTGGCGCCCTTTAGGCCGACCCCTGTAATTAGAACAAATTTTTATTGTCATTTACGGTTCGGCAAAAATATTCCCACGACATGATGCGCCGCCGACATGTGTATCTGCACTTAATTCGGCATTATTTACGTTTAAATGCGACTAAATATAAAGATATAAAACAAGCCAAATATAAAAAGACAGCGTGAGGTTTTATACATATTATTAAGTTGATAATGAATTTTTTTTTTAAAGATTCATGAATTTAAAATTTCCTGGATTTTATAACTTTTTCATATGGTTTGGAGTAATTTTGTAACATTTGTGCCTAACTTTTTTTTTTTTTCTTTTTTTTTTATCGGAAACGTTGCAATATAATTTTTATAGTTTTAGAGAATCATAATAGCCTTTAGATTGTTGTTGTTATGATCAGAAAAGGAAAATTCTTTATTACGGTTATTGCTTCTGTAAAATATTTTATTAAACGTTAGGTTGGGTTATCAAGTATATCTTTGGCGGTAAAAGAAAAAAAAAGTAAAATAAAATATACTGTACGTACTTATTTTAATGTCATCGGGATATAAATCGTTAGTTCAAAGGGATTTTTTTTGCTTTCAAAGTCTAGAATCTTCGAGGTATAAAAAAAAATTTATTATTTTTATTGGGCTAACTGGACTTTTTTCTTTTGTTTAGATTACGCTTTATTTCAATGATTTGGAGGTTTCAGTAAACAGTTATGGCATTAAACGTACAATAAATAAATCTGATTCTAAGACTATAAGGTTGATTTATTTTAAAAATCGAAAGTGTTCAATTCGTAATTATTACTTCAAGGGAAAGAAAAAGCCTGCTAATCTTCTTTTTTTGTAAATAGAAAAGTAAGAGAATGTACGAAAATGATACTTCACTCAAAAAAATGAATACTGGTCGCCAATACAATTTAAACTGGAATTTGCGCCTAGTTAAAATTATACTTGTCGGCAGTCTAATGTACTCATAGCCAAGAAAAACCTACTGGCTGTAAGTAAAATTGACTAATGATCAGTAAAATTTAAACTGGAATTTGCGCCTAGTCAAATTTCACTAGCCACTAGTAATCATTTTTTTGAGTGTTGTGGCTGCTCCTTAATAAAAGTTTTAATTTAGGTATCTTATAGTTGGGGATGGTTTAACTCGTTGAGGGGTAATTTGGTAACGGATTTCCTGCAGAAACTTTAAGATGTAAAATTTTAAAAACTATATTGACGGTCAGATACCTCCTTGTCGCGATCTCATTAGTTCATTAGTTCATAATTTCATTTTGTGATTCCTTTAAAGGATGAGGGTCGATAAGGCCGTTTTTTGGGCTAATTTTTTTTCCGTAAAATTTGATTCTTGAGTCCTGGTAAATAATTTCCCAAAAGGATTTTCGATTTCGGTCGTCGGTACCCTTAATATTCGCCTAAAACCATGATATTTTTTTAAGGCTCGAAATAGGAATTAAAAAATTTTAATGCTGCAGGGAAGTAGCCCTACCTATGGCCTTTTAAGGGTATTTGTTCATGTTCCGAAGATGTGACCCCCTTAAAAGTGGCCATTGTAGGTGTTTTTATTTTTTTAACACCGTGTCCGTTGGAGCCCCTCAAATTCCCGGTAATAAATTATAAGGCGACCTAAGATCGACCACATATAATTTTTCAGGTATGCGGCCCTATGTTAAAATTGCATAAGACGCGGTTCTAGCGGTCTATTTGAGCACCCCGGTTGACAGATCTGAATTTTTTCAAAAAAAAAAAAACATCATTTAGGAGAGACAACTGATCGATTCCAGCCATTATCCCGTTCCATCCATGATCAAATTATCTTCAAAAAAAATTTAAAAAAATTATTAACATTTAAATTGAAAAGCACTTTGCACTTGATGTGTTCCATAACAACTTTTTGAAAATGGAATATGAAAAATATAAAAAATGTAAAAAGTATTTCCTTCTTTTTTTCGTATTTAGTTACTTGGTATCCTTCATTTACCCTTCCGAAATGATGGCTTGCATCTAAAAGAAAAATTTAATACGAAAAATAAAAAATTTTTTTTGTTAAAAAAATTGTCTAGAAACCTCACTTACTACAAAAGTATATATCTGTTTGGCGTTTTTGAGGTTGACAAATCTGAATATGACCGAATTCGTTTTCTAAGGATTCGGCCAAATCCGCCAAACGCCATTTTAATTTTGTGGCTTAAAAAGTATTTTCCATTATTCTCTACCCCTATTTAAAAGTACTATTCCGTTTACTTTATTGAATCTAAAATGAAATTTCAAGCCCCCCAATGAATAGGAGATATCAATTAAGAGTTCGCAACATGAACAAACCCTGGTGGAAATTTCGGAATGTCGTATCGGTATTGAAAATTAACGCTTGTCGACCTCGGATCGCCATCGGGCCAATCTTGGCCAAGATCGATCCAAACTCCAATAACGGCCAATATTGAAATTATGTTAAATTCTCATTCGACCGATATTGAAAAGCGTTAACTTTCTGCAAACGTCCGAGGTTGGATCTATGCTGCATCGACATTGATGATCTCAAAATTTCCACCAGGGAAGAGGAGTTTATAATTCAAATTCGACGTTTGGGGCAAAACAATTTTAAATCATGTTTTGTTTTTTTGCGAAATCCCTAGAAAAAAAATTCGGTCATATTTGGATTTGTCGACCTCAAAAACGCCAGACAGATGTAATTAAGGTTTCTAGACAACTTTTTAACAAGATTTTTAAAAATTGCCTAAATCACCTATCCTTTAACATGTAAAACTTATTGAGCCAATCGAGACGGCCGAAAGTGCTGACCTAAAAATTTGAAAAAATTCCAGGATACTATTGACCCTAAGACGCAACGTTTCTGCATAGTGCCACGTTCGAATTCGAAAATTTCCCAATTTTGATACACCCTAAATGCTTCCATCAACAGGATTTGGAGGCCTTGCATTTCCAAATATGAGTAATTTTACGTTGATTTCAACTCTGTGTCATTAAGTTTTAAAGTCCAATACCCTATCGAGTCTGCAAGAGGAATCACTCATTTTTTTTCGATTTTCATCAACTAAAACTATCATCATAAATCTGTTGACATTTTTTATAGACAGAATGACGCAAAGGATATTGAAGAAATAAAAATTGCTAGGAGATAAAATCAAAGTGCAGCAAGGAAAAAAAAATAACTTCCGATTGCAACTTTAATTCGCATTTGATTACCGTTTAAAACATATGTCCGTCGGTATATTGTAATAAAATAAAATATTTTAACAGTCATTCAAGTTCATATGTTGGGAGTTAAGCAACGATGAATTCAGTTAAATTTTATTGCAAAATGAAATTTAAAAAAAAATATAATTTTTTTTTATATTTTTTATTTATTAGTTCTTGTCTGCAAGATAATTTGAAATAAAAAAAATTATCAAAAAAATGAAAAAGTATTATTGGTTAACCCTATCAGTCAGTTTAAAAAATTAACTATGACTTTATAATTTATTCAAGAGTTTCGCATTCTTCCTCTAGGTGAGGTTGCTATACTCCTGCATCTTAAAGATCCTGCCGTCAAGGCCGTTTTGGGTCTTCTTTGTTTATCGTGCCACATTTTTTTTTATAATACCAATTTCATTATATCAATTATTTCATCTAATATAACCAATTTTAATCGCGGGAGTCAAAAAAAAAAATTCATTAATTCTTTTTTACATCATCCTTTAGGCATCGATTAATTATTTTTTTTTATTCCTCTCTTTTAATAATAACTTTAGGATAAAAGTTTAACGATTTTTTTCTCGTCGCCTAAAACTGAATTTCGCGCCCGTCCTTGAATGCATTTTTTTTTTTTTGTGTAAAAGTCTTTTACTATATAGTTAACCGTCTAACGAATTCGCATTTCGATCGCGTGTCTTTGTTTATAATTTTAAGTGAGTAGTTTCGGAGTTTTTTTTTTTTTTTTTTTATTCAGGAAATATATAGTACCCACGCGAACAATGGCTGATTCTCCCCTCAAGGTCAATTCCCATTAGACGTGAGTAAAATATCAACAGGAATATGAAGAAGTTTTAACTTCCACTTTTTTTTTGTTTCATTCGCTTTTACTGCAGGTTTATTGACTGGAGCATTTAACAGAAAAAAAAAGACGAAATTAGTATCCATGGTTGCCTAGCCAGGTATCAATTAGTCAAGAATGTTGTTTTTTTTAACTACGACGACCTGCCAAATTTGAACTTTTTTTTTTTTTTGGTGTTTGAACGTAGGAGGATCATCTCTTTTTTGATGGGTTGTAATGTCATTGTGAGGGGGGTCAGAAAAAAAAATTGATACAGAAACGCTTTTAGCAAGTCCTTGACCTCAAGGAAATTCCATTTGTGCCACCAATAATTATATGAAAAATGTTAACTTATGGAACGTGACGTCTTAAACGATCTTCATAAAATGCAATTATGACAGCTTACAAAAGGGGAAAAATTAAATTGGTTCATTTCATGCATTTTACTTACTTGAATTTCTTCTTTTTTTCATGAAAAGAAAGAAGTGATGAAAAAAATACGAAACCTAGACGTTGATATAATAAAAAAAAAAAAAAGATACGAGACCCGTGAACTTTGATACCCAGTCAGGGCTTGAAATGTCTTAAGGACGTTAAGCTTACATCTTAAGATCGTCTTCAGCACGTTTTCCTGTAAATGGCGCCCAACGACGGGGTTCATTGGAAATACCTCCGAGGAAAATATTACAAGCGCACTCATCTTAATTATCGTTTTGAAAAGAAATCAAGAATAATTAAGAGTTAGAGAATGAACTTACCACAAGTACAGTTATGCCAGGCTGAAATGTAATTATTACGGATAGCAAGTTGAAATTTAACCAAGCACAACGTGCATTCACTGCCGAGTTACATTTTTCATTTTTTTTTTTGCTTTCAGCAACGAATGTTTACTTTCGATCATTTATATTAGATAATACCGGATTTTTTAAAGTAAGGATATATGCTGTATTTTTTTTAAAGTGCGAAATTGCATGTAATGATCGACCGATCGAAGTGATTATTACTTTTTTTTCCTATCGTAAAAAAAAAAAAAAAAAAAAAAAAAAAAAAAAAAAAAAAAATGTGAAGAACTACTTAAGGCAGATACAATCGAAGGGAGATGTTATAAGGTTATCGGATTCTCATCTTTCGTGAAAGCGTTTGAAATTTTGCAATATGTCGCATTATAAATTCATCTTTCCCAGAGTTTGGCAACGAGTTTCTACATGAAAAGGGAGTAGTAGGCCTTCGTTGTTCTTTATAAGGTTTGCCGGATGGCATTCGATCGAGAAAAAAAAAAAAAAACTTTTTTCGGCGACCTTACACGTATAGATGGCGAAAATTAATTTAGATTCCTTCGTTTTATTCAAAAAAAGTTAAAGTACCGTACTTGAGGTAAAAAAAAAAAAATAATAAAAAATAAAAAAAAATACGTTTAAAATTAAAAAAAATAAGTGGGCAACATATGGCAAGTTCGATTAAATCAAATTTAGCCATTGGGATCCTTTTGATTAATGACAGGGGAAAGCAAAAAATATTATCGTTGAGTCGTCTTATTGAGACTCCTGTTTGAAAATTATTTCCGCTTACAGTGACAAATTTTATGCCCATCATTTCGTCAATGGAGTAATTTATAGCGAAAAATTGCCTCATGATGTGCATCAGGACAGGGTGACGTCATTTATGGCCTTCTTGAAATGTGTTGCGAAATTTTAAATGTGAAAGCTTTCGAGCTTTCGAGCTGATCGGTGAAGGTCAGTCAGAATGTGCGTTTTTCAGTGCCTTTCCCAACTTAGGACTGCAGTCATGAGATTTTTTTCCGAGATCCAGATTGGCATAGGAATTTGGGTAACTTACCAGAATCTGCATTTCAGATGTTCGAAGGACCGTTGGAGTAATCAACCGATTCTATAGTAGGCTAAGTGTCTGCAAAAATAGATGCTTAAAACGTCTTTTAGAACTCCATCGTTTTCTGTCCAAAGTGTAGATGAATCATCTTCCTACTGCTGGATCCTGTAGGTAGACGGTTTCGTGCCGTTTACATATGTACGTCTTAACAGGAAAAGGGGTCTCTACAGGTTCCGGAACTGGCAGTAAACGTGTACTGTCAATTCCGGAACTGATATATACACAATATACTGCCAGTGGCATTGTTATATTTAAGCCCTGCCAGTTCCGGAGCATGCAGTAGACGTATACTGTCAGTTCCGAAACTGGCACTGATAACGGTTGAAATAAGAGAAAAAAACAGGTACCGGTGATAAGTATGTATTGACAGTTAAAAATAACCGAGTGCCTCTGATCCTTAAGTCAGCCTATGAAGAATATTGCTGACGCGAGCATCAGGCTGGCGATTGAACTCGATCTTGATTGATTTTTATATTTCATACCATATCAGCACGCAACTTGTTTATTGTTCACTGCCAGTGGTATTGTTATATCTAAACTCTGTCAGTTCCGGAACTGACAGTAAACCAATACTGCCAGTTCCGGAACTAGCAGCGCAACTTGTTTATTGTTCACTGCCAGTGGCATTGTTATATCTAAACCCTGTCAGTTCCGGAACTGACAGTAAACCAATACTGCCAGTTCCGCAATCCAATCTAAAGTGGCATTGTTATATCTAAACCCTGTGAGTTCCGGAACTGGCAGTAAACGTATACTGCCTGTACCAGAGCTGGCAGTGAACAATAAACAAGTTGAGTCACCCTTCAGGGCTTCCGTATATCTCTTTCAAAATTTTTATTTTTATTCATTTATTTATTTATTTTATTTTATTTTATATTTTTCTCTGAAAGCGATAGTCCAACAGTTGTTTCAATCTTACAAAATAGTGGAAGTGGATAGTACTGCAGTGCTAAGAGAATCTAACTTAACTCCATTTTGGAATTGACACTTGTCTCCTATTTTTAACTTATGTAAACAAACAATCCATTCCCGAATGGAGTTACTTTAGATTCGTTTATCATTGTAGAATATTGCCAGTCAACTCCTTCTTCAAGAAATTCTGTATTAAAAAAAAAAAAAAAAAAAAATTCAAAAGTGTATTTTGAAGAATTTGGTCAAACAATTGGAGGGGTTGCATACATTTATAATAGATACTGTATATGCACCCTTGGGAGTAAAGGAATTAAAGAAGACATTAGTCGTGGCCAGTAAGGGAGAACACGTTGATTTTGGCATTTAAAACGATATTGAATCTTTATTATTATAGGTCCTGGTAACATTTCAGAAAGATTTTGTTATATTTTCGCGTGCCATGTCTAAATCTATCATTATAGCTTCATTTTGTAAAAACAAAAATTTAATAACAAACCAAAACAGCTTCCGGGTAATACAACATTATTCTTAAAAAAAAAAAAAATCCATAATTTCATAACCGCAAAAAAAAAAAAAAAAAAAAAAAAAAACCACACGTTTTGGTCCAAAAATGTAGAATGGTAGATTTGAGATTAACATATGAATATGAAGCCTCTTTTAATATTTTCCCATGCACGTATTCATATCAGATAGTCATCTGTAATGCACTCTGTAATTAGGGCACTAAGCTTGTTGCATTTAAGATTTCACCGGAAAAAAAAGGGGGGGGAATGCATCCAGGCATATAAAAATTTCATCGTTTATAGGATTTTTCTAAAATGTAAAAGCAGCAAATAATAATGAAAAAAAAAAAAAAAGAAGGAATCATCTAAAACGATCGTTAAGGTAAAGCTGCATTCCAGTCTTTAAAAACGAAGCATTCCATCTGCTAATGACCTATGTCGTTTGCAATTCGTGAGAATATAGTTACTAAAAGATCAAACTTACTAATTTCGTTTTATTATTGTAATTGGTAAGGTGTCGGTACACAGTGGATCTGTGAATGACCGTTTGTAACCTGAGTTGATGAAGTACACGCTTTCATCCTTCAAGCTACCACGTTGAGCAATTCACTGCCCTCATTTAAATTGTTTAAATAATTATTAAGCTGAATTATTATTTTATTTTATTTGATTTTTTGACGTAGGACTACGTCTTAGGGCGCACCATGATGGTTTTGTCGTGTCTGGTTGTACGGCTGGTGTTTTGGACATCGAACATAAAAAAAAAAAAAAAAAAAAACGAATATTTCAAAAATTTTAGATAAATTTTTCAATAAAATTTTATCAAAAATCCTTGATGATCCTTAAAATTTTTTTAAAATTTGGAATAAATTTATAATACAATTTTTTGCATAATACCTATTGCAAATTTTATTTTTGAAAGAATAGCGATCCCCTTTTTAATATATTTTAATATTTTGATATTGGGAGTTGAATCATTAAAATATTGTATTGTAATTTTAAAAAAAAAAGGGAACATTTTTAGAATATTTTTTAGATTTTGATGATTTTTGATAAAATTTTATTGAAAAAGGGGGCCACTACGTGGACTAATATTAGGGCTTGGGGGATTTAGGGGATCATAACATTTTTTGAAACCAATATTTCGATGATTTTTAATTATTAAAAAACATTTTTTAAATTTTATTAAAAATTAATTTTTTATTAAAAATTTTAATAATGTTTTGTGAAAAAGGTCACCAACATTTTTTGAATCGAAGATCTTGATGATCTTTGATAAAATTTTATTGATAAACGGGACCACTTGAACTAATATCACCGGCTTGAAGAGTTTAGGGGGATCATTAACAATCAAAAAATATTAAAAAATTAATATACGGAAGTCCTGAAGGTTCAAAATTATTTGCCAGTTGTCTCGGGTCTTGTTCCGGAACTGGCATTTGTTAGTTCCGGAACTGGCATTTTTTTTTCTGCTAGTTCCAGACCTACCATTTTTTTTCTGCTAGTTCCAGAAATAGCATTTTTTCCCCCTGCTAGTTCCAGATCTAGCATCTTTTTTGCTGCCAGTTCCACAACTGACATTTTTTTTTCTGCTAGTTCCAGAACTATCATACTGAGAAAACGCAGGAGTAAATCTAACTAAATATATTAGTGGAAAATCGACGGACTACTAATATTAGTCAGCCAAACTATTTTTTTAGTTAGACTAACCAATAAGAAAATTTTTTTTTACTTAAATCAACTAAAAAAATAGTTTGACTGACTAATTATTATTAGTCCGTCGATTTTCCACTAATATATTTAGTTAGATTTACTCCCGCGTTTTCTCAGTGCATTTTTTTCCCCCTGCTAGTTCCAGAACTAGCATTTTTTTTCTGCCAGTTCCACAACTAGCATTTTTTTTTCTGCCAGTTCCCCAACTGGCATTTTTTTCTGCTAGTTTCAGAATTAGCATTTTTTTCCTGCCAGTTCTGGAACTGGCAATTTAAAAAAAAAAACGCCAGTTCAGAACTAGCATTTATTTTTCTGTCAGTTCCGGAACTGGCAGAAAAAAAAATGCTAGTTCTGGACATGGCAGAAAAGAAAATGCCAGTTCCGGCACAATCACCGAGATAACTGGCAGAATAGCTTTGACCCTTCAGAGCTTCCGCATTAATAATTTATAAAATTTTAGATGAATCTTTTCAAACATTTTGATGTTCTAATCAAATAAATGGTATATTTTTACCAAAAATTCTGGACGTAGTCCTACGTAGGGACATGCCTCATATCCCTGACCGTTTTTTTTCTTCGGTAGAAGGTTCCCTTCTTGTCACGTTCAATTTAAGACATGATTAAATATACTAAAAACGTACTTTAAAATGAAGGGGAGTATGGCATTTTATTTTTAACCTTAAAGTTCGCTCACCAGTGGATTGCTTTTTTAATTGAACAGTTAATTAAGACGAAGATTATGAATTCCTAAACTTTAACACCTTGACCGTGAGCCGTTTCCTGCTATCTCTACAGATTACGGCTTCAATGTTAAGCAATATCTTCGAAAACGAAAAGGTCAAGTTCTGATAATTATTATAACTCGTTGAAAGGTACGGGAAAAATATAGCCGTGAATGAATTCGTATATAAACGAACAAGAAGATTTGTGAAATAAAAATTTTTGAAGACTGGTTTTGTGATTAATTATTTTGTTACAGTTGCTAAACAAATAGTCCTACTGTTTTGGATGTTTGGAGTGTGAATATTGTTTGAGGAGGATTTTTATTAGCATAATCACATGTAGTACTGTTATAAGAAATGGAGTAAGATCCTATTAAATGCGATATGCAACTTGTGGAAATTTCCTTGTGAAAGAAATAAGCATTCGATCAAGAAAAATTCAAACAACAGTCCGTGAAGGGACGGCTCCCTGTTGATTTTGATGGATGTTCTTTGGACATATTTAGGCTCTTTTTGTGTTCGTTTAAATGGGTTTAATATTCGATTGACATGCAACAGAGGCGTTCATCATGGAAATGAGAAACAAAACAGCTTTGAGCCCTGTAGCCACTTCGTAAACCTTGGGGCCATATGTATTTTCCACGGATTCGCAGTGGCTCATCGGGAAATTTCCATTGGAAGGAGGAACGGTCTGGGTGCGCCGAGTAACTGAGCGATCGCCCTTCTGTGCGCCTTCCTAAAAATGGAAAAATGCGCCCTTAGCATCGACTTGCTAAATTTAAGAAAACGTTTTTAAAAAATTTTTTCAGGAATTAGTTTTTTTTTTTTTTTCATTTTATGGCTCAAGGTAATTTCAATTTTTAAATTTGCGTTGAATGTTTGAAAAATTTAGATTCAGATTTTCCGGGAAATGAGTGAATCCGGGATTTGGGAATTATCGTTTTTGTAAAAAAATCGTTTCCCGGGATTTTCCGTGGATTCTTAATTAAAAAATGGTAATTAAAAAACGACGGGAAAAATCCCTAAAAATTTGAATCCCGGGATTGTGGGATTGGAAATTTTCTAGGGATCCCGGGAAATCCCGGGCAGAATCTCTGGAAAAACTTGTCCACTTTCGGCTTCTTATAAGCAGCTTTATTCGTAAGGAAAGTGGAATCTCTCAATATTTTACTAGCCGATCACATAGACCTATTCCGTCAAGCATTTTGTTTTAAGGAAATTATTTTGGAAATTCTGAAAATAGGAAAGGGTGTTAAAAAGGGATAGATTTTTGCTTTAGCCAATATTAATGGCTACTGTTGACTGTAAAATGGAAAGAGCGAAAATGTTTTATTTACTTTTCCTTCCACTTCCTCGCTGCTTCGTGCTCATCCACTTTGATACAGTGGAATCCGCTTATAACAAAATTTCGCAAAACCGTTTTTCCGGGTTTATCGGTGGAACCAAAATTATTTTGTTGGTTCACTCTGCCCATGTAAGAGAAAATAACGTATCTCCATTTCGGAATTGGCACGTCCCTTCTATTTTTAACTTATGTATAAACAAACAGTCGATTCTAGAATGGAGATACATTGGCAGCACTGTTAAGAAATGTCTTTTGTGACGATCAGTCTTCAATCGAAATTTGAGTGTGCTGACGTCCCAAGCGACTTTCTTTTATTTCCGTTTTTTTTTTTTTTTTTTTTTTCCAAAATAAAGATTGTTTGTTATGGTTTAAAATAATGTAAAAAGTACATGTTTGCAAAAACAAAACAAATTAATTCCATTTCGAAAGAAAAAAAAAATGGAGATAGGATAAAGTGTTTGGGTCGGGAGTGTGAGAGACCAAGACTTTAGTCTGAGAGACAAAAATCTCGAATTTATCAATATGATGCGATACCTAGAGATTCCAATTTCCCAGCGTTTTTCCATTCCCAGAATCGCTGGAAGTGTAAAATTGTTGCGATTTTTTTTGAAAAAAATATCAATTCCGGAAACGAGAGTTCCCGTTTTGGTTAGGTTTTCATTTCTCGGGAATCGAGAAATTGACACTTAAATTCCCGGAAATCCCGGGAAAGCCGAGAATTTATTTAGAAGCCGAAAAGAAAAGAAAATAACCCTGATTTCCGCATTTTTTCCGTATTACCGTATATTTTAACAAAAAGTTGATAAAATCGATATTATTCCCGTTCCCGGGAAAAAACTTTTTGATCCCGGGAATCGGTAATTTTCGAAAATGAGAAAAATTCCATTCCCGGAAGTTAAGAAAAAATGTTAACGGGAAAATTTTTGGGAAAAAAACCGGGATCCCGGGAACTTCCGGGAGGAATCTCTACGAATATCCTGTCCTCCGGGCATGGTATGTCAAGAGCTTCATGCTATTTGCTTAAATTTTTTTCTTTATTGCCCATATAGGTACTTTCCTGCGCCACCACACAAAACAATCATCTTTATGTTACATTTTACGAGCTTCTTCTTTAGTCTTACATCTAATTTTCGGTTAATAGCTGTCTTTTCCTATACTAAAGGTCGACTTGGGCATAGCGATTATTGTTTTACTTTTTTTTTGTGCGTTGTTTGAACTATCATGATGACACAATGCTAATCAAAGTAAAGGTTTGCTAATAAAACTTTAAGAATAAAGCATTAAGAGTAAGGCATGCTCTGCTACAATCTGCCGCTTTTAGCAAAGTCGTGAAAAACATCTTCAAGGTTAAGAATATTTTCTCGAGGGAGGAAAAGATCGCGGTTTGCCTGTTTTAATTATATTTTTTTTTTAGCCGAAAGAAAAAAAGGATTTCAATGCTCTTATTTAAAAATTGCTTTTTGAATTTCCGATTCGAACATATAAAAAAAAAGCCATTCACTCTCCGACCATTTGCCCTTATAAAGTATAACCGCTCATCAAGTGCAAATCCTAAATGAAATACATATTGTAATTCATATCATTTTTTATTTCTCCCGGAGATGAATATCATACAGGCTGCCTTTAATTAAGCTCCTCCATCAATCCAATAACAATGCCATCTTACGAGGACCGTAAATGCAGTCACTGGATATAATAAATTCACCACGTGTGTAATAAATCTTATTACATTAATTAACTAAGGTGGAAGAGTAACCTAAGGAAAATTCGTGGAATTATCTTTAAAAAGATTAATGAATTAAAAAAATATTCGAAAATAAAAAAAAAAAAAAAATATAGTGATACACACAGTATATGTATACGTATATATACATAAAAAAATAGTCAATTTCTGTTGGAATTCCCATTCATCATGCCCATGGAGACGTGACCGAAACAAGCAGACAGGCCCCAAATTGCCTGCAGTTAAATGATATATCAAGTACGAATTTTGTAACGATGGTTAACAAATTTAGGAAAGTCAAAAGAAATTTGTAGGTAGATTAGGACTGAATCTGGTAAAACGTCTAGCCATTCCCAAAAAATCTAGTTTTTTTTTTTCCGTTGAGGCAGAAATTAGCATTAATCGTTCCTTAATTTTTTATTTTCAGATGGAGTGCCCCCGAGACTATGGGCCAACGGATACGTATCAAGACCAGACGATAAACAATCAACTTTATCAAGGTGAGTTCCGTAATAATGTAAAAGCCGCATATATCTCATCATCTTTCGGTAAAGGTTGGTCACCGTGGCAAATGATGCGGAGCTTTATTATTGTCTTATACAATACACAATATGCGATTACGCCTTAGTAAGTAAAATCTGCGGTTTTTGCGGTGAAGGTCAACGTATCAGACTCGTAGTCAAATGACCATTATGGAATTTTCGGATCATGCACCATAAATATTTCTATAACAAACTTTTGCTTGTAATATCCCTCTCTCAAGCCCACCTTAGTCGCAAATTAGAAAGGAATTCGCTTCATTTTTTTTTTTTATTATTTTAAGACACAAAAGGTGGGGTTCATGTTCGGATTCGATAAAGCATGGCAATAACAGTATTAGTAATCCTACACAATGTGACGGTCCAGAAGGAGCTATTGTTGCAAATGTCGGAAGATGGTTACTGGGTTATGAAGTCTTCTAGTCATCGTATGAAGCCTTGTTTTTTTTCCCCTTAAATAAATCGAAAAAGGAGTTGTTTATTAACTCGTATTCTTTACTTTTAAAAATGGTCTTAATTAATTAAAACGTTTTCTCAGCTATGACCGCGATAGGGTCACAAGGAGGAAAGTTGAGTGGGCCTTGCTTCTTTTTTTTTTTTTTTTTCTCAAAAATAGAGTAATCAGGAATTACTGGAGCAGGAAAGAGACGTTTGCAAATGAAGGAGTGCTATTTTCTATTGTTATTCAATTCATGCACTAAATGACACGACTTGTTATTTTTCATCTCGTTATGTTATATTCTCTATTCTATCGTCGAGACTCGTGTTATGCAGGAGATTGACTGTATTTAAAAAAAAAAAAAAGTGTCTAACAATGGGATGTGATAATGTGTGTTAACGGCGTGGGAATGAGGCACGGACGAAACGGGAATCGTGTGGGAGGTTTCCGAAAGTAGACACATTCGAAAAGAAAATGCATAATGAAAAGGAAAACTAATAAAGGCGGTGGAGAGAGAAAAGAAAAAAAAGCTCTTTCGTGTTGGTTATTTATTATTTATTTAGGGAATTGTACTTTTTTTTTTAGTATGCCTTATCTGATTTCCTTTTATTTATTTTTCCAGGAAATAAGAGTAACGACCTGGAGTTTCGTTTATATCACAGTACCAAAAAAAAAAAATTCCAATTTGAATTTTTGCAAGATGAAATTAAATCTTGATTTGTTTTCTTTCGTTGGGAGCATTGCACAGCAGGGTGGGACGAATCTTGAAAATTTTGGAATTTTAAAGGGGCTTCAGAAGTTGAGTACATTCTTCCAAAATTAAGCTTAATCTTTTTCCGAATTTACGACCTGATTTTGAAGGTTATGGAACATAAATTTTGTTGGAATTAAATTTTTACGACAAATTTTAATCTCTGATAGCCATGCTTCCCTATTTTCCACAGATTACGCGTATATAAAGTTCGTTTTAGTTTACGCATTGCCTTTAGTTGGTAGTGTTTGGAATTTGAAGAAAATGTCCAATGTGAGGCAGGAGTCCCATGCCTGTAAAAAATTGGAGCTGGCGCCGCTGTTGCCAGAGTCGGTGCCGGGACCAGCATCAGTTTTGCCATCAATTCCTTTTCTTTTTCGAAAGTATATACTTTGAGGAACAAAAAAGTTTAAACCAGGTGCTGACAAAAAAAAAAAAAAAAGAAAGAGAGAAATTAAGAAAAGTACCTGTATTTTCTATATTTCCTATGAAAATTTAGAGCAAAGCGGATGAACTTCGTCTTTTTTCTAAATAACTAGAATCGGCTTCGGCATTGGCATCGGATCTTCGTTTCAAGACCGGCGTCAGCACCGGTGCTGGCTCCTAAAATACAACAAGTTATTTAGCACCGGCACTTTCTTCAGACCTCTGATATTAGGAAAAATCGGATTTTAATAAACTTTGAACCAACTCTAACTTTTCTTTAAGCCCAGGACTGCAATTCCGATTCCGATTCCGAAAGGTGGAAAAAATTTCAGTGTTCGATTCCGATTCTTACTAACAAATATTTTAGCGATGCCGATTTCGATTCTGTTTCCGATTTCAACCAAAATTGATAACTGTAATAACGGTATTTTCGTGCTTTTTAAGTCAATCTGAATCGAAAATATTTTTTTTGGATGCCAATGCCGATGCCGATGCCGATTCCGATTCCGATTCTGATTCCGATTCCGATTCTGATTCTGAAGATTCCGAACTGTTTTCAGATGAGATTCCGATTCCTATTTCTTCAAAAAAAGCACGGATTCCGATTCCGATTACTTTGGAAATAGCAGATTCCGATTTCGATTTCGATTCCGATTCCAAATAAAAATTAATCGGAATTGCAACCCTTAACCCTTCTTTCTCTAACCCTTCCAATTCTGTCGTTTTAAAATTGAAAATATTTCAATTTTCGACTCCCTTTATTGCACAATGAATGTAACAAGAATTTTTTAACTCGCTTTTTGTGATACTATGTAATCGGGACATGTGTCTGCAACAAAGAATGACATAGTTGTTTTTAAGATAATAATTAAGTTAACCGACGTAAATAAAAGGAAAGGAAAGTTGTAATCACCCGACAATTTTTAAAGTCTATTCCTAATTCCAGGAAAAAGATGTTTGCACTTAAATACAATTTACTTTATTTGATGTCAATACCTGTTTAACAATAGTGTAATGTAATAGTCGTCCTTTTCACTTTTCTTGAGGAACGTTAAGATTTATTTATGTGAACAAAAATCAGAGGTGTGAAACCGGTAAAAATTGGTCGGAGCCGACGCCGGCATCGATGCAGAAATATCCAAAGTGCAGGAACCGGCACCGGATTAGAAAAATTTTTGTCGCTGGTGCCGGTGCCGGAGCCGATTCCGATTCCAGCATCGGGTCCAGCATCACCATCAATTTAGTCAATTTTTTTTCTTAAAAAAAAAAATTTAAAAAAAAATGATTTATTTTTAGAAAAAAAAAAAAATTTTACAGTAACCGCCGCTTATTGTAGTGCCGGTTAATACAATCGGCCGCTTACTATGATCAAAATTCTTGGCCTTTCTCAATTATATTCAACCAGGCGTCCGAATCCACGGCCATGACTTCGGTGCCATGCCGGTGCCGATGCCGATTTCGATTTCGATTTCAGTGAAAAAAAATCATAGAGCCATCCTACACGATTTTTAAAATCAAGGGCCCAATTCCGATGACGATACCAGCACTAACGATTTCACAGTGCCGATGTTGATGCCGATGGCAATGCCAATGCTAGCATCGGCATTGCCATTGGGCCATAATTACAAGACCATAATTGCAAATTTAAAATGAATTATCTAGCACTGGCACCAGCTTCGGCACCGACCTTAGTTTCAAGCCGGCCGTGGCTGGCAGCGGCTCCGGTACCGGCATCGGCTTCGGACTCCTGACAAAAATTACTGAAAGAAAACATGGAAAAAAGATAAACAATAATGTCCGAGCATTAATTCATTCAAATATTGCGTGAGCATAATTTCGGTTTTTTTAGCCGTAGCCCCCGTCCCTCTCCCCCCCTTCTCCCCCATTGCAAAGCCGAATATAAAAACGGACAAATAAGAATTTTTATTTTTTTCTTGCCAGATCTGTTCGAATTAAAAGTTCCCGACAAAGTTGTGTTTGTAGCTGAAGGCTCTGAAAATTTTTGAGCAACTTTTATTGCTGCAATTTCGTACAACTTTTATCATTTTTTTTTTTTCTTGCAAAAACTCATCCGCATTCTTTTTTAATGCTTGCCTGCAATATCATATTCTTGGCTAATGGTAAGGATTCCTTTGGCTGGTTGAACATAACGACAAAAAAAATCCTCAGGCATTTTTTTACGCGGATTTCAAGCCAAACCTTGAATGTATTCCACGCCGAATGGTTTCAGTGGCAGTTCATCCTGAAAACAATTTCCAGGAAAAAAATCCAAAAGCTTTTGCCTTCGACTCATCCGGTTTGGCTTATTTTTATTTTGTTTTACAACATGAAAGTCGACGCTTGTATAAAATTCTGATTTCACTGCATATTTTCTTTTCGTGCAGGGCACTTTCAAAATTTTATTTCTATCTTAATTTTGTAAAAAGATTTTCTCTGAAAATATTTTATCAGTTTGCTTGATTGACGTTTGTTACTTCATCTCTCGTGGATCTTAAACATTGAAAAC
Organism: Liposcelis bostrychophila; assembly: GCA_037577465.1. Lineage (NCBI taxonomy): Eukaryota > Metazoa > Arthropoda > Insecta > Psocodea > Liposcelididae > Liposcelis > Liposcelis bostrychophila. The sequence goes on from CM075213.1 coordinate 24,304,169, forward strand.
GCCGCGGCCTTTTGAAAACGAAATGAGACGAAAAAAGAAATCTAGATCTTTGTTTACAAATAATAAAAGATGAATCAACGACACTAAACCTCGATTCAAGTAAAACAAATAAGGCAGTGCCACCAAACCCATAACATCCTGTCAAAAATTTTTACAGTAATATGAGCACTTTTTTTTTTTTTTTTTTTTTTTTTTATCGTAGGTGGAAATCGTATTAAGCAATTTGATACCGATATGAGAAAGCGTCATCGAATCCACAATGTAGGTCATGTCATTTTGACCGAGTATTGTATGTTAAACCTTGAACAAAAGTTCCACTTCTGTGGGAAAGAGATAACCTAATCCAATGTTCCGGTGTGCGAATATCTCCTTCCGATACTTGTCTTACAAGTTCATCAAAAACAAAAACTTCGGAAAATAATAAAAAACGTTTTCAATTTTTTTAAATTTTTTTCCCTTTTTTCAGGTATTGGACTGTGGAACGCCCCAGGAACGGTCAAATAAACAATTATCAAGCCATAAAAAGAAGCTGCCGAGAAAGAGGAGTACTTTTCGAAGATCCATCATTTCCACCAAATAATAGGTCATTAAGTTTACATAAGAAACCACCGTTGCAACCTATAGTATGGGCTAGACCTCATGTAAGTCATTTGTTTTGACTTTTATCCCGTTACATCATATAATTTTGTAATTTTTAAATCAGTAGCGGCCATAGGATGTTCAAAAAAAAAAACAAAGATTTGTACTTGTTTACCAGGTTTTAGATTGCATTTTTAGCGAAAAAAAAGAGACCGAATCAAAACCCTGACACTGGAAATCGGTGTTTTGAATGTCGGGGCTTTGCTTTTTGCCTTTTATTATGTTTTATTTTCAATTTATTTTAAAAATATTTTAAAAGGGCTGGGTTTTGAAATCAGCAGTTAGAAAATTTTTATTTTCATTTTTTTTAACACCCGATCAAAATACCAGCAAGCAAAACCCCGATTTTAGAAGTTTTTCTAAAATATTTTGTAAAGAAAACTTTGTCATATTTTAACTCTTTGCTTACCGATGGCCCTTGTGGGGGGCCATTGGGTATTTCTCGCCGGATAAAGTTATTTTTCAGTAAAAAATTATGAAAGACATGTTCTAGGGGTAATTTGAGCCGCCCATTCCGAATCTGAAGTCAAGATTCTAAAAAAACCTAAAATCCAATATGGGGAAGCCGTTTTATTTTTAATAATTTTTTTTTTTTTTTTTTTTTTTTTTTTTGCGCCATATTGGATTTTTTGAGCAGAATTAGATCATCCTGACGTCCGATTTGAAATCAGCGGTGTCGAAAGCGTATAAAAAGTCGTTTTCCCGATAATTTTACGAAGGAAACAAAGGCTACTACCGGGTTACCATAAGGGTTGTGCCCCAAAATTACATTTTTTTTGGACTTTCACCCATCGATAGGACCTATAGTGAGGGGGTAAATTAGGCCAAATATGAGGATCGAAATGAAAGCCGTTTCTGAGGCGGGGATGGGAGTATTAATTCAGTTTTTATTTTTTTGGCAGAGAATGGGTTGTCCGTTGAAGAATCTAAAAAACGAAAAAAAACTCTTTCAAAGGGCTAAGGGCATAATTTTTAACTTTCTAAAAAATGGCCAATTGGCCAGAATAGCCAATTAAAGGAAAAAAAATTATTTTCTTCATGTTAGCTTCGCCGGACCAAAATTTCGCTATTGACAGCCAAAAAGTACGTCAAAAATTGGCCTAAGTACATGTGCTTCTAAATTTTTCTTTGAACAAGAAATTTTCCTGGCTTCTGGCCATCTGGTTTGACTTTTGAGTTAAAGAAAAAATGTGGCAAAAAAACCTGGTTAAGTGACAAAACGCACTAAGTCCTACGTTTTGCTCATATTTTGGCCTCTAACTCAAAAGCCAAGCCAGATATAAAAAAACGGACTTCAGATTCGTGATCTACGCAAATTCCCGATAAAAAACGACGTCTTTCCGCGAAAAAAAAAAATTGCCGACTTTTTTTTCTTATGGGAATTTTCGGAACTTGAAGCTTAAGTCGGCACGCCTTCCCATTCAGTAAAAAATCTGAAAAAAATTCAGGGTTTATTAGGGCCCCATAGAGAACAAGATTCCACCCGGTCAGACATCGAATTCGAAAATTCGCAAAATAATGGACACCCTATTCTCTAGTGATACATCAAAAGAATATGATAAATATTTCGATGGCGCCGCCTCTGAAACGTCTCGAAAATTACGAAAATCTTTGGAAAAATGACTGTATCAAACGGCTGATAATTTCGTATCACTACTAAAAATATGAGAAATTCGAATTGGCTAATGTGAAAATCAAGCCAAGCGATTACTCAGTTTAATCATTTACAAAAATTCTTAAGCGCTTTTTTAGTGTTTTTTTAAAGAGCTTTGAGCTTTAAACCTTGTACCTTAATACCTTTCGATCGAGCTTAAAAGCTCTGATTTCGATTTAGTCCAGAATACACTTACCTCCTCAGCTTACGAGCCTGAATGCGAAACTCCGTTATCGGATGCTTCATATTTTTCGAAATTTTGACTTTCGAGACTCGCGGGGCGCAAATTAAATGTTTTTCTTTTATATGAAAAAAGAAACTAGAATTTTTTTCAGATTTTTCGATCAACTCGAAAGCGTGCCACAAGGGTTTTAAAAGTTTGGAAAAGCCCATAAGGCAGTCGGTTTGGTTGCCAAAAAACGCTAGCGCTTCAAAATGTTTTTCGGCTTTGGACTAAAAATTTTCGAAAAAAAAATTTCTCGGTGCGCTTCATTTGGTAAGCAAAACCAACATTTTTGCTTAGCTTACGAAACTGAAGCGATTTTCTTTATTAGTTACGATTCTTCAACTAAAGGCGATTAACTTTCAATGAAAAGATTGAAATTCTCTTTTTTCATATTAAGAAAATAAATAAAGGGTCGCGCACCTCGAAAATCAAGATTTCTTCAAAACAAGGGGCACTATGCAAGATATCGAAGGGGTCGTACATAAATTACGTAAGCACATTTAGGGGGGAGGGGGTCCAAATTTGACTTCTTACTCATAAGCTAAGCATAGGCGAAATGGGATAAAGCGTGCAAAAAGGGCAACGTAAGCAACCCATGCTTACGTAATTTATGCGCGACCCCGAACAATCCTGCAGGTATTCGGTAAACTTTTTTTTTTCACTTTTCTGTAATGAAGTCCGAAAAACTTTAACCAATGAATTTGAATTTTTTTGATATCCTAAATGGCTGAGCTATCACACTGCGAATTCATTAAACGAAAAAATCGTTCTCCTAAAAAGGAAGACGAGGATCAAGCAAGTCAAAATCGAGCTTGAATTTTCTTCTCGCTATTTTATTATATGTATATATTTTTTTAAAAGAATAATCAAGAAAATAATGATTATTGTTTTTTTTTTCTGTTAATCCTGTAAAATTTTTAATTACTATCACCTTGGGCAGGGGCTCGAATAGCAACTTACAATAAATCAAGTTAACAAATAAACAAAAGCGGTTTGCAACTTTTGGCAATACCACTTCCCACATAATTATATTTATTTTTAAAAAATACGAATAATTTTAATTTTTTACGCGCAGGGGATTATTTTTTTTACGCTTGTTTTTTTTTTTTTTTTTTTTTTTTTGGATGTTGCTTAATTATTTCCTGCATTCTTTATATTAATTTTTTACATGTATCTTTTTTTTTTTTATAGGAAATGTGCCAAAGACCAAAGTTTATAGCTGATAGTTGTGCTGATAGTATAGAAGGTTCCAGATTCGACGTGGAACCAGGGGAACTCGGAGATACTTGGCTGCTGGCGGCTGTGTCATCTCTCACGTTAACGCCTAGATTTTTGGATAGGGTTGTTCCTCCTGATCAATCTTTCGATGCCAATAATTATTGCGGATTGTTTCGGTAAGAATTTTTTTTTTTTTATTTCTAATAAATGGATGGGCTGGATCCATCCGAAATAAAAGGCGATGCAAAGGTCAATATTCTTAGTTATGAACTATGATCCCCAGTCGTGTCTGAGGTATTCCATTTAAACTGCAAGAGTTCATTGTGTTTATTTATATGTTTTTGATGTAATGTGTGTTTAGTAATTTTTCGATCACGATTTTAAATCAAGTACCGATATTATACAATTTCACTATCTACTGACCTGGTGGCCGTGAAGAACAATGCAATAAATCATTTTTAGTCTTTTTTTCCCCCTTTTTAAGTCAAGTGTAGAAAAGAAGCAGTAAATGCATCAAAGTAAATGTTTGGATTAGGTTTGAATGAAATAAAATTTTTTTTTTTTTTTAAGTTCCCTTTTATGCAAAGTTGTGAGTATTTCCTGATGTAACATGATTTATGTGTAAATTTCATTCAATTATAACCCCGTTTTTTTATATGCTAATAATTTGATTAGAACTGTTACAAGGTTGCGATTTTTAGAGTATGCGGGTATGTAGGACCTGATGGTACCGGAGGTTTTCAATCATTTTTTGGGCATTTGATATTTCACTTAACAGGTTTTTTTTTCGGCTTTGTAGAACATGTATTTCTATGGTATATAAATATTCTTTTTGGCCGAAACATTTCTTTTTTATTCCGACTAAGGAATAATTGATTAAGGAAGCCTCGAGGGTTCTTTCTTTTTTTGCTCTCTGTTTACTGTCAACACTATTGATGTTGACAGAACCAAATTTATAAAATTAACAGTGTTTCTACGATTTCTACATTTAGTACGACTTTTAGGATTTACTGTGGCATCTTAATCATCTCCAAACAGCAAGAAACGATCGTGTCATATACTCTATATTTATTAAATTTCTGGCTATTTGTTTGCGAATTCCTCGTGCAGTGTGACTTATTAAAGATAAATTTGCAGGTGTCGTGTAGTGGACGTGTATGGACAGCGATGCCATAAGATACCAAAAGGTCTAAAAAAAATTCCGTAATTTTGCTGCTTTATGGCACACCTATGCTATATGCCTTACGCATATGTTTATATGGTATACTTATAAGGGTGTCTCTTAGTTTTCGAATTTTCGAATTTCATATGTCTAACCCCCTGAAAGTTTTCTTTTTGGAGTATTAATAAACGCTGGATTTTTTCAGATTTTTAAAATGACGGAAAAGTGTGCATCATGGGCCTTCAATTTTGAAAAATTTTCATAAAAACCAAAGAATCTATTTTTTTTTTTTTTTTTTTTTTTTTTGTGTGTGAGGGCTCCGTTTCACAGCAAGCCGCAGACCGCAGATTTTTTTTTTTTTTTTCCGAACCTTAATTTTTATACTAAAAACTTGGCAAAGGGGTAAAGTGATATAAAAATGAAGTAAATTAATCGTTTTTTCGTTCATATAGACATGATTCGGCATGCAAATGATATTATTTAATGATATATTTTTAAAAAAAATATCGAATTTTATTTTTGTTTACGGGGGAAAAAATTTAAAATCGCTCCGTAAACAAAAACAAAAATAGCCTAACAGTAGGGTAATAATAAGATATATAGATCAAAATGATTTAGAAACCCCATAGGCGTATTGGATCGACCCCTGATCCGGAACGTCTATGAGGAATCTGTATCATTTGATTTATAAATCCTACTAGCGCAACGGGGCGCTACGCGCCCCTTTTTCGCTAGAGGGGGGCTGCGCCCCCCCCAAAATCGCTTCGCGATTTCGGGTCCCCCCCCGCGCGCTTCGCGCGCCAGAATGACCGGCCGCCGGGCGGCCGGAATGGGGAAGTGCAGCTGCACTATCAAACAAAGCAAGAAACGCAGCTCGGCCTTCGGCCTCGCACGAGAATGATCATGATGGGGAATAAGCTAAACCACCGCCCGATGCAAGAAACGCAGCTCGGCCTTCGGCCTCGCCCAGGGATCTTGATAAGGAATGTAGGCAAGAGGCCCGTATGAAACGCAGCTCGGCCTTCGGCCTCGCACGAGAATGATCATGATGGGGAATAAGCTAAACCACCGCCCGATGCAAGAAACGGAGCTCGGCCTTCGGCCTCGCCCAGGGATCTTGATAAGGAATGTAGGCAAGAGGCCCGTATGAAACGCAGCTCGGCCTTCGGCCTCGCCCCGGTCAGTTGGAATCCAAAATAATTTTTAAACTCAACCTAAAATTCATGAAAATTATTAAATTCGGCTTAAAATGCAAGAAAATTATTAAAGTTAATGAAAGGGTGAATAAAATAGTGCGAAAAAAAAAAAGAAGAGAAAAAAAGAAACCCCCCATCTCTATTTTTTTTTTTTTTAATTTTAAATTTTAAAACATTTTAAATAATAAGGCCCTTTTTATAAACGGCTGCAAAATAATTAAAGTCAAATTGTGATTAAAATATTGGAAAAAAAAAAAAAGAAAAAAAAATGATTCAATACGGGAACCGAACACGGTTCCAAGGGTAGCGAAGCGACGCTTCTACCGACCAGACTACGCTGCCGTATCGAAGGTTATCTAAGAAATGCGTCCTCATCACCCTACGTTGATTTCCCTATCCCGAGTTTGTAAAATCTTGCACGATTTTGCATGGAATTTCCCTTTTTTCGAATCGCCATTTCGAACCTTTCCGGAATCGGAAAAATTCGGGAGCGGGTTCGTTCGATTCCTCTTTTTTCGTAGATTATTTTTCGTTTTGGTTTTTTTTTTTCGGACGATTTTTAGACCTCGAAAACGTCTGAAAACGGAACGCCATTTTGACACCTTTTTTTTTTCCGTGTTCATTTTTCAATGTTTGATTTGGAAGGTAAAAAATTGTCGGAAAAGGTCGGGATTTTTTTTAAAACGATCGGAAAGACCTGAGGAATGTTTTTTTTAAAACGGATCGTCAAAATTTAAAACCGGGACCCGGGAAAAACGCGAAAAGACGGGACGCGCGGATGAGTTTTTTACCAGCGAGTACCGTTTCCCCGCTGCGACTTTATTTTTTAATCGTTTTTTTTCCCGGTTTTTTAAAAATCCCGGATTCGGGAAGGGGGGAAAAGAATGGGGAAAAAGGGGAAAAAAAAGAGAAAAAAAAATGCGATTTTTCGGTGCAAATTTCAAATTTTTACGATTTTTTTTCGATTTTAGCCAGATTTTTAAAGTTTTCTGTCGACGGACATACAAACAAACAAACAAACAAACAGAGGGACGATGAAACTTTAGTATATTAGACTAGCGCAACGGGGCGCTACGCGCCCCTTTTTCGCTAGAGGGGGGCTTCGCCCCCCCCAAAATCGCTTCGCGATTTTGGGTCCCCCCCCGCGCGCTTCGCGCGCCAGAATGACCGGCCGCCGGGCGGCCGGAATGGGGAAGTAGAGCTAAACTACCGCACAAAGCAAGAAACGCAGCTCGGCCTTCGGCCTCGCCGCAGAATCTTACAAAGGAAAGTAAGCAAGAGGCCCTTATGAGAACGGACTTATAGCAAAACCGCCGTAAGGACTGCAGCTGGGCCTTCGGCCTCGCTTGTAAGCCATGTAGCCATCGGAAGAACAGCGAAGTCGAGGTCTGAGCATTGAATACAGTCCATTCGGTTCATACCGTGCTAAGGTCCACATCCTGGTTGCTTGTCATCCATACATTGCCCATTTACCATGCAATGCCTATCGTCCATACAATGCCTATCCTCCATACAACGCCTATCCTCCATACAAGGCCTATCCTCCATACAACGCCTATCGTCCATTCAATGCCTATCGTCCATACAATGCCTATCCTCCATACAAGGCCTATCGTCCATACAAGGCCTATCGTCCATACAACGCCTATCGTCCATACACCGCCTATCCTCCATACAACGCCTATCCTCCATACAACGCCTATCCTCCATACAAGGCCTATCCTCCATACAATGCCTATCCTCCATACAATGCCTATCGTCCATACAACGCCTATCGTCCATACAACGCCTATCGTCCATACAACGCCTATCGTCCATACAACGCCTATCCTCCATACAGTGCCTATCCTCCATACAACGCCTATCGTCCATACAGTGCCTATCGTCCATACAACGCCTATCGTCCATACATCGCCTATCGTCCATACAGCGCCTATCGTCCATACAACGCCTATCGTCCATACAATGCCTATCGTCCATACAGCGCCTATCGTCCATACAGCGCCTATCGTCCATACAACGCCTATCGTCCATACACCGCCTATCCTCCATACAATGCCTTTCCTCCATACAAAGCCTATCGTCCATACAGTGCCTATCCTCCATACGATGCCTATCCTTCATACAACGCCTATCGTCCATACAACGCCTATCGTCCATTTAACGCCTATCGTCCATACAACGCCTATCCTCCATACACTGCCTATCCTCCCTACAACGCCTATCGTCCATATACCGCCTATCCTCCATACAACGCCTATCGTCCATACAACGCCTATCGTCCATTCTACGCCTATCCTCCATACAACGCCTATCCTCCATACAGCGCCTATCCTCCATACAACGTCAGAACTAACTGAACCCCTAACCTCCATACAACGCCATACAACCACACAACGCTATCAACCAAAGCAAAAAACGCAGCTCGGCCTTCGGCCTCGCCAGGGATCTTGATAAGGAATGTAGGCAAGACGCCCGTATGAAACGCAGCTCGGCCTTCGGCCTCGCACGAGAATGATCATGATGGGGAATAAGCTAAACCACCGCCCGATGCAAGAAACGCAGCTCGGCCTTCGGCCTCGCCCATGAATCTTGATAAGGAATGTAAGCAAGAGGCCCGTATGAAACGCAGCTCGGCCTTCGGCCTCGCACGAGAATGATCATGATGGGGAATAAGCTAAACCACCGCCCGATGCAAGAAACGCAGCTCGCCTTCGGCCTCGCCCAGGGATCTTGATAAGGAATGTAGGCAAGAGGCCCGTATGAAACGCAGCTCGGCCTTCGGCCTCGCACGCGAATGATTATGATGGGGGATAAGCTAAACCACCGCCCGATGCAAGAAACGCAGCTCGGCCTTCGGCCTCGCACGAGAATGATCATGATGGGGGATAAGCTAAACCACCGCCGATGCAAGAAACGCAGCTCGGCCTTCGGCCTCGCCCAGGGATCTTGATAAGAATGTAGGCAAGACGCCCGTATGAAACGCAGCTCGGCCTTCGGCCTCGCACGAGAATGATCATGATGGGGGATAAGCTAAACCACCGCCCAAAGCAAGAAACGCAGCTCGGCCTTCGGCCTCGCACCAGAATGATTATGATGGGGAGTAAGCTAAACCACCGCCCAAAGCAAGAAACGCAGCTCGGCCTTCGGCCTCGCCCAGGAATCTTGATGAGGAATGTATACAAGAGGTCCGTATGAAACGCAGCTCGGCCTTCTGCCTCGCACATGAATGATAATGATGGGCGGTAAGCTAATCCACCGCCACAAGGCAAGAAACGCAGCTCGGCCTTCGGCCTCGCCCGCCCGTAGGTCATTAACCTACAACTTTTATTTTGACAACAATTATGCCATCACCTAGCCAATTCCTTAATCCTACTTTTTGCTTTTCCTTCCTTTCCTATTTTTTGCTTTTATAAACAAACCAACCAACCAACCGTATATTGAAAGAAAGGAACAAGTATATATTTGAAAAAAATTGAAATTATGTCGCAGCTTTAATGTAACATACTTGTTTTAACTTTATAAAAAGAACTTCTCACTCAACTAAGAAATACCGTGGTTTCAAATTATTTACTTCAATTTCGAAATTTGAACAGGAATAATTATTTTACAATGAAATTTCGGTAAACATGAATGACAACTTTCGGTACAAAAAAAAAAAAGATTTTAAAGTATATTTATATTATTATATACTTGTCTATTTATTCCTTCATGAGGTAAACATACCGGGAAATTCTACCTAGGTTTGTGCGAAATCTTAATTACCAATATTTCAATTAATGAAATACCATGACTTGAACATATTTTACATTTCCCCGTTTAAACCCTATTTTTCTTTTAAACCCTTAAAGGCTTAGATTGTGCTTCGTCTTTTCCCGCAATATTGGCAACTTTTCGCGTATGATTCATACAGGCAGTTAGTAAAGTTAAAAAAATATATCGCTGCTTATGTTTAGTTTATAAAAGAAGAAGAAGAAAAAAAAAAAAAAAAAAATTAATAAAAACTAACGGTTGAAGTATAGAGCCCAGTAAAATCAAAATATCAAGTCTGCGACACAAAAAATTATAACTTGTCCAATTTTTTTTTTTTTTTTTTTTTTTTTTTTTTTTCATATTTCGGTTTTCAAAGTGTAATCGTAATTAGATGTATAAGAAGATAAGTAGAGGAGGAATAAATTCGTTATATGATGAACACCTCACCTCACAATTTTTAATTCTGTCGATACCACAATTCTTTCTAATTAATCAATTAATTAATTAATTCATTTATTTCCATTAATATCCAAAACATAATTTTAATGCCATTAATTAATATTCACGTAAAATAATAATAATACTGCCATAAGTTAAACATAGGGACTTATAATTTTTATCAACTTCTAATTGACACAAGTTCTTATCTTCAAATGACTTTCTTTATTCTTTCTTCCCTAATTTTAAAACCTAAAAGTTAAAACTTTTCTTCTCTACTCATATACAGTACAATTTTTTTCATATTCTCTCTTAACAACCTAACCTCAATAACGTCATGACACTCAATTTCTTTTTTTTTTTTTTTCTCATCCCTTTAATCACCTCCCATTTCATATTTATAAGCGAAAGCAACAAAAAAAAAAATAAGAAACCATAACAGTTGTACGATACACTGGCATAAGTTAAACATAGGAGACTTATAATTTTTATCAAGATCTAATTGAACAAGTTTTTATCTTGAAATGACTTTCTTCTTTCTTTCTTCCCTAATTTTAAAACCTAAAACTTTTCTTCTCTACTCATTTACAGTACAATTTTTTTCGAATTGTGTATTTATGACCTAACCTCATTAACTGCTGGATGACGCTCATTTTCTTTTTCATCCCCCTGATTACCTGCCATTTCATATTTCTAACCGAAAGCCAGAAAAAAAAAAAAAATTATAAACCATAACAGTTGCACGATACACTTAATCAGACTATCAACTTGAAGATGTCATTCGTATTCACTTTTCAGATTCACAACCCATGGACTCATACAAATGTCTCCTTTCAATAGCAAAAAGTTTTTGAATTTCTTTAGTCGCTCAAGTAAAAGTGTTATGGTTTACTTCCTGCATTTTTTGTGTCCCTAAAGTTGTAACTGACACAATTTCTTACCTTGAAATTTCCTCCTCCTCATTCTTGCTACATTTAAAATCAAAAACTTTTTTTTCCTAACCGTTCAGATTTCAGATTTAAGAAATTCTCATTTTTTTTTAATCTTAATTGAACCTCAATAAGTTCATGACACTTTTTTTTTTTTTTTTTTTAAATCCCTGTAATCACCTCTCATTTCATATTTGTAAGCGAAAGCAACAAAAAAAAAAAAATTAGTTAGAAACCATAACAGTTGTACGATACACTTAATCAGACTATCAACTTGAAGATGTCATTCGTAATCACTTTTCAGATTCACAACCCATGCACTCATACAAATGTCTCCTTTCGATTAGCAAAAAGTTTTTGAATTTCTTTAGTCGCTCAAGTAAAAGTGTTATGGTTTACTTCCTGAATTTTTTCTGTCCCTAAAGTTGCAACTTGACACTATTTCATACCTTGAAATTTCCTCCTCCTCATTCTTGCTACATGTAAAATCAAAAATTTTTTTTTCCTAACCGTTCAGATTTCAGATTTAAGAAATTCTCATTTTTTTTTAATCTTAATTGAAGCTCAATAAGTTCATGACACTTTTTTTTTTTTCTTTTAAATCCCTGTAATCACCTCTCATTTCATATTTGTAAGCGAAAGCAACAAAAAAAAAAATTAGAAACCATAACAGTTGTACGATACACTTAATCAGACCATCAACTTGAAGATGTCATTCGTAATCACTTTTCAGATTGACAACCCATGCACTCATACAAATGTCTCCTTTCGATTAGCAAAAAGTTTTTGAATTTCTTTAGTCGCTCAAGTAAAAGTGTTATGGTTTACTTCCTGAATTTTTTCTGTCCCTAAAGTTGCAACTTGACAGTATTTCATACCTTGAAATTTCCTCCTCCTCATTCTTGCTACATTTAAAATCAAAAACTTTTTTTTCCTAACCGTTCAGATTTCAGATTTCAGATTTTTTTTTTTCTTAATTTTAAATTTTAAAACATTTTTTAAATAATAAAGGTCCATTTTTATAAACGGCTGCAAAATAATTAAAGTCAAATTGCGATTAAAATATTGGAAAAAAAAAAAAAAGAAAAAAAAAAAATGATTCAATACGGGAATCGAACACGGTTACCGAGGGCAGCGAAGCGACGCTTCTACCGACCAGACTACGCTGCCGTATCGAAGGTTACCTACGAAATGCGTCCTCATCACCGTACGTTGATTTCCTTGTTTCGAGTTTTGTAAAATCTTGCACGATTTTGCATGGAATTTCCCTTTTTTCGAATCGCGATTTCGAACCTTTCCCGGTGTCGGAAAAATTCGGGAGCGGGCTCGTTCGATTCCTCTTTTTTCGTAGATTATTTTTCGTTTTCGGTTTTTTTTTTTCGGACGATTTTTAGACCTCGAAAACGTCTGAAAACGGAACGCCGTTTTGACACCTTTTTTTTTTTCCGCGTTCGTTTTTCGATGTTTGATTTGGAAGGTAAAAAATTGTCGGAAAAGGTCGGGATTTTTTTTAAAAGGATCGGAAAGACCCGAGGAATGTTTTTTTTAAAACGGATCGTCGAAATTTAAAACCGGGACCCGGGAAAAAGGCGAAAAGACGGGACGCGCGCACGAGTTTTTTACCAGCGAGTACCGTTTCCCCGCTGCGACTTTTTTTTTTTAATCGCTTTTTTCCCGGTTTTTTAATTATCCCGGATTCGGGATGAGGTAAAAAAAATCGGGAACGGAATAAAAATTTAGAGAATTAAAAATGCGATTTTTCGGTGCAAATTTCAAATTTTTCCGATTTTTTTTTCAAGAGTTGTAGATTTTACAACTTTTCCGTCGACGGACATACAAACAAACAAACAGACAGACAGACAGATAAACAGGGGGATGGACAACTTTTAGTATATAAGATTAGGATATATAGATCAAATGATTTAGAAACCCCATAGACGTATTGGATCGACCCCTGATCCGGAACGCCTATGAGGAATCTGTATCATTTGATTTATAAATCCTATTGGTTGATCCGAAACGCCCATGATTTGGAACGTCCATGGGTGTTTCGGATCCGGAACGGTGGATTTATAATGCCTATGGGTGTTTGGATCGATTTGGAATTCCCATGGGTGTATGGACCCCTCATGATTCTGAATTCCCATGGGTGTTTTTTTTTTTCCGGATCCAAACCCCCGTTGATGCCGCGTTTGAAGGGGGGTCGGTTCCCCCCCCCCCCAAGTTTTTCAGTGCTTTTTAACCTAACCTAACCTAACCTAAGTCTTCCCCTTTGATTTTTAGGAAACCTAACCTAACCTAACCTAACTCGCGGAAATGTAAGGTAAGTAAATGATAAAATTTTTATTTTTAAAAATTTATTTTACGTGATCGAGAACGGTTACAGTGTTGTCGAGTACATTATATTCTACGATTCGGTCGTGAATTATCAGCGCGAAAGCTCGGGTGTTTCCTGGCGCGTTTTGACGGTTTTGAACTCGATGCGAATGTTGACGGATCCTTGCTTGACGGCGTCGTTTTGTCTGGAGCAATCGATGACGGCGAGCGGCGCGACGGATTTAAACTCTTCCGGAGGCAACACGGCCTTTGCGGATTTTCCGTAGTAGCTTTCGCGAAACATCGCGTATTCGGTAAAGCAAAAATAATGCTGTTTGGTGAAGTCGACGTTGAGGTTTTCCACGGGATAGCATTCGCTTTCGATGAAAACCTTGATGTCCTGGAGATTGCAGTGATCGAATTTCGACGCGCTTTTGGCGGCGGTGTCCCTCCTGCCGGTTTGAAACCCGACGATGACGTATCGGGGTTTTTCCAGCTGCGTCTTCGCCATTATCGACCAAACGTGATTGGTGGTTTGAGGCAGCAGGGGATATTCGACAATGTCCCACGAGCGGAACGGTAATTTTAGCCGCTGGTTTTGTTCCACCATTCGTAGGAGATTGAGACGCAGTTTGTCGGTCGGAGTGACGAACGGTAACCTCCAGCTGACGTGAGTCAAAGTTATGAAACAATTTTCCGTCGCCCCGGGATTCGTTTCGTAGCAATTGGTGTCGGTGATGGATCGACGAAGAGTTAATCTTTGACGGGCGTGGACGAGTACTTTTTTGTAATCCTCGGCGAATCCAAGCATCATGGAGAGCGGGATAGAGACTCCAAACCGTCCGTCCGCGTCGACGACGCTGTCGTACTTTCCCAACGGGTCCCAACCGGCCAAGACCATCGCTTCGGATTCCGAAGGACTCAGCGATACGAAATTTTTCATCGTCGAAACTATTCCCAGCTGACGAGTGTGATCGATCAACACGTTGTTCAGATGGAAAGACACCGATTCAAACAGGTGTAAAAATCCGTTGTTGCTGATTTTCGAGTCGGCGGGAACTGTGGGAGCGTTCGCTGCCATTTTTTGAAAAACCCCTTCGAGGTAAATGTAACTTTTCCAGGGTAGCGTGTAAACGTCGAGATTTCCCATTTCCATGCTTATTTCCGCTAGGTTTCCGTAATTCGTCCCGGTCTGCGGTATGATGATGTGTTCTTGGTATTTTACGATGCTTTCATCCAAAACGACCTCATCCTCGACTTTCAGTGCAGCGGCCACAGCTCCAGAGCCGAATTTGGAGAGATCACCATCCAAACTTTTTTTTGAGCTCTTGGAAGAAGAACTGCTGCAACAATCGTCTGTTTCCATTTCGGAACCGCTGTCCTCGGAATCTTCCTCTGTTTGGAGGTCTTCTTCATGATGATTTTTCTCTTCGGATTCACTTATTTCGTTTGAACTGCTATCGCTATCATCAGAACGGTCTTTTACGCGATTTTCGTATGCGGTCAACATCGAATCTCCGTGATGTCTTTTCAGATGAGTCCGAAAATTACTGCTGCTGGATTTATTCCCTCTCACCAATTTTTTACACTTTACGCATTCCGCTAAAACGTGATCGCCTTTGGTTTCTTTCACTTCGAAAAATTCTCCGTCAAGAATTTTCAACGTCATTTTACCGTTGTATTCGAACAAAGTCTTTTAATCGAATGACTGCGAATCGGATATAGAGGTATTTAAAAAGGAATCATTCGGTTACAAAGAAGCCAACCACGTGACTTGTTGAATCCATCAAATTCGATCAAATATTCTTCAAAATTCATTGAAAAAAATCTTAAGTATACGTTTATCGGAAAAAATCTATTACCAAATGAAGGGTTTTTCAATATAAAGATGTACCATTTTTTCAGAAAAAAGAAATCCCCTACCCATTCTTGGATCGGATGAAAAATAAAGTTTAACAATATAAGAAATCACATAGTTAAACTTTATTTTTGGGATGGGATTTGATCCACATTTTATTTATAAAAATTCATCGAAAAGAAACATTCATGTATCGAAAATAATAAAAAATAAAAATTTCTTCAAGAAGAATTCTGATTTCGATATGTCTAAAACGTTCTGCTCCTCGGGAAAATGGTTCTGCAAATTTTAGTGACACCCATTACTCCATTGAATATATCGGCGATTTTCCGATTACACCCTTGTAAATCAATCGAAGTGATACTTTTTCACTGCTTATATCTTTGACGACTTGAGGTTCAAAAATTCCCAAGTAAATTTTACTCAAAAATAATTTAAACCTCCCTTCTTTATCCTTTAAAGTGAGCAAAACCGTTCTCCCATAGGTCGTATCAACTATTTCACACTTTACGATTTCATATTTAAAAAACTTTACCAAATCTGCATGTTTTTTAGTAAAGGCAACTTCGTTAAACTTTCGAATAAAGGCCATTGTGCAGTTTGCTTTTTCTCCACCGAATAACTGGAAAATTTTGAAAAAAACTGTGATCTTGGTTCAAAATCGTTCAAATTAATGACCAAAACTCACCCCACTCCAAAAAAGGGAAAAGCGTATGCTGAGCAAATAAAAGTCTTGATTTGATCATAGTTTTCCCCCCTCTTTCCTTCTTGAAAATCCATGTTTCGATGATTACATCATATTGTACAGCAGTTTGGAAATATTGTTTTAATTTGTAACAAGAGGCATCTTACCTATGTTTTGCTTATGAGTTACTGTCTTGAAAAGTCACCGTGGGAAAAAAATACTGTCATTTTTTCGAGAAAGACAGGTGTCAAGACTTGTCGAAACTCGTCAAAGCTTGTAGAGAAAGGTTCGATTTCAATCGAAAATCCATCCCTCGAGCTAATTGCGTAATGGAAATTCTTTCATATTCGATCGAACTTTTGGAATCGAGAATTTCCCGGTTTCGTAAGGTTTCACAGCGACAACCGCGACCATTATTCGAAATTATTCGAAATTATTCGAAATTTATTCGATATTTATTCGAATAAAATCCATTGTCTATTTCTCCAAGGTGGTATTTCTCTCTTGCTTGCAAGTCGGACATTTATCGGCTTTGCGTTTTGCGATTATCGTCAACTCTTTCTTTCTGGACTCTAAACGGTCGATTTTGTTTTCCAAGTCCGTGATTTTGTACTTCATTTCTTCCATCGCGTCATCGATTCTATTTATTTTCAGCTCCTCGACCGTTTTGAACGATAACTCGAACTCCATTCTAACTTGAGGAAACGGTCTCTTTTTCTTTTTAGTTGCCGATCCGTTTTCCTCCTCCTCTAAAGAATTTTTTCTCTTCTTCTCTCTATTCGCTTTCGCAACCTTTATCTTTATTTCTTCAATCGCTCCATCGACGGATATGGGGTGATACGTGATATTTTGCCAATTTTTCGAGCTGTACTTCAATCCGCACGTCACTCGTTCCGTTAATCTGCATGTCTTTTTCGGATTTATTTCTTTTAAGACTTTCGAAGATCCGGTTGACCCGAAACGAGCCTTCTCGACCGTCACTTCTATTTGGTAAGGGTAGTTAATTATATCGTCGGCAAAATCGTCGGATTCCGTGCAGCAGCCGAGACCGATGTTCCAGTCACCGCTCTGCAGTTCCAGAGGCGGACGAAATTCGTGCTTGAACTCGGGAGCGAAACCCGATAACCAAAGAGTCGCGCTCATCGGCGAATCTCTCGCGATTCCTTCCAGTCTTCCCGGCTTCTCTTCCACTTCTTTTTGCGATGCTTCCATTTTTGACACAACCAAAGGCACGAAACAACTGATTAACTCGATTCCTTTTCGACTGCTTATTGCTTGCGAATTCTAACAAGTTTCGACAAGTTTCGACAAGTTGAATCTTGCTCGAAAGACCGTTGTATTTTTTTCCTGTTTAGCTTATGCGGTTTCCTAAAAATCCGTTAAAATTTGTAAACACCTCCATCGGCTGGAAAATAACGAATCATATCGCTTAAAGTTATACCTAATAAAGCCCCCAGACAATTTTAAATAAATTCCTGACATGGGCTATTTCGAATAATTTCCATTCATCTCACTGGAAGTTAAGCCAGTGGATGAAGAAGACCGACTTTCGAAACGCTTATAGTATGGATTATTTCAACCCAGTGTATTATTAAATTTCAACGCATTAAAAAAAATACTAAAAGGTTTATAGCTTACCCCCATCGGTCCATAGTCAGAATAGACAATTTCCCCGGTTATGTTAACTGTCACCTCGTCCGTCCGGCGACGACCGCGCCCATATTCGAATAATTTTGTTCGAGATCAATGGATTTTATTCGAACAATTCGAAATGGACAAATGGATTTTATTCGATTTATTCGAAATGAACCATTATTTAAGAACTTAATCATTCGGATAACTTCTTTATCATTCGAATAACTTTGTGGATTTTATTCGATTTATTCGAAATGGACCACTATTCGAGCACTTAATTATTCGAATAACTTTGATTGAGATGAATGGATTTTATTCGAATATGGGCGCGGTCGTCGCCGGACGGACGAGGTGACAGTTAACGTAACCGGGGAAATTGTCTATTCTGACTATGGACCGATGGGGGTAAGCTATAAACCTTTTAGTATTTTTTTTAATGCGTTGAAATTTAATAATACACTGGGTTGAAATAATCCATACTATAAGCGTTTCGAAAGTCGGTCTTCTTCATCCACTGGCTTAACTTCCAGTGAGATGAATGGAAATTATTCGAAATAGCCCATGTCAGGAATTTATTTAAAATTGTCTGGGGCTTTATTAGGTATAACTTTAAGCGATATGATTCGTTATTTTCCAGCCGATGGAGGTGTTTACAAATTTTAACGGATTTTTAGGAAACCGCATAAGCTAAACAGGAAAAAAATACAACGGTCTTTCGAGCAAGATTCAACTTGTCGAAACTTGTCGAAACTTGTTAGAATTCGCAAGCAATAAGCAGTCGAAAAGGAATCGAGTTAATCAGTTGTTTCGTGCCTTTGGTTGTGTCAAAAATGGAAGCATCGCAAAAAGAAGTGGAAGAGAAGCCGGGAAGACTGGAAGGAATCGCGAGAGATTCGCCGATGAGCGCGACTCTTTGGTTATCGGGTTTCGCTCCCGAGTTCAAGCACGAATTTCGTCCGCCTCTGGAACTGCAGAGCGGTGACTGGAACATCGGTCTCGGCTGCTGCACGGAATCCGACGATTTTGCCGACGATATAATTAACTACCCTTACCAAATAGAAGTGACGGTCGAGAAGGCTCGTTTCGGGTCAACCGGATCTTCGAAAGTCTTAAAAGAAATAAATCCGAAAAAGACATGCAGATTAACGGAACGAGTGACGTGCGGATTGAAGTACAGCTCGAAAAATTGGCAAAATATCACGTATCACCCCATATCCGTCGATGGAGCGATTGAAGAAATAAAGATAAAGGTTGCGAAAGCGAATAGAGAGAAGAAGAGAAAAAATTCTTTAGAGGAGGAGGAAAACGGATCGGCAACTAAAAAGAAAAAGAGACCGTTTCCTCAAGTTAGAATGGAGTTCGAGTTATCGTTCAAAACGGTCGAGGAGCTGAAAATAAATAGAATCGATGACGCGATGGAAGAAATGAAGTACAAAATCACGGACTTGGAAAACAAAATCGACCGTTTAGAGTCCAGAAAGAAAGAGTTGACGATAATCGCAAAACGCAAAGCCGATAAATGTCCGACTTGCAAGCAAGAGAGAAATACCACCTTGGAGAAATAGACAATGGATTTTATTCGAATAAATATCGAATAAATTTCGAATAATTTCGAATAATTTCGAATAATGGTCGCGGTTGTCGCTGTGAAACCTTACGAAACCGGGAAATTCTCGATTCCAAAAGTTCGATCGAATATGAAAGAATTTCCATTACGCAATTAGCTCGAGGGATGGATTTTCGATTGAAATCGAACCTTTCTCTACAAGCTTTGACGAGTTTCGACAAGTCTTGACACCTGTCTTTCTCGAAAAAATGACAGTATTTTTTTCCCACGGTGACTTTTCAAGACAGTAACTCATAAGCAAAACATAGGTAAGATGCCTCTTGTTACAAATTAAAACAATATTTCCAAACTGCTGTACAATATGATGTAATCATCGAAACATGGATTTTCAAGAAGGAAAGAGGGGGGAAAACTATGATCAAATCAAGACTTTTATTTGCTCAGCATACGCTTTTCCCTTTTTTGGAGTGGGGGTGAGTTTTGGTCATTAAATTTGAACGATTTTGAACCAAGATCACAGTTTTTTTCAAAATTTTCCAGTTATTCGGTGGAGAAAAAGCAAACTGCACAATGGCCTTTATTCGAAAGTTTAACGAAGTTGCCTTTACTAAAAAACATGCAGATTTGGTAAAGTTTTTTAAATATGAAATCGTAAAGTGTGAAATAGTTGATACGACCTATGGGAGAACGGTTTTGCTCACTTTAAAGGATAAAGAAGGGAGGTTTAAATTATTTTTGAGTAAAATTTACTTGGGAATTTTTGAACCTCAAGTCGTCAAAGATATAAGCAGTGAAAAAGTATCACTTCGATTGATTTACAAGGGTGTAATCGGAAAATCGCCGATATATTCAATGGAGTAATGGGTGTCACTAAAATTTGCAGAACCAGTTTTTCCCGAGGAGCAGAACGTTTTAGACATATCGAAATCAGAATTCTTCTTGAAGAAATTTTTATTTTTTATTATTTTCGATACATGAATGTTTCTTTTCGATGAATTTTTATAAATAAAATGTGGATCAAATCCCATCCCAAAAATAAAGTTTAACTATGTGATTTCTTATATTGTTAAACTTTATTTTTCATCCGATCCAAATGAATGGGTAGGGGATTTCTTTTTTCTGAAAAAATAGTACATCTTTATATTGAAAAACCCTTCATTTGGTAATAGATTTTTTCCGATAAACGTATACTTAAGATTTTTTTCAATGAATTTTGAAGAATATTTGATCGAATTTGATGGATTCAACAAGTCACGTGGTTGGCTTCTTTGTAACCGAATGATTCCTTTTTAAATACCTCTATATCCGATTCGCAGTCATTCGATTAAAAGACTTTGTTCGAATACAACGGTAAAATGACGTTGAAAATTCTTGACGGAGAATTTTTCGAAGTGAAAGAAACCAAAGGCGATCACGTTTTAGCGGAATGCGTAAAGTGTAAAAAATTGGTGAGAGGGAATAAATCCAGCAGCAGTAATTTTCGGACTCATCTGAAAAGACATCACGGAGATTCGATGTTGACCGCATACGAAAATCGCGTAAAAGACCGTTCTGATGATAGCGATAGCAGTTCAAACGAAATAAGTGAATCCGAAGAGAAAAATCATCATGAAGAAGACCTCCAAACAGAGGAAGATTCCGAGGACAGCGGTTCCGAAATGGAAACAGACGATTGTTGCAGCAGTTCTTCTTCCAAGAGCTCAAAAAAAAGTTTGGATGGTGATCTCTCCAAATTCGGCTCTGGAGCTGTGGCCGCTGCACTGAAAGTCGAGGATGAGGTCGTTTTGGACGAAAGCATCGTAAAATACCAAGAACACATCATCATACCGCAGACCGGAACGAATTACGGAAACCTAGCGGAAATAAGCATGGAAATGGGAAATCTCGACGTTTACACGCTACCCTGGAAAAGTTACATTTACCTCGAAGGGGTTTTTCAAAAAATGGCAGCGAACGCTCCCACAGTTCCCGCCGACTCGAAAATCAGCAACAACGGATTTTTACACCTGTTTGAATCGGTGTCTTTCCATCTGAACAACGTGTTGATCGATCACACTCGTCAGCTGGGAATAGTTTCGACGATGAAAAATTTCGTATCGCTGAGTCCTTCGGAATCCGAAGCGATGGTCTTGGCCGGTTGGGACCCGTTGGGAAAGTACGACAGCGTCGTCGACGCGGACGGACGGTTTGGAGTCTCTATCCCGCTCACCATGATGCTTGGATTCGCCGAGGATTACAAAAAAGTACTCGTCCACGCCCGTCAAAGATTAACTCTTCGTCGATCCATCACCGACACCAATTGCTACGAAACGAATCCCGGGGCGACGGAAAATTGCTTCATAACTTTGACTCACGTCAGCTGGAGGTTACCGTTCGTCACTCCGACCGACAAACTGCGTCTCAATCTCCTACGAATGGTGGAACAAAACCAGCGGCTAAAATTACCGTTCCGCTCGTGGGACATTGTCGAATATCCCCTGCTGCCTCAAACCACCAATCACGTTTGGTCGATAATGGCGAAGACGCAGCTGGAAAAACCCCGATACGTCATCGTCGGGTTTCAAACCGGCAGGAGGGACACCGCCGCCAAAAGCGCGTCGAAATTCGATCACTGCAATCTTCAGGACATCAAGGTTTTCATCGAAAGCGAATGCTATCCCGTGGAAAACCTCAACGTCGACTTCACCAAACAGCATTATTTTTTGCTTTACCGAATGTACGCGATGTTTCGCGAAAGCTACTACGGAAAATCCGCAAAGGCCGTGTTGCCTCCGGAAGAGTTTAAATCCGTCGCGCCGCTCGCCGTCATCGATTGCTCCAGACAAAACGACGCCGTCAAGCAAGGATCCGTCAACATTCGCATCGAGTTCAAAACCGGTCAAAACGCGCCAGGAAACACCCGAGCTTTCGCGCTGATAATTCACGACCGAATCGTAGAATATAATGTACTCGACAACACTGTAACCGTTCTCGATCACGTAAAATAAATTTTTAAAAAATAAAAAAATTTTATCATTTACTTACCTTACATTTCCGCGAGTTAGGTTAGGTTAGGTTAGGTTTCCTTAAAAATCAAAGGGGAAGACTTAGGTTAGGTTAGGTTAGGTTAAAAAGCACTGAAAAACTTGGGGGGGGGGGGGGAACCGACCCCCCTTCAAACGCGGCATCAACGGGGGTTTGGATCCGGAAAAAAAAAAACACCCATGGGAATTCAGAATCATGAGGGGTCCATACACCCATGGGAATTCCAAATCGATCCAAACACCCATAGGCATTATAAATCCACCGTTCCGGATCCGAAACACCCATGGACGTTCCAAATCATGGGCGTTTCGGATCAACCAATAGGATTTATAAATCAAATGATACAGATTCCTCATAGGCGTTCCGGATCAGGGGTCGATCCAATACGTCTATGGGGTTTCTAAATCATTTGATCTATATATCCTAATAGGATTTATAAATCAAATGATACAGATTCCTCATAGACGTTCCGGATCAGGGGTCGATCCAATACGCCTATGGGGTTTCTAAATCATTTTGATCTATATATCTTATTATTACCCTACTCCTAACATTCGATATTTTTTTTAAAAATATATCATTAAATAATATCATTTGCATGCCGAATCATGTCTATATGAACGAAAAAACGATTAATTTACTTCATTTTTATACCACTTTACCCCTTTTGCCAAGTTTTTAGTATAAAAATTAAGGTTCGGAAAAAAATATAAAAAAAATTTTTTAAAAATCTGCGGTTTGCGGCTTGCTGTGAAACGGAGCCCTGAAAAACACTTGTTTTTTTTTTATCGGAAATTTTGCGTAGATCACGAATCTGAAGTCAGATTTTTTATATCTGCCAAAGTTTTTGAGCTAGAGGCCCAAATATTAGCAAAATTAAGGACTTAACATGTTTTGTTGTTTTTATGCTATTTTTTGCCTTATTTTTATTTCTAACACAATAACCTAGGCAGATATAAAAAATCTGACTGCAGATTCATGATCTACGCAAATTTTCCGATAAATAACAAGTGTTTTTTTTTTTTTTTAAGTCAAGTTTTAGTTCTTATGGGAATTTTTCAAAATTAAAGGTCCTTGAGGCACACTTTCCAGTCATTTTAAAAATCTGAAAAAATTCAGCGTTTATTAACACTCCAAAAAGAAAACTTTGAGGGGGTTAGACATATGAAATTCTAAAATTCAAAAAATAAGATACACCCAAATACTTATGCTTATAAAACACCAAATTTACGGCATATCATTAGACATTTTGGTGTAGTATAGACCCTATGCACGAAGGGGAAATTATGGGAGTGGGGGATTGACCACGTGATAGACCACGTAATTAATTGAAGAGTCGCCATATTGTGGAGTAATTTAAATACAATGGATTACTCCACAATATGGACGGACAATATTACTCAACAGACTGACCGGATCTTGTTAAAAAGGTACTCTTCTCCCTCCGTGCATACGGTCTCCACTAGAGATAAATGATTAAGATTTCGGAAGCTCCATTGTCCAAAATCTCGACCGGGAAAGTCAAGTGAGTTTTACGGATTTTTTTTTATCAAATCGAAAAACAGACTCAACCATCGTTTTCCTTATGCAAAATTAACCTCAGTGTGACTTTTTTAAGATTTCCAAAAATAAATTCGCAAGATTTTAAGGATAAAGATTAGGTAATGCATTGGTCGAGCTTTCGACCGGGAAAGTAAAGTCAGTTTTAAGAATATTTTTTACCGAATCGAAAAATCGCCTTTTCCATCTTTTTTTTCGTACAAAATGAACCCCAGTGTGACTTATATTAAGCTTATTTTAGATATAAATTCATGGTGTGTTAAGGATAAAGATTAGGAAGCCCCTGTAACCGAGATCTAGGCCCGTAAGACCAAAGTGCGTTTCACGATATTTTTTTTTTTTTTTTTTAATTAAATTGAAATACCGGAGAAAATATTGTTTTCCTCGTGCGAAATTAACATCAGTGGGGCATTTTTAAGCGTTTTAAAGATAAGTTTGCGTGGTATTAAGGATTAAAATTTTGAAAGCCCCATTGGCCAAGATCTCGACCCAAAAGATTTCCACAATTTTTTTTTTTTTTTTTTTTTTTAAATTTGTTTAATTAAAAAATGGACTCATCGTTTTTTTTTTGTGCAAAAATAACTCGATGGTGACTTATATTAAGCTTTTTTGGCATAACTTCACGAGATGTTACAGGTTAAGATTTTGGAAGCACCTTAGGGGCTAAAGACTTCAGAATACAGATTTTGGAACCATTAAAGAATGGTCGTCTTTGTCATTAATAATATAAAAAATAAAAAAAATAATTTAAAATATAAAAACAGGAAAAAAAAAAAAAATTCAAAACTTATTTCTGCAATAATGTTTGTATAATTCGATTACATTTTAGTTTGAAATAAATAAATACATAAACAAGTAAAATATAAATTTTAATACTTAAATATCAGATCTTAAATTTCACCGTTGAACCAAAAAAGTTCACTGACGTTTTCAAAGTTTTTCTAAATCTCGAGATTGAAATATTATAGCCTTGTTTGTGAATACCACATTCATGTGCTGAAATACATTGGCATATCCTATACCTATCGCACGATAATTTATTTTAATTTTTTTCCTTTTGTTGGAATCCATCAAGATTTCGCTTTGCCTTCTTTCCGCAAATTCGGCTGTGCGGTTGATTTCCACTGGTTTCATCTATGGAAAAAAATTTATTATACGTAAGTTTAAAATGCTAACAAATGCCGTACTCAGAAAAAAAGGAAATGTCTTGAACAAGTCTTATCCTGCAGCAAAACCGAAAAGTTTCATAGCAAAACAAAAAAGCTTCATGACAACGGACAGGTTGTTACTTGACAAGATATTGTTGTCGCATGATTTTTAAGAAAATGTCTTTTCACAAAACAATCGGCTTTGGCCTTTTTCATAGTGGCCTTTTTTTTTCTGAGTGTGCACTGGACAAGTTTGTTCAACTAATTTTCGAATAATTTAATTGGGAAAGAATGTTTTTAAAATTTTACTTACAACAATGCCATTCATTTTTGATAAATATAAAAAAACTGGTAACTTAATTGATGTTTTCTATCCAAATGTTTTTTTTTTTTTTAATGTACAAATTTTTGTTTTCTTTGAAATTTTTTTAGTAGACTCAAGTTATTCACTTTCAAATGCAGGTGACAACTTGTATTATTAAAATTTTTTACATCTCTTATATATGTGCAAATATATGTTTTAAAGCCACTTGTAAACTCTGACGTTAAAGACTTGATCATTTCTTCATGCATATTGCTAATAATAACTCTTTTTGCAATTATCAAAGTTCTGATCTGTGTATTTACCGCAATCAGTGATAAAATCTGATACCGGGAATCATCGGTCGGGGAATCTAAAAATAAAAATAGACTTTATGAATTAACGATATGGATCATTTTATAATGCACGTCAGTTTATTTCTGACGCGGAAAATTGACGTTATCGATATCATATGATAGCCTATACTCATTGATCTAACAGTAAATCAATTTACACGTGACAGAAAAAAAAATGGAACGAAAACCAATAATTTAAAAAAAAGATTCCTCTAAATTTGTCTGGTTAATTTTGCCACAAAAAACCCACGGTCCAACATTATCATTTCACCTACGGTTCTTCCTAAAATTTGTTACACATCTCCTTTCGTATGTCTTTAAGGTCTTTACGGTAGCAGCACACACACGTTATAAATATTTATTGCCATATACGCGGATATCCACAGTTTTTCTCACGGCTGTTAATCTTAATGTTAGCAGATTTGAAATGTGTTGTTATCCAGAAATGGAAAAGACTCTTCAAAACTAGTTTCTGGTTTTTGCCTCATTATTATAAACTCCTTTTTTTTATGAGAAACAATCCAAGTAAACATTTCAATTTTGGGTACTGTCTAATTTAAAAATAATTTTCATCCTCCTGAGTACTACAATCATAATTAGTTCATCCTGGTTTGTACAATTGTAATTTCATGTAGTTCATGAATGAAAACATTTTTTTTTTCGAATTATATTTTTTTTGTAAAACTGTACTTTGTTGTATAAAGAAAAAAGAAAAAGAAAAAAAAAAAAGAAATTAACGGAGAAAATTTGAACTTTTTCTTCGTAATTTTTCCGGGATCATCTTCGATTTTTTTTACATTTCTGGGTGCGTGGGCCTGTCCGCCATTCTTTTTGGGCTTCTTGAGAAATTTCGGTGGAGTCACATTTTCCGCAAAGTTTTCGGTAAACTTCGAGGTAACATTTAAGGAAAGCGGTGGAAGAGGATTGTTTTCTTTTCGCGTTTAGGGCTATATTCGACAGCCTATTCATTTCTTGAGAAAGGATTTTTCGTTTTCTAAGAGCTAACTGTGCTTTTGCATTTTCCGGATCGTCCGTGTTAAGGTTTTCTCTAAAATGTAAAAAAAAATATAAAAAAAAAATAAAAATAAAATATAAAAAAACAAGAAAATTAATTAATTAGTTAAGGTGATTTGCTGATCTGGTTAGGGGTCGTCCATAAACCACATCAGAATTATTTTAGCCATTTTTAACCAGCTTGTATTTAACTGGTCAGTATTTTTAAATTAAACGGCCAATATTTTTTTATATAACTTGATCAGTATTTAAGCGAATTTTTTTTTGTCAGTATTTTAATAAATGGTCGGTGAAGTAATGCTGTTTTGTCTGCAAAAATAATAGACCTCCGTCGGTAAAAAAAATAGCGTTTGATCAGTAAAATTATTAAATGGTTAATATTTATTTACTTATTTTTTTTTTTTAAATGTGAACTTACAGAATTAATCCACCAGTAATGCCTTGTCTCATTTTACATTAAAAATACATGTTTCTTGCGCGAAACGTACCTTAAATGAGATTTTAGCCAAAAACTTTTAACATTTAGGCATTCTAAAAGCGCTCTAGGCCAAGGTTGATCGGGGAAAATCGAAATCGTAAGCATTTTTCCATTAGTGTAAGCATTTTCAACAAGAAAAAAAAAAATTTCAGGGCTCCAAATTTGGAAATAAATAAAAACGAAGCCCAAAAAATCGGTTTTAAGTGCTAAAAAACGGTAACAGAGACTCGGGCGTTGGTCAGGGAAAATCGGGATGGTGAAATTCGTCTTCTGCAACGTCAAAATCACCTATGAAGTTCATTTTTGTAAAATTCAATTTACGGAAAAATGCACCAAATTTTCGTTTCATGAAATGCTAAGAAAAAAATTGTGACTTAGGTCCTTTATCTGCTTTGCGACACCCCTAAATCGTTAAAAAAAATGTTTCAAAATTTTTCTTGCGTTTTTACACTAAAGTGAACCCATTTTTTTGGTGAAGAACAAAATTGGAAACACTTTATTTATTTGTTTACTTATTTTTTTATTTATTTTATTTTTATTTTTATTTATTTATTTATTTATTTTTTTGACCATCCTATGCCAAAATAAATTTTTCTTTACTGACCAAATAATTCAAATATGAAATTTATAATTAATTTACTGATCATCTAGTTTGGCTCACCGAATTTCACCCGAATGGGTTTATTCCGAATTCCGATTTCCGAAAATATTTATTCCGAAATCCGAATTCCGAATTCCGAAAATATTTATTCCGAATTCCGAATTCCGAAAATAATTCCGAATTAGGTTTTTTGATAAGGAAGACTGAATAATTTGTCATTAAATAATTAAATTATATCGTATTAAACTAATCGTAACATGTATAATTCTTAAATTATCGTTAAATTTTGAAATTGAAATTAAAATACTCCCTCTGTCCCAAAATACTTTGTGTGTTTCTCATTTTTATTTCCCATTTCGCAAGCTTTTGATTTTTGCCGGAACTGTTTGTACCACTTTACCCACCCACCCAAACACTATTTCACACCACCCCCCCATCCCCCCCAGGGGTCCCCCCCTTTGGGAAATAAATCACCGAAAAAATGGAAAAAATTAAAAATTTCTATTATTTTCGCCCCGTTTCAGAAACGAAAGCGAAAAATTTGAAAGTGGTCGGAAATGAGAGAGTTCATTACCCTAAACAAGAATCCCCCATGAGAAAATTTTTTTCATTTGTCGCAACCCCCCAAAAAAATGAAGTATGTCGAGGGTCCGACCAAGGGGACGAATTTTTAAATCTCTATTAGATGGTCGCGAAACGTTTGCTACGGGGGTTTTATAGGTCGCTAATTTCGATTCTGAGGTCCGTTTTTAAAAATTCAAGATGGCGGATCCAATATGGCGGACCTTTTCTTAATAAATGGATTGTTTTTAACTAAAACACGTAATCGGGGGGTTATTGAGGCCGCTGATTTCAATTCTGAAATCGGTTTTTGAAAATTCAAGATGGCGGAACCAATATGGCCGACCTTTTTTCAAAAATTTGACTTTCCTTCACATAAGCACGTAATCGGGGGATTTCTGAGGACGCTGATTTTGATTTTGAGGTCGGTTTTTTAAAATTCAAAATGGCGAATCCAAAATGGTTGACCTTTTTCCAAAAATTCGATTTTTTTCCACATAAACACTTGTCCGGGGGGTTATTAGAGACGCTAATTTCGATTCTGAGGTCCGTTTTTAAAAATTTAAGATGACGGATGCAATATGGCGGACGTTCACCGATAACCACCAGTCATGAATTTGACTGAATTAAAAAAATGTTTTTTTGAAATCGTCCGCCATATTGGATCCGCCATCTTAAACTATTGTAAAAACTAACCTCAGATTCGGAATCAGCGTCCCTAATAACCCCCCGGACTAGTGTTTATGTGGAAAAAAATCGAATTTTTGGAAAAAGGTCAGCCATATTGGATTCGCCATTTTGAATTTTAAAAAACCGACCTCAAAATCAAAATCAGCGTCCTCAGAAATCCCCCGATTACGTGCTTATGTGAAGGAAAGTCAAATTTTTGAAAAAAGGTCGGCCATATTGGTTCCGCCATCTTGAATTTTCAAAAACCGATTTCAGAATTGAAATCAGCGGCCTCAATAACCCCCCGATTACGTGTTTTAGTTAAAAACAATCCATTTATTAAGAAAAGGTCCGCCATATTGGATCCGCCATCTTGAATTTTTAAAAACGGACCTCAGAATCGAAATTAGCGACCTATAAAACCCCCGTAGCAAACGTTTCGCGACCATCTAATAGAGATTTAAAAATTCGTCCCCTTGGTCGGACCCTCGACATACTTCATTTTTTTGGGGGGTTGCGACAAATGAAAAAATTTTCTCATGGGGGATTCTTGTTTAGGGTAATGAACTCTCTCATTTCCGACCACTTTCAAATTTTCGCTTTCGTTTCTGAAACGGGGCGAAAATAATAGAAATTTTTAATTTTTTCCATTTTTTCGGTGATTTATTTCCCAAAGGGGGGGACCCCTGGGGGGGATGGAGGGGTGGTGTGAAATAGTGTTTGGGTGGGTGGGTAAAGTGGTACAAACAGTTCCGGCAAAAATCAAAAGCTTGCGAAATGGGAAATAAAAATGAGAAACACACAAAGTATTTTGGGACAGAGGGAGTATATTGAATTAAGCTAATGTTCACAATCACAGGTCTTATGACAGTTCGTAAACGATAATTTGATCACAGGTTTTCCATTTTAATGATCTGTCGTGAAAGATACATGCAACCGTAAGGTTTCCGAGGTTTCATCGGGTTTTCTTTTCAGGCCTGAATTTTTGCGAGGTCGACCGCGCTTTTTTGGAGGATTTTCGACAGGGAGAAATTCCTTCACTACAGTTTCCCGAGGATGATCACATGGCTGAATGGGACTCTCATAAAAGAAGTTGAAATTGCCGTTAGGAACGTAAAGAGGTTCCTCTTGATGCTGGTAATAAGAAAAAGAAGAGGAAGAAGGAGCTTCCAGATCCAAGATGTTCCGGTTGGTCGGCATCGCATACGTCGAAATGGTAGGACTTTCTAAAGTAAATAAACCCGGTGGTTCGAAAAAGTTCCGGTTGATTGACCGTCGCATCTGTTGCATTATGGGGACTTTCCAAAGAAATTAATTTTGGAGACGCCAAGATTAATAAACATCGGGCCGACCAGAACATCTTGGCGTCTCCAAATTTAATTTCTTTGGAAAGTCCCCATAATGCAACAGATGCGACGGTCAATCAACCGGAACTTTTTCGAACCACCGGGTTTATTTACTTTAGAAAGTCCTACCATTTCGACGTATGCGATGCCGACCAACCGGAACATCTTGGATCTGGAAGCTCCTTCTTCCTCTTCTTTTTCTTATTACCAGCATCAAGAGGAACCTCTTTACGTTCCTAACGGCAATTTCAACTTCTTTTATGAGAGTCCCATTCAGCCATGTGATCATCCTCGGGAAACTGTAGTGAAGGAATTTCTCCCTGTCGAAAATCCTCCAAAAAAGCGCGGTCGACCTCGCAAAAATTCAGGCCTGAAAAGAAAACCCGATGAAACCTCGGAAACCTTACGGTTGCATGTATCTTTCACGACAGATCATTAAAATGGAAAACCTGTGATCAAATTATCGTTTACGAACTGTCATAAGACCTGTGATTGTGAACATTAGCTTAATTCAATATATTTTAATTTCAATTTCAAAATTTAACGATAATTTAAGAATTATACATGTTACGATTAGTTTAATACGATATAATTTAATTATTTAATGACAAATTATTCAGTCTTCCTTATCAAAAAACCTAATTCGGAATTATTTTCGGAATTCGGAATTCGGAATAAATATTTTCGGAATTCGGAATTCGGATTTCGGAATAAATATTTTCGGAAATCGGAATTCGGAATAAACCCATTCGGGTGAAATTTGAGGAGCGATCTAGTTTAAATAATGACCTTTTAATTTTAATTCTGATCCTTTAATTTTAACACTGCCCAACTTTTTTTTTACTGATCAAATTGTCACTGACCACTAAAATACTGACCGTTTATTTAAAATACTGACTGGAAATAGTTTTTAAATACTGACCAAATAATTATAAGTTTTCGGCCCCCTCCCCTCCCCCTTGTCAGCAAAGGTTAGCATTTCTGGACCCCTCCACCTAATTTTTTTTTTTTAATTTGTATTAAACATTAAAAAAAACTGAAATTCTTCGAAACTTAAATTTTGCAAAAGAAAGGTTTTTTTTAAAGTGAATTAGGTTACATAATTTAAAAAACTTTAATTATTATTTTTTCACGTTTATTACTTACTTGAGACAAATGCTAACGTTATGGAAACCCCCTCCCCCCTAACGTGCTAACGTGGGTTATGGACGACCCCTTAGATGTAGATTAGGTTAGGTTAGGTTAACCTAAAATGTCTTCCAAAAATAGCAAGGTTCTTTTAAAAGAAA
The DNA here is from genome assembly GCA_037577465.1 of Liposcelis bostrychophila. Lineage (NCBI taxonomy): Eukaryota > Metazoa > Arthropoda > Insecta > Psocodea > Liposcelididae > Liposcelis > Liposcelis bostrychophila. Next base: position 24,335,792 of record CM075213.1, read on the forward strand.
AGCTTTAAGTAATAAGTTTCAAGCTGAGAAGTTAAAATTTCGATTTTTCTCCTCGTAATCAAGTTAAAAGACAAAAACGCCTATATTCATCTGGGAGATATCTCACTTGAGTCAAATTTTGTTTTGATTTTGAATTTACCTTAATTTTTTTTGTTTCGGTAATTTCGTCCATCTTTTCTCGGTTTCTTTTATAATATCGGTAATTTCATATTTTCCACAAGACTCGCGATAAACTCTTAAGTATAATTTGATGAATGGTGTCATTTTGGTAAATTTAGGTTTTTTAAATTTTTTAATGCTTTCATTATGTTTTCCTTTCAATTTTTTAGCGACACTACGCAATCTTTGGATTTCTTGAGAGATAATGTCCCTTTTTTTCATGGCGAATTTTAGCTTTTCGTTCAACTTTTTTTTGAGTTCGATTCCTTGAAGGGTACTCCACTGTAACACGGAAGTTTTCTGAAACATCATTGTAATTTTTACGATGAAACTTTGAATGTGACACACAATTTTGTATAATGAAGGAAAATGTAAACATAAACAGTTTTTTCATATCTTGAAAAAAGCAGACGAAAAGTGTAACCAGACGATATTCACTGGGCATAGCGCTACCGTAGAGGAGAAGGGGTTTGCGTTGCACTCAGAAAAAAGAAATGCATTTCTTTTTTCGGTTTTGCTGCAAGATAAAACTCGTTAAAGACATGTCTTTAAAGACATGTCAAAACCGGAATGTTTCACAGCAAAACAATTGCTTTCATTTAACTGGTCAGTATTTTTAAATTAAAGGTCGGATATTTTTTTTTTTTTTCATAAATTGATCGGTATTTAAACGAATTTTTGGTCAGTATTTAAAATACCTAAATGGTTACCTAGTATTTTATATAAATGGTCGATGAAGTTAATGCTGTTTGTCTGCAAAAATAATAAACCTCGGTCAGTAAAAAAATAGTGTTTGATCAGTAAAATTATTAACCGTCTGAAACCGAATGTGAAATCAGAATTTAAAAAAAACTAAAATTCAAGATGGCGGATGGTTGGTAAAATCTTATTTAAAATATATTACAGACTTTTCATATTCCAATTTTGTAAATGCTTACTTATCGCTCATTTTATTTCTATAAACTTAAAAATGCAAGTAAATAGCGGATATGGACAGTCATTTATGCAATATTTAACAAGAGCTCTTCACCTATGTTTAGCTTATGGGCAAAACAGCTTTTTCTGTGTAGAAACGTTTATAAGTTTAAAAATAATAAAAACTAAATATTTTGAGGATTTTCTGAACTTCTAATTCTGAATCTGAAGTCCAAATTTTGAAAAAATTGAAATCAAAGATGACGGACTATTAACTTTTAAAATTTAAAAGAGCCACCAGTGCCCCCACGTAAAAACTAAAGGGTGGCATTTAAGAGTACGCATCAGTCACCTGTCTACTGCCACGATTCAATATTTCCGCTTATGCTTAACTTATGAATCGATGATCGCTTAAATTTCACTGATGCGTATTCTTAATTGATCAGTTTTTTAAATTAAAAAATCCGTTTTTTTTTTTACACTTTACCATTAAATAATGTAATTGATCAGTACACTTTGAACAGTAAATATTTGATCATTATTATATTTATTTGATCAGTAATAAATTTGATGTACCAGTAAAAAAAAAAAAAAAAATTAGTTAAACATCCACATAAGGAATTTTTTTTTTTTTTTTTTTTTTTTTTTTGACAGAAGAATTGGTAAAAGCTTAGCATTGGGTGAAGTCAAATACAAAAGTCGCCAAAGACTCGTCTGACAATTCTGTATTTTATTATATTCCATCTGGAAAGGTCAAAATTGATAACTACAACATTAAAAATGTTAAGGAAATGAAATATAACACCTTTGAACAGTTTGACGCCGAGCCTTTAAAGATTAGATCGTTCAGTTCCCTTAAGAAAAGGATGGTGATTTATCAGAAGGCGTTTGTACGTTCCCACATTTTTTTTAAAGTTATGTGTGTAAACATATACTCGGTGTTGCTATATGATCAAAAAAAGCCAAAGTACCTGCAGAAGCCAAAGATGTGCCTATTGACCTGAAGAGAAAAGAGGCAGGCCGAAGACCGCAAGGAAAGCTCTTTTAGTCGATTAATATGAGGTGTTGCACAATTTTTTCTTACAAAATTTAATTTTACTTTGTTTATAAACTGATAATTTTTAAAAACTGATCCAAACTGAACCAATCAAAATTTTAAAAATTACCGATCGTTTCTGTATTTGTTACTGATCAAGTAATAACTTTTTACCTCTAAAAATAATTAATTAACTGAAAAACAATTTTTTTTACTGATCAATTTCCATATTTTCTACTGGTCAAAAATTAATGAAAAAAAAAACTGATCATTAAATTAAAAAATCAATCAAATAATATTTACCCAAAACTAAAATCTCGACTTAAATCCTTGTGTCGCATAAAGTTTGTCGCAGAAAAAATTTCCTATTTTCATAGCCGAAATAAATTTTTCTTTAATGACCAAATAATTAAAATTGATGAAATTTATAATTAATTTACTGATCATCTGATTAAAATAATGACCTTTTTTTAAATTTTAACTCGATCCCTTAATTTTAACACTGATCAACTATTTTTTTTTATTGATCAAACTGATACTGACCACTAAAATACTGACCAAATAATTATCAGTTTTACGAAAAGTGTTAGAATAAAATCATAAGTTATTCGTCTATCGATTAAATCGTTTTTCGTATTGAATTAAAAAAAAAAAAAAAAAAAAACAGAAGAGCGAGAAGTCCGAAATGAATGCATTTCAAAATCTCAATTTTATAATAGAAAGTCATGGTAAGATGCAGACCAGCTAACTACTATTAAATACTCCCAGGGAACATCTTATTAGGGGGCAATACAAAAATGGAATGATGAAGGATTAATCGATGTATGACTAGCTTAAAAATCATTTGTCAAAAAATATTCTCGTTGACCGGTACTCCGACCTTTGTTTTTTTTTTTTTAAATACAAGGGACTATAAAAAAAAAAAAATACCGGTACCATCTAATTACGAAGGAGTTGTACAAATATTAAAAAAGAAAAAAAAACAATGTGATTAGATCGTTTTAAAAACTTTTTACCGACTTCAAAATGAGGAGGAGTAAAAGTCATTAAAAAACCGTATTTCAAATTATTTGTATGTTTTTTTTTTTTTAACTTTTACCGGCGCACGCGGGACATATAATTGAAAATTAACGGAATAACGAAAAAAAAAATTTGAATGATCTACTGTTATTATACCTTAAAAATGCCGCGTCGGTTTCCGTCAATCGTAAACCAAGAATTGACGCGTGGTTTAAGGTCGGGTCATATTCGTGAAAAATCCTGGCAAAAAAATAAGAAATAATAATAACCCGATCCGACACCTGAAAATATTAAAAACTATTTTTAGAGGTAAATCATACCCTATCATATAAATTTATTATTTATTCATTCGGCTTTTTTTGTTATTTTCAGGTTCCGTTTTTGGCATTTCGGAGAGTGGAAAGACGTTTTGGTAGACGATCGATTACCGACTTTCAGAGGAAGGCTGGTTTACCTTCATTCTACGAATCCTACCGAATTTTGGGCCGCTCTCCTGGAGAAAGCTTATGCGAAATTGTACGGTTGCTACGAAAATCTTCATTCGGGTTTTACGACTCGGGCCCTTCAAGATTTGACGGGAGGAATCGTACAAAGTTTCGGATTAAGCAATCAGGAACGTTATTTAACTTTTCAAGTATTAAACAGTGCTGTGCCACGATCGAGTCTACTTATCGCCAGTATTAATCCGGTAATTTTTGTTTTTATTTTTTCTGCTCTAATGGCGTAAAAGATTTTTTTCTTTTTTTTAATGCAAGGAAAATGATTGCAGTTTACTCTCTCACGATTCCTTTCGAGTGTTATTATACAATTATTGACGCATATTTAAGAAAAAAAAAACACTTGCGAAAGTAGGGAATGAAGTTTTTTTTTTTTTCTCCAATAACAAGAAATTGCAGGAAATGGTGAAGATTACATTACCGGCCGTGGCGGTTTTTAAAAACGATGAATTAAACGTCACACGAACAGAGGTCAAGACGGGTCACGATTTGTGGTGCTTTATTTAACGGTTTAACGGAATATTATTTTTGCCTAATTTTTTGAATTGATATGGGCCTACGATTAGGCTGTCCGAAAAAAAAAAGTGTGCAATATTGTCTGATTTATCCGACTTTCTGATAAAGTGCCGTAAGGAAATGTTCAGGATCCATATGCTTGGGAATGTGGATTTGGATTAAGATGAGGCAAGACACGCGGTTTTTTAAAAACGATGAATTAAACGTCACACGAACAGAGGTCAAGACGGGTCACGATTTGTGGTGCTTTATTTAACGGTTTAACGGAATATTATTTTTGCCTAATTTTTTGAATTGATATGGGCCTACGATTAGGCTGTCCGAAAAAAAAAAGTGTGCAATATTGTCTGATTTATCCGACTTTCTGATAAAGTGCCGTAAGGAAATGTTCAGGATCCATATGCTTGGGAATGTGGATTTGGATTAAGATGAGGCAAGACACGCGGTTTTTTAAAAAAAATTATTCAGTATCGGTAAATGGATTATTTCCAGAACAGAATTTATTTATTTATTTATATTATAAACGGGAAGCAACAGCTAGACAAAGCCCATTACAGCAGTCCCTGTCAAAAAATTAAAAATAATTCTAAATTAAGGTAAAGCAAATAGTCAAAAAACTAATATCAAAATAATCCGAATATTAATATGTATATTACGTTCCCAAAAATTTTTCCTAATCCGTTTTCATTAAAAAAATGAATTCCTAATCCATTTTTCCTAAAAATTTTGGTCCCTAAAATTTTTTTCCTAATTTTCAATTTCCCTAAAATGTTTTGATTTCCAAAATATAATTTTCTAAAATGAATATTTTTTCCTAATTTTTTAAATCCCTAAAGGTATTTTAGAAAAATTTTATTTTAGAGATTTTAGGAAATTTTATTTTAGGAAAATTAAAAATAAAAAAAAAAAAGTTAGGAAATCAATTTTAGGAACAAAATTTTTAGAAAAAATGGGTTAGGAATTTATTTTTTTAGGAAAAATGGATTAGGAAAAAGATGGGGATTTAAAAAAATGAATTCCTAATCCATTTTTCCTAGTTTTACCAAATTTTATTTTAGAAAAATTAAAAATTAGGAAAAAAAATTAGGAAAACAATTTTAGGAACCAACAGTTTTAGAAAAAATGGGTTAGGAATTCATTTTTCTAGGAAAAATGGATTTTTTTAGGAAAAATGGATTAGGAATCTTTTTTAGGAAAAATGGATTAGGAAAAACATCCTAAAAAGATTAGGAAAAAAATTAGGAAAAACATCGTAAAAAAATGAATTCTTAATCCATAACCAATTTTTGCTAAAAAAATGAATTCCTAATTCATTTTTCCTAAAAAAAAAATAAAAAAAATAAATAAATTCCTAATCCATTTTTTTTAAAAATTTTGGTTCCTAAAATTTTTTTCCCAATTTTTTATTTTCCTTCAATTTTTTGATCCTAAAAAAATTTCTTAAAATTTCTAAAATAAAATATACTAAAATCCCTAAAATTAAGTTTTCTACAATCCATTTAGGGATTTAAATTTCAAGAATTTTTATTTTTTGAATCAAAAAGTTTTTGAAAAATTGAAAATTAGGAAAAAAATTGGTTAGAAAAAAAATTTTAGGAACGAAAACTTTTTAAAAATGGATTAAGAAAATTTTAGTAAAAATGGATTAGGAAAAAGATAGGAAAAAGATCCTAAAAAAGATTAGGAAAAAGATCCTAGAAAAATGAATTCTTAATCCATAATCCATTTTTCCTAAAAAAATGAATTCCTAATCCATTTCTCCTAAAAAAAAAAAAAAAAAAAAAAATTTTTAATTATTTTTCTAAAAATTTTGGTTCCTAAAATTTTTTTTTCTAATTTTTTATTTTCCTACAATTTTTTGATCCCTAAAAAAATTTCTTACTTAAAATTTTTGAAATAAAATATCCTAAAATCCTTAAAATTAAATTTTCTACAATCCTTTTAGGGATTTAAAAAATTAGGAAAAATATTCATTTCAGGAATTTTTATTTTTTGAATCAAAAATTTTTTGGAAATTGAAAATTAGGAAAAAAATTTTAGGAACGAAAATTTTTTAAAAATGGATTAGGAAAATTTTAGGAAAAATGGATTAGGAATTCATTTTTTTAGGAAAAATGGTCGGGAACGACAGAGAATATTTGTTTTCGAGACACACTAGGCATAGTGCTAATATAATTTATTTCTTGTTTCAGGAAAAAGAAAATAAACGGCAGCTGAGGTTACGGAACGGTTTGGTGACGCAGCATGCCTACAGCGTTACCGGGCTGGCCAGAGTTCGCGGCCCATTAGGAGAAACTCCATTAGTTCGGTTGAGGAATCCTTGGGGCCGGGGAGAATGGACGGGTCCTTGGAGCGAAAGAAGCTGGGAATGGGACGGGCTCAGCGAAAGGGACAAAGAATTGTTAAGCGTTAGGGTTAGAAACGACGGGGAATTTTGGATGTCTTTTGAAGATTTTGCAAAACATTTCACTCATCTCGATTTGGTTCATGTAGGACCAGACGATTGGATGAATGAACCTGCTTTGCAATCCAAACAACCGTGGAGAGCGGTTTTAGCTAGGAGAAGGTGGAGAAGTGGGTATAATGCGGGAGGTGCTCCTTCTTATACAGGTAGGAAAGAAATTATAATTAAATTAAAAAGTTTAAAAAGTTACAATATTTAAATGAATTTGTTACTTTTCCGAGTCATGTTTTTTTTTTTTTTTTTCTACTTTCTTCTCGTTTTTGATTAAATATTTTCACACGTTTATTCGTGTAAACTATGATAACCATTATTATCATTATTATTTTTTTTCATTTTCAGAAACGACTGCTATGAATCCTCAGTTTCACATACAAATACCAAGAAGCTCTGGAAATAAGTGTCACGTCGTGGTCTCCGTAACTCAGCATTATGAAACTTTTTCACTCGAGACAAAGAAGAAAAAACCACTGTATGCTATCGGATTTGCAGTTTATGAAGTTCCACCATCGACGCCAAGACTGACACAGCATTTTGTAGCGGAACATGTTAGTTTACTTTTTAAAAAATTTAAGTTCTATGATTCTTACACAGACTGCAGTCGCGGGATCTCGAATCCTGGCATCCTTGTATTTATATTGGCTTATATTCACCTTCCGAATCCTGGAATTACGGGAAAAAAATCCCGGGATTTCAAAAATTGGACTTATTTAGGAGTTATTAAGACATATGGCAAAATTTACAAGAAAACCGAGAAAAATGTTTGATTTGCATCTTTTGGTCAAATCCAAGCAAAAAGTAAAAATTGATGCCAGTTGATGAATTATGTAAATATATCTTACCGTAGTTGCTGCTTATAAATTAGATTATAAGTACATTTTTTCTTTATACGTGAATGTTAGTCTTGTTGTAACAGTGTCGTCTGTCTCGGGGATATTTCGTTTATAACAGACCTAAATAACACCAAAATATCCTGCCCTAGGGAGTTATTTCACAAATAACATGCCTCTGACGTCACCACCAACTGTTTTTGATGCAAAGCAAGTATGCCAACCTAAGAATTAATGTTGGTACACTTGTTCAAACAAAACAAAAAAAACAACGTTACTTTGCATTAAATTCTCATTTTATTTGTTTTTGTTTACAAAAAATTCCTCTGCAGGTGTACCACTTATAAAGAAAAGTATCTATCGTCAATATAGAATTATGGGTAAAAAAACACCTCGACGATTGCCGCTCTCGCTTCGCTCGAGCGGCAAATTCGTCTTGGTGTTATTTTACCCATAACTCTCTAGTAACGATATATACTATAACTTATAAATTTTAACATTTTTTTAACGGTCATTTAATGGAAATTTTGAGAATGTTTATCCTACGGACATTTTTTTAACAATCATTCAAGGGGCATTTTTTTGACTGTCATTTAAGGACACATTTTAACGGTCATTTTACGGACATTTTTTTAGCGGTTCGTTTCCGACCATTTTTCCTAAAAATTTTAGTTCCTAGGCCTAAAATTTTTTTCCTAATTTTCAATTTTTTTTCAATTTTTTATTCCTAAAATAAAATTTCTTAAATGAATATTTTTCCTAATCTTTTTAAAGATTTTAGGAGATTTTATTTTAGAGATTTTAAGAAATTTTATTTTAGGAATCAGAAAATTTTAGGAAAATTAAAAATTAGAATAAAATATAGTTCCGAAAATAATTTTAGGAACCAAAATTTTTAATAAAAAATATATTACTTAGAATTTTTTTTTTTTTTTTTTTTTTTTTAGGAAAAATGGATTAGAAAAAATGGTAGGGAATAATTTTACAGACATTTTTTCAGCGGTCAATTTAAGGACATTTTTTTAAAATTTGCCGCTAAAATTATACCTTGGAAAATCACTAAACAAACGTCACATTTTAATAAACTTTTGTCAAAATCCGTTCTTTTTTTGTTTAATGTGTTGTCATTACTTATGTTTTATGTTTAAGGTTATGGAAAATCTAAAGAAATAGTGTCTATTAGGGTGTCCCTTATTTTGCGAATTTTCGAATTTTAAATCGCACACCCTCTAAATCGGTGATCTATGGTACACTGATAAGCCCTATTTTTTTCCAGATTTTGCTGGGCACAGGAAAGCGTGCCGACTTGAGCTTTAATTTCCGCATTAGCTTTAAACTCCCATAAGAGAAAAAAAGTCGACATTTTTTTCCCCCGCGGAAAGACGTCGTTTCCTATCGGGAATCTTGCGTAGATCACGAACCTAAAGTCCGTTTTTTTATATCAGGTCCGGTTTTTGAGCTAGAGGAGAAAATGTGGCCCGAAAACCTGGTTAAGTGACAAAACGCACTACGTCCTAAGTTTTACTCATATTTTGGCTTCTAGCTCAAAAGCCGTACCAGATTTAAAAAAACGGACTTCAGATTCGTGATCTACGCAAAATTCCCGATAGGAAACTACGTCTTTCCTTGAAAAAAAAATTGTCGACTTTTTTTCTCTTATGGAAATTTTCGGAACTTAAAGCTCAAGTCGGCACGCTTTCCGGTGCCCAGAAAAATCTGGAAAAAAATGTGGCTTATTAGTGAACCATAGATCACCGATTTAGAGGGTGTGCGATTTAAAATTCGAAAATTCGAAAAATAAGGGACACCCTAGTGTCTATTCATTATGTAACTGAATTTTTCGAACATAATGGAATGGGTCCTAGGCTATATTTCGTATTATTGGTATGAGAGGAGGGGGTTAAAATGGCACGGATTTTCCTTGACATTATACATGGAACATAAAACATGATTGTGACGTTATAATGGCTTCAAAAATTCCAGATAAATCACATAATGAGATTTTTTATTTTTTTCGTAAAATACACAGTAAAAAATTTTATGTAAAAATTTACATAATTATGTTAAAATCGGTCTACATAATTTTTATGTTGTTTTTTGTTTATGTTTACCTTTTGGAAAAAACAACAGAAAAAATTTGTGTAGACCGATTTTAACATAATTACATAATATTTTTTACTGTGTATGAATATGCTAGAAATATTTAGGAATTAATAAATTTTCTCCTGTTAGTGACTATTATCCGCATCTTTTAATAATCATTACGTTTCTTTTTCAAATTCTAGAAACCTTTAGACGTCACAAACCATTCGGTGGCACGAGAAGTAGTAACGTTTTTTACATTGCCGCCTGGAGATTACATAGTAGTCCCGCAGACCAGCGTACCAAACTGCGACGGAAAGTTCCTTTTAAGAATACTCACCGATGAGCAGAGTAACATTTGGTAAATATAGTCCTATGCATTTATACTGTCATTGACCATAATCATGGTTATAATAAAAACCGTAATATTTCAGGGAAGTAAATGAGGACAACATGGTGTTTCGTAACATATCAGCCGAGTTCCTTGAAGACACGGTAGTGCTCCCCGACGGAAAACCTTTAGTTGCCAAATTGCTGCTCAAATATCCTCCTGAAGTCGATGCCGTGCAACTTCAGAAAATATTAAAGTCACATTGGAAGTGTAAGTTGAAAGATAATGACGAGGATTTTGACTTTCGAATAAATTAAATATCTAATTTTTTCGTTACTTTTTTTTTCCAGCGTATTTATCGGATAAACCTAGTCTTGAGTTGTGTAAAAGTCTCATCATGCTTCGCGATTATAATATAAGCGGTAGAATCAACATTTTAGATATCCCGGTGTTAATGCATATGCTTCAGTTTTGGAGAATTGCATTTCAAAAATTAGATAGGAATTACGGAAACAAAACGAGTAGTTACAATTTACGTCCGCTGCTGTATGAAGCTGGAACGACGGTTTCGAATAAAGTGTTAGAATGTTTAGTCCTGCGATTCACGAAAAATCGAATTTTAACATCGGAATGCTTCATAATGGCCATGGTTCGATTGCATCTTGCCCACGAAAGATATCATAGTTTGGATACTAAAATGAAAAGTAATCCTTTATCTTTAGAAGAAATGATTTTAATGACTATTTATTCGTGATTAGGCATGATAATTTTTTTTATTCGGGGGGGAATTTCGGTGCGAAACTTTTTTTCAAACCGATATATTGTTACAGGGTTGTCGTATAAGTAATTTTTTTCTTTAAATTATTTATTTATGATTCGCGGTTGGCACGGAAATGATATTTATTAGTACCTGTTCTTTAAAAAGAAAAAAAATGTATTTATTTTAACGAAGTAATATGCCCCGGTGTAGGCGTTTAATTATTTAATTTAAAACGAAATGTTTTTAAATTTAAAAAGACCAAAGATATTAGGATTTTGACAAAAAAAAGGGGGGGTTGAAGTTTATAAATGAAACCTTAATTGCCGAAAAGATCGATGTTGTTTTTCTTTTTTTGCCTGGCAATCAAGGTTAATCTTCACTTTTGCTAATCATAGAATCACAAAAGTTGTGATATGTGATCATGACGTATGATTTGTAAATAAGAGTAATGTAAATAATAATCTAACTTAGGAACTCCCTAACGATTTGTGCAAATAAAAATAAAATTTTTGTTGCGTTTGGAAATGAATTATTTTTTTTTTTTCCTGTTTTCATTTGTGTGTTATCTTATTGTTTTTTTCGTGAGTAATCTATAAACATCCCTTTTTCCAGATTGACTGCAAGTCTTGACATGAAAGACTTCCTTCTGGAGGTATCCAAAAAAAAAAAAAAATTAAATCCAAATTTTTTTTTAATATTTTAAAATTTATTTCTAATAATTTACACATCTTTTGTCACTTTACAACTCTTTTATCACAAGGTCTTAAAGAGTTCCGCAGCTTTTCCCAGAAAACCTTTTGTTTTTTGAATTCGGGATTCCACTCTAAATAGATTCTCGTTTTGAGCAAATATTTCAAAATTGGAGTTAAATGATTATTAGCGATAGGCCCTAATTTGATCATAATCAACTTGTCATCACAGCACTCGTTCTCTAAATCGCTTTTGAAGAATAAATTATGAAATTCCGCCAACTGAAGTTCCCACATGCACCACTGCGATCTGGCGAAAGCGTCGCTAACCACGAGGAGAGTCCTTCGGGACGCTGCCACTTTGGACATGACCGTTTCGGAAATGACGGTCCCGATTTCGAAGTCCCTTTCGTACACGCACAATTTCAAATACGGTTCGTAATTTTCCAGCATGGCAACGAGGCGGATAATAAAATTCCGATCTTCGTGGCTGTAGGAAACGAAAGCATCGTATTTATAATTTGTATCCGATTGGTGTTTTTTTTGCTTTCTTTTAAATCGACCGTAATATCGAACGTAAGCTCTTCGCGTGAGAAACAACCAATAGCGAATGTACCACCGGTAAAACCAGCAAAGCAAGGAAACCGTTACGGCGAATAAAATGAAAATCCCTATGAACACGTAAAACACTTTGGCGTTCGATTTTACGTCTAAAAATTCGCTGTTTAAAAATTCCGCGATGGGTTTGTCCCTCCATTCGTCGGGGGACAGACAACGATCCGAAGGGCTGAATAATTTGGAATTGTTCGTGGTAAAATTTTTTGACAGAAGAAACGATTTCGTGATTTTAAAAAAGGACCCGTCGCAAACGAACGGATTCCCGGAAATATCTAAACGCGTCAGCAACGTAAAATCGTCCATCATGATTTGCGTAAGGTACGTGAAGCGATTGTTGGATAACAAAGCGATTTTTAATTGGGAGTTATTTTCGAAAAGTCGATTCGGTCGGTTCCAAGGCGTTAAATGGTTCCATGACAAGTCTAAGCCTGTTAGGGTTTTCAACGGTCGCAAATAGTTGGAATCGATTTCGCTCAGATCGTTGTTATGCAAATCTAGGTATTTTAAACGTTTTAACGGTTCGAATATGTCGTCCCTTTTGAAATACTTTATTTTACAATTGGACAAGAGCAAAATTTCTAAATTTTCCAACCCCTCGAATATCGAATTGGGGAAAGTGTTAAAAGGCCTCACAGGATTATCCTCTAAATTGAGTAAATACAAATTTCTGAGCATCGAAAACGAATTTTCCGCGATAAAATATATCGTCGCGTTTTTTAATCCTAATATTTTTAAATTATCGACTCCGTTAAATGTCATGTTCGATATGGTCGCGATGCGATTGTACGACAAATTTAAAGACGTTAATTTCGTCATATTTTCAAAAATATTAGAATTCACATCGAAATACGATTCGTACAAACTGTGGCCGTAATAACCGGATAAATCCAATTCGGATAATTGAGGGAGGAGAACGCCTGGCATAACCCCCGATAATTTATTGCCCCCTAGTAATAAAACTTTTAAATTGGGCATTATTCTCTGGTTTAAAGTGTTCGGTTCGATTTCCAGAGCAGAAACTTCTCTTAAATCAAGGATTTCTAAATATGGCATTTCCGGGAACAGCCCCTCCGTTAGGCTATCTATGTGATTTCGACGAAGATTTAAATGACGAACTTTTAATTTTGAGATCATTTTTAATAATTCAGTGAAATTTTTTCCTTTTCTCAAGCCGACATCATACAAATTTAAAAGGGATATCGGATTTTTTTCTTCCACCATGAACTCGAACAATTTCCGGAAAGTCCCTACTTTCGGAAGATTTTCCCCGATTCTAAATTTTTCTAATTTTTTAAAATGTTTAAACGTCTTCGGGTGAATCGTTTCAATCTGACACAAAATCAAATCCAATTCTTTGATGTTGGTCCCGTTTAATCCTTCGAACGAATCCTCATCCAATTCCTTGAACATGTTTTCGTTCAAGGTTAAGCTTTCCAGGTTCGGAAGATAATTTACCGAAAAAGATTTAGCCACGTCCAAGATATTTTGAAAACCGTTTTTAACCAGTCTCAGCCTTTTTAAATTATCCAAACCGACGAAGGTATCATCCGAAAGATACTTTAACTCACTGTTAAACGATATTGACAGATTAGCGAGTTGCGACATGTTTATGAAAACGCCCGGCTCGATGTAATTCAAACGGGAATTAGCGTCGATTTCTAAATATCGCAGGAGTTCCATGTTGTTGAGATCACCGACCGTCAAATTCACGACCGCGGTGGTTCTTAATCTAAAATCATCAAATCCGAAAGGCAGATTCACATTTTTCGGAAACGCGGAGCACGTCGTCGCCCCGTAGCACTCGACTCTCCTCCTGTGCTTCAACCTGCAAATGCATCCGCTATCCTCATCTTGAATTAATTCCTCGGGGATTACATCTTCGTTAGACCAATCCCCTTCCAACCAGGAAGAAGTCATCGGAGCTTCCATATCCAAAACCACGGCAACAATCATCCAACTGTGATAAAAAAACTGCAGAAGGCTCCATGTTATCCAATGATGAATTTTCATACTTGGTACTTATCATCTCGAACTAATTGATGAATCCTGAAAATTTTCGAAACAAAAAAACTTTAGGCTACTTTTCTTTTTTGTTTTGATCAAAGAAAACTAATTGCTTATAAGTTTTTTCTTTTTTTTCTAGTTTTTTTTTTTACTTACAAATTTTTTTCCTGTATTCGAATAAAAAACCATTTGCGACCTTGAAGGAAACAAACGTTCACACTGATACAACCCAATGAAAATGAATCGAAGACATCTGAAAAACACAATTGCGCAGGACGCATAATAGGCCTTAAGAAGATAGTGTCAAGCATAATGAAATGATTTCCCAACCTAACTTCTTTTGATGTTGTTAAGTACCTATAACCGTACAGGTTAGTCACATATTGTGCATGACGTAATGCAAACGCCTGTTTGAGAAGATTCCTATGTAGGCGAACTTTTTGTTTACTGTTAATTATTACGAAACGACATAGGGAAGAACATTACTGAAACAAACAGGAGGAAATCAAAGCAAAAAAAAAAAATTTTTTTTTTTTTTCAATTTCTAATTATTTTTTTCCTAAAAAGCTAAATTTTTGACATTTTTCTGCAGTATAATTCGATTTTTGTTCTTTCTTCTTATGCCACTCAGCGATAAAGATTTGGTGACCGTCGTCGCAACTGCTTTTTTCAGGCGTTTTATTTAAAATTTCTTTAAAATTCAGCCAAGAAGGTTTGTCCTGGGCTGAAATTTGCAGAGACTTGCTTCGCACTCTGCATTATTGTAGTATAAAAGCCACATCGTTGCTACAACTCCATGGCATCCGCTTTTAGGGTGCAAGCCTACCCCCGATACTTCATAATTGACAAGTTTCTTTGATCCAGATGACATGTAAGTAATTCTTAATTCTTTGTTGGCTACTTTCGAAATTTAAACTGGAGGTTAATGGAATGGCGACGAATTTTTAGAAAGTTCTAAATACGTTTCAACAATAAATATTTGATTCTTGAATGAAGTGTAATCGATCTATCTGTCTCTAAATTATTTAAAAAGGAAGCGTTCAAGTATTACGTAAGACCGAAAAGGGGAGAAGGGAGTTTGCCAAAATAATACGTAAGAACTTCCATTATAACTTGATGTTCAGAGCTCTTTTTTAATTGCAAAAAATTAAGTTCTTTAATTTTTTTCGAATGTCTAAAGTAAAAAATTGAAGATTTTTTTTCAAAAAGTTTTAAGAGAAATAAACATTTATTTTTTGATGAGATTTTGTGCCAGTTGTAGCCATCTTCAGAAATATGAATATGCACTATAAATCTAGATTTAAAAAAAATATTACTTTAATTTAAAATTGGAGTTAAAAAAAAAAGGGGAGGGGGGGGGGGGGTCCGCGAAAATTTAAGTAATACTGTACAATATATTTTAAATTTTCGCGCGGGATCAAATAAATCTTACTAATTCTTACAAAGGGTGAGGAGGGGGTCCAAAAACCTGAAAAAATGTCTTACGTGATGCTTGAACGTTCCCTAAGGGCTGTACAAGTGTTACGTAAGAGTCTTGGGGGGAGGGGTCCGAACTGACCATAAGCGAAGTATGGCGAAATGTTTTGCACCCAGGGGGGGGGGAGGGGAGGGGTGGGGGTCTAAATTCACAAAAATTATACTTACCTAACACTTGAACGGCCCCTAATCTGGCAGCAAAAACTTTTCAATCTTCAAATGATTCCCTATCATTTTTCCCATAAAATAAATTCCCAATCCATTTTTTTTAAAAACTAAATTCCTGCATTTTTTCTAAAAACTTGGGTTCCTAAAATTGTTTCCTAACTTTTTTTTTCCTAATTTTTAATTTTCCTCAAATATTTTGATTCCTAAACTGAAATTTCCTAAAATCCCCAAAAATTAAATTTCCTAAAATATCTTTAGAAAAAATATTAAAAAATTAAGAATAGAAAAACGATTTAAAAAATAGAAAAAATATTCACTTTAGGAAATTTTATTTTAGGAATCAAGATATTTTAGGAAAATTGAAAATTAGGAAAAAAATTTTAGGAACCAATATTTTTAGGAAAAATGCATTAGGAATTCATTTTCTTTTTTCTTTTAAGGAAAAACGGTTTAGGAAAAATGACCGGGAACGTCTTACAGTATATTATTAAAAATGCCATAAAAGGAAACCAAAAAAGGCTAAGCCAATCTATGCCCTAACCGGCGTTAAATTTTTAACGGCATTTTTAAATTTTCTCCGGCCTAAGGCGTTAACTTTTTGACACTGTAAACGGGAAATAAAAGGCGTTCCAGAAAAAAATTAGCACATCAGGGGAGGAGAAGAAACTTTAAAATGCTATTTTTTTTCTAACAAGTGAAGGGGAGGGGGTTGATAAATTCCTACGTACTAAAAACCTTCACTAACTGATTCAAAATAACAGGATATAATTCAAATCACCAACAGTTGTAGTGAAATTTTAACAATTAAAATTAAAACCCTGCTGGCTCAAATCCCCGGCAGAAATAATAAAAAAACGTATTAAGTTAATCATTAGCTTAATTTATCCTTCAGCAGAGACTTATTAAAAGCTAGGAGAAACTGTTGAAAATGGCCGAAATTTTACTGATGTAATATCCTGAATTATTTAAATAACAATTTTTAAAAATTGGCGGAAACTCAGCCGATTTTCCTGGTCAAGATTTAATCTAATTAAATTATTTATTTATTCATTTTTGTTTCAATTATTTTGCGGCACCCTGGATAACTTGCCTTAATCCCCCTCCTTGAAACTACGCCACTGTAATTATTGCTAGCCGTTCTTACATCTTACCTCTAGCCGAACAAAAGTCAGTCCCAGTTAACAAGAAAGCGTGATTTTCATATAACTGTTAGCAACGCGTCATTAAAAAATCGCATTCCTTGTTTGCTTAATGAATTTAGTCCATGATTTCATTAAATATTCGAATGATCTAAGCGTGCTTTTAATTGAAGCGCAAACAAAATATATGAAAGAATCGTTGATATAGGATACCAGGAAACGATTTATGAATGTTACTATTTAAAACGTAAGGCCCAGCGTTTGACGTCGAAAAGCCCTGAAATAAAATTTAATTAAACAAGTCAAATTTCATATTATTTTTACTTAAAAATGTGTATATTGATGGTATGGATTTATACAACGCTCGTTCGAAGGTGAGCAAGGGCTTCTTGAGCAGCTCTTGCTATTGATCCTTCCACGGAATCATCCGGTTCTTTTGAAAGTATCAAAGCTGAATCCTCTAAATACCTACAAACTTCTTTTATTTTGGATTTTAATTCTTTTTTTGTAATGCTTTGACGTTCCATCCTCCGCCTCACTAAAACCATTAAAGGAGCTTGGAGTTCGTAGAGTAGTAGACCTGATTAACATAAAGTAAAAAATTAAAAACTGAAGTAAAAAAATATATATATAGGGCTATTCAAACCTCTTTGTTTTGATAATCCTGGTTCCAATTTATCAAAGATCCTAATCAACTTTTTACATATTTCAACTTTGCGCTCTAATTGCTCTTCATTTAAATCGTTTATCAAATAACCATCGATTTTTCCGTACAACTGACTCAGGGAATGCAATGCTGATAAGTTAAGATAGTGATTTTCATAAAGGATATTTTTATATTTTTCTAAAAAATTTTCGTATCCTATTATATCGTTTCCTCTTATCGCATCCAATTCTTTCGTTAATCTAAAAATAAAACAAAAAATCGAATGATTATTTCAAAATTCAACTTCAAAGGTCCATGAACTTCATCGTTTGAACGTTTATAAAATAAATGAAAATACTGTTGCAAAAACCTGCATTGTATACTGTTGCAAAAACCTACATACGACAAGGTTTATTTATTTTGCTAACCAAGAAAGGGAAAAGAAGGGATTGCAAATCGTCCACGGACGTATAGACAAGTCCGGAAACTCCAATCCCTTACATATGGGAGATCTTGTCCCGTTTAACTACACGAAAATTAGTTTTTTCCTTTCTACCACCGTAAACGCAACTTGTACGCAAAGCGCATTTTGAATGGTCGTTGACAATTTAAACAACGATGGCGGCGACTTTTCTCTTAGATAATAGAATCCATAGGTGAGACATTCCTATTCTATTCACTATGTTTGTTTTGATCCTCATGCTTAGCTTATGGATGCCCATATAAACATTTTTTAAAGCTACACTCCAAACAACCAGTACCCGGATGATACACGGATGATATCGGGTGTGTGTTTGGTGTATTACAACACTTATTAAACCCAATAATATCAAGTTTTTTATAGATTTTTCACACCATTTTTACATTTTGAATTAAATACATAAAATCACATATGGTTGTCTGAGCTCAAATAATGCCATGTACTTTACATATGTACTAATGCCATGTACTAAATCATATGTACTTTACATATGATTATTAACAGTCTTTCTTCAAAACTCTCCGTTAAACAGTCAATGCAATGTTGCATTAGGCAAGATACAAAAGATCCGCTGCGCAAGATACAAAAGATTGGGTTAGATGCAAAAGATCAATTGGGCAAGATGCAAAAAATCAATTGGGCAAGATGCTAACGATTGGGCAAGATGCAAAAGATTGGGCAAGATGCAAAAGATCAATTGGGCAAGATGCAAAAGACCCATTGGACAAGATGCAAAAGATTGGGCAAGATGCAAAAGATCCATTGGGCAAGATACAAAAGATTGGGCAAGATGCAAAAGATCCATTGGGCAAGATGCAAAAGATCCATTGGGCAAGATGCAAAAGATCCATTGGGCAAGATGCAAAAGATTGGGCAAGATGCAAAAGTTCCATTGGGCAAAATACAAAAGATTGGGCAAGATGTAAGAGATCCATTGGGCAAGATGCAAAAGATTGGGCAAGATGCAAAAGATTGGGCAAGATGCAAAAGATTTGGCAAGGTGCAAAAGATTGGGCAAGATGCAAAAGATCAATTGGGAAAGATGCAAAAGACCCATTGGACAAGATGCAAAAGATTGGGCAAGATGCAAAAGATCCATTGGGCAAGATGCAAAAGATCCATTGGGCAAGATGCAAAAGATCCATTGGGCAAGATGCAAAAGATTGGGCAAGATGCAAAAGATTGGGTAAGATGCAAAAGATCCATTGGGCAAGATGCAAAAGATTGGGCAAGATGCAAAAGGTTGGGCAAGATGCAAAAGTTCCATTGGGCAAGATGCAAAAGATTGGGCAAGATGCAAAAGTCCCATTGGGCAAGATGCAAAAGATTGGGTAAGATGCAAAAGATCCATTGGGCAAGATGCAAAAGATTGGGCAAGATGCAAAAGATTGGGCAAGATGCAAAAGTCCCATTGGGCAAGATGCAAAAGATTGGGCAAGATGCAAAAGATTGGGCAAGATGCAAAAGATTGGGCAAGATGCAAAAGATTGGGCAAGATGCAAAAGATCCATTGGGCAAGATGCAAAAGATTGGGTAAGATGCAAAAGATCTATTGGGCAACATGCAAAAGATTGGGCTGGAATTGTCCTATTTATGGATTCTATTATCAAAGCGTTTTCTTCTCCGCCACGAGAAACCCGGTGGGAAACCAATTTAATCGATTAGATATGTTGCGTCTTTCAAGATCGCAGCACCATCGATGGCCCGTTCTTGCACTGAAATGTGCATAGTTAAGTGGGACATGAATGGCATAAGAAGTGTCCGAACCTGTCTACACGGCCGTTGTTTTGATTTGTCAAAGATAGTGATCACGTGATCGTCTGCTTGAGCGAGCACTCTATACTTCTTTCCCTATGCTCATTAGGGAACGTTCAAGTATTGCGTAATGCTTTTTTTCGGGTTTTAGGACTCCCTCCCCCCCCCCCCTTCGTATGAATTAGTAAGACTTCTTTGAACCCCCCTATTATATTACCTAAGATTTTCGCTGACCCCCCCCCCCCTTTTTTAACACCAATTTTAAATTGAAGTAATATTTTTCTTAAATCCAGATTTATAGTTAATACTCATATCCCTGAAGATGGCTACAATTGGCACAAAATTTCGTCAAAAAATAAATTTTTATTTCTTAAAATGTTTTGAAAAAAAATTTTCGATTTTTCTACTTTACACATTCGAAAAAAAATTAAAACAACTTAATTTTTTGAAATGAAAAAAAAATTCTGAACAATAAGTCATAATGGAAATTCGTACGTAAGATTTGCCAAACTCCCCCCCCCCCCCCCCTCCCCCTAGTAAGAAATCGTAAGATTTTCTAGTACCCCCTTCCCCCCCTTTCGGTCTTACGTAATACTTGAACGCTCCCTTAGCGATTTTTTTATTTTTCTAAAAAGTGTTCGTATCCTAATAAATCGTTTTCTCTTATCGCGCCCAATTCTTTCGTTAAGATGAGTTCTGACTTTTCCGGTGGATGAGTTTGGCGTCTGTCAATCTTTTTAACTCTTGAATAGACGATTTAAGCAAATACTGGAAGTAAAAGCTTACCTATCTAGGACTAGGTTAATCGTCGATATTTCGGAGACAGTCTTGCATTTTGCATTATCACATTTCCAATCCGCTGAATCATCTAACGGATTTGTGGACAGCACTTTACCTATTTTACAATTAGTGCACAGTAGGGCACCAGCAAACGAGTGCAGCTCAGTCAAGTCGCTGCATCTCGAACACTGACAAGAAAAGAATTTGGTGTCTAAAAGATGTTTCCTCCGTTTCAAAGTCGACTGAAGGATGTAAGTGTAATTGACGGTTATGGTAGCATTTTTCGGTATGGGCCTTATCGCCCTGACAGTCAAATTAAAACTTTTATCGTCGGAATGACTCGTGTTGGGAGTGCAATCGTGTGCAAATAAAAAAGCGTTCGGATAAATTGCTCTCAGGCATTTTTCACCCGAGGACGCTATTTCGAATGCGTTGACTTCCAAAACCCCGCAAACTTTATGGATTTCATCTTCCGTAAATTCTTCCAGGTCCCAATCGTTCCTTATCGTTTCGACGGCTAATTTCTGATTGGTTTCCCAGATTTTTAAATTTTTACGCAGGGCGTCGTGGGATTCCATGCTTTGAATCATCTGATACGCTTCGGGATTTGACGACTTTAAAGCTAAGCAGCGCAACGGGGTGATCGCGTAATAACTTGTGGACGATCCTTTTTTCTTCGACAGCAATTTACACTCTTCGGCGCTGTGGCCGAGCCGAGTATTGAGACCGGCACATTTTGGAGAGCAAATCGGCCAACTACAATTGGGACATTTGTAATTTCCAACCAGGTCGATGTAGCATCCTAGACATATTGCCTTAGACTCTTGGATTGGTCCCACAACGATAGGCTCATCGTTTAAGACGACTTCTCCTGGAGATAAATTTCTTGATGCAGTCAAGTATCTAAAAAAAAAAAAAAAAAAAAAAAAAAAAAAAAAAATAAATAAATAAATAGGAGAAAGTTGTCTTCGGCAACTTAACCTGCGAAAGGGCTTGAATACCGCTTGGACCATTCGGAAATCTAGAGAAACCAAAAATTCTCCCCTTCTTAAAAATTCGAGAAACACCCAAATTTTTCACCCTTTTGACCGATTTATGAGAAGTTGATTTTTTTCCTCTCCTAAGAGGTATTCTGAACCGCTGCTTTCGAATAAGAAGTCAGATTTTCGATCCGAACATTTGCGAAGGTAGGGAGCCAGGCTTCGAATTCGGGGATCTAAAAAAAATAAATTCCTAATCCATTTTTTCTAAAAAAAAAAAAAAAAAAACCAGTTCCTAATCTGTTTTCCTAAAAAAAAAAAAAATAATAAATTCCCAATCTATTTTTCCTCGGGCCCGTAGCCAAGGGGGGGCAACGCCCCCCTTCTTAAAAAAGAGTCGGAGCAGAGAGTCTGAGCAGACTCGGTGCCCCCCCTGGAGTAAATTGGCTAAACATGACAGATATAGGGAATGAAGGCCTATTGCCCCCCTTGACAAGCCCAACTGCCCCCCCTGGCTCTTTGATCTGGCTACGGGCCCGTTTTTCCTTAAAATAAATAAATAAATAAATAAATAAACCTAATCCATTTTTCCTAGAAAAAAAAAAAAATAAATTCCTTATCCAATTTTTATAAAAATTTTGGTTCCTAAAACTTTTTCTTTTTTTTCCTAATTTCTAATTTTCCTATTTTTTGGATTCCTAAAATAAAATTTCCTTAAGTCCCTGTAGGGATTTCATTTAAAAAAATTAGGAAAAATATTCGTTTTAGGAAGTGTTATTTTAGGAATCGAAAAATTTTAGTAAAATTGAAAATTAGAAAAAAAATTCAGGAACCAAAATTTTTAGGAAAAATGGATTAGGAATTTATTTTTTTAGGAAAAACGAAATAGAAAAAACGGTTGGGAACGAGTATTAGAAATTGGCTCCTGACCAATACGTATATTCAATTCTGCTGAAAACTGTTTGAACTTTTTTCCTAAAATTTTCCAGTAATTTTTTAAGGAATACTCCATTATCACCCTCGTTAAGTAAGAAAGGAAAACTCCAAGCCTAGCGAATTCTTTTATTTCCTATTATTATTATTTTTTTTTTTTTCAAAGTAATTTATTCAAGAGAAAAGGATGAGGGTCAATAAGGCCGTTTTTTGGGCTAAATTTTTTTTTTCGTGAAATTTGATCCTTGAGTCCTGGTAAATGATTCCCCAAAAGAATTTTCGATTTCGGTCGTCGGAACCCTTAATATTCGCCTAAAACCATGATATTGTATTAAAGCAAATTTTAAGGATCAGCATAGAATTAAAAAATTTTATTGCGGCAGGGAAGTACTCCTACCTAAGACCTTTTAAGGGTATTTTTTCATGTTCCGAAAATGTGTAGAACCCCCTTAAAAGCGGCAATTTTAGGTGTTTTTATTTTTTTAAACACCGTTCTTCCAAGGATTTCTGAAAACTGCATACAATATATTATAGCTTGCCCTAAGATAAACCTCACGTAATTTTTCCCGTTTGCGAATCCAATGGAATCCATTTGAAAAATGCATAAGACGCGGTTTTTACGGCCTATTTGAGCTCCCTGGTAGTCAGATCTGAATTTTTTTTGAAAAAACATCATTTAGGAGTGACAATTAATCGATTCCAACCATTATCCCGTTCCATCCATGATCAAGTTATCTTAAAAAAACTTTAAAAAATTATTAACATTTTAAAAAAAATCACTTTGCATTTGATGTGTTCCATAACAAGTTTTCGAAAATGGAATATTGAAATTATAATAATCTGTATATTTCCTTCTTTTTTCGTATTAAGTTAGTTGGTATTTTAATTTACCCTTCAGAAATGATGTCTTGCATCTAAAATAACAATTTAATACAAAAAATAGAAGAAAATACATACATTGTTTATATTTTTCACATTTCATTTTCAAAAACTTGTTATGGAACACATCAAATGCAAGTGATTTTTTTTAAAATGTTAATAATTTTTTAAAGTTTTTTTAAGATAACTTGATCATGGATGGAACGGGATAATGGTTGGAATCGATTAATTGTCACTCCTAAATGATGTTTTTTCAAAAAAAATTCAGATCTGACTACCAGGGAGCTCAAATAGGCCGTAAAAACCGCGTCTTATGCATTTTTCAAATGGATTCCATTGGATTCGCAAACGGGAAAAATTACGTGAGGTTATCTTAGGGCAAGCTATAATATATTGTATGCAGTTTTCAGAAATCCTTGGAAGAACGGTGTTTAAAAAAATAAAAACACCTAAAATTGCCGCTTTTAAGGGGTTCTACACATTTTTCGGAACATGAAAAAATACCCTTAAAAGGTCTTAGGTAGGAGTACTTCCCTGCCGCAATAAAATTTTTTAATTCCTATGCTGATCCTTAAAATTTGCTTTAATACAATATCATGGTTTTAGGCGAATATTAAGGGTTCCGACGACCGAAATCGAAAATTCTTTTGGGGAATCATTTACCAGGACTCAAGGATCAAATTTCACGAAAAAAAAAATTTAGCCCAAAAAACGGCCTTATTGACCCTCATCCTTTCAAAAAAAAATTTAAATGAAGAAAATCTCAAATTTGGAAAAATCAAAAGGAGGGGGAGAGGGTGGGAATAAAAATTAAAAGTTACCGGTAACAAAGTTCTTAAGTTTTGAGATAAAATCCATGCAAAGTGCGTAGCTTTAAAACTAAAATTGAATTTATAACATTATGATATACAGTTAATTATTAATTTATCGGAATAACAGTAAAAAAAGAAAAAAAAGAAAATAAAATAATAATAATTAATAATATTTAATCGAACCTTCCCAATTCCGATGACGTTTCAACTTTATAAGGAAATTGTACTTTTTCCTCACTTTCATTATTTTTAGGACAGTTCCTTCTTTTCTGGAAAAAAAAATCACAATGAGAAAAAAGAGAAAAAATTTGTAAAGTTAATTAACGCATCAACACACGTCAATCAAACGTCTCGCCATGACAAAGTACACGAATCCAAAATAAACAAGGTTTTACCTTATGTTTTTTCATTTCAAAAAAACTTGATTATTTTTTTTAATAACGTAAATAAAGCGAATGCAATACGAAAATTTGATTCGAGTCCACTGCAGAGAGTTCCGAAATAAAACTCTGCGACGGGAAACATTAAACCGACTATTTAGCCACTTAAATGTTCGAACCGAAATCGATTCGCAAATCGCTGACTGCTATTAATAACCGTTGTTCATTCGATGTGAGCCTTTTTTTAAAAAATGTAATTAGCCTTAATGACGAAAAAAACTTAAGATTTTTTTCCATAACCATTATGAAAAATTTTTAAATTATTTTTATTTTATTAATTTTTTTTAAAATAAAAATCACGGATCGATTTTTTTTCGGGTTTCTTAAAAAAAAGTTAATTAATTAATGCATGGAGTGACCAGAAGCGCATAGCCAATCGGTGTTATTTTGAGACGCAGCATGCTGTCTTTCTTGAGACAACCAAACTCAATTATCAAATGACCTATTTATTTTAAACGTTTCGAGAAAATTCAAAAAGCTCCCTTCCGTTGGATTCCATCCAATTTCGAAATTGCTAAACCGCATCAAAACAATCAAAAATTATTTCCGTATTGTTTCAAAACGAAAGCTTCGCATACCTCATTACAATAAAACAAATGTTGGAGAACAACCAAAACGTCCATCATTATCCAATTTTTTTTTCCCACTGTTCTTTTCCTTTAGTTTTTGTTCTTCTCTCGTTATGTCTACTGTTTTGGTGTGCGTGGTTTGCAAGGAGTCGTCCACGTTGAAGTGCGGAAGTTGCCATAAAGTGGTTTACTGTTCGAAACAACATCAGAAACAACACTGGAAAGTTCATAAATTGAAATGCTTGCCTTACAAGGTACGACTTGAATTTTCAAACAAATGAGAAAAGTTTATTTATGAAGCTTGATATTTTGTAGATCGTGGAAAGTCCGGAATTGGGAAGATGCCTCGTAGCAATAAGAAACGTGGCTCCTGGAGAAATCGTTATTCAAGAAGCTCCAGCTGTGTCGGGGCCGTTGCAAACGACTCCTCCGGTTTGCCTGGGATGTTACAAACTTTTGACTGAATTTATCAGTAAAGAATGTGAACGATGTGGTTGGCCGGTTTGCTCGACGGCTTGCGAAAAATCGACAGCCCACCAACCTGAATGCGACATAACGTCTCAGTACAAAAAGTGCAAGGTATCAATAATAGGGAAGTCACATGTTTTGAGATGCCTCCATCGTTTAATTGTGTTAAGGGAGATAACAGATAAAAAAAGACTGTTAATCCCCGAAAAGAGGAAAAACAAACATTTTAATCTGAATGCCTGTTAAACGGAACGTACAGGAACGTGACTTCGTCTGCCTAAAAATGGTTGAGTTCATTTCTGAAACTCTGAACGGCATCGATGGATTCGAAACGAAATACGCGTAGAAACAAGGCTTTTCGTTTGCATGTAATCGACCACTACAAAATAATCAATTTCGGGTAGATTCTGCGAATCTCCCTTCTCAAAACCAGCCGACAACTTGCGGCTTTTGGCATATTCACAATGAAATAAAATTGTTAACAAAACTTCCGATAACTTCAATAGAAAAAGTAAATAAACAAACAAGACGCGGGTTTCGCTTCAAATTCGATGTCTCGATTCGAGTTCGATATCTCGCTTTGATACAGGCAGATGACGTCACACTAATAGATAATCGTTTAAGGAGCGATCACGTGACAAAAACTTATCCAGACTTTGTTTCTCCTTTTTTTTTAATTCGATGAAAAATTTTCACGTTTAAATACTAGTTTTGAGTCTAAGGGCATACTACACATTAGTTTTCAGCGAAAATCTCAAAACATGTGACTTGTCTATTCGTTTTTTAACCTGTTCCTTGAGAAAAAATTTTAAATGATTTTCTTCTTCTAGAAGAGGCCATTTAAACCTACAACGATTATGACGATGTAGGCTCCACACTGAAGTTGTGTACCTTGTATATGAGTTTGAGTGACGTCGCCTACTAGTGACCATTTTTAAATCCCTAACGTCGCATGCTTTTTAGATGGCGTTAGTATAAAGATCAAATCAGCGCATTTGCTCAAATAAATTTTGTGCTTAATTCTCTCCCATTTCAGGTTAAAATCAACACATTTCACGAAAATCTTCCACATCCGAGTTACCAATGCCTCACAGTCCTTCGCTGTTTATATTTCAAGAAAAACCATCCGAAAATCTGGGAAAAACTAACAAAATTACAGTCGCACTGCGAAGAAAGGAAATTTACCCCGAAATACGATGCAGATCGAATAGCCATTGCTCAATTTATCGTCAGATTCTTTCAAGTCCCGGATTTCACCGAAGATGAAATTCTCCGGGTAGCCGGGATAGTGCAAGTCAATGCTCATGAAATTCCATTAGCGGAACCTGGATATGTTTCGATTTACGAAACCGCTTCGTTTTTGGAACATAACTGTCACGCTAATTGCTCTAAAAGTTTTTCGGCCAACGGTGATTTGGTTATACGGGCGGCCGTTCCGATTGCTTCCGGCCAGCATTTTTCGATTTGCTATACGGATCCGATGTGGGGGACTGCAAGTCGACGGGCTCACTTATGGGAGACTAAATTTTTTGAATGTGAATGTGAGAGATGTACCGATCCAACTGAGTTGGATACGCATTTTAGTTCATTAAAATGTACTAATACGTAAGTAGGTGTAAGGGGTTGCCCTTAAATTACGTAAGCATTACTTTGGGTAATTTTGACCCCCTTTCCCCAAGGGGCCATTCAAATATTACGCCAGCATTTTTTCGACATTTTAGACATTTTAAAGTTTTCCACAGAATTATATCTAGTGTAAAAACATCATAGCATTACACCAATACCCCCCCTCCCCCTCGTCGTCAGTCGAACGACCCCTTCAAATGATGATGTAATATTTGAATGGTCCCCAGGTAGTAAGCAGAAATCGATTTCTTGCTATAGACATTTAGCATTACAGTCAGATTTTCAGAGGCTCCTCCCCCAAACAAAATGTATACATAATTTACAGAAGACCGCTAAGGTGAGGTTAAATTAAATCCGGGACGTAATGACGGTTTTGTCAAAAATTAAGGGGCCAATGAATAAAAAATTAACCTTCAATTAAGTCCTGAACAAAACAGCCATTTCTCCAAAATTTTTGCAATCCAGAAATTCACGAGTAAAATCGAGTGCATGCTTTCAGGGACTGCTCAGGGTTCATCATTCCGAATTCTCCTTCAAGTATTAAATCACTAGTAGAAAACTCGTCCGAAAATAAAGATATATGGTCCTGCAGAAATTGTGATAAGACTATGCTCTCTCATGATGTGATGACGTTGTTGGGGAAAATTGGTGAAAACTTGTCGAATCTCGACAAGAAAAGCGAAAAATCAATGATAAAATTTATTCAGAATTCCGAAAAATTTCTTCATTCGAATCATTATTTCCTGACGGATGTGAAATTGTCTTTGGTTCAATTTTACGGGCAGGAAGATGGACTGACATCGTTACCCGATGAGGATATAAACTTAAAGTTAAAGTACTGCAGGGAACTGCACGAGCTGACGTCGAAATTGGTACCTGCTGAAAATAGACTTAGAGGAGTTTTGTTATTTGAGTTGCACGCTGCTATTGCCGAAAACGGAAGAAGGAAATCAAACAGAGGAGAAATGGATCCAAGTGAATTAAAAAATAATTTGTTGGTAAGATTTGTTGGTAACTTGAGAAAAAAATTGGAACGCATAATTTGGGTCCTTTAGTACCAGTTAAAAACTGATCCGTCTTTTTAAAATTGATTTTCAGGAGTGTCGAAAAACCTTAATTGAGTCATATCAGTTCCTGCAACATGAACCCGATATTCTACCAGAAGGAAAAATCGCGCTTCAAGCCAAAAAAACCTCCAAGATTTGGATGCGTTGCTTCAAACACTCTATTTGTCAGAAAAAACCGGATTGGTATAGAAAAATCTTATACTTCTTATAGGCTATCGAATAAAAAATCACTTTTTTCATTCTTCAATTTCATTTTTATTTTTTTATTTTTTAAGTATTATTACCACTGCTTTGTGTCGTAGGCGGTAAAGGTGCCGGGGATGGAAAGTAACAGTTTGAAGTCGAATGTTCTTTAAAATATTCTCCGCCTTTTTCTTCATAATCCGCTTTAGTAAACAACGTGTCCTTAAAATTAGGGGAACTCGCTAAAATTTTCCCACCCTTCCAAGCCGACAATACAGGATCAGGAGCTTTTACAACTTTGAAACTTGATTTGTACGGTCTTATTTCCATTAATTCTCTTTCCAACCTTTCGGCTATCCCCGGGAAAGACGCACAACCGCCAGTTAAATACACGTTCGATACTAAATCATTTTGTTGTTCAGGTGTGTATCTTTTTAGAACAAATTCAATCGTTTCGGCTAAACCAGCTTCAACGCTTCCCACTAACGCAGGTTGAAATAAAACTTCAGGCGCTCTTATTCTTTCGACGCCAACGTGTAATTGATGACTTTCACCTGGTTCCATGGATTCCTCATTGTTTCCAGAATCGAATGTGGGATCGTGATGTTTTAATACTTCTTCGAGCTCATTCAATCGCTCCGTTTCTTCTTCGCTATCCGACGATCCGGCATCCTTGTTAATGGCTTTGTAAACATCCCAATCTTCGTCACGAGATCCGAAATTATCGTCTTTTTTATCTTTTCGAGCCAACTGACTGATCAATCTCATTCTTTCTTGAGCGGCGGCAGTTCGCCTCTGAGCCAAATCTCGTTTTCTTTGACGTCTAGCAGCTCGCTTGTTTAATAATTGCTGCCTTTGTTCTTTGATATTAGCCAGCCAGGCGTCAAAATCTTCTCGATCTTTAGGTCCCAATATTTGTTGCACTGGTTTCGGTTTCGGTTCTTCTACATTTTCACTGACCGTATTGGCTGCTACTATCTTTTGTTTAATTTTTTCGATTCTCATTTCGACGGCCGCTATTTCTTTGCGCAGTTGAGCTATGGATGTTATTTCCAAATTTTGAATGGCTTTGTTAAATTCTTTCATCTCTCCCTCCTCAAATAATTCTTTTGCATTTAACAAAGTTTGATACAATTCTTCTTCTTCAGCCAGCTACAAAAAAAAAAAAAAAATCATAGCTAAGAATTTTAGAATTTTTTGAGGCAAAAATTTTTAGAAAGTTGGCTACATGGACAATCAGTATTTTATAAAACTTTTTAAGAAGCTTTTGCAAACTTACAAACTTAACAGGATCACTAACAACAAAGATTTTTATTAGCTTACTTTTTCTTCTCGTTTCCTTGCATTAATCTCTATTAACCTCCTTGCCAATTCTTTCTTTTTTTCTTTTTGCTGTTCCAAACTAATAGCAGTGGGCACCACTGGAGCTGTGTAAGGCAATTGGATAATATGAACATTTTCGTCATAATGAGAAGGTTCTGACCACTTTTTTAGTTCTTTCAAATAATCCAAAGCAATAAATGTATGGTCATGAATTAATTCCTCAGCTCGGCTTAGAGTGATAGCATTAAAATGTGAGGGATATTTTAACTGTAATAATTTGTGTAGATAATTTACTATGTGAAAACCTCCTATGTTAATTCGTCTAGCATGCCAAGGATCACATTTTCCATTTAAAAATGGTATTATATGTGTCGTATGATAGCCACAACTGACTATTAATCCATTTTCTAAACCTGAGAATGCTTTATAACTTAATAATGAATCCACACTGTAGTTTAGGCTAGGAATATTATAACATTCAAACAAAAGTTCAGAAACCACTGGAAAAAATATAAAACATTATAAAAATTAAACTGAAAAGTAAAAAACAATTATCAATAATAATACATACATTGCCTGCAATAATTAAGATTCAAAAATGTTTCAGTTAATAAAACTGGATGGTCAACCTTGCCATCAGTATCGATACCAAGATGTAAAAAGGCATAATCAAATAATTGCTCCTGTGCTTCTAAATGAGTTATTACATTCCTGTCAAATTGCATTTTTAGCTGAAATCGTACTGCTTCAATATTAACTATTTCATTTCCAACTTGTAGTTCTCCTCCTCCATCTTTCTTCCCTCGTTCTCTACGAGTTTTTGCTATTAAATTTTTATAAATTAAATTTGGTTTTTCTTGAGTAGCCCATCCTACCCTGCATTGATAAGATCCTGGAAGTATAAACAAATACATGAAGCAAATACAAAAATCACATTGGTTGAGGTTAGTATATACAATAAAATAAAATCTTACCATTGTCGATAACAATCGGAATATGTTCTGACCTCAGTGAATCCGAATATTCATGTATAATATCAGGTACTGTTTTCAAATCTTTTAACTGGTACGTATTCATCATTTTGTTCAAAAATAATAAAATTAATTTAAAAACTGCAACAAAAATAAATAATCGCGTCCATGCAATTTGCCAAATTTACGCTTTGCAAATATAACAATAAATATCCGGGAATTTTTGACGCTAAGTTAGATTTAAAATTATACTTTAAACCTTAAAACTTACTCTTCATTAAAATGAGAATCAAGTAATTATTGATTAATTTAATTTAATTTCAAAGAAAAAAGGGCGAAAAATAATCGAAATATCTGACGAAATCAGTTGGAAGATTGGGAAATTTTTTGTGGAAATTTAAGGAATTTTCGACTCATTGATTTGACAACACTGGCGTTGTCTAATAACACGGCAGATGTTTTTTTTTTACTTCCTTGCAAAATGGAGCTGTGAATGTTGGTTTTTGTGTTTTTAGAGGCTTTCACCTTGTAAATGTCAATTTGGACATCGATTTGAACATCTATTTTGACTTTAGGATAAAGAAGGGTGTTTAAAGAACTGGCCTAATTAACAATCATTCGATTCATTTTCAAGGAAGTGGAAAATGAGCAATACCACAGAAAGTGCTGACCCTGAACATGTATCTGACAATTCTGGAAGGTAAGTCTAAAGATCAAAATTTTTATTGGACTTTAATATTTAATCCATTAACGACCTGAAATGGTTAATTTCTTTACAGCTGCTTGCTTCTTCGTTATGCTAGTCAAAACTCATTGGATGAAAGCTCTCAAAAACACATTCCCAGATCTGCAGTCCAAGAAAAACCACCCTACAAAAACAATCATCACACTAATAGGGCTTTTGAGGTTTTAAATACAATGAGAAAGTAAGTTTTGCGACATAATTTAAAAGAATGTAAAAAAAAAACTACATAAATTTTTTTTTAGGGAGAAGTTACTTTGTGATGTGGTTTTGGTGGCAGATGACATGGAAATTCCAGCACACAGGATAGTTTTAGCAGCTTGTAGTCCTTATTTCGTTGCAATGTTTACTAGTTTTGAAGAAAGTATACGTGACCGTGTTACACTTCAAGGTGTGGATTTTCAAGCATTACAGTTACTTATTGATTATGTTTATACTTCAGAAGTGCAGGTCACTGAAAATAATGTCCAGGTATGCCTGTTTATGACATTGATGTTTAACGTAAAATAATAAATAATATTTCCTGCTTCTCAGGCTCTTCTACCTGCTGCAAATCTTTTACAATTGACAGATGTAAGAGATGCATGTTGTGAATTTCTTCAAGCTCAGTTACATCCTACAAATTGTTTAGGAATAAGAGCATTTGCAGATCTTCATGGTTGTTTAGATTTGTTAAGTCATGCTGAAAATTATATTGAACAACATTTTCCGTAAGTGAATAATCATTTCGGAAATTAAAAATTTGAAATGGTGTTTAAAATTGATGTTTTATCTTTTTTATAGAGAAGTGGTTGAGTGTGAAGAATTCTTGTCATTGTCAGCTTTACAAGTTTCAAAACTTATAAGCAGCGACAGGTTAACTGTACCTTCTGAGGAAAAGGTAAGCTCTTTAGAAAAGTAGCTATGAGTTTGAACTAGCCAGTCCACAGCCTAATCCTTATATCAAATTGAATTATTATGAGCTTTTCCAAAAAAAAAAAAAA
This sequence comes from Liposcelis bostrychophila, assembly GCA_037577465.1. Taxonomy (NCBI): domain Eukaryota; kingdom Metazoa; phylum Arthropoda; class Insecta; order Psocodea; family Liposcelididae; genus Liposcelis; species Liposcelis bostrychophila. The sequence continues at coordinate 24,368,131 of CM075213.1, forward strand.
AAAAATACATGTAGTAAAATAATCTTTCAGGTTTTTGAATGTGTAATAGCTTGGGTACATCACGATTTGGAAAAAAGAAAAGATCATCTAGCGGAACTAATGGAACATGTAAGATTGCCACTTTTATCTCAGGAATATTTAGTGCAAAGAGTGGAGGAAGAACCGCTGCTAAAACTAAATTTACAATGTAAGTTAATAAAAAAAGCTTTAAGATTTAGCATTTAAAACAAGATTTAAAATAATGATGTTTTTTTTTTTAAATATTTGCAATAGGTAAGGATTATTTAATAGAAGCTTTAAAATACCATTTATTAAAAGGAGAACAAAAAACTATGTTCAAAACCCCTCGAACAAAACCGAGACAACCAGTTGGTCTACCAAAGGTATTGCTAGTGGTTGGCGGTCAAGCACCTAAGGCCATAAGAAGTGTCGAATGTTATGACTTTAAAGAAGAAAAATGGTATCAGGTATGTTTAAAAACATTTTTTGTCTCTCAGCCTGATTAAAGGCAAAATCAGGTCCTGAAAAAATTAACCAAATCAAACTCTTTTTATTCTACTAATAGAAAATCAAAGATTACTTCTTTCGATTCTGTAGCTGCCACATCCAAGTAGTTTATGCTTTTTTATGTATAGTTTGTTAACAGTCTATATCTAAAAAGCCCTTTAATCTTTCTAAAGGTAACAGAAATGCCAGCGAGACGATGCCGAGCAGGTTTGTCGGTCATAAATGGAAAAGTATACGCAGTTGGTGGTTTTAATGGTTCTTTGCGAGTACGCACGGTAGATGTTTACGATCCAACAATGGACACGTGGTTAAGTTGCGTTAGCATGGAAGCTAGAAGATCTACCCTTGGTGTTGCAGTCTTGAACAACTGCATATACGCCGTCGGCGGTTTTGACGGATCCACTGGTTTAAACACGGCTGAAATGTACGATCCGAAAACTAGGGAATGGAGAGCTATAGCTTCCATGTCGACCAGGAGAAGTTCCGTTGGAGTAGGAGTCGTTAATGGTCTGCTATATGCTGTAAGTGTCAAGTCTCTTTTGTGTTCATCCGATCTTTGTTTCATAAATGTTTTTCTGGTGCAGGTCGGCGGCTACGACGGAGCATCTCGCCAGTGCTTAAGCTCAGTGGAAAGCTACAATCCTAACACAGACACTTGGACAGCAGTTGCAGAAATGTCCTCAAGACGAAGCGGTGCTGGAGTCGGAGTTTTAGACGGAATTTTATATGCTGTAGGAGGTCACGACGGTCCTTTGGTTAGAAAAAGCGTGGAAGCGTTTAACCCAGATACTCAAACATGGTCTACTGTAGCAGATATGGCTTATTGTCGTAGAAACGCAGGTACATGTTGTTCCTGTTTTTTTCTTTCCTCTTCTATATTTTACAGAATAATTACATTTTATTTTTATTTTTCAGGTGTCTTAGCACTTAACGGTCTGCTGTATGTGGTAGGAGGAGACGATGGTGCTTCAAATTTAGCGTCAGTAGAAGTTTACAATCCCAAGACAGATACTTGGTCAATGTTACCTTCTTCCATGGGTATCGGACGAAGTTACGCCGGCGTAGCAATAATCGATAAACCCATGTGAAGAAAATCGAAATCGATAAGGCATAAAAATACGTTCTTATCGAATTGTTTTTGCAATTTTATGAAAGCTGTCGAGGATAAGTCTCGCATTGAGCACTCGTGTGATTAAAAGAAAACGGATTACTTATATTTTTTTATCGTACGAAGCCTATTTAGTTTAAAACAAACCCTTTTACGGGTTGAATATATAAAATGTTAAAATCGTTCATTAAATCTTTTTAACAATATTTAAATATTGTTGTGAAAATTGTAACATTAGTTGTGAACTATTTATTTCCTCGTAAGTTCGGTAGGTACTTTTTTTTTTTTTTTTCAAATAAATATAATTTTGCAAAACTCCCGTTATAATTTTTTTGAAAGGAAAAAGACATTTTAATTCCGTTCAATCGCATTTACGATTTTTAGACTAGCATATGAAAATGGATATCCCGCACAAATATCGGGCGACGTCATAGGTTAAATCTCATCAATAAGCGTAAATGACGAGTTGAATCTTCAAATACTTACCGAAATCAGTCCTGAGGAACATTTTAAGAAAGTTTATCGAAGTATTTATTATAAAATATTATACTGCAAACAATTTGAGTTGTCTTAATTGTCGTCTGCAAATGTCGTTTTCTTATGAGCTTTATTTATTTAGGGTAGGGAGATCGAGATGTAACATACGGTATATTTATCTCATTGTGTATATATATACACGTATATATGTATATCGTATATTTTTGAAAACATCTCCCTCCTACTCTTTAAAAGCTATAAAAAAGTCCATTTGCACTTTTTAATTTCTTTTCTGTCAGTTCAATTTAGTTAATGCCTCTAAGCGAATGAGTAGCTAGAGGAAGTATTGCTTATGTTTTATAAATTTTTCCAGTAATTATAACTGGGTCTTCTCCCAACCTTCCCAATAATGCAACATAATTTATGCCTATAAAAACAAATTTCCTGGTTAAAAAAAGAAATGAATGTGGCGTGGGTGCATATATCTGTTTGACATAAACAAAAAAGGAAATAACAATTATAGAACTATCATTAGAAAATGTTTATAATATATTAAAGTGAAAAAAAAAAAAAAGAGTCGTTGATATCATAAATAGCTGAAACCAATCAGAAGTAACTGAAAAAAAAAAAATGGCTTTACTTAAGAAATTAACTGAAAATTCCAGTACACTAAGATCTAATGTGGCTTTAACCACAAAATACAACTTTTAATAAATACGAAATTGTAGCTTAACAAAAGTTTAATGTTGCAATGTATAGTAAACGACAACATAGTGATTTCCTCTTTCTGCTGTTCCAATTTTAAATTCATTATCATCAAGGACAAGCCTAAAGTCTTTGAAAACAACTGTTTGCTTTTCTTGTTCCTTTTTCTGATCCTCTTCATTTACATTGCCAAATATATCAATTAATATCTTGTAAAACAACTCTTTTTGTGACTGTTTTAAATTTTCATCACTTAATTGAAGTTGATTAAGTTGACCATTTAATTTTTTTCCAGTTTCATCTTCAGGAGATAAGTAATATTCCATATTACAACATATTGTGCAATCAAATGTTTTCATTGCATCTTCAAATAAGAGACTACCTAACTTTTTCACTTTTTCTTCCTCGAACTTTTTCCAATAAGCTGGGCACCATGCCTCAAAACTCAACCTGTCCAAGTCTCCTCTTGAGTGAAAAAATTTTTTATGAATTAGACCCACAATCATTGTTGATCTGATATAAAACTCAACATTTAAATTTGGAGCTTTAATTTCCTGAACATCACAGTCTCTTTCCAGTGATTCAATGGGATCTTGATTGTGCACATTTTTCCCTACGCAATAAATTTTTCCATTTTTGAAATAAAATCTGACGTCCGACTTAAGCCCAGGTATTAACGCCTGGTGTGGGGTTTGCCAATGCCTCTGGCAATGATCCCTTCCTATTCCGAATCCCAACAAATTCCGCTAATGCTAAATTAACATGACCCAAGCTAACATAGATGGTTTTGAGAAAAATTGGAAGAAAATAAATGATGAGATTTGAGGCTAAGTTATGAGAATTCGGTGACAGTTTTGAGACGAATAATGAAAATCAAACTGTTTAGCATGGAATTCGTCACGAACTGACGCCTTTTCTCTTCAATTTATTGGATTTTTGTTTAATGGGAAAAGAGTGAACGAATAAAACTGTGGTCTGGTTGGTCGAAAAAGTTAGAGGTCTGAAATGCTGAAGAGTGATTTTTGAAAGCTTGTGGGACCGGCGCAATAAAATTCAAAGTCTGAGGCAGAAGAGAAAGATGTAATTTACCTATCTCCATTTTATTTGATTTATTAGTACTATCGTTTATTTTGAGATTTTTCGCTCCACACTAGCAAGGGTTTTGACTAAAAATTTTGGGCGAAAGGGATAGAGAGAAAAAAAAAAAAAAATCGGAACGGAGTCGAAAATAGAAAGAAATTTTTAGAGAGAAATTTATTAGGAAAAGTTAGCCCTTTTTTTTTTTTTTTTTTTTTTGTGCTGGGTATAAAGCTGTTAACGAAATTTGTTCTCATGAATTTGGATTTCAAGAGTCTTGTATTTAGATGAAATTACTGTATGTTTACCATTGTTTAAACGAATTTTACGTCTTGATTTAATTGCGAAAAAAAAATCATTTTGAGGTGGAGGTAGAACTCTGCATACGCGGATTTCTTGCCTCGATAATGAGGAGAGGGCAGCCCAGTGACCGTGAAAATATATATATTTTTTCCTTACCATACAACTTCCTTCTCCAATTCGGGGTGGGACTAATTTACCCCCTCACTAAGTTTTATCGATGGGTGAAAGTCCATAAAAAATTTAATTTTGGGGCATAACCCTGACTAATTTTTTTTTTTTTTTTTTTCAGCATCTTCAGCATACCCTGCAAATTTTTGTAGAAACACATCGAACTGGTTTACTATAAGTGCTCCATTACTGGACGCCATTTTTAATATAATCACAAATTCTTCGACTAATTTAAATCAGTTGGGACGTCAATTCATGGTGACGAATGAGTTTAAGGTAACGATTAAAATTATTTTTCTATTTAAAAAAAATGTTTTATAGTATATTACTACTCTAGGGAGGAAAATGAATTTTCCCGTCGATGTTTTAAACGCGAGCGAAGCGAGCGTTTAAAACGACGAGAAAATTCATTTGACTCCCTAGAATAGCAAGATATTTTACATTACGAATCTACGGCGTCATTTTGTTGTAAAAATCGCGTTTTAAAACAAAAAAAAAATCGATTTGAAACATCGTTTCCGGTATGAATGACGTGCGGCAAATGGATTCCATTTTTTTTTTTATCGAGATGGCAACGTTGCAAGGGTATTAACCCTGTTAGACTCGTGGTATTAGACTCGTGGTGTACGAACAGTTTCTATTTCTATTGTTGTAGAATTATTTTTTTCTTCTTTTTTGCCAAATTTTTATGAATTTAGGAATTTACTTTTCAAAAGTAGTCAAAGGTGGATTTATTTATTTATTAATTTTTTTTTTTTTTTTTTTTTTTTGGTTATGTTTAAAAACAATCTGGTTTTCTGGTGTGAGGGAAATTTGCCGCAACAATACCGGAAATACCACCTTGAACGGGAAAACGTATTTTCCTCCCGTTTTTCTATAGCGGAAAGTACTTCTTTCCGTCGATGAGTAATGTAAAAATAATAACTTTTAATTTCAGGAACAAGTTATAAAAGATAACACGTCGGGTGCCGTCCACCATAACGTTCCCCAGCAAAAAATTAAAATTCTCTTTGAAATTGCGTACCGCGAAGGAAATCGATATTTTCTTCGAAGGGAACTGGAATAGGTATGTGAACACTCACCATGCAGAGTTATTCGGAAAAGCCAAAAAAATGGGTACTGCTTTACCAATTTTTTTAGCCATGTCGATTGAGTACAATTGTAAAAATTTGGTCTACGGACCATTGCCGAAATTGCGCAAATACGACCCATAATTGGTCAAGGTTTGAAGCCGCATGGGATGTCCATCAAGGAATTTATAGACTGGCGTAAGTTTATTCTTCTTCTTCTTTTTCGGCACAATCAGGACATGAAGCCCTATGACCCGGCGCCTACCTTTACCAAGTTCGGTTTCTGGTGTAAGGTTTAGGCGTTACTACGTCATACCCCTTAATGTATCGAGTGACGAGCTCGAAGACGGGGCACTCACATCGCAAAGGTATTTTACGAATGAGCGGGACCTACTTTATTTAGACAGGGAATCCGAAACCTGTGACACATTGGTCTTCTTCACATGATACACACATGAGTATCAGAGGTGAATGCTGGCGGAAAAAAATCCTGACTGAAATCAGGTTCGAACCAAGACTCCACACGATCATTCGTTTCGGAGTCGAGCACGCTCGCCACTCAGCCGACGTCGTGTCCTCAAGTTATTAAGTAAGTTTATTATTATACCTTTTTTTCCTCAATATTTTTTTAAAATTATTTAATTCTATTTATTTTTTTCTAGGGATCGACACTGAAATTGTCTTCATGCAGCAGGAAGACTATATTCAACATATGGTAAATTTTTTAAAAAATCCCTCTTTAGTACGATTTTTAAGGCTTCCTGCTGCTCAACCAATTAATTGGGTGGTCGACGAAAAAAATTTACTACGGGCTGAAAAAAAAATTCCCTCGTTGATGGGATTGGACCTTCGCGGTTTTTCGTTCTAGCAGGAGGTAGATTAATAGCCCCGAAGACCCTGTCAATGACTTACAAAATATTCATGAGACCGGCCAAATGACATACGATTCTTTAGCCTCATCATTGAACTCATCAAACTACTAGCGTCACTCGTGGTCCAGGGCAACTGGCAAGAGTTGAAATAATACAAAGATAATGAAAAAAAAATTTCATATTTTTTGTCACCACTAGTTAATTCCAGAACCGGTTAAACCCTTTTAATGATCTTCGTATCATACGGTAACGATTTTATATTGCAGCGTCGAAGGTAATACTACGATTGACATTTTAAATGTGGAAACGAAACATCGTAAATCGACATGCACGACTACGACTGGAGACGTCCCGATCAAAACGGGAGTATCAACTTAATACGAGTATCGTTATAGGGTCAGCAATTAAATCTTTTCTGTAAAAAAAAAATATCACTAAGTTAATTAATTTTTTTCTTTCGTTTACCCCATGCAGACGAAAAAATCGGGATTTTCTCAAAGGCGATCGAAACTGAAAAAAGGCTAATCAACAGGCTGGACCTGGATGATACTGAGTATATATTTGATTTTTCGAAAAAAATTGTCGTGTTTTTATTCCCTTAATAACTCTTTAATCATATGTACAGTACTACTATTTGCTTATTCGATTCTGATTAACTAAGACCGAGTTGGCATAAGAACAAATTTAATGTTTTAGATTTTTTTATTTAATTAATTTATGTGAATATTCATGTTAAGTGCCTTTATTTTATTTTTTATTTTTTTTTTTGAGATTTTTAGAATTTGTTAATAGCAGTTTCATCAGTACATTTATCATCAGCTTTTTGTTATCAGTTTTTTGTTATAAGTTCTTATCACCAGATTTTTTGACTTAAATTTTTTGATAGCTTTATTACACGTGAAAGAAACGTGAAAAGAAAATTAGTTTTAAAAAAGATTTTCGGTTTCCTTTAAAATAAAAACAAAAAAAATTAAATTTAAAAAAAAACTTATACTTCGGAAAGTTTTAAAAAATTGTAATAATTTAAGGACAAATAGAAAGAAAAAAACAGAAATGTGTCCGACAATCGTATGTTATTTATAAAAGAAATAGATGTAAAACAAAAGAATCCTCTATGGATGTGTTAATTACGTTATAGATGTTTAAATTTGTTCTGTGATTTTTGGGTACGCTGATGTTTTTATAGAAAAAAAAAATGTAAAAAATTTAAATTAGTCCATTTGTACATAAAGAATGATACGAGTATATATTCGATTTTTCGAAAAATATTGTCGTGTTTTTCATCCTCTAATAAGGATGATTTGCACAAATTATTAACTTATTTTGCTTGCTTTTAATATTAATTAAAATTTATTATAATAAACCAAGATAAAAGACTGAAAAACCGTACGCTTATTTCAAATTAATTTTGTTCTGTGATTTTTGGGTACGCTGATGTTTTTATAGAAAAAAAAATGTAAAAAATTTAAATTAGTCCATTTGTACATAAAGAATGATACGAGTATATATTCGATTTTTCGAAAAATATTGTCGTGTTTTTCATCCTCTTAATAAGGATGATTTGCACAAATTATTAACTTAATTTTGCTTGCTTTTAATATTAATTAAAATTTATTATAATAAACCAAAGATAAAAGACTGAAAAACCGTACGCTTATTTCAAATTAATTTTGTTCTGTGATTTTTGGGTACGCTGATGTTTTTATAGAAAAAAAAATGTAAAAAATTTAAATTAGTCAATTTGTACATAAAAAATGATACGAGTATATATTTGATTTTTCGAAAAATATTGTCGTGTTTTTCATCCTCTTAATAGTTCTTTATTGACTACAGGAAATTTACAGTTAATAAATTTTGACATTTCCAAAATATGCCAGGAATGAATACTATGAAAATAAACGAAAACGAATTTTCGATTAACCACTTCTAAGAAAGAGTCAAAGGCGAATGAAAAAAAAGAAGAGATTATGAAAATTCGCGCGTATTGATTCTTCTGCAAAGCCTCCATAGTTTAAAACCAGAGTATTCGTTCCAAAAACCTTTAGTCATAAAATCCACCTAATAATTTCACATTAAAGTGCTAATCATAACATTAATTTATAATTAAAAATAAATTCGTTTACATGCTTCTATGCAAATTAGCAGTAAAATTTGAATTGGAAAAAGCAACAAGACGATTGTGAACTTTAAAAATGGCGCCTTCGAACTTCTTTTAGCGCGGGTCTTTGCTGAAAGAAAAGGAAGGCTTGTTTACGACCTCTGGTATTAAAAAATAAAAAACGAAGAAACGGATAATGATTTATGTCTTATAAAAAAAAAAGTTTACATTGTTCTGTTTCTTCCTTGGACGTAATATTTACACTTATCGCCCTATATCATTTTAGAAAAAAAAGAACAAAAGTAGAAAGCCAAACAAAAGCGTTAATACTAAAATGAAAAGGAAAAAGTTTTAGAAGAAAAAAAAAAAAAAAAAAAAAAAATCTTTTTAATCTTCTGCATTGTAAGAAAATCTCGTTGGGGTTTTTCATCATACATATTCTTCTTATTGTAAACCGAAGCCAAGAATATTTAATTCTGTAACTTCACATCAGTTTACGGAAGCTTCCTGGGGTCACCATAAATGTTTTTTTTTTTTAACTTCGACTTATTAACTCAAATATTGACATCGGTAACTCAAATTTCGAGATACTAACTCGAATTTAGACATACTAACTCAAATTTCGAGATACTAACTCGAATTTCGAGATAGTAAGTCAAATTTCGAGATACTAACTCGAATTTCGAGATAGTAAGTCAAATTTCGAGATACTAACTCAAAACTATGAGATACGTATCTCATAGTTTTGAGTTAGTATCTCATAAGTTTGCGGCTCCTAAATTCGAGTTTGTATCTCATAATATTGACTTAATTATCTCCTAAATTAGGAGATATTATTTCGTCAATTGAGTTTCAAGTTTATACGATCCTTATTTTTGCTTTTATTTTAATCTTTTAATATTGCTCATTGAATTCCCATATAAAAAAACCTGCGATCCAATCTATCGATTTTGGAAGAATTAAATCGCTAAATCTTACCCATTAATTTTTTTACGCTATAAACAATTCTCATTTGTTCTATTGTAAGGTAATGAAAAGTCCCCGTCAGTGGCGTCGCTAGGCATCAAATATTAGCGGGGGCGAAAGGAAAAAAAAATTTTAAAAATTGGCCTAAAATTGAAAATGAAGCGTCATGAGAAATTGTTGGGGGGGGGGGGCAAAATCCAACATTGGAGGGGCAATGCCACCCCCTCCCCCTCCCCAACAAGGGCCTAGTGCCTAGTGAAAACAACCGTGCGTTCTATAGTTGAAGTTTGGGTTGAAAAGGTGCTGTGTTGAAATGACGCGTGTTGAAACGTCGCAACACCCTTATTTTTAATAAATAATTAATTTTGTTGAACAAGGACGTATGCTGATCATCTCCGTTCAACTAATTAGCAGTTAAGATTTGTATCAATTAAAAAAGATTTTAAAAAAAAAATCGACATACGTCAATAACACGTTTCCACTTTTAAAATGAAACGCCTAAATTTTCGGAATTAATCATGCGTAAATTGGAAGAAAAAAAAAACCGAAATAAAAAACGCACCACTCAACCGGGATGATGTAATAATTATTTTACTTATCATTAAAAGCTTCTTCATTTACATCACAACCTAACCTATTAAAAAAAAAAAAAAAAGTTTTTAATCCTACCAAAATTAATGTTAAGTTAACCCTCCCAAAAAGAGGAAGATGGGTTAATGTAATTTTTATAATAGTAAGTCAAGGACGATTTTTTTTTTTTAACAAAAAATCTTAACGTGTTAAGAAGAGATATGTGGAATGATTTGCATGTTTTGGATGCATTTCGTGTTTTAATTGAAGTTAACCCACGCTTGACTGACCAAGCCATATAATTTTCTCATTAAGGCATCACCAACTGAGTCATCCTTAGATTTTTCTCGACCATCTTCCTTCAGTCGGACGTCGAATATTCAAGTGCTTACAGTACAATAACTAGTTTTTCCTTTTAATGTTGTCACTCGCTGGATTAGATCGACGAAACCGTTTTTCCAATGTGAATCATGTTGGTGAGTAAAAAAAAACGAGAAAATATTCCGAAATAAAAAAAAAGTAAATAATCAACGAAACAGTTTTTAAATCGATTTGTCATCTTTTTGTTCGTCTTCGTATCCGTTCGGTAACGCGTTCCACTTTGGATGATGAAACAAGCTTTTCACTCCGTCTCTCCATGGTAACTTTTTTTTCCTGATCCGTAAATGCTCGTAAGGTATAAACTCCGGTCTCTTACGTTCCTCGGTGAACAACTTACAAAAATGATAAATGGATAAAATGCCTATCGACGGCAAACAAAAATAAATTAATATTTTTTCCAATAATTCCGTTCGATTTGCTTTATTGTCTGCATCTAACACCACTTTAGGGCCAGTTAAAATATTTCGAAAAATCGATTTGGGATGAAAATGCCGAATCATTTTGATTAACTTTTCCGAAAAAGGTAAATAAAAGGCGATCGGTTTTTGTTTACAGAAAATAAGGAACGAGAATCTTCTACCAAAGTTACTTAAAACATTTCCAAAGATTTTTTTTTCTTTTTTTTTCAAATTAATTAGGGCAAGACAGATATACTGCAGATAAAGAGAGACAGAGTGAGAGGCTAAATAATTATCCTGTTTTTTTTTTTTTGTGATTTCGTGTTATTTCAAAGTCTATCAATATGTAATTAGTTCTATACTTATTTAAATTCCAAAAGAAAAACTTAAGATGTTTCTCTATTTTGCATGTAATAAGGATCTTGTGATCTTGACAAAAAGTTCAAGGGGAAAAAAATCTAAACTAAAAACCGCATTGTTTATAAAAAGGTTAAATAAATCAAAGATAGGAGTGATGCACATCTTGAAATTAGTCGGACAAATTAGTCTAAGCAAAAGCCTTTGAGGAAAAGCATTGAAAAAAATAAATATCGTAAAGAAAATGCTCCTGAAATCTTTACCTTAAAACACAATTTTTCAGGAAAAATGACTCGCTTCTATGGTGCAATTACATTATGCTTTATTTTTATTCGTTTACATGCAATAAAAAAAACCCATAAATTTATTTTTGGAAACACCAAGAAATAAATTAAAATATTTGCAGTCCATCAAAAGCTACCATGCGGTAATTAAAAAAAAAAAAAATTGGTAATTTTATTACAGAGAGAAAAAAAAGCAAATCTGTAGCCAGTTCAAAAGGGCATGGGGGCTTTGAGTTCTGTAAGAGGGTTTAAACATCGTCTTCAAAGGCTCAGCTCCCTAGGCCCTCTCTTTGGCAAAGAGCTTGAAATATCCGAAATATGAACAATAGAAATAGAACAAGAATAAGTTGAAACACGAATGATAATGAATTATTAGTGAAGGATTATTTACTCGGAAAAAAGTTTACACGGGAAATTCCAGGTAATTTAAGAATAAACCATAAGTACAAAAATTTATTGATTGAAGAAAAAAGTGAAGCTTTTACTCGGCCGAAATTGTTATGTAGTCCAATAATAGAGGGGCTATTCACTCTTAAATTACTCGCGAATTTCTTGATTTGAAAAATATGTGTGCAGCACCCAGCTACGTATACCTAAAAGCAACGACTTTGTTTTTCACCAAAAAATGGGTTCATTTTAGTGTAAAAAAGCAAGAAAAATTTTGAAACATTTTTTTTTTTTCAACAATTCAGGAGGTAACAGAGCAGAAAAAGTGCCCAAGCAACAATTTTTTTATCAGCATTTAATGAAACGAAAATTTGGTGCATTTTTCCGTAATTGGATTTTACAAAAATGGACTTAATAGGTGCTTTTATGGCGTTGTAGAAGACGAATTTTACCATCCCGATTTTCTCCGACCAACGCCTGAGTCGCTGTTAGCACTTTTAAGCGCTTCAACTCGATTTTTCGAGCTTTATTTTTATTTGTATCCAAATTTGGAACCCCCGAAATTTTTTTAATTTTTTTAAGTTGCTTATACTTATGGAAAAAAACCTGAGGAATACCAATTTCATTATCCTGATTTTCTCCGATCAACGCCAGAGTAGGGGTATATAAGTAAAAATTTGGTTTTTGGGCCAAAAATGGATTTTTTTTTTGTCAAAAAATGGCGGCAACTCCTCACTAGTTCGATTTAGAGATCATGTTCAATGACATTTTTGAAATTCTAATTAATAAGGATCTTTTGTGTTTCGAAACAATTTCCGAAATTTTTTTACGGTTGGAAAATTCTACCCGTAATTTTTTTGAATTTCAAAATTTTTAAATTTGGTTATAAAAAGCGAATGTCATTTTCCTAAAATTTCCTGTCTACAGAGGCGTCATTTCAAAATTCTCTTGGGGAGGGCAGAGACGCCTTGTTACGGAGAGGTATGCCCTAACCTGGGGATGAGACGTAAAAGAACCTTAGGCGTAAACTCCCAAACGACGCTACAGTTTGCCAAGTTTCCCAAACTTTTCCTCAATTTTTTCATTATAAGATTTTCATTTATTTCTATAGGGAGCGTTCAAGTATCACGTAAGACTTTTTTTAGGGTTTTCCGACCCTCTCCCCCCTGTCGTAAGATTTGGTAAGATTTTTTTGACCCCCCTTGTAACTTACATAAGATTTTCGCTGACCCCCTCCCTTCCTTTTTTTTTTTACCGCAAATTTTAAAAAATGTTTCACAGAATTCAGAATTTTTTTTTTTCTTAAAATTAAAGTACAATTTTTTCATTCTTTTCTTTTTCTTTTTCTTTTTCTTTTTTTTTTTTTTTTAAGAGGAGAGGGTGGCAAATGGAGGGGTGTCCATTTTTTATGTCAAATTGGAATTTTTTTGAAGAAGAAATAATAATGAAAATTCTTAAGATTTTCCAGACCCCCCCATGTAAGGAATCGTAAGAATTTTTTGCACCCCCCCCCTTTTCCGGTCTTACGTAATACTTGAACGCTCCCATATCAAAATACTGGACTTTAAAGTACTCGAAAAACGTACGATAGGAATCTCAAAAAAAAAAAAAAAATAAAATAAAATAAAATAAAACTAAAAAATTTCGTAAAAAAAAACCTGATGGAATCCTATATAGGATAAGAAATTAATCATTTTCATTCTTCAGCGGATTACTTTGCGAAAGAGATTAATTTACAATTTTCTTTAGAGCTCTTCCGGAACCATCAAAAAATTAAATAAACAAAATAACTTCAACGCTTTTCAAGCCCTCTTTGAATTTGCTTTTTCTAATTTTACTGATAGACATTTTAAGCACCCATTTTTCAAGATACCTAATAAAATCATTCTTCAAAAAAATCATAAAATCAATAAATTATTCATCAAAAAAATTTGAAGCTCAAACTAGCTACCTTTTCTAAAAAAGAAGCAAAGAAAACAAGATCCGTTACTTGTTTGATTCCATTCAAAACTCATCGAGATCCGCCTTAAACATTGCGTATATGCAATCGTGACTATAAAAACCTTATCATGATTCTTTAAAAACGCCACGATTATCCGATACAAAAAACAAGTGAAGCATGATTTTTCACATTATCGATTCGTTTCATGCTTATTTAAGACAATTTGTTTTATTTTTTTTTTTTTTCGCAAAAATCTCAATAAGCCTGACGGTTTACCGGGCTTGATTCCTAAATTTGAACCTAATACCTTGACACGATTTAGGATTAAAAAGGTATATTTGACTTACCTAATGATCTCTTCCCGTTTTCAAAAAACTGCAATAGACGAGTCCCTTTTCATTTTGAAGGCCGTACATCAGAGGAATCGTGCCGACATCTTTCTTAACGACCATTTTCAGGATTCAAATCTGCAAAAGAAGGAAAAAAAAATGAATGATTTTCTAAAAACATTAATTAAGATATTCGGTAAAATAATTGAAGTAAAAACAAGTTTATTTCTTTTTAATTCTTATGGCAAATATAATGCGATGTCCGGTGCGAGGGCGTCTATTGTCAGCCAGGTAGGGTATACACAACAAAGGGCGTGGTATCTTATGAGGTGTGGTCACCTTGAGCCTTCCAGAGGCCAAGGTATCAAACTTGCTGGAATTTTAATTTATCGCTTTTTATTATGTAACGGTTGTCATATGCTCAGTTATGACAATTCGAGTTCCTCAAATGTTTCCATTAATATGATAAATTTATTCAAAAATATTTAAAAAAAAAAAAAAAAAAAAAAAAAAATTAATTAGGCCTTTAAAAAAAAAGTACCGGTATGTGTGAATAACGCTTTGGAAACTCTAAACAAATTTGAAGGATCAAGGCCGAAAAAAAACATTCAGGGACCACGGGTCACGAATTTTTTTTCGACACATCTCATATTGACATATATCGATTACTCGCCTAATTCTTTATCGGCCGGTTTAATTTTGACCGATCAACTTAATCCGTGATTACTTTTTCATTCCGGGAAATTCGCTTGAAAAAATAATCTGAACAAGAAGTATGAAGAGCGAGCGGGCAGCGGGGACTTTTTACAAAATTAAAGATTTTTTATAGAAATTTTTAGTATTATACATTAACTTTCCTATACGTACGGACTAGGGTGCGTCGAATAAAATCGAGTGTCTGGGATTTTTGCTCCCCGGTCAAAGTATGATTATTTGGCTATCGAAACATTCCCATCATTTTTTTCTGCTCGAAAAAAAAAAAAAATTTTCATGGGGTCCACGATTTTTGAAATATTTTTGCCCAAAAAAAAAAAGCCCTTTTCTGAGCAAAAAAACTTCAAATATCCTGGGCCCTATGAAAAAAAAATTTTTCGAGCTGAAAAAAATTAGGGGGGGGGGTCAGTGGCGGAAATAAAATTTGTGGGCCCGCCCGCGAACAGAAGCAGGAGGCCTCCCTTTTTAAAAATATTATACATTCTTAAGAATGTATGAAAAAAAATATTTTGAGTAATAAGTGAATCTTTATTTTTTTTTTTCCTAAATTTTTAATATAATTATAACTTTTGTTAGTATAATCCTAGTTGTGTACCCAGAGAAAAGTGGGCCCTAAAAGATAGATGGGCCCTCCCGCGTCGCGAGACCTGCGGGCCCGTTAGTTACGCCACTGGGGGGGGGGGGGGTGTTTCGATAGACAAATGATCATATTTTGACCGAGGAGCAAAAATCCCAGACACTCGATTTTTTTTCGACGCACCCTAGTACGGACCAATTTTCCCTTAAACTCAGTTTTATAAAACTCCGGTGAAAAAATCTGAAGCCATTTTGGGGTCTGAGGGTAGGGGGGGCAAGTGCGCCAAGTTTCTCTTGCTTCTCCTTAAGGATGTTTTGCTTTCATAAAATAATTGGTATAGGAGCCATGCCGAACCCCCCTCCAAACTGGGGCATGCCTCTCCATAGCGAGACATCTTTGCAATGGCGCCCCTGTCATAATCATATTTACTAGCCCAGAATTTTTTTTTTTCTTATTTGGTCCAATTATTTATTTATTTATTTTTTTTGTTTTCAATCTCCTTTTGAACACACCCGCCCTGTCAGATCGTTTTATTTGGAGGCGTTTCACTGGCAGACCTAGGAATTTTCTTCGATGGGGAGGGGGGGGGGTGAGCCAATGGCCGGGCAGAATATCCAACTCCAGTAATCCGCCAATGCTGCGCAGTGGTTAGGCATGAAATATCGGGGGGGGCGGGGGGGGGGGGGAGGGAAAAAAGTTTTTTAAAAAAATGGTCCAAAATGATTTTTACTGCCCATTTTACATTGAAAATGAAGTGTCATGAGAAATTATTGGGGGGGGGGGGAGGGGGGAGCAAAATCCAACATTCATAACCCCCTTAAAAAGGGCCTAGCGACGCCACCGATACTGCGTTTCACGTACTCAGGGTTTCGGGACCGCTTCGGCTTCCCTTTAGATGCTACGCCACTGCCCCTTTTCGAATTCCGAAACCAAAAGTTCAAAATCATACCGAACAAATAAATGCGGATTACGGAAGTCTCTACTTGGATCCATTCCATTGAAAATGAATCAAACAATGACACAAATTAAATTTTATAAATTTTATTGTCGTAATATAATATTTAAATCGGTTTAAAAAATTTCCCCGTCCAAGGCCCTACGCAACACGCCCAACAGTCGCGGCGCTCGAGGTATCTCCTAAAGGCGGGTCTATTAAAAAAAAATTAAATTTTATTGTTGAAAAATTATAAATAAAAAAAAAAAAAAAATTTTTTTTCTTTTAATTTACTCGGTATTGATTTATCGATGGAGGAAAAAGACAATTAGAACGTGATTAAGTTATACAGTGTTGTAAATTCTAAAATTTTTCAAGTTAGGAATTAATCAAATAAATTAATATTTTTCAATGTCGAGCCAGTAAAATTCGGACAAACGCTCACCGATAAAAATCATTTCGTTTAATTTATTTATTTTCGCGATATACGACCGTTCAAAACGGATATCAATGATTATTTTTGTTTGTTTGATTTTTAAATTATTGATGAATATCAATACAATAATTCCGAAGCAAATTGAAAAGGATTATGTCCAAATGGAGCTAATTAATAATAGACTTCGGGAAGAAAAAAAAAGAAACAATGTGTGCACGTTTTCATACAGGGAATCATTAATCATTAAAAGCATTGTGGACAAATAGTTACTTAACTAATAGCTGCAAGAAAAAAACTGCTTCTGGGACTTTATTAATAATATGTTCGAAGAGTTGCCCCACGTGTTCGCAATAATCAGTCAATATGTGGATGATGTAAAAGATTTACGATCTGATTGATTTCGGCAGTCAATGCAGATTTACCTATCAATTTTTTTCTTATTTTTCTATAAATCATTGCGCGGCTTTCTTTTTCCTGGTATGCCCGATTTTTTTTCTCGAATCATTTCTTTGTATAATTTTATCCTGCATAAGAAAGCAATATTAAGCAGTCGTGCGTGAAAATAAATCAACAAGTCCAGACTTTGGCTCCAGGGGCAAATTTCGTTTATGTATCACGTGAAAGTTACAAGCATAAGTTTTTTACAAAAAAAAAAAAAAAAAAAAAAAAATCCAAAAACTGGCAAAAAATGCTGGAAGGAATCCGGAGAAAATTTATAACATATACTTTGACACACGGAAAAAAAAGTTCGGTTCCTGTTACTAAAGTTCGGTTCCTGTTACTGAAAGTTAAGTTGGGGCTTGTGACATCTAAACATTTGAGTTGACAATACTGAAAATTAGGTAATTATTACTAAACGTTATTAATCATTACGAACTCTTAGTAATAATTACTAAATTTTTTCGGTATTATCTACTCAAATGTTTAGATGTCACAGGTTCAGTAACAGGTACCGAACTTTTTTCTCCGTGCAGGAAATTCGAAAAAAATATACATAGTTCCTAATTTTAGTTCCTAAAATTTTTAATATTTAAAATAAAAATTTTAATTTTAGTTTTGTTATCTAAAATAAAAATTTTAGGGTAAAAGAAACGTCTGGTCTTCCTATAAGTCTTATTTCCTAGCCATTTTTTTTCCTGATTTTCAGTTTTCCTAAAATTTTATCGTTCCTAAAATAAAATTTTCTAAAATGAGTATTTTCTAATAAACGAGAATTGTAATCTCTTTTTTTTATATTTACCAGAATTTAGAGAATGACGTAATAACAACGTTTTTACCATCGAATTAAAAAAAAAAAAATAGAAAAACCGTAATTCTCAACTTTGCATAGTCCTACTAAATTATTAGGGATTCAAAAAATTAGAAAAAATATTTATTTTAGGAAATTTTACTTTAGGAATCAAAAAATGTTTGGAAAACTGAAAATAATTAGGAAAAAAAATTTAGGAACCGAAATTTTTAGAAAAAATGTATTAGGAATTTATTTTTTTTAGAAGAAATGAATTAGGAATTTATTTTTTTTAGGAAAAATGGATTAGGAAAAATGGTAGGGAATCCCGAATAACTCCTCCATCGGAATTTTCGGTGAGGCCATCAGCTATTATCCAAAACATAATAGGGCTCTAGGAGTCCATACACCATAATAACATATTCATAAGTTGCGAGGAAGTGAGGGGTCTCTGAAATCAAGCAAACAGCAAAATGCATTCGTCGAACAGATGAAAACCAATGTAAACATGTGACAGCTCCTCCTTAACTCCTTCGGAGAAAATTCGCACCTTACGAGGCCAGTTTTCAAAATTTCCCAACAACTAATCATACAATATTTTCCAACTCTTTTTTTTTTCTTTTGCGAATTAGTCGACTAAATTGCTTAACAACTCTTCCTTCTGTCATCTTTCCAAAAGAAATCTCGGCTGGTTTACTTCATTCATTTGTCTCACTCTTTCACCTTTCTGCAATTTTTCAGATACTTCAGGAATTTTTTGCCCATTATTTTCTCCAGCAATCAGTCAAATTTTAATAACAGGTCCGAATCCAAATATTTCAAAAATTACATTATGTATAAAAAAATTCTCATAAACGCCTTCCATTCCCCGCTAAGAGCTATAACTTCGCACCACACACGCCAATTAAATTACATTAAATAAGACATTGAGGAGGATTTATTGTCAAACAAAAAAAACTACGCTTGCATGTCTGTGAATATAATTTTGATTCTAATGACCTATAACCGCTTATGATAAGCATTATTTAAAGATGTATCAATGGAAAAGTAGGTCGTTATTCATTTATTTGCACTCATACAAACGATACTTTATTAAATAATAATAATAAAAAAAAAAGAATTAATTGAATCTTTTTTTGATTGATATAAAGTTAAACTAACCGTTAATTTACGTTACATCTTTAAAAGTAAACCCAGAAGGGATTTGTCATAACACTCCATTAAAGTATCAATCATGCCTCGTTTGACCTTCTGCTCTCCGTTGTGTGATATAGAGATTTTCTTTCAGACTGTGCATACGAACGCGATTCCTTTTCTCTGATATATACACAATAGAAAAAAAATTATTAAATCGATAGCGACAATTCAAAATCTTAACCATTAATTAACGTATTGTCTTTTTATATCAAGGTTAAAACCGCTGGAGGGACGTTATCGTCCTTGGATGAATATTCGGAATTCCCCTTTAACTATTCCATGTATCTTATTCCCTAATCCGAAAAATTTTCTTATACGCCAGCGCCGTAAGATCCGTTTTTAAGTACTTCCAAGTTATTGACGAATCTTAATTAGACATAAACGCAACCTGAAGGGTTGGCGTGTAAGATCACTGAACTAAATATTAACTCCCTCCGGGTTTAAACATTAAACGTCATTAGCTTCAATTATAATGTTCAATGAGCCGGGTTAGGGTTTGTTTTGTTTGTTATAAAATTAAAAAGGGATGAAAAAACAAAACAAAAAAAAAAATTAAAAACGTCAAAGGCAGTTTTGGTTAAATGATCCCTGTACGTTTTGGAAGGGAAAAAAAAGTGCCTAAAAGCAACCTTGATTCCTACGGTTAATGTAGCTTTGGCCATGAATAACTGAACAATATAGCGGGCCCTTGGTGCACAATACGAGCATTCCACGATTTTAATTAAATTTAACTACTGTCTCCCGCTTAATACCTCTAGGTGATCTACATTTTTTTTTCTTTTTGTTTGAGGCAACAGGAAATAAATTGTAATAATAGATATTGAAAAGATCGAAGTTTTTTCAGATAACAAAGCGGATTTTTTTTTAAAGCATATTATTAGAGTATTATTAAAAATAAAGCCGGGCCTTAAATCGGATTATTGTTTGTCCAAATTAGAATTGCTTTAATCACTAATATTTTGGGCTAACGCCCTAAGAAATATTTAAAAAAGGAATAAGCCAAATTAAAGTGGAGAAAAAACAAACATTGCTTGCTGCATAATTTTGTTTTGCAAAATGGTTAAAAAAGAGATAAAAAGCCAAATGGAAAAGGTCGGCATTAGGGAACGCTCAAGTGTTACGTAAGACTTTTTTTCGGGTTTTTGGACCCCCCCCCCTTTTTAAGAATTAGTAAGAATTTGGACCCCCCTTTTTTTAACGCCAATTTTAAATTGGAGTAATATTTTTCTTAAATCTAGATTTATAGTTCATACTCATTTCCCTGAGGATGGCTATAATTGGCACAAAATCTCATCAAAAAATAAAGTTCTATTTCTAAAAAGTTTTTGAAAATTTTTTTAACTTTTCTACTTTAGACATTCGAAAAAAATTAAAACAACTTAATTTTTGGAAATTATAAAAAAAATTCTGAACAATAAGTTATAATAAAAATTCTTACGTAAGATTTGCCAAACTCCCCCCCCCCCCTTTTCCACCAAGTAAGAAATTGTAAGAATTTCGAGTACCCCCTCCTCACTTTCGGTCTTGCATAATACTTTAACGCTCCCTTATCAGCATTCTAATTTTTATTTTTATTTTTTTTTTAAACCAGGTGTAGCTACTCATTACTGTAACAGTATAAAACCGAATTATTTCGAAAACTTGAGGGTCGTTCAAGTATTACGTAAAACAAAAATCGGCCTTTTTTCACCCCTTTCCTCCTTGTAGGACAAAATAAGAAAATGATAATCCCCCACTTAAAGTATTACGTAAGATTTTTCCCCTTTTAAATATATAAAATAAGAAAATTTTTTAGCTACGAGAAAAAAATGTCCTTTTTTTTTACTCGTCCATATTTTAATGCCAACCACAAAGAAATAATTTTTTTCAAACTTTCAAAAAGCTGAAAATAATGCTTAAAAGTGAAAAAAAAATTAATTTGAACTTTCCATTGTTGTAAGAAATTAAGGAGGTTCTACAGGTGAATTTGAAATTCTTAATTGATCGTTCTCGTGCAACTTAAACATAGGCGAAACTTTGTTTATTTTTCTAGAAAAGTTTTTCCGTCTACAAAATTTTAATTGGAATAGAATAATTTTTTTAAAATTATGGGAATATTCCTCTTAACATTTTAAACAACTTTTGTGACATGAAATTTGGATCCCTTTAAACATTTATGGTGTTTTTGTGAGATTTTCCAAAAAAAAAAAGCCCAATGTTTATAAACAAACCATTAGCATGTTTACAATTTTTGAAGATTATTTTTGTAAATACTTTAAAAACATTTTAGTTTTTAATAAAAGCGAATTTTCGTGTCACAAAAGTTGTGTAGAATGTTAAGAGGAATATTCCCATAATTTTAAAAAAATTATTCGATTCCAATTAAAATTTTGTAGGCGGAAAAACCTTTCTACGAAAATAAACAAAGTTTCGCCTATGTTTAAGTTGCACGAGAACGATCAATTAAGAATTTCAAATTCACCTGTAGAACATCCTTCGGCATTTTTAAAAATGCTTACGTAAAATCAGCTAAACCTCCCCCCCCCCCTCTTTCTCCCTTGTAAGAAAAAATAAAGATTTTAAAAAAGTTAAATTAAAATTTTGTTTTCAACGCGGATTTTAGGTATATTTACGCATTTTTTTATCCAGTCCTTAGAAAGGACGTCCATAAAGCACGTGAGCACGTTAGGGGGGGGGGGGGGAGGGGCTATTCAAAATGCTAACTTTTGCTAACAAGGGGGGAGGGGTTTTACAAATTTAACGTGAGCATTTATTTCATGTAATAAACGTGCCAAAATGAAAATAATTTCATTTTCTTACACTAAGTAACCTAACTCACTTAAAAAAAAAAAAAAATTCAATTATACCGGCGCATTTGCTCTAAGTTAAAAAAAAACCTGTTTTTTGCTAAAGGATGAGGGTCAATAAGGCCGTTTTTTGGGCTAAATTTTTTTTTTCGTGAAATTTGATCCTTTAGTCCTGGTAAATGATTCCCCAAAAGAATTTTCGATTTCGGTCGTCGGAACCCTTAATATTCGCCTAAAACCATGATATTTTATTAAAGCAAATTTTAAGGATCAGCATAGGAATTAAAAAATTTTATTGCGGCAGGGAAATACTCCTACCTAAGATCTTTTAAGGGTATTTTTTCACGTTCCGAAAAATGTGTAGAACCCCCTTAAAAGCGGCAATTTTAGGTGTTTTTATTTTTTTAAACACCGTTCTTCCAAGGATTTCTGAAAACTGCATACAATATATTATAGCTTGCCCTAAGATAAACCTCACGTAATTTTTCCCGTTTGCGAATCCAATGGAATCCATTTGAAAAATGCGTAAGACGCGGTTTTTACGGCCTATTTGAGCTCCCTGGTAGTTAGATCTGAATTTTTTTTAAAAAACATCATTTAGGAGTGACAATTAATCGATTCCAGCCATTATCCCGTTCCATCCATGATCAAGTTATCTTAAAAAAAACTTTAAAAAATTATTAACATTTTAAAAAAAATCACTTTGCATTTGATGTGTTCCATAACAAGTTTTCGAAAATGGAATATTAAAATTATAAATAATCTGTATATTTCCTTCTTTTTTCGTATTAAGTTAGTTGGTATTATTAATTTACCCTTCAGAAATAATGTCTTGCATCTAAAATAACATTTTAATACAAAAAATAGAAGAAAATACATATATTGTTTATATTTTTCACATTTCATTTTCAAAAACTTGCTATGGAACACATCAAATGCAAAGTGATTTTTTTTAAAATGTTAATAATTTTTTAAAGTATTTTTTAAGATAACTTGATCATGGATGGAACGGTATAATGGCTGGAATCGATTAATTGTCACTCCTAAATGATGTTTTTTAAAAAAAATTCAGATCTAACTACCAGGGAGCTCAAATAGGCCGTAAAAACCGCGTCTTACGCATTTTTCAAATGGATTCCATTGGATTCGCAAACGGGAAAAATTACGTGAGGTTTATCTTAGGGCAAGCTATAATATATTGTATGCAGTTTTCAGAAATCCTTGGAAGAACGGTGTTTAAAAAAATAAAAACACCTAAAATTGCCGCTTTTAAGGGGGTTCTACACATTTTTCGGAACGTGAAAAAATACCCTTAAAAGATCTTAGGTAGGAGTATTTCCCTGCCGCAATAAAATTTTTTAATTCCTATGCTGATCCTTAAAATTTGCTTTAATAAAATATCATGGTTTTAGGCGAATATTAAGGGTTCCGACGACCGAAATCGAAAATTCTTTTGGGGAATCATTTACCAGGACTAAAGGATCAAATTTCACGAAAAAAAAAATTTAGCCCAAAAAACGGCCTTATTGACCCTCATCCTTTAAGTTCCGAGAAATTTCAGATTTTTAAAATGTTTAATATTAATTTTAAAAAACAAATTTAAGGGGGGGGGGGTCCTGAAATGCTAACCTTTGCTACCAAGGGGGGGAGGAGGTCGAAAATGGTCAAAATAATGCTCACGTGTTTTATGGACGACCCCAATAAAGAATGAAAAAATTTCAAGCCTCTTATTTTTTAGCAAAACAATTATGCCCCCAATTTTTTTTTTTGGGAGGGGGGGGGGGGCTTTTTAAGTGGTAATTAAAAAAATCCATCATGCAATTTATGAAATCCTCTGAACTAGGCTAGCACTAAATAGAAAAAAAGAAAATCTCAACATTTTTACGACAATAACTAAAGTGCATCATAGAGGAAAAAGTTTGGAAACAATATCATTTAACAGGGTAACAGAATACAAATGGAGTTGCCACATCACATATGTCCACTCTTACGACTCTCTGAGTCGTTTTATTTTCTATTTTTTATTTCAACCTTATCCTTTTTGATTTTTTTTGTAGCAATTCGCACATTCTAATATACTATAATGAAGATAGTGTGTAAATAAAAAAACGGTTTATCTTAATACAGTTATTAGCTCTCTAGAAATAAATAAAAAATTTCGTTGTACTTTGGGCGAAAATTCGGCCCCCCTACCCTTCTCACCTCAAAGTGAGAAAATAGCGTTGAATTTTTGAATTGAAGTACGAACTTTAAAAAAAGAGATGATTTTTAAACTCTTATGGTAATATGGAGTAAAAATATATATAGGTGTGACTCTAGTTCCTCGTTTGCCTCTTGTGTACAAATTTTACTCTTGAGACCACTAAAATTGCACTTTGTGACACATGGCCTTACACTCAAGGGTTCCAGATAAATTTGTTTCTACCTAGAACGAAAAAAAAAAAAAAAAAAACTCCGTACAAAAATTTGACTTGTTATTGAGGATCTTTAAGCTGATGTACTGCCACAAATTATAGCAAATACCAGCTCTCTGCTCGAGCGTATACTACTTTCTTTATGAGCGGTTCCTTCAATTTTTGGTAAAACTCATTTGTTTCCTTCAATTTTTTAACGTCTGATGCCGGTAGCTGGATAAAGAATGAGGCACCGGCATATAATCATTTAATATGAAGGGTATTTAAGAGATCGATCCGTCGATATGTAATTCATATTTTAAAATCTAATAAAGCAGCAACATCGAAATCGTCATTTTTGAAAATCGAAATCCTTTCGTGGACGTGCACATGCCCCATAATATCATCAGATACATTAACTCACGATATACAAACCGGATTTTTTTTAAATCAATTTGATCGATTTCAAATTTTGCAATATTCGGAAATCTGTACATCAAGCCATGCCTGCTCAAAAGAAAACTGTACAACAGCATTCTAAAAACGGAAAAGACAAATATTAAAGCATTATTCATTAAACTTTAAAAGAAGTCGATGTCCAGCTTACGGCATCGTGACTTCATAGCCACAGCAGCTTTTAATCTTTACCATCGACAGCAACACCTTCGCCCAAAGCATGAACTAAAGTTTAAAAAAAAAGAAGACTAAGCTTAACCTATAAAAATTTAAAAATAGAAAAATTATCTTATTCTTTTAAATATGCACCAAATGATCTTATCCGTGACCTTCAAAAAACTGCATCCCCTTAAGCTTTGGAAGTATCAGTGTCCTTCACTTCCTCACAAATGTCAAGATAGTCAGATAAAACTTCCAGTATTTCTTTGCATTTATATGTTAGTTTTTTTTTTTTTTTTTCCAAAGAAACAATCACACTTTTTTCTTATCGGTAGCATTACTTGCACGTTATCATTTTCTTAAAATATTTTTTTAACGGTCGTCGATTCAGGGCGTGGTTTTGAACAATCAAGCTTTATCACGTGCAATCGATTAATCAATAAATCAATATGACAAAATAGTTACAGTACTAAAGCTTACCTATGAGAGAAAAAAAATTTTTTTTTTTTAAGCTATAATAGCGTATTAGCCTTTGTTATTTGATCGTAAATAATGGAGCATTAAAACAAACGTTTAACACGTTATAAATATCCAAAGTAAAATGCATAATCAATTAAGCTAATAATGTAAATCTGTAAAAGACTCATTTAAATATCGCTTACATGGTGCTAGGTTTGTCACGGTGACAATATTGTCTGCGATGCATAAATTAAAATGCAATTAAATGCAACAAGTTTGCTTATCTAAATTTCAACCAATAAACTTTCAAGAGTAACATTTCAAAAAACGAAATCGATATGATTGGATCTTTTTTTTTTTTTTCTTTTTTTTAATTTTTTTCTTGATCCATTTAGTAAACAATTTTTTAAACATTCATTTAGCTGGGACGCTAATTTTTTTTAATACATAACAAAATAAATTATAATTAGAAATCATTTTCCTGTTTTTGTTTAAAAAGCAAATTCTTATTTTTAAAAAAAACACGTCAAGGCTCTTATTAAAATTAAGTTTGATTTTTTTTTAGATTGCATGTCACCAACGCATTATAAAAAAAAATCATCCCGATTTTTAAAATTAAGATGTCAAAGAGGAAAAAACCGTTTTTTTCAGTGCGATACTAGTTGATACAAACATATTTAAACGAGGCGTCCTTCGTATAATCTCGAAAAATGATCAACCTGACGCACAAACTTCAAAAAAGAATCAATCATTTTTTTTAAACGTTTTGGCCGTTTTCCCCTACTTCCTTTTTTTTCCCCCTGAAGATGAAGAAAAAAAAAATTCAGTTATTTTTTTACATTTAAAAATAACTTGTATCAACTCAAGCATGAAATGATGTAATCGACACCATTCATAAATGTTAATATTAAGTCGAAATATGATTGTAACATTCCGATGCGAAAACTTGTTTTCGAATCTTTTTTAATATGACACCAGCTCGACTAATTACTGGTCGAGTTTAATAATTAAAAAATACAGCTATGGGATCTTCTTTTAAATTCTTTTATAATTTTTCCTTTGGCGTAATACGAGTCACTTTCACTTGCGAATTAGGTATTTAATTAAAATGAAGCTTGCGTTTTTTTTTTCTTTTTTTTGTATGTTCGCTTTTATCCATTTTTTTTCTTATGCAGATCTTAAGGTGCGACTGCGACCGTTTTTAGTTGTAAGTTTCAGAATTTTAATTTAAAAAATGAAAAATTAGGTTTGGGAAATGATTTATGAAGGATTGTTCGCCGAGTATGGGTGCGTGAATGCATGAGAGTTAGGAAATTTTGATTTAATAGTTTGGTAAGGCTTGAAACTTCACGATACAAGCTTCGACCTACTTAATCCGCATGGAGGAAAAGTGTAAACGAAAGTAGCACCCACCTTGCGATGAACACCTAAAATATTGTAAAACATTCGACAGAGGCTTAAAAAAAAAAAATGTCGCTGTAGAGCGAAAATCATTTAAAGCCAAGACATTTAGGCACCTCAGTTGTGGGGACTTTTGAATAAAGCCAAAAACAAATTAATTAAAACCAAGTGAAAAAAAAAAAAAAAAAAAAAAAAACAGAAAAACAAAACAAAAATAGGTAGGCTAACTTAAATAGTTAAACAAAAAAAGCTTTCTAAATTATTCAGATTAAAAATTCCTGGCTTTACACCAAACCGATATGAAAACCAAATAAACGAAAGAAGAATAAACCAGAACATTTTGCCCTATTAGCACTAGCTTTATGATGAGACACTATCTGTAGAGATGGCTCTTAAGGATTACGAAGAATCGATTTTTCCCCGAAAAAATTTTCCGCGGACCTTTTTTTTTTTTTTTTTTTTTAATTGTCGGGAACCCCGCTACCCGGAAATGTAGCTTTTCTCATTTTCGAGAATACCCGATTTCCGGGATCGACAAGTTTTTTTCCCGGGAACGGGAAAAATATCAATTTTATAAACTTTGTGACCATTTATCACATAAACTTTTCAATATTTTAAAAAAAAGTTATAAAAATCAGTTTTTCTACATAATTTCCTTTTTTCCTCCTAGCGTGGTCTTTAAACAACATAAAAAATCTTTTGACATGGTTCGATTATTTCCGAACTAAAATCCCGAAAAATAAGGAAATCAGAGTTATTTTCTTTTTTTCGTCTTCTAAATAAATTCCCGGTTTTCCCGGAACTTCCGGGAATCCAAATATCAATTTCCCAATTCCTGAGTAATGAAAAAAGCTAACCAAACGAGAATTCCCGTTCTAGGCGGGACTGCATTTCCGATTCCGATTCCGCAGAATCTGGACTATTTAACAGTAAGATTCAGATTCCGATTCTGAAAGGTGGAAAAAAATTTCAGATTCCGATTCCGATTCCGATTCCGATTTCTTCAAAAAAAGCACGGATTCCGATTCCAATTACTTTTGAAGTAGCAGATTCCGATTTCGATTTCGATTTCGATTCGGAATAAAAATTAATCGGAATTGCAGCCCTGATTCTTCTAGGGATTGATATTTTTTAAAAAACAGGAATTCTCTACTCCCAGGAATAGAAATATGTCAGGAATTTGCCATCTTTATTTATCAGCCTTTTACAGTGTGAACTAGGACCGGAACTAAACCAAACAATTTTCTCGTCTTCGCGGAAACCAAAACGATGAAATTTTTTGAGCCTCTGAATTTAGCTGAAGACGAGGAATGGTACTGTAGCGCTGTATTTACACGGAGTAATCTCAGTAAATAAGTCAAAGGCGTTTAAATAAAAATCATTTAAACTTTTTCCAGGCCTGGTATTTAGTTATAAACCCGCTAGGAATTTTGGAAAAAAAAGTAAAAATATTCAATGAGTGATCTGAAATTTTTGACCTGCCTATAGGTGTCTGTTCTCTTGCCAAAAGAAGCACGTCAAGACGAGCCCCTTGAGGTCCAAAAAACCTTTTTCTGGCTTGGATTAGCTAATATACGGTTTAATGACAATAAAACCAGCTGAAACGGTTAGAAAAAAATTTTTGGAAAAAAGATCCAAAGCAAGGGTCTTTCGCTCTTGCGTCCTTCAGCAAGCGAACCGACACCTTATCCTTTATAGTTTAAACTAATTCTTACGACATAAAACTTAAAATTTTTGGAAGACAGAGTTTCATCCGTTGTAATGTAAGAGCTTCAGGACGTTTTGACTCTATTTAGAGGGTTACTCTTTATTTAAACCTTCGTAAAACGAGCCTACGTGTCATAACACATGCCTCGACAATATTGGGGGGTGCTTTTATGTTGACTATTTTAAACCCTCATAAGGCCGAGTCTACGTGCCATACCACATGCCTTGCCACCATTAGAGGGGCGCTTCTATGTAACTTCCTAAATCATCATAAAACAAGACCTACGTGCCTTATCGAATACCTCGACATTATCGGCGACTCAGAGGGAAATAAAATTTAAAAAATTTCTCAACGATGGATTAGGACCCAAATATTGACCTTTACGGATAGCAATATCGAAGAAAAAAATCCGTAAGCGCAGAATAAGGTAGATACGGAAATGTTGATAGAGAATCGCGGTTAAATAAAATTTTACAAAAAAAAAAAATAAAAACTAATTTAAAATTAATCCTCTCCGTATTGCAAGATTATAAAAACAAAACGGTAGCGGACTTCGTAAAACGGATTTAATTTTTAATACCGATTTAATAACCAGGCCTTACTAAATGGACCTCATCAAAGTTAATAGACCTACACTTGTAAAAATTATAGGATTAAAATCGACTTACACGTGCTGGACCGATAACCGGATCTGTCACGTAGATTAGTTTTATTTTTGTCAACATATCCATAGATTTTACACGCCGCGTCCTTCCGGCCATCTTAAAGGTACCTTTAAAAAAAAAAAAAAAAAAAAAAAAAAAAAAGTTAATTAAATGTGACAAGCGATTATACCTTAAAAACTTAATCAAACAAACAATTTTTTCAAAAGAAAAAAAAAAAAAAAAAAAAAAAGATTGAATAAAAAGCCTAATCAAAAGTTACCACCCACTTGACAAGTAAGAATTAACGACCTTGAAATCCGTTCAATTTGTGTATCTTGTGATCAATTTTCAATAGTTAAAACTGTCAACATGCGAAAGAAAAAAAAAAAAAACGGCCGTAACCTTCGGGGGGACTGTATGTCTGTCACTGCCACGGTGAGCAACCAAAAAATATTGCACGTGCTGAGAAAATCTTCAATTTTATGTGACGAAAATATGTAACTCTTCCAAATTATAAACCAGAGCAAACAATCTCTTCCGCAACCGATTTTCAAGGATATCGTCGAGGGAAAAATAATACATCAAGTAAGTTTTGCTCCGCTTCCGGAAGAAGTTAAAAAAAAAAGAATCGGCCGAAACCAAGTTTTTATTTCGAAAATTCTAAACAGGATATATCAGGAGAGCGGTATTTGCAGGTGGAGATAATTCGACGAATCGCTCTACACGCGTTTAACAAATTAAAAAGAATTCGTCATTGATGGAGAATATGTAACAAACTAGAAGCCAATACCTTTCATTATTCATGCAATCTCGTTAAGGCCATTCTCTCGAGTCTTGCATGGACGGACGGTGACAGTCTCAGGTTTAGTTCGTATCACGAATTTCGCGGAGTCGGACAACTTTTCTTGTGTTATCTACAAACTTGTGTTTATTACCATGTGAAGTGTTTTTTTTTTTTCTATCAGTTAAACCGGTGAATATTTTTCTTTTTTTAAGATTCGCCCGATCGAAACCAACGGGCCCGATCATATTTCTTTTAAAATTATGTACCTGTTTCGTAACTTTATTGGACGATTTCCCTTTTAGTTAATTATAAATTCAACGTCGTTTTGTTTCGATCGTTATTTTCAAACAGCCTTTTTTTTTTTTTTTTCTCATGGGAGACCAGTCCTCGGGACCGATTTTAATTTTCAAAAGAAATACAATATTTCAGAATATTTTTGCGAATTCAAAGACTTCTTGCATTACCTCACGCGTTGCAATAAACCCCTTTGGGTGATAAAAATTACTCAATCGACCTACTAGACTTCCTAATAAGAAATTTTTCTATCCCCTAGATTTTTCTTAACGATTTTGCATGACTGCCCTGAGGTTGAGTGCAAAAAAACGTCTTCCATCAATCTTAATAAAAAGAGATGCTCCCGTCCAATGCCAAACGGATTCGCTATAGAAAATTAAAGAAACCTTGATAAGCATCATGCCCGGAGTTTCGATTGGACGATAAACCAGGAAATAACAATCAAAAAAAAAATATTGCAGATTTTTTAAAAAGTGTTTCGAGTGATAGGAAAAAAAAAATGTCATTGACGAACTACACGGTACCGTTTGCTCCACCAGCTGCCACGACATTCTTAGGAGCTCACGATTTCGGTGGCCTAAGCCCGGCAGCCGCTATCAATTCCCTGCTTTACGACACACCGAGGCAAACGCCTCGTCAACCATTACCTCCGACGTCCCCGAACAGAAGACAAAACACAAAAAAAGTGAAAGATCCCAGGGATCCGTACAGGAATCAATATCCGCCACAGCAAAGCGAATACATACTTCGGAATGATCGATATCACACAAATCAATACCAATCCAATGATTATCAGGAACAAAACGAAGAATCTCAAATAAACAGGCATTATTTAGAAGAAGTAAATAGTCAACCCACAATTAGTTCAAATATTAAAAATAATTCAAAGAGGAAACAACCTCAACCTCAACCGCAACCGGCACCTCCTCCACCCCAACCAGAAGAAAGGGACGACGGGAGCTGGCCGAATCGTCCTCCCGGCTACACGAGGATATCTAACACATTTAACAGTGCTCCGGAGCCTGGTGCAAAGACTTCCATTCACGCGGTTCTGGATTTTGACGATGATTTCGAGGATTATAATTACGAGGATGATGATATTGAACCGTTACCGCCATCGTTACAAAAATCTCCTAAGCCCCATGTCACTCCCATAGAAGGACCCATCCTTATCAAAAATGGGAGTGTTCCAGTTGTGCCGTTATATTCATATCCAACAGTCAATAATGGATCTTTAGTTCAGATACCTGTAAGTAATTTTTTATAATCGTTTTGTCGAAAATTAACTGAAGGCATGCGGAGTGTGGCAAAAAAATTACAATCTTTGTTCCTGACATCTAAAAGGCCAGTGTTCTCCAGCCAGAGGAAACTAATTTTTGTTAAAGACTCTTAATTAGAAGAGACCCGACAGAAAAAATTGGCGCGAAATTTCGGAGGGATATGGTCATGCGCATTAGTTTTGCAAAAGACAGTTGAATAAAAAGTGCTTTCAGAAAACAATTCAAAACATAAAGAGACAGAAGAAAAAATCAATGCGCATGGTCATATTCCTCCGAAATTTCGCGCTTATTTTCTCTGTTGAGTCTCTTCTAATTAAGAGTCTCTAATTTTTGAGACAACTTTTAAGAATTTAAAATTTCTTTTTCTTGCTAAACTTGCGAAAACATCTTTCTCATAAATTCCTCCATAATAGTTTTCTCGTATTAAAAAAAAAAAAATGAAAAAAATACTGTAAGTTGGCCTTAGTTTAAGTCTAAGATAAAAAGTAAGCTTTGTTTAGGAAAAAGCTAAGTTGTGAGATGTTTTGTGAATGACGAAGCCATATTTTAATGCTATTATCACGAGTAAAGTGGCTCATAAGTGGTAAGCTTTTTCGCTTGTAGAAATGACAGTGAAAACAGGAGCTTCACTGAAAAAACGAGCAACTTACAAGGGAACTCTTTAAGTAAGAGTTTCCTCTTACGAAGGGGAACCAACCATATAACATGACTTTTAAAAAAAATGTTTTTAGGCTTCTTCAAACTTTTATGCGATACATATTTTACTTTCTTTAATATGAATCGCTCGCAAAGCCATGCCACATGCATCATATTGTATTTTAGGCAAAGCATTACAAATGGCTAAAATTTAAATTTTCCAATAAGTGTCTGACTTAAAGAGTACGTCACAAGCAGACAGGTCCTTAATCCGCAAAAATGCCCTATCATCTCGGGAGCCAGATCCAAAATGGAAATTTGGCCTCAACCGAATTTCAAGCCGAATTTCAATTGCTTGCAACTTTTAAGTAAACTTCAGGGGAAGTTTACATGAAAAAAAATGAATTTTTTTTTTGTCAGCGAAAATCGGGGATTTAAAAAAAAAGTAGAAAAATAAAAATGTAGAATTAGATCTGAGAAAAGCCCTGTACTGCATCTCGAGAATCTAAAAGTATATTATTGGATTATAGCTATCAGAAACATAATCCTTTAGCAAAAGCGGCATCTCATGTGATCGTTGTAGCGTTATAACGTAGGTCATCGGAATCGAAAATACTTGAGAAATAGCTTTCTGAATCATTCTGCCGGGTGCCGGGCTCAGATAGCCTTCAAGAAAAAGAAAGAAGTGCATTGTTTTACAAAGAAGTGAAAAAGGCATGTGCGAATCTAGGAAGGGGCTGGGGGACTAGCCTTCATCCCCCCCCTAAAACTTTTAAAATTATAAGGCCTGAACAGAGTCGGCCTATTCCCCCAGGAAATTTTTTTCCCTATTCTTAGCCCCCCCTAAAAAAAAATTCTAGATCCGCCCATGAACAAAGGGTTCAATTTTTTAGGACGCTAATTTAGGATTTATTTCAAACGTAAAATGGTCACAGTACAAACACCTTAGTATTGATGTTTATCCCTATTTTATCGACAGCATGGATGCATGATGTTGAAAAATCCATATTGGTTGAATTAAAAAAATAAATAAGTAAATAGGAAACAGGCCTACTTTAAATGATGAAGAAAATTCATTCTATTCCGTAAAAATAAGTTAGAAGCTGCCCCAAGGGCCGTCAAAAAAGAATGCTTTAAAATCTCTCAAATACGGAATCAACCCGCCCGAAAACCAAACCGACAGCTCTTAAACTACTTAAAGAAATTGTGTTCCTTGCGTCGCAAGCATACAATTGCTAGTCTGTAACATTACACTAAAAATTCCAGAGCATCCTAAATATTTTCTTTTCCTAGAATTCTGAATGGGAAACCTTTTCTTGCGGTCCTTTGCAGAACGAACCACCCTAAACTTTAGGTCTCCACCGATGAGAATCGCCTGTTTCCGTTCAGCTGTTTCTTAAATCAAAAACGAGGTTTTAATTTAAAGTAATAATTTCATTATCTTTCATTACACAAAATAAAACGGGAGAAGCCATAGCTAGCAGAACATTCTTATGCCCGAATGCTAGCACTTCAAAACACTGTTCAAATAACTTTGTCCTGAACATTGCGAGATCGTGTCTGCCGAATATTAGGAACTAATTAAAGAATTAAAAATAGGAACTATACTGTAATTTACTCACTTTCAAAAATTAGGAACATATAAAATGAAGACTTTTAAACGTAATTTACCCCTGAAGTAATTTAAAAAATCGATTTACGAAACCAACAAAGCACCGTTAAAGAGACTGCAAAAAGAGAAAAAAGTCATGGAGATGTATCTCAAATTATAAAAGCCAGAAAAAGCTGTAAAAACTCAAGCTTGCTTGAGTTTTCGGTATGTTCACAGCTTTTTCTTTCATTAATGAAACCAAAACTCATCAAAGTGATATACCCGGTAACCGATTTTACGATGTTGAAAAAACAAACTTTCATTTGTATTGATAAGCTCAACGTTGCGGCTTGTTTACTTTTTCGACATCCAAAACACGGAGATCCGGTGCATAATAAAAAATTGTAAAATCAAAAATTAAAATTTTTTCCAAGGAAGAAAATAGAGAAAATGCGTTTAAAATTAATGGATTACAGTATTTTTTAGCAGGAACAAGGCATAACTTTTAATATTGTGCGAAAAATTCCAGACTCAGCCATTTTTAGACAGGACAGAAAGCAGTAGGCATATGCCTAGAATCCATTAACGAAAAATTGCATATAAAAAGCATTTGTCATAATAAATTGACACTATGACTCGAGAAGGAAATTAAAAACAGCATGCTAACTTTTCGCCTCGAAAAAGTTTTCCTCGATTATGATAAAAAAACGAAAATTCGATTTATTTTAAAGGCATAGAAGGGGCGGTAAATCCGTTTCATTGGCAGTTCGCTCCGAAAGGAGCAGTAAAAGGGCGTAAATATTCTTGATTTTATACAAGAATATTATAATTTTTTACAAAAATTCGAACTCGAAAATATTTTTTTATTTTTTTAAAAGTCAAGCATTTATGTTTTCGTTCCACCCATTTCATATTATCAGGTTGAAAAATCTTATGCAAAAAAATTAAATTTTCGACCTTCGGTTTTCGCATGTAAACCGAATTTTTAATGAATATTTATTATAATAGCGTTATAAAAGATATGTCACTTATATCTCTCAAAATATAAAAGTGGTCCAGTTTTTTTTTAAAATGGCGGTTATTAGCGTTATAATTATTCATATCAATTTCAGATGTTTATGAGAAAGAGAGACAGGAAAAAAAAATTTTTGCCACTGGATAAACGGCATCTTTTGGGACTTCAAATCCATAATGCAAGTTTAAAGTTGATTCGACGATAATGGAAAACCTTGAGGCACTAATTTTATAAAAGAAATCTTTTAACTTTCGCGCATGTCTTGTTAGCTCACGAATCTCGTGTATTGCAGCCTCAACCACCGCAACAAGTGGATACATAAGGATCCGACCACCCTAAAACGTAATTTTTTTTGCCGGGGTTATGAAACAAATTAGTAATTACAACCTTGACAAATTGGATACTGATCCCTCTTTCGTGCGCGAAACGATGTTTGTCTTCGGAATAAAAATATCTTGAAAAACATGGAAGATTTAATGCATCAGTTTTTAATTACCGACGCAAATTCCTACCCGTCAAGGTTATCCGAGTAACCAAAGTGATCATTTAATGCAAGTGAAAATTTCCCTCCAGGGTTGATTAATGTCACAAACACACCGCGAGTTCATTGACTAAAGCTTTTTTTTTTTTTTTTTTTTTTCTGAATTCACGGTAACACTGATTTTTTAAAAAAACGTTTTCCCTCGAAAAAGAAAAGTCCGTATGCACCTACTTTTTTTTTTTATTATCATATGTAAATTATAAACTTATTACTCTTGAGTACTTGTTAATGGAGCATAACAATGTGCCTGCTGTTTCGGTATTAGTACTAAAGTACCCATGACCTCGCTCTTTGGAAATTAACCTTGACAGTTACAGTTTTCAATCGGGGTATTTCAACGACTTCCTGTTGTGTTAATGACCGATCTTACTATGATCTTTTTTTAGCTCCACCCAACACGTGATTTACGCAACAATTGCATTAGCGCACGCAATTTTCTAGGAAAAAACGTTTTCTGACAGTACCTGAAAAGAAAAAATGGAAAGGCTGATAAAAAAGATTTTAACCGAAGGACAAGATTGCATTCTTCTGGAATAACAAAATAATAATGCTCGTTCAAAAGTAGATCAGGATCCGGCCGAATGAAAAGTTTAAAGTGATTTGATACATGAAACGATGGAATTATCCAGATATAGGCCTAGTTTTAATCAATTTTTTTAGTTGATTATCTTGAATTTTCGATTAATTTTAAAAGAAATAATTAAATCATTTTAATTAATTCATTTTTTAAGGAAATACTTTTTAGAACTTAAATTACTTAAAGAACTTTTTTCTTCCTAGCCTATGCTTCAAAACGACACTTGGTACTTACAAGCTCAAAGTTTCAGCAGAGTCTAAAAAAATTACACGCATATTAATGGCTATCTTAATGACTTCCAGGAAAACGATGGTCAAGTCTGTTTTCCAGTTTGATCATTATGAAATGCGAAGAACTGAGTAACACTAACAAGTGCCCAAAACTCGGCCAGCTTTAGTAGTGATTTTGTGGTGTGGTGGAATGGGGAAGCTCCCCAAAAATTTTTTGAATTGGGGAGAGCCACCCCGGCACTTTTTCTTCAGAAAAACTTAAGCTTAGAAGGAAAAAGGCCTATATTTCTAGTAAAACACTGAAGCGCCCTGGCACTTTTTTTGGTCAAATGCAGAACTGGCCCGCTTTTCTTCCAAAACAAACTGTTTTTAAAATCTTCCTATCAGGAGCTCTAGATTCCCTAAAACATATCGTACTAAATATTTTGACAAGATAATTAATAAAAAGAAAATATAACATTAAATGATTCGAATCCAGGAAAAGTCTTTAATATGGAGACACGCTATTAAAAGCTACCAGCTTCATCGAAACGCTACGTATTTCCGAAAAATGGATCTATAAGTACGGGCAATAGGAGGATAAAATATATGTGAAAAAAGTATCTACAGCTCTGAGAGTTTGGAAACTACTTCCGAAAACCTTTACCGTTCGGGACATTGCCACCGTTTGGGACTGCTAAAACTCCTGTTTGATCAATCAAGCAGTTTGCATCATCTGTTGGGATCTGTAAGGTTCACATACGCCTGGGACTTTAGTAACTGAAAGTTTCGAAATTCGTAATCTTTTTGGAGCATTAATCCGAAGTAGTTCCTAAATCTAAGTAGTTCTGAACCGGTTTTGAGCTGCAACGGTTCACTCCATGCACGATTGTGATGGACATAGCTCAGTTGACCTGCCTAGTACAGAATTACCGCTCGATGGTTTACCATTGCCGGTCGGGGGGTGGTAAAAGTAGATTTTCTGACTATCGCACTAGCCTTATCTGGAAAAAATCCCTAGCTGTGAGCCTGGATAAAAACACGACTCGTTACATCTCATGATTGAAAGTCGAGCTCGCTATGAACTAGCCATTACCACCGCTCACCACTTGGAGACCATAATTATAAAAATATAGATATGAACTTGCGACTTTCAAATTACTCCCTTTCCAATAAGATATTTCAAAAAAAAAAAAAAAAAAAAAAAAAAAAACAATAAAGGTGCTTTGAAAAGGATTTATTTAAAAACCTTTGCTTAAAAAAAACCTCTTCTGTAGCCCCTATATTTTACCAAACCCAAAACCGGAAACGTTCCGGAAAACTCAATAAGCCAAACATGTAAATCGGTTATAAGTAATTTTTTCGGGTTCACATCCCTGAAAAAAAGGAAGTCGAAAATTCTTAATATAATATGACGTTAATATAATAAACTCTTCAAAGCAATAAACCGGCTTTTTAATGTACTCTTTTAATAAGCAATAAAATATTCATCCGAAAATACTTAAAAAGAATTATGCATTTGCTAACGTCTTTTCCAATAATTCTCACAAAACATTTTCCCGACTCAAAAGGGCGTTTAATCTTTCTTAGATTAAAACGAATCTAGTTTTAATACGTTCTTAACAGGTTGTAAATTTTTAATTGATAAACGTGTGCCGAGTTTTAATGGCCATCAAAATCGAAAACTGGTGTTTCCACAAAGCCACCTGGTGCCAAAAAAAAAAGTTCCGCGTTAAAATTTTCTCGGAAAACTAAAAAAAAAAAAATTAAAAAGTGAGAACATTAAGATAATTATGTCAGTCATAATCATGACGAATGACGATGTTAACACCTACGAAAAAACGCGACCTTTACGGTTGTTTTTTTTATTTAAACTAAATCATAATAGTCAAATAGGAAACCAAAATGTTGACAAGGAGGTGTGGCGTGTCTATCAAAAATCGAATGATCCTGCAAAAAATATATATCCAATGAACTATTGATACGTAAACAATTTATTGTTTTTTTAAACTTTTTTTTATGCTTCAACTGCAAAACATTAAAACTCAAGCTTCTGCCAAAAAAAAAAATCTGACAAATGACTAAGCATTAATATTCTCCTGAATATCTGAAGGGCGTCGGATTAGGTTCATCGAGACGGGTTTTGAGCCCTGAAAACGCACGGTTAAAATGGTTTTCATAAAAGATTATGAAGGCATCGTTATGGAATGTATGTTTAATCTTTCCAAGTTAACTAGGTCAATATCACCGTTTATGTAAGAGGCACTCCAGAATGATGATACATGGTAAAGATTAACTTGATCGCGTAACACAAAAGTTTTCCAAAGAAGGATTGGCATCAGGGCTGCGGTTCCGATTCTGATTCTGATTCCGATGCTGAATCCCAACATTCTTCAGTATTTTTCGGGCCGATTCTGATTCCGACTCGAAAACAACAATTTAAGTTTCCGATTCTGGTTTTAACTAGAAATTATTTCAGGGGTGCCGATTCCGATTCTGATTCCGATATTTCCAGAAATGTACTAATCGTAGAAAGCATTTATTAATACTTTTCACCTCAATTTGAATCAAAATTATTTTCCGGTGCCGATTTCGAGGCCGATAAAGATTCCGATTCCAATCGATTTTTGAGGGCGACTATATAAATGGGGCAGTGGGCAGTAAAAAAATATGGGTCGGGCAGTTTTTTTTTCCATAAAATTGGCAGTGGTAAATTTAAATATGGGGCAGTTTTTTAAGTAAATTGGCAATGGATTAATTTTTTTTGGGACATTAAATTAGGTAGAGGTAAAGATATTGGGGCAAAATTATATATATAATTTATATATAAAATATATATAAATTATATATCATTTTGCCCCAATAATTTTACCTCTACCGTAAATTTTTACATTTTAATGAAGATGCAGCGTGGCAGTAATTAATAATCAAAGGGCAGTATTTTTTTAAGAAGCTAATTTTTTATATGCTTTATCTGTTTGCACAAATATTGCTTAAAGAAAGCAGACAGGGTGTCTACTGACCTATAAAACCCATAAATAGCCTATTTTTTTTTTTTTTTTTTTTTTTTTTTTTGAATTTATAAAACCTATAAATAGCCTATATTTCAACTTTTATTTTTCAAACTTAGGTTCAGCTGAGTGAAAAAACTTTGTTTTAAATGAAAAAGATTGTTTTTTATTTTTTGTAAGACGAAACTTTTTTTAAAAAGCTTTAAGGAAATTTGACGAAAAAGAAGACAGACTCGATGATTTCTTATTTACAGTAATGAACGAAGTTAAATCGCCTGAAACTTTAAAAGATTTTTTTCGACAGTAGTTGCTGCTTTTTTTTCACGGACAAGGAGACGTCGAGAGGGGTTTTAGTATAAACAAAGAATGTTTAATTGAAAATTTGCATGAGAATAGTTTGATTAGTCAAAGATTAGTGGACGATGCAATATCAAATTTGGGAGGCGTACAAAATAGGAGTATACCGAAAAAAGCAATTAATTACTTTCAAACTTCATCTGCGTTAAAAAAAAGAAATAGAAAATAAGGAAAAACAAGGAAAAATGAGGATTGCCGATTACATACATGTCCTTGAAATTAAGAGAAAAAAAATTCTGGAAGAAGCTGAAGCCGAAGCCAAGTCTTTAGAAGCTGAAAAAATTAGAAAACGTTTTGCAGAAAGCAGGGTAAATGATTTAAGTGTAGTCACAGGTCGTGACGTGATAACATGCAACAGTAGGGCTTGTCCTCGAATCCCTTAGTCACAAGTGTAATCACACTTTGTAAGTGTAATTACACTTGTGACGAAGGGATACGGAAAGTGGACAAACCCAGTACCAAAAAATAACAATTTTCCACAGACCTATATTTTTTTCCAAAAAAGACCTAGATAAAACCTATAAAAGACCTATTTTATCATTTTTAATTTCCAGTAGACATTCTGGCAGAGCATCATTCATTTATAGAACAGATATTATTTACCCATTTGGAACAGGCATAATTTTGATCACTTTAAAATCTGAAATAGAAATGAAAAAAATATTGTATGTCCCTTTACGTTAACAATTTTTTTTTAAATGCCAAGAAATGCCTTTTAATGACAAATTATTCATTATACTGCCAAAATAACTTTTCTACTGCCCAAAATTGTACTGCCAATAAAAAAATTGCCATATTATTAAATTTACTGCTAGTCTATTAAAAAAACTAAAAGTACTGTTCTACTACTAATAAATTACTGTTTCTTTAAATAGACGCCATTTTTGAGCCAGATTCCAATTTTGATTGCGATTCCGACTGCTTGAAAAAAAAAAATGAGGGTTCCGATTCGTGTCCGCGAAGTTGGCACAACCATGTCAGAGTGCCAGGCGGGGACTATGCTCAATCGTTAGTGCTACGTTAGTGCTACAATATACCGTTAGTGCTCCGTTAGTGCTGCGATAGGAAAAAAGTTATTAGAGATAGTCTTTTGGCGGGCTAACTTCGACCCAGCCCGCCATCCCCGTTTTCACCCTCAACCGTTAGTGCTACGTTAGTGCTACCACATATCGTTAGTGCTCCGTTAGTGCTCCTTCGGAAAGCCACTTATAATCAAAATGTAAGTTTCGCCCACATATACCCATATATTACTATTATAACATATTTATATATGAATAGAAAAAATTCAAACGATCTCAATCGTTAGTGCTACATTAGTGCCAAAGAGCACTAATGTAGCACTAACACTTGAACTACCCGGGAAAGTCATTTTCAACAACATTTTTTTATCACCAACTGGAGCAGACAAATTCAGGTTGTCGGGTTAGTGCTGCGTTAGTGCTGCGTTAGTGCTATGACAAAATGTCGGTATTATCGTTAGTGCTCTCGAATGTCGTTAGTGCTGGGTTGGTGCCATAAAAAAATGTACATAATTTAGATAGTGCTGGCGTCTATCGTTAGTGCTAAGTAGGTGCCATAATTTAAAGTCCAAATTTTCGTTAGTGCTGGCGCTTATCGTTAGTGCTACGTAGGTGCTATAAAAAAATGTGCATATTTTCGTTAGTGCTGGCTTCTGACGTTAGTGCTGGGTTGGTGCCATAAAAAAATGTACATAATTTCGATAGTGCTGGCGTCTATCGTTAGTGCTAAGTAGGTGCCATATTTTAAAGTCAATATTTTCGTTAGTGCTGGCTTCTGTCGTTAGTGCTAGGTTGGTGCCATTTTTTAAAGTCAATATTTTCGTTAGTGCTGGCGCCTATCGTTAGTGCTAGGTAGGTGCCATATTTTAAAGTCCATATATTCGTTAGTGCTGGCTTCTGCCGTTAGTGCTAGGTAGGTGCCATATTTTAAAGTCGATATTTTCGTTAGTGCTGGCGTCTTACGTTAGTGCTAGGTTGGTGCCATAATTTAAAGTGTATATTTTCGTTAGTGCTGGCTTCTATCGTTAGTGCTAGGTAGGTGCCATCAAATAAAGTCGGTATTTTCGTTAGTGCTGGCGTCTATCGTTAGTGCTAGGTACGTGCCATATTATAAAGTCCATATTTTCGTTAGCGCTGGCTTCTGTCGTTAGTGCTAGGTTGGTGCCATATTTTAAAGTCCAAATTTTCCTTAGTGCTGGCGTCTATCGTTAGTGCTTGGTACGTGCCATATTTTAAAGTCCATATTTTCGTTAGCGCTGGCTTCTGTCGTTAGTGCTAGGTTGGTGCCATATTTTAAAGTCCAAATTTTCGTTAGTGCTGGCGTCTATCGTTAGTGCTAGGTACGGGCCATATTTTAAAGTCAATATTTTCGTTAGTGCTGGCGCCTATCGTTAGTGCTAGGTTGGTGCCGTGTTTTAAAGTCGGAATTTTCGTTAGTGCTGGCGTCTATGATTAGTGCTAGGTTGGTGCCATAATTTGAAATGTATATTTCAGTTAGTGCTGTCGTCTAACGTTAGTGCCATAATTTAAAGTGTATATTTTCGTTAGTGCTAGGCACGTGTCATATTTTAAAGTCCATATTTTCCATAGCGCTGTCTTCTGCCGTTAGTGCTAGGTAGGTGCCATATTTTAAAGTCGATATATTCGTTAGTGCTGGCGTCTATCGTTAGTGCTAGGTTGGTGCCATAATTTAAAGTGTATATTTTCGTTAGTGCTGGCTTCTATCGTTAGTGCTAGGTAGGTGCCATCAAATAAAGTCGGTATTTTCGTTAGTGCAGGCTTCTATCGTTAGTGCTAGGCACGTGTCATATTTTAAAGTCCATATTTTCCTTAGCGCTGTCTTCTGCCGTTAGTGCTAGGTTGGTGCCATATTTTAAAGTCCAAATTTTCGTTAGTGATGGCGCCTATCGTTAGTGCTACGTACGTGCTATAAAAAAATGTGCATATTTTCGTTAGTGCTGGCTTCTGACGTTAGTGCTGGGTTGGTGACATAAAAAAATGTACATAATTTCGATAGTGCTGGCGTCTATCGTTAGTGCTAAGTAGGTGCCATATTTTCAAGTCCAATTTTTTCGTTAGTGCTAGGTTGGTGCCATAATTTAAAGTGTATATTTTCGTTAGTGCTGGCTTCCATCGATAGTGCTAGGTAGGTGCCATAAAATAAAGTCGGTATTTTCGTTAGTGCTGGCTTCTGCCGTTAGTGCTAGGTAGGTGCCATCAAATAAAGTCGGTATTTTCGTTAGTGCTGGCTTCTATCGTTAGTGCTATGTTGGTGCCATAATTTAAAGTTTATATTTTCGTTAGTGCTGGCGTCTACCGTTAGTTCTAGGTTGGTGCCATAATTTAAAGTGTATATTTTCGTTAGAGCTGGCTTCTATCGTTAGTGCTAGGTAGGTGCCATATTTTAAAGTTGATATTTTCGTTAGTGCTGGCGTCTAACGTTAGTGCTTGGTTGGTGCCATATTTTAAAGTCGATATTTTCGTTAGTGCTGGCGTCTAACGTTAGTGCTAGGTTGGTGCCATATTTTAAAGTCGATATTTTCGTTAGTGCTGGCGTCTAACGTTAGTGCTAGGTTGGTGCCGTGTTTTAAAGTCGGAATTTTCGTTAGTGCTGGCGTCTATCGTTAGTGCTAGGTAGGTGCCATATTGTAAAGTCGATATTTCTGTTTTTGCTGGCGTCTATCGTTAGTGCTAGGTTGGTGCCATAATTTGGAGTGTATATTTTTGTTAGTGCTGGCTTCTATCGTTAGTGCTACGTTGGTGCCATGTTTTAAAGTCGGAATTTTCGTTAGTCCTGGCTTCTATCGTTAGTGCTAGGTAGGTGCCATAAAAAAATGTACATATCTTCGCCAATGCTTTCACCTACCGTTAATGCTAGGTAGGTGCCATATTTCAAAGTCCAAATTTTCGTTAGTGCTGGCTTCTATCGTTAGTGCTAGGTTGGTGTCATGTTTGATTGTCGGAATTTTCGTTAGTCCTGGCGTCTATCGTTAGTGCTAGGTAGGTGCCATCAAATAAAGTCGGAATTTTCGTTAGTGCTGGCGTGAATCTTGAGTGCTAGGTTAGTGACATATTTTTAAGTCGATATTTTCGTTAGTGCTGGCGTCTATCTTTACTGCTAGGTTAGTGCCATAAAAAAATGTACATATTTTCGTTAATGCTTGAAACTTTTGAAGAGGCAGGAAAACAGGCCAGTAGTATGCGAGCCATTAGATTCATGTTTTGACATTTTGATTTTTGATTTTTGATTAGTTTTGGAAACTAATGTATAGTATGCTGTTAACTAAAAACTAGTATTTAAACGTGAATATTTTTCATGAAATAAAAAAAAAAAAAGAAAAACATCCGGAAAAGTTTTGTCACGCAATCACTCCTTAACGATTTTTTATTGGTGTGACGTCATCTGCCTGTATCGAAGCGAGATATCAAAATCGAAACGATACATCGTATTTGAAGCGAAACACGTCTTGTTTTTAAACATGCTTGTAAACATTACGCATTGATGCCGTTTAGAGTTTCAGAAACGAACACAACCACTTTTAGGCAGATGACGTCACGTTCCTTCGCGATCTGTTTTGGCGGGCATTCAAATTAAAATTTTTGCTTTTTCTCTTTTCGGGGGTTAACATTTGTTTTTTCTGAGTCAAAATCATGCTTAGGGTTGCTCGAGGATACTCGTGAGGATGATCAAGCATACTCGCGAGACTACTCGAGGATGCTCGGGCATACTCGCGAGGTGCTCGAGGATACTCGCGAGGGTGCTCGAGGATACTCGTGAGTGTGCTCGAGCATACTCGCGAGAGTGCTCGAGGATGCTCGGGCATACTCGCGAGGGTGCTCGAGGATACTCGTGAGGATGCTCGGGCACACTCGCGAGGGTGCTCAAGCATACTTGCGAGACTGCTCGAGTGTACTCGTGAGGATGAAACGATGGAGTCATCTCAAAACATGTGACTTCTCTTTTATTCGCTGACACTCTCCTTCAGGAGTTATTTTTGGTTCCCAATGAGAATTTTTCCGGGGTTTTTTGTGTCGTAGAAACCGAAAAAACCATCCCCGTTTTTGTCTGATGTAAAGGAAAATATTTTAAGTGTTAAAAATTCCATTTTTTCTTTCATAATTTTTAATTTAAGGAAGCCTTGTTCCCAAAAACATTTTTCTTTCTTTCTGAACTGTTTATATTTATGGGAAAAGGTACTATACCTATGTGAAAAAACCTATCGAATCGAATAAACCATGATCGATTTTTTTCAACGAACGGCAGACGGAATTAGTCAATTTCATTGAGAACAAATTTTTCTTACTGATTTTTAAACATAAATTGTAACGGCTAAAAATACCCGTTCCTGTGTGTTTATTTTTTTTTTCTAAACGTAACGGAAATCGATTTAAATGAAATCGATTTCGCGGCTTTTAGTTCGCTCGTTTTACGCCAGAGCTGACGACAGCGTGCGCGGTCTGGCGACACGACGATTTGATTCATCGACTGAGATCCGTTTGAAAAGGTGCGATTCGCCTTTTTCTTTTTTTAATTT
The DNA here is from genome assembly GCA_037577465.1 of Liposcelis bostrychophila. Classification (NCBI taxonomy): domain Eukaryota; kingdom Metazoa; phylum Arthropoda; class Insecta; order Psocodea; family Liposcelididae; genus Liposcelis; species Liposcelis bostrychophila. Next base: position 24,413,071 of record CM075213.1, read on the forward strand.
ATTCTAGACTGTTATTTTTTAATATGATTTTACAAGTTATCTCAAAACCGATGGGGGGCTAGGAGATATTCCACCCCCGAGGACGATTGGGTCGGCGGTTCCTTTTTTTTTATGGATTAATGGATTAATTTACTTTTTTACCCGTTTTTACGGTAAGGGATAATTTTACATTGGATGTGTTACTTGATATTTTTTATTTTATTGAACTTGCCTGAATTCTGAAAGCGATTTGTTATATTTCTATTTTTAGGGTTTTAGTTCTAGTTTTAGTTTCATCTTAAGTTTTGGTTTATGAAAAATATAATCAGGGCTGATTATTTATTACACGTGGTTATTCTTTTGACTTCACCTACCGCTATCCGGCATTGAAACGGCCCTAGGCACGTTTCAACTGGCGCCCTTCACATGGGACTCGTTGCTTTCGAATCCAGGAGAAACAGCCGTAAATTCCGTGATGCCAGGAAATGGAAAAAATGTGCTCATACAGGATTTCAGAGGAACGAAGATGGAAAAATGAACGTGAAGGAAACATGTGCTCGTGCAGGATTTCACATGAATTTAAGTATCAGTTCTTTTTGCTAAGTGACTCAATTGCATAATTTTTTTTCAACGAATAATTTTTTCTGCATTCATGATTTTTTTTTAAATCGGTTAAAGTTAGGAATTCCAATTTTACAACTTGTTAATATTATAAGGTTTTTGATTATTTATTACACGTGTGTGAGGTTAGGAATTGCTGTCTTGTTGAGTCTTGTATAAGGTCGTTAACACACACGAGGCATTAGTGATTTTTTTTCTCTTATTGATTCTCGGTTTAATTAATATTTTTATTGAGAAGTATTTGATCTCATATGATATTTATTAGGAGATTTTTTTTTAAGAAGGAAACAGTTTTCTAGTCGTTTGTTTATCTAGTAAATGCTTGTTACTGAGAGTAATTTGTTCTCATAAAATATTTATAGGTGAACGATTTCTAGTTATAATCACTTATGTTTAGATAATGTTTAACGATTTAATTTAAATTTTTTTTTAAAAACGAACTGATCATTGAATAAGAATTTTTCAAAAAAAAAAAGGGAGATTCCTGAAATTTTTTTTGGGTTGTGATTGTGTTCAATTTTTTTCTCATTTCGATGGATTTTTGTTATCAAATGAAAATTAATTTTCCTAAGAATAACCCAGAAAGGGAAGCTTTTTCTATTTGAATTTTTTTTCAAGTGAATTCCATTGTCGTTTCAAGTAATTTTTTTTCTCGGTTGTAAAGTAAAAAGAATTAATTAAGATTGATTATATGAATGATCCGAAACTTAATAGCATAGATAAGCAAAGAAAAAAAAAAAGTAAATGATTCTGAATCTTGCTCTTTATTTTGTAAATCGCCAGACCCGACCGACCTTAGGGGGGAAGATTGTGATTTTAGTTTTTTGAATTTTAAGGATTAATTTTGTTACGGTTATTAACGGACTTTTTTTTTGTTTTGACCTGAAAGCAAAGGTCATAATTTTTTTTATCGTTGCATCCATCCTTTATTTTACCTGTGATAAAAAGATTCTTTTTGAGGGGAATGAATTTTTTATGCGAATGAATTTTTTTTTTGGGTGTGAATGAATTTTTGTATGAATGTTAAATCTGGAAATTCAGATATAACCACTAGGTCATACTTGTTATTCTTTTTCTAATTTGTTGATTTTTCTAGGTATTAAAGATGTCGCTGACGAAATTTATCGACAGCCAAAAGAAAGGGCCCCTGATTGTCTTATGCGAAAACGTTGGGATTGAGACGGCTGGCCTAAAAGTGCTTGATTTGAAAGCCCGCTTGCTGCAGTATTATGTTGGTCATCCAGACGAAAAACCTACTGGGTTTGTTGAATATAGACGAGTAAATTGCCCCGAAAGCGACCCTAACAGACCTTTGACCCCTGAGCCTGACTTTGATGTCAGCATGTTCCGCGATGATGGCGACGATGAGACCGGTAACAAACTTTCGGGCAACGGATCTAAAGAGGACGTCTCCATAATCGTCTCCCTTCCCGATGGAACAAACATAACGGAAGAAGCCAAAACCAAAACTGGAACGTTGCCGAAATCGCCGGTAAAGGACGCCATTGACAAGTTCACAAAAATCGGAGAATCACAGGACAAACGTACGCCATCGAATTTCGGAAATTTAGGAAATTTAGGATCTTTACATGTACCTGCTTCTAGCCGAGTCGGACACACCTTCGGTTCGCAAGGTCAATTAGGACAAGGGTTTGTGACCTCGAATATGGGCCAGGGAACCGGACAAACTTGGATCCCAGGATATCCACCACCTCCGTTTCCACCTCGGCACGTTCCCGGACAATATGCCCCCTATGAAGCCCTCACTCAACCAATCCAGCCAGGACCTGCTACCGATCCGCTTAAAAATTTTGCAGCCGAATTGCAAACCGCGTTAGTCAACGCCGCTAAAGCTCTCGCCTCTCAACCGCGACCGCGTTCGCGACATCGATCGAATTCGAATTCTTCCGATTCCGACGCCGAATCACGAAAGCCGCGCAACAAATCGTTACGCGCATTTTTAAAAGACTGTCGCGAACGGAATTTAATTTTTTCAGGTTCCTCCAGGGAACAGATTAAAGAATACCTGATAAAACTGGAGGACCTGAAAAAACTATATCCATTCCCGGACGACGAGATCGTATTGGTCTTGCCATATATCTTGTCGGGAAAAGCGGCAATATATTGGAAAGCCCATAAGGATGAAGTCAAGTCTTGGTCGGACGCGAAAGATCGCTTAAAAACCGCTTTTAAATTTTACCTCCCCGTTAATCAGCAAATGGCGGATATTTACTCTCGAACACAGATGCCGGGTGAACGAATCGATTATTTCATTGCCTTAATTAAAGCAATGAATAAAAAATTGCCGAATCCTTTAACAGATTTAGAGCTTTTTAATATAATACGGGATAATCTCCATGCGGATTATCTGGATATGATCCGCGGATACCGAATTAAAAATCTCGAGGATCTCGCGGATACTTGTCGTACTGAAGAGGAGTTGCTGGCAAAAGAAAAAAATTATTTGCCTCCTCCGAGTAGGTTAATTCAGCCTTTCCCTGAATATTTCGACTCAAGGCGTGAGAGGTATCGCGATTATGATCGTTATAGGGATTCGTCTGTGTCTCGCGAACGCAACCGTTATCGCGACCGATACCGAGACTCAACACCTTATCCACGATCAAACCGATCTCGGGAGCGTTATCGTCGCCGAGATCTGTCGCGTTCTAGCGACGATGATCAGGATTTATCCCGCCCTCGCGAGCGCTCGTCGCGAAACTGGGACAGAAATCGTTCCCGCGATAGCAGTCGCTACAGAGATTCGTCATACTCACGAGATTATAATCGAAATTCGTCTCGTTCTCGCGAGCGTTCATCGCGTGATAGAGAGCGAGGACGCGATCGCGACCGAAATCGTAGTCGTGACCGAAATTGGGATCGTGACCGAAATCGTAGTCGCGACCGAAAGTGGGATCGTGACCGAATCCGTAGCAGTGATCGCGACAAGGATCGTGACCGAAACAAGGATCGTGACCGAAATTGGGATCGCGACCGAAACCGTAGTCGTGATCGTGATAAGGATCGTGACCGAAATAGGAACCGTGATAAAACTTCACGTGACCGGGAACGTATGCCTTCGCGAGATAAGGAAAGCGAACCCAGATATCGCAGTGGTTCCGACCGTGACCGTTCTTCGTCCCCGTCCAGGAGACGGACGTCGTTTTCGACGGACACAATAAAACAGGGAAACTAAACGTTGAGGCGGATGAACAATCAGGTCTCCTCCTTAATGTTGAAGAAATCCTGACTTTAGACAAACCGGACGGCGATGATTTGTTGGAGGACAGCGATGATTCGTCAGAGGACGACGAAAGTGGCTATGAAACGGACATCGCTCTGGAGGAAGAGCTCACCTTATCGAACGAAGTTGCGATACGAATGCACGTCGACGTTAACGTTCTGAAAAAGGATCATCCGTTTTCCGTCGACACGTGTGCGTCGCACACCCTCATGAATTACGACCAAGCTAAAGAACTTCTAGAAAAGAATAATATTCCTATCCGTCCTTGTAAGCGCCGTGTTACCTATGCTGACGGAAGAAAGGCTCCCATCGAAGGTGTGGCTGACCTTGAACTAACGATCAACCGGCATCGTTGGAAAGGACCTGTTTATTTAATTAAGGGTTTGTTCAGCACAGGTGTTCTTGGCCTGAACACGATGCATGATCTAGACATCAGCATTAGGGTTCGTGAAGGATGTCTCGAATTCCCGGACAGCATCATGAAGGTCACCAAAATTTATGCCAGGAGGATTAGGGTGGAAGCTTCGCAACTAGAAGAGTTATCCGAGAACGCCAAATTCAAACCAACGGCCAAGGAACAAAAGATTTTCGACAAGTTTATGGCTAGGATAAAATATAAATTTAGTCAGCTGCGTGGCAGTTCGAAAGTTGCTCGACATAAAATATATCTGAAGCCTGGAACGATCCCAGTGAAACAACGAGCCTATCCAATGTCTCCTGCGAAAAGGAACATCGCCCACGAGAAAGTCGACGAACTCTTATCCAAAGGCCAAATTCGCGAATCTACCAGTGCCTGGAGTTCACCGATCCTTCTGGTCCAAAAGAAGAAAGGAGGGTACCGACTTTGCGTCGACTACCGATTGCTCAATCGTTCCACTGTACCGAACGCGTACCCGTTGCCGCGCATGCGCGAGATCTTCAGTCAATTAAAATCGGCGTATTACATCAGCTGCTTAGATCTAGACCAAGGATATTATAATTTGGAGATGGATCCCGACAGCATAGAATGTACTGCTTTTACTGTCCCAGGCAAAGGCTTATACGAATTTTGCGTCATGCCGTTCGGGCTTTGCAATGCTCCAGGAACCTTCCAATCGGCGATGGATACCGTTTTGAGGTCGGTCTTAGGAAAATACGTCTTCGTCTACCTCGATGACATCATAATTTTTAGCAAGACGTTTGGCGAACATATGAATCATCTAAAGAAAGTTTTTAAACTCCTAAGGAAGGCCAATTTTCGAATTAACTGGTCCAAATGCCAATTCCTCCGTTCACACGTGGAGTACTTAGGACACGTCATAGGCCAAGGGGAAATCCGAGTCGTTAAAAGTAAAGTCGAAGCAGTACTGAAAATGCAGCCTCCAAAAACTCGGAAAGAAGTTCGCCAATTCCTCGGCTTGGTTAATTGGTACCGCGGCTTCATTCCAAATTGTGCCCACGTGGCCAAGCCTTTAACTGAGCTCCTGGAAAAGTCAGCAAAACTTGAGTGGAAGGAAGAACAGCAGATCGCGTTTGATCACCTTAAGAAATGCTTAACAGAGGCCCCAGTTTTAGTTTGCCCGGATTTTTCGCTCCCTTTTGAAATCCATGTTGATGCGTCTGGGATCGGAACTGGAGCCGTTCTTATCCAAAAGCAACGTCCTCGAAAGGAGCAAGTGATAGCATATTCCTCCAGGACTCTATCCAAACGCGAACGCGATTGGGACACCACGCAGCGCGAACTGCTCGCCATAATTCATGGGATCGAAGCGTTCCGTGAATTTGTCGATGGCACAGCGTTTACGGTTGTGTCCGATCACGCTCCACTTCAGTGGTTGCACAATTTGAAGAACCCAACGGGTCGATTAGCTCGTTGGATCGTTTTTCTGGCAATGTTTAATTTTACTGTAGTTCACAGGAAAGGGAAAGACATGGTGGTGCCCGACGCCTTAAGCCGAGCATCCTACCATAAAACTCCGCCTGATGATATCAGTGTGAATGCAATTGAATTGGACTTGCCAGAACGGCCATCCTTTGAGGACATAGAGGATCAGTGGTATAATGAGTTGAAAGTTAAGATTGCCGTTAATCCGGATTTATACCCGTCGTTTCGTGTTCGCGGTAATAAAATCTTTAAAAGGGTTCAGGACCGTGAATCGAAGCAGCTGGTGGAAAAATTAATTGTTCCATCCGATTATCAGCAATCGCTCTTAAGTCATTACCACGATTCTCCAGCCGGAAGTCATCTAGGCTCAAAGAAAACCTTCCTGAGTCTGCAGCGGAAGTACTATTGGCCAAACATGGAAATTTCGGTAAAGAAATTTGTCGCAAAGTGCCGTGTTTGCCAACAATATAAGGCCGCGAACCAGGCTCCAGAAGGCGAAATGGCTGATTACTGTCGGTCCTTTAAGCCGAGAATGGCTTACAGCCTAGATCTAATTGGCCCCCTCCCCCTCTCGACAAAACAGAACCGATTTATTGTAACAGCAGTGGACATCGCCAGTCGCTGGCTAGTTGCTCAGCCCGTTCGACGAGGCACGGCTAAGGCTGTATGGAAGTTCGTTCTGGAACACGTGATCTTGCAGTACGGTAAACCGGAGTTTATCCTTGCAGACAGTGGGTCGTGCTTCACCAGCAAGTTTTTCAAAAACAAGTGTAAGGAATTCGACATAGAATTAAGATTTACTCCCGTGTACAGCCCACAGACGAACCAAGTGGAGAGACACCATCGAAGCATCAACACATCTCTAGCTATCTTCGCACGTGACACGCACCGGACGTGGGATGAAAATCTCCCCTTCGTCATCTTCGTACTTCGGAATGCGGTGAGCGAAGCCACGGGGTATTCTCCAGCACGGCTAACATTTGGAGACAACCTGAGGATGCCTTACGAACTGACCACTGACACGGGCGATGGAGAACTCCAAGAATTCGATCCTGAAGCGTACGATAAGGAACTTGAAGACAAACAACTCCAAATGTACGAAAAGGCGATCGAATGCGTAAAGAGGGGCAAGGAAGCCAACGCGAGACGTTACAACCTCCGCCGTCGTCCGACGACGTTCCAAGTTAATGAACTGGTCTGGAAGTTAAATGATCGAAAGTCGGACAAGGCCAAATACATCACGGCAAAATTTCTGCCTCGTTATGTAGGACCATGTGTGGTCGCTGAAATTTTTTCCCCGTCCCAGGTGAGGTTGGAGACCTTGAATGGGAAAGATTTAGGCAGGTGGCATGTATCCCTTCTGAAGCATGTCATTTGAGCTTGTGTACTTGATTTTCCTTACTCGTAGGTCTTTCAAAACGGCTAAGTCTGTGATTTATTTTTCGTTCTCCCTAATATGACTTTTTTTCCTCTCTCCCGATTGTGACAATTCCCGATTTTGACGTATCCTGATTTATGAATCTTTTTTTTTCTCTTTCGATAAGACTTCGAAGGATTGAGGTTATAATCATTTTAATATTATCCTAGGTTTTTAGGTTTAATAATTTTTTTTAATTTTGGTAGATTTTGTTCCTACTTTTCTCCCAGGGAATTTTTCAAAAAAAAAATTCCTACGTAATTTTTTTTTTCCCGCAAGTAAGGGCGGATGTAACGGCTAAAAATACCCGTTCCTGTGTGTTTATTTTTTTTTTTCTAAACGTAACGGAAATCGATTTAAATGAAATCGATTTCGCGGCTTTTAGTTCGCTCGTTTTACGCCAGAGCTGACGACAGCGTGCGCGGTCTGGCGACACGACGATTTGATTCATCGACTGAGATCCGTTTGAAAAGGTGCGATTCGCCTTTTTCTTTTTTTAATTTATTCTAGACTGTTATTTTTTAATATGATTTTACAAGTTATCTCAAAACCGATGGGGGGCTAGGAGATATTCCACCCCCGAGGACGATTGGGTCGGCGGTTCCTTTTTTTTTATGGATTAATGGATTAATTTACTTTTTTACCCGTTTTTACGGTAAGGGATAATTTTACATTGGATGTGTTACTTGATATTTTTTATTTTATTGAACTTGCCTGAATTCTGAAAGCGATTTGTTATATTTCTATTTTTAGGGTTTTAGTTCTAGTTTTAGTTTCATCTTAAGTTTTGGTTTATGAAAAATATAATCAGGGCTGATTATTTATTACACGTGGTTATTCTTTTGACTTCACCTACCGCTATCCGGCATTGAAACGGCCCTAGGCACGTTTCAAAATAAAGGTTACACTCCACAGTGAGCAAAATCGAAAACTATTTTTTTTTTCTTTCTCCTTACATCAGATTGTGCGTATAATTTAGATATACAAAAAAAAATCAACTTCGTTGTTACTAAAATTGATTAATGCCGTCTGTTCGTTGAAAAAAATCGACGATGGTTTTATTCAATTCGATAGGTTTTTACACATCGATATAGTACTTTTTCCAATAAATTTAAACAGTCCAGAAAGCGAAAATTATATAATTCATGTTTTTGTGAAAAAAATTAACTTGTAGTGTACTAAAATGAGACTCACACGATTTTCTACTGACCGATAAATCGCGACGGTTTCATTGGATTCTCCGGGATTTTTAACGCCGCTAAAGACAGTTTCCGCCCAAAAACAATTTTTTTGAGGCAACAGGGCTTCCTTAAATTTAAAATTATGAAAAAAAAATCGAATTTTCAACACTAATATTATTTTCCTTTACATCAGACAAAAACAGGGATAGTTTTTTCGGTTTCTACGATCAAAAAAAAAACCAGAAAAAGACTCATTTTGAACCAAAAATAAATCCTGAAGGAGAGTGTCAGCGAATAAATGGCTCGCATCCTACCAGCCTATTTTCCTGCCTCTTCAAACGCGTTGAACGACCTCAAAACGTTCAGAAAAAAGGTCGGAGAAAATTTTTTCTGTCTTTTGGGACACCCTATTACTACTACTGCCAATTTGATGGGAAAAAAACAGCGCTATCCATTTTTTCAATATCCCATTTATATAGTCACCTAAAATAAAGAATACATCAATACTTGTTACTTAAAAAATAATTTTACCAGAGAAATGGAAAGTATATCGTTAGAAAAATAAGAGTAACAACTTTATTTAACAGTATTACCGTAGCATTAACAATGGGCGTCTGCAATATCGAAATATCAGATTTCTATCAAAGCTCTGACACATCATAAACGATAAGCGACAGAACTAACGAAAATATGTACATTTTTTTATGGCACTAACCTAGCACTAATGATAGACGCCAGCACTAACGAAAATATCGACTTTAAAATATGACACCAATCTAGCACTAACGATAGACGCCAGCACTAACGAAAATATACACTTTAAATTATGGCACCAACCTAGCACTAACGTTAGACGTCAGCACTAACGAAAATATCAACTTTAAAATATGGCACCAACCTAGCATTAACGATAGACGCCAGCAATAACGAAAATACCGACTTTATTTGACGGCACCTACCTAGCACTAACGATAGAAGCCAGCACTAACAAAAATATACACTTTAAATTATGGCACCAACCTAGCACTAACGAAAATATCGACTTTAAAATATGGCACCAACCTAGCACTAACGATAGACGCCAGCACTAACGAAAATATGTACATTTTTTTATGGCACTAACCTAGCACTAATGATAGACGCCAGCACTAACGAAAATATCGACTTTAAAATATGACACCAATCTAGCACTAACGATAGACGCCAGCTCTAACGAAAATATACACTTTAAATTATGGCACCAACTTAGCACTAACAGTAGACGCCAGCACTAACGAAAATATAAACTTTAAATTATGGCACCAACCTAGCACTAACGATAGAAGCCAGCACTAACGAAAATACCGACTTTATTTGATGACACCTACCTAGCACTAACGGCAGAAGCCAGCACTAACGAAAATATACACTTTAAATTATGGCACCAACCTAGCACTAACGATAGACGCCAGCACTAACGAATATATCGACTTTAAAATATGGCACCTACCTAGCACTAACGGCAGAAGCCAGCACTAACGAAAATATAGACTTTAAAATATGGCACCTACGTAGCACTAACGATAGGCGCCAGCACTAACGAAAATATTGACTTTAAAATAAGGCACCTACCTAGCACTAACGACAGAAGCCAGCAGTAACGAAAATATGGACTTTAAAATATGGCACCAACCTAGCACTAACGATAGAAGCCAGCACTAACGAAAATATACACTTTAAATTATGGCACCTACTTAGCACTAACGATAGACGCCAGCACTAACGAAAATATCAACTTTAAAATAGGGCACCTACCTAGCACTAACGATAGAAGCCAGCACTAACGAAAATATCAACTTTAAAATATGGCACCTACCTAGCACTAACGATAGAAGCCAGCTCTAACGAAAATATTGACTTTAAAATATGGCACCTACTTAGCACTAACAGCAGAAGCCAGCACTTACGAAAATATGGACTTTAAAATATGGCACCAACCTAGCACTAACGATAGAAGCCAGCACTAACGAAAATATCGACTTTAAAATATGGCACCAACTTAGCACTAACGTTAGACGCCAGCACTAACGAAAATATCGACTTTAAAATATGACACCAATCTAGCACTAACGATAGACGCCAGCACTAACGAAAATATACACTTTAAATTATGGCACCAACCTAGCACTAACGTTAGACGTCAGCACTAACGAAAATATCAACTTTAAAATATGGCACCAACCTAGCATTAACGATAGACGCCAGCAATAACGAAAATACCGACTTTATTTGACGGCACCTACCTAGCACTAACGATAGAAGCCAGCACTAACAAAAATATACACTTTAAATTATGGCACCAACCTAGCACTAACGATAGACGCCAGCACTAACGAAAATATCGACTTTAAAATATGGCACCAACCTAGCACTAACGATAGACGCCAGCACTAACGAAAATATGTACATTTTTTTATGGCACTAACCTAGCACTAATGATAGACGCCAGCACTAACGAAAATATCGACTTTAAAATATGACACCAATCTAGCACTAACGATAGACGCCAGCTCTAACGAAAATATACACTTTAAATTATGGCACCAACTTAGCACTAACAGTAGACGCCAGCACTAACGAAAATATAAACTTTAAATTATGGCACCAACCTAGCACTAACGATAGAAGCCAGCACTAACGAAAATACCGACTTTATTTGATGACACCTACCTAGCACTAACGGCAGAAGCCAGCACTAACGAAAATATACACTTTAAATTATGGCACCAACCTAGCACTAACGATAGACGCCAGCACTAACGAATATATCGACTTTAAAATATGGCACCTACCTAGCACTAACGGCAGAAGCCAGCACTAACGAAAATATAGACTTTAAAATATGGCACCTACGTAGCACTAACGATAGGCGCCAGCACTAACGAAAATATTGACTTTAAAATAAGGCACCTACCTAGCACTAACGACAGAAGCCAGCAGTAACGAAAATATACACTTTAAATTATGGCACCTACTTAGCACTAACGATAGACGCCAGCACTAACGAAAATATCAACTTTAAAATAGGGCACCTACCTAGCACTAACGATAGACGCCAGCACTAACGAAAATATCAACTTTAAAATAGGGCACCTACCTAGCACTAACGATAGAAGCCAGCACTAACGAAAATATCAACTTTAAAATATGGCACCTACCTAGCACTAACGATAGAAGCCAGCTCTAACGAAAATATTGACTTTAAAATATGGCACCTACTTAGCACTAACAGCAGAAGCCAGCACTTACGAAAATATGGACTTTAAAATATGGCACCAACCTAGCACTAACGATAGAAGCCAGCACTAACGAAAATATCGACTTTAAAATATGGCACCAACTTAGCACTAACGTTAGACGCCAGCACTAACGAAAATATCAACTTTAAAATAGGGCACCTACCTAGCACTAACGATAGAAGCCAGCACTAACGAAAATATCAACTTTAAAATATGGCACCTACCTAGCACTAACGATAGAAGCCAGCTCTAACGAAAATATACACTTTAAATTATGGCACCAACCTAGCACTAACGGTAGACGCCAGCACTAACGAAAATATAAACTTTAAATTATGGCACCAACCTAGCACTAACGATAGAAGCCAGCACTAACGAAAATACCGACTTTATTTTATGGCACCTACCTAGCACTAACGATAGAAGCCAGCACTAACGAAAATATACACTTTAAATTATGGCACCTACTTAGCACTAACGATAGACGCCAGCACTATCGAAAATATTGACTTTAAAATATGGCACGTACCTAGCACTAACGATAGACGCCATCACTAACGAAAATTTGGACTTTAAAATATGGCACCAACCTAGCACTAACGACAGAAGCCAGCGCTAACGAAAATATGGACTTTAAAATATGGCACGTACCTAGCACTAACGAAAATTTGGATTTTAAAATATGGCACCAACCTAGCACTAATGACAGAAGCCAGCGCTAACGAAAATATGGACTTTAAATATGGCACGTACCTAGCACTAACGATAGACGCCAGCACTAACGAAAATACCGACTTTATTTGATGGCACCTACCTAGCACTAACGATAGAAGCCAGCACTAACGAAAATATACACTTTAAATTATGGCACCAACCTAGCACTAACGTAAGACGCCAGCACTAACGAAAATATCGACTTTAAAATATGGCACCTACCTAGCATTAACGGCAGAAGCCAGCACTAACGAATATATGGACTTTAAAATATGGCACCTACCTAGCACTAACGATAGGCGCCAGCACTAACGAAAATATTGACTTTAAAAAATGTCACCAACTTAGCACTAACGACAGAAGCCAGCACTTACGAAAATACCGACTTTATTTTATGGCCCCTACCTAGCACTAACGATAGAAGCCAGCACTAACGAAAATATACACTTTAAATTATGGCACCAACCTAGCACTAACGATAGACGCCAGCACTAACGAAAATATGTACATTTTTTATGTCACCAACCCAGCACTAACGTCAGAAGCCAGCACTAACGAAAATATGCACATTTTTTTATAGCACCGTACGTAGCACTAACGATAGGCGCCATCACTAACGAAAATTGGACTTTAAATTATGGCACCAACTTAGCACTAACGGCAGAAGACAGCGCTAAGGAAAATATGGACTTTAAAATATGACACGTGCCTAGCACTAACGATAGGCGCTAGCACTAACGAAAATATACACTTTAAATTATGGCACTAACGTTAGACGACAGCACTTACGGAAATATACATTTCAAATTATGGCACCAACCTAGCACTAACCATAGACGCCAGCACTAACGAAAATTCCGACTTTAAAACACGGCACCAACCTAGCACTAACGATAGGCGCCAGCACTAACGAAAATATTGACTTTAAAATATGGCACGTACCTAGCACTAACGATAGACGCCAGCACTAACGAAAATTTGGACTTTAAAATATGGCACCAACCTAGCACTAACGACAGAAGCCAGCGCTAACGAAAATATGGACTTTAAATATGGCACGTACCTAGCACTAACGATAGACGCCAGCACTAACGAAAATACCGACTTTATTTGATGGCACCTACCTAGCACTAACGATAGAAGCCAGCGCTAACGAAAATATGGACTTTAAATTAAGGCACCAACCTAGCACTAACGTAAGACGCCAGCACTAACGAAAATATCGACTTTAAAATATGGCACCTACCTAGCACTAACGGCAGAAGCCAGCACTAACGAATATATGGACTTTAAAATATGGCACCTACCTAGCACTAACGATAGGCGCCAGCACTAACGAAAATATTGACTTTAAAAAAATGGCACCAACCTAGCACTAACGACAGAAGCCAGCACTTACGAAAATATGACTTTAAAATATGGCACCTACTTAGCACTAACGATAGACGCCAGCACTATCGAAATTATGTACTTTTTTTATGGCACCAACCCGCACTAACGTCAGAAGCCAGCACTAACGAAAATATGCACATTTTTTTATAGCACCTACGTAGCACTAACGATAGGCGCCAGCACTAACGAAAATTTGGACTTTAAAATATGGCACCAACCCAGCACTAACGTCAGAAGCCAGCACTAACGAAAATATGTTAATTTTTTTATAGCACCTACGGAGCACTAACGATAGGCGCCAGCACTAATGAAAATTTGGACTTTAAATTATGGCACCTACTTAGCACTAACGATAGACGCCAGCACTATCTAAATTATGTACATTTTTTTATGGCACCAACCCAGCACTAACGACATTCGAGAGCACTAACGATAATACCGACATTTTGTCATAGCACTAACGCAGCACTGACGCAGCACTAACCCGACAACCTTAATTTGACTGCTCCAGTTGGTGATAAAAAAATGTTGTTGAAAATGACTTTCCCGGGTAGTTCAAGTGTTAGTGCTACATTAGTGCTCTTTGGCACTAATGTAGCACTAACGATTGAGATCGTTTGAGTTTTTTCTATTCATATATAAATATGTTATAATAGTAATATATGGGTATATGTGGGCGAAACTTACATTGTGATTAAAAGTGGCTTTCCGAAGGAGCACTAACGGAGCACTAACGATATGTGGTAGCACTAACGTAGCACTAACGTGAGGGTGAGGTGAAACGGGGATGGCGGGCTGGTCGAAGTTAGCCGCCAAAAGACTATCTCTAATAACTTTTTTCCTATCGCAGCACTAACGGAGCACTAACGGTATATAGTAGCACTAACGTAGCACTAACGATTGAGCATAGTCCCCGCCTGGCACTCCGACATGGTTGTGCCAACTTCGCGGACACTTCCGATTCCGATCCCATTTAACTTTTGAACCGATCGATTCAGATAGCGATTCCGATTCCATTTTAAATCTTAACTGCACCGCAGCCCTGATTGACATCAAAATAAGAAAACGAACAAAAGAAAAAAGATTTTGCAAAACACATGATCCATATTCTTAAAAAAAGTTCGCGCTTTTTTTTATTGCAAAAATTTCTTCGATCGGAAAACAAGAAAAAAATAATTGGATCGGAAACAAGTGCAAAAAAAACTGGACCGTGGGTAGACAAGATAGGACATAGCCGATCAGTAATTAACAGAACGGATATAATCAAGGATCAAGTTGTGAGGATCAATCATATTAACAGTTATCACCAGTCATCCATCCATTCATTCATTCATATCTCTCCATTCATTTCTTCCCGTTCATTCATTAGGCAATTTTTATTCAAAATAGCCTATCCCGAATGAAATATTAACCAGAATTAGGTGGGGACAAATACGAACCAATACCTCGCAGAAAATTAACTATGGAAACATATTCATGTTGGCCATGGTGATAACTTCACACATTACAAGTATCTCGTGAATATCATGAGGACGAGTTGCACCAATAAACTCCCACGATATAATCTTCTTCAATGTCCAATTCTTCTTTCCAGTAACACTTTTTTTTTTTCAAAGCAAAAACATATAAAAAACACTGCACAAAAACTGGATTGGAGGTATTAAAAGCAAGTCCATTAATTTTGTGTCTGCATAAATTATGCATTTCCGAATGCGAAAAAAAAAAAAAAAATTAGCTTGAGAAGAGTCCAAATTTTATTTGAAAGAAGCAAATTAAATACTTCAAATGTCGGTGCAACCAACCACAAACTCACACATTTTTGCCGGTACACCACCTGGATACGATAATAACCCAGCCAAGGCAACGATCAACATGCAAGGTTTTTGAGTCTTCTTCAACTTGTACAATACGGCCTTTAGTTCGTGGGTCAACAAGCTAATTGCAAGCACACATCTTTTTAGTTTACGGTGTTAAGTGAGTGGACTGTGAAAGTGTTGATAATTCGAAAGGGAAGACAGAAAAAAAAAAAAAAAAAAAAAAAAAAAAAAAGGAATGGAAACGATCTAATTTATTACATCGAAAAATAAAATCTTTCGAACACGAAAAAAAACAGGTACCAGTTTATAGATGATTCACAGAAAATGATTACACTGATGAGTAAGAAAAAAATGCTGTTTTTGCCGAACGTTTGTAAATATTCGAGTGCATAACATGGGTGTCTGGTTGTCAATTTTGGTGAGTAAAAAGCTTTTTCGAAAAAAATTTAAGTAAGTCACACAATGAAAATAAATTTCCATTAAAAGAAAAAAATATATATATATTGTTCATTGTTTGCAAGAAATTCTCATTCAAATGATTATCCAGTATATGTTCAGAAGATACAAACTGGATGACCTCCCTATCGACGTAATCCGTTTGACGGTTTGGGATATAAAATTTACATACCGGGTTTTTTTTATCTAAATATGTACGCTCAAAGTTTTGGACAGCTCGAATTCATTCAAATTTTAATGATGGGAGCTGAAAGAAAAAAAAATGTATATCAAGCGTAGGGGTCAGCTCAAATGCTAAGAAAAAAAAAAAAAAAAAAAAAAAAAAATGGTCTTCTACACAAATTGTGATCTATAATTTTTGCATAAATCACTGAATCGCTTGAAATCGGGTTTCGGATATTTGATATTTCTTTATGAATATAAATTATTTTATATTTATTGTACGTCAAGTTCTTATGCATTCCGTGCAAAAATTATGCGATTAGTAGATGAGTTTTAATATGAAAAAAAAAAAAGGTATGGTAGATTATTACTTGATTGTGAGTTTGATTTGTTGAGTTGTTGATAAATGGAAGGGTATGCAGTTTTTTGTTTAAAAAAAAATAGCAGAAAAAAGGGAGTAGGTATCCACTTTAAAAAATTCATAACCGTAACTTTGATGAGATTTTCAATAATTTATTTAGGTATTTTATCAAGCAATACTAAATTTCCTGCCTAACCCAAAAACAAAATTTAAGGATTTGCTGTTTTGCTATGTATTTTTAGCAGGCATAACTCACGAAGTTCAAACCTAAGCGAAATCCACGAAATGTCACTGCTCAAAGCTTTCATTACGTTCATCTTGAAATATGACAATTTCTTCAACTGTCCACCCACTGGCATTGAAAAAATGTAAAGAAAATAATGGAACGGGAAAGAGTTAGAAAATGTGCATACTTGTTTCGAATTGAATTTAAATACAGATTGAAAAAGAAGAACAGGTGGCAGGTGAAGGATATCCATCCATCTGGACGATTCGCATCTGATGAAATAAATCGAAACCGTTGTAGTTAGTATAATATCGAAAGTTCTCATCCAGGAATCATGTGTCTCATCATGTGAACCATCCCTCTCATCCAGGACTCCGTGCATCAAATTGCCGCCAGAGTCAGGGCTGCAATTCCGATTAATTTTTTGGTTAAGCTGTAAATCTTGTGGTATTTTATATAAAATACCACAAGATGTACAGCTTAACCAATTTTTTTATTTGGAACCGGAGTCGAAATCGGAATCTGCTATTTCAAAAGTGATTGGAATCGGAATCGGAATTCGTGCTTTGAAGAAATAATCGGAATCGGGATCGGAATTTGCATCGAAAAAAATATTTTCGATTCAAATTGACTTAAAAAGCACGAAAATACCGTTATTACGGTAATCAATTTCGGTTTAAATTTGAATCGGATTTGGAATCTGAATCGTTAAAATATTTGTTAGTTGGAATCAAAATCGGAATCTGACATTTTTTCCCACCTTTCGGAATCCGAATTGCAGCCCTGCCACAAAACCAAATCGAGCTCAAAAAGATGGCGTTCGCTTTTAAAAAAAAATAAGACTATTGAAATCAGCCGTGTATAACTAGACACTGGCAAAAGGCAGCTTTGATTTCCAAAATTTTGTAATTTCATTAACGAATTCCTATCTCATTTTGGAACGTTAAAGTATTACGTAAGATTTTTAGGGGGGGGGGGGGGTCCGCATCCACCATCTTCGCCATAAGCTAAGTATTGCGAAATGTCTTACAACCGGGGGGGAGGGGGTCCAAAAACCCGGAAAAAAGTCTTACGTAAAACTTGAACGTTCCCTTTGACAATGAGCAGAAAGGAATAAGCATTAGCAGGTCTTAAGCAATTACCAGCGCCACAAACTAAAAATCACGCAGTATCTTAAAACTAATGTGACTCAGCTTTGAAAGAAGATTAAAACGATCAAGATATTTCGGTTTTCAGAACCAAAAATACTTATCAAATCAACTTAGCTTTAGAAAATTAAAGAAATTGTTATTTTTGACTAATTGTTTTAGCTGTTACTTTAGAGTTATTAGTTTGCTGAAAACAACTGTAATTTAACTTTTTAACATAAAAAAGGTGCTGAGTGCATTTTAGCATTTGATTCCCTACCATATTTCCTAATCCATTTTTCCTGAAAAAATAAATCCCTAATCCATTTTTCCTAAAAAAAAATAAATCCCTTATCCATTCTTCCTAAAAAAATAAAATTCTAATCCATTTATCCTAAAAAAATAAATCCTAAATCCTTAATCCATTTTGCCTAAAAAAATAAATCCCTAATCCATTTTTCCTAAAAAAAAAAAAAAAAAAAATTTCTAATCCATTTTTCCTGAAAAATAAATCCCCAATCCATTTTTCCTAAAAAAATAAATCCTTAATCCATTTTTCTTAAAAAATTAAATCCCTAATCCATTTTTCCTAAAAAAATAAATCCTTAATCCATTTTTCTTAAAAAATTAAATCCCTAATCCATTTTTCCTAAAAAAATAAATCCTTAATCCATTTTTCCTAAAAAAATTAAATCCCTATTCCATTTTTCTTAAAAAAATGAATCCCTAATCCATTTTTCCCAAAAATTTTTTTCGTAACTATTTTTCCCTAATTTTATATTTTCCTAAAATTTTTTGATTCATAAAATAAAATTTCCTAAAATTAATAGTTTTTCTTATTTTTTGAATCCGTAAACCCTTTTATACTGCATATTTTTATAGTTGTCCATTTTCTAGTTGTATTTTTATAGTGGTTTATTAAAAAAAGGATAAAAGAAAAACGAAAATTCGCAGCTTTGCCTAACCAATTATTACAAAAATTTTAGAAATTCAAAAAATCACAATAATATACATTTTTTTTAGGGAATTTTATTTTAGGAATCAAAAAATTTTAGGAAAATTTAAAATTAGGAGAAAAAATAGTTTGGAAAAAATTTTAGTAGCCAAAATTTTTAAGAGAAATGGATTAGGAATTTATTTTTTTAAGAAAAATTGGATCAGGAAAAATGGTCGGGAACGTTTGCGTTTATCAGCACGACCAGTCCCTAAATGAAATACAAGAAATTTTGATTAATCCAATTCGATCAAACCCACAGGTCCATTCTACACCAAGAACCAAGGACCGAAAAGTTGAAGTTGTTACACGAGCAAAACACAAAAGAAGTTAAAAGAAAAGAAAATGATTACAGAAAGTGTAAGCAGGATAATGATGAACTTCAGTTAGTTTTGTTGAATAGAACTTTGCGTTGAATTTAAGCTTTAGTAAAGAGCATGGAAACATTTCTTGCAGTAATATTGCACCTTGCACTTTTGAATTTGAAAAAAATAACAGCTGGAAAGTTTCAAAGGAAGATATTTTATTAATATAGTTTATAAGATTATCATACAACACTTCCGTCAGAAGTTTATAAGCAATCTAAGCTTACTTTAGGTAAAAAGGCAGCAATCCCTTCTTCCTATGTGTACTTGATTGGCGATTCCTGACATATCCTGAAACTCGCACCGATTTACAGAAAAAAACTCGGGGTTGTTTTGAAACCCCCAGCCCACCCAAGAATATTGTTGACAATCAAAAGCCTAAAAAAAAGTTCAGTAAAATCCGAAATGTAAATAAATAGTACTGCTACAATTTTTTTCCCTCCAAGTTCATCTTAATTCGATCTCAAAATCGTTCCGTTTCATTCGGATTCTACAGTTGACCGGCGGCATTGATGACAAATTTCACACTTAACATCATGATTATTTAGAATAATGAAATGATTTAAAAAGTAACGTGACTCATTCGGTTTTCTCTAAAATGGAAAACAACCAGGACGTACTTAATTTCGTTAAATCGATAAATAATTTCCCAATCGCTCCTGTTTATTTCTCACCTGAAAAGCAATTAAGATCTTTTTTTTTTTTTTAATTTTTAAACCAGGGTCGTCATTTGGTTAAAAGATGAAATTCGGAAGATTTTAGGACTACCTACACTCAAGGTACAACGTACTGTATATATAAATTGAGCCGTCTCATGAAATGACCATGTACCGATGCTATACAATTACGTAATTGTCATTAGCAACACTAACAAAACTCTCAGTTATCATCATCATCGTCTTGGCGTCATGATACTTCCGTTTCTAATTATTGCAGGGGAAAAACATTGTTTCCCAGCATCGCTCCCGAAAATTGAAATTCATGATTCACGTCTTTTGTGTTAATAAAGCTCAGATATGATTTACATGACGTGAAAGGAACCTACCGGAATGCAAGTGCACAAACCGGCTACTATAAAGCTATTAATACATTGTAAAATAAGATGGATGAATTTTTATTGATCAATGACAGGGTCAGCATGAGGTATCGATTAAAAAGTCATCACGCTCCTGACACGCTACAAGTTCTCCCCGAAAGAATAACAAAAGGAAAAAGAAAAAAAAAAAAAACCGAAGCGGCTTTTCCCAAATGGGTCCGTTTTCATCCTGTTTGATACACACGACCGCCCCGATTCGATCTCGAACACGTCCGATGAAAATTCCAACACTGTCATCCGGTTTGGAACTTCCATGACGTTCATTTTTTTTAAATACGGATTTTTCTATTGTTACAGATATTATGGACAGCACTGTCATTAGCATTAGGACTAGAAATTCGAGGAGAAATAATACGAGGAGTCCCATGTATAAAAAGGTTTCATCAGTTATTTTGCCCCACTGCGGGAAACAGTTACCCAATGTAAGTAGTGCATTTAAAGTATAGAAAATATTTAAAAAAAAAATTAAATCAAAGTAAACGAGAAATTATCAAAGTTACTGTATAAACACAGAGCCTTAACCTTGATTACAAACTATTGTGCAGCTAAGTTTAGAAGGCCGTTTACTCAATCCACGTCTTTTTATCTTTTATCAATCTCGTTCCTATAAATCAATTCGCGGGAAAAATTATCAAATATAAACAGCAAAAAGGAGTAATTTTTAAAATTATAACTCCGCCTTTCAATACGGGGTGTAAGTTATAATTTCTGACCCCCTACCAAGTTTTCATTGTTCAAAAGATCAGGAATTAATTAATTTAACTGATTTCCGTTATCCGAGGTAAAATAAAAAAAATAAAAAAAAAACTGGCAGACTTCTGCTGCAGAGGAGCTGTAGATCATCGGTCTTGTTTGTACGTCGTGCAGTCGCCTACTCCGTTTTGCCATATTATTTTTCATTAACGCCCTTGTGGTAGTTTAAAGTCCTCAGAAAAAAAAACTGCAAGTGAAAAAATAAAAGCTTTTGTCAACCTCTTTTATGGGTTGAATGAATTTAATGAATGAATGAATGAATTTAACTCAGTAGTTTGTACGTGAAAATTAAGAATGAACAGAACCAGTGAAGGGAAACGTTTTAAAATGTAGAATAAGTTGCTTACACTTCTGGGCTACAGCTCCACCACAAGTGACACATATCACAAAAGCTTCCCAGTACTTTTCCGACATTTTTTAATCAGTATCAGTCGAAAGTCTGTATTTTTCAAAAAAAAATTACATAAGACTTTTTCTAATTTAGTTGTATTGTTTTATATTATATTCAAGGGGCCCCTTAAGAAACCCCCAATTTTCCAAACGAATTGGTTTTCGGGTTTCATAAACGGCTTTGGAAAAACGCAATAACGAGTGTTTTTTTTCTTTCGGCAATGTTATATTTTTGGGTTTTTAAATTCGGCGATTTTAAATTTTGGGGGTTTTAAAATCGGCGATTTGAATATAGATTAATTAAGTAATTTTAAAACACTCAAAATAAATCTTGGAATTTTCACACCGCGGAATTTAACAAACCCGAATTTTAATAGCGCCGATTTTAAAAACCCCGAAATTTAAAATCGCCGATTTTAAAAACCACGAATTATAATACATATTGCCGATTTTAAAAACCCCGAAGTATAATATCGCCGAATTTAAAAACCAAAAAATACAAAATTGCCGAAAGAAAAAAAACAGTCATTATTGCGTTTTTCTAAATCTCGAAATTTATGAAACCCGAAAACCAATTCGGCGATTTTTAATTTCCGGTTTCAGAAAACGCGATATCGTTTTTCTGCGATGTCGCATTTTATAAAACCCGAAACTCGATTCGGTGTTTGGGAAATTCGGGGTTTCTTTATAGACCCAATGTCAAAACTGCTAATGCTTTTGAGCAAATAAAGCTCTGCCAGGCTTCCGGCTGAGGATAGCAAAAATTTCCCACAAAGCTAACGCAATTGTATGAAAATTTTTCATACAATCAAACCTTAATAACATTCCATGTATTTTCCGTAAGTTAAATACTGTTTTAATTGGAAAAGCTTTCCCATGGGAACATGACTACAATTAACTAATTTCAAGTACCTCTAACCTCTAAGGGCCAGAAGTGGAAAACTTCCATAAAACATGTCTCAATCAAATAAAATTTTCATTTTTCAGAGATCGAATAGAAAAATTCATAGACGACAACAAAGCCTTAATGAAGAGAATGTATGGAGAATTTCAAATGTCTACAGAATACGGCCCTCCGGCTAGGGAAATATATGAGAGCAAACGGAGGCATGTCAAACGTGAATCCGGGGACGAAAGTAAAAAAGACGGTCCGGATCCCATAACGGATCCAGATACCAAAAGTGATTCATATTTCGCTAAACATAGACAATCCCGACAGTCATTTAGTAATAATCAAAATAGTCAACACAGCGAAAGCGGGAGGTTAGTATTTTACAATAATTAAGTTATTTTCAATGCTTCGGTACCTGAACAAACAGGAAAAGTGGAAATTCAATTTCGTTTCAGATTTTCCTACCGATGAAGAAGATGACTCTTATTATTATGCTTAATTATTATTTGCGTATTGTCAAGAATTCCAAAGAAAAAAAAATAGTAATAATTTGAAACTACTTTTTTCAGAGTTGACGCTTGTGAATCTAAAGTAGAAATAGTCACGCCATATTGGGCATCAAATAGTGCCGGAAAAGTCCGAGCAATAGTTAATACGCAACATTTCGAGCAAGCCATACACCAAGAAGTGTGTTCGTAAGTATCGTCTAAGTATTTCTTGATATGAATTTGAAAAAGGTGTTGAAAGCAGGGGTTCGAACCCGATGCCGATGCAGATTCCATATTATTTATTTAACTCCCGATTCCGATTCCGGCACCGACATCCGATGCCGATGTCGATGTCGATTTCGGGTATTATGCCAGCATCGGCTTCGGCCAAAATTTTCAAGCTTCGAACCCCTCGCTGGAAGTTGTAAGACTAAAAACTTAATTAAATATTAATGGTTTTTTGCAAACCCCCCCCCCCCCCAAAAAAAAAAAAATTGAAATACATTGTAAGCTCTAATTTCAAACTGTTAAACTAGCTGGGGTATATATAAAAAAAGGGGCAAGCCAAGAGCGGTACTTTAGCTGCACTGTTTTTATAAGTATTTTTAAATGAACAAATTGTAAAGGTCCTTTGTTAATAGTTCTAAGAGGAAATGTCCGCTGATCATCTCAGTGAATTAATTGATCATATTTCAATACTGAAATATTGTGGATCGCATAAAATCATTTTTTCCTAAAATTGTTATGATAATGACCGATAACGGGACTATTTTGCATATGTTTTAGATTTGATTGAGTTTCATAATCACGTTTCATTATGTCCCTTAATTTTTTAAATGTAAAGTGCCTCTTTTTACGACTTGCATGATATCTAATTGTGAATTTAGAAAAGCTTATACACAGCTGAAAAACATCAGTCAAGTTCTCGGCAATTATTCCATTTCCTTTCCTTTTCCTTCATTAAAACCAGTTAGTTTTCTTATTTTACTGCCTACCTGCAATATACATAAAAAAGCAACATTATTTTTAATAAATACTAAAATGCAAAAAAAAAAAAAAAAAAAAAAAAAAAAGCAACACTTAAGTTTTAGGCATATAAAAGCACACAACGTTTAGCTTATGGCCTTATACCAATAGCTCCAATGGACAGGGGTCCGAATCCGATGTCGGTGCCGATTCCATATAATTTATTTAACCCCCGATTCCGATTCCAGCACCGACACCCGATGCCGATGCCGATTTCGGAAATAGAAAAAATCCAATGCCGATGCCAGCATCGGCCAAAAGTTTCAAGTTTCGGACCCCTGGCAATGGAAGTTCTGAACTATTGAGCTCTACCAGCTACACTGAAGTTAAAGTTCATATTTTCTTACCTTTTTTTTTCTTTTTTTATTTTCAGAAAAGTCCAAACAAAACGATGCATAAACGACTGCGGTTGCGAGCAAAAATATAAATGGCATCGTTTGCTAGCATACGATCCAGATAACGACTGCAAAGGGATTTTTATGGACTGGTTCCTTTTCCCGTCTTGCTGCGTTTGTAGATGTTCTCCGACATTTGGCACCAACAATAATTAGAAAATGAAATCTGGAAAAAAAAAAATCATGTACATAAATTAATTAATAAATTGCATGAAAAGTAAAAAGAATTAGATCGTTTAGTTTATTCGTTAATGATAAAAAAAAAAAAAAAAAATAATGAAAAAAACATATTGACTTTTATGATTATTAATATAAGATTCTCTCTCATACAAAATTGCTCAAGAATTGTAATTAATGTAATATTTATTCAATTATTACTTGTAGTACTAATAATGATAATAATAAAAAAGATTTTATAAAGTACGTCGAAATCAAAAGGAAAATTAAAAGATTACCAATCATATATTTCTGACATCTTTGAGAAAAAAAGTATGTCGGATTTCGACAGAATTTTTTATAGCATAATTTTGATTAGAAACTCTTAAATTTGTAATATCATCGAACGAACTAGTGTTTGAGTGTTTTTAATTTATATTTCATCGAACACAAAACCTCAAGAAATAGCATTTTAAAAAAAAGGAGAGAAGAATAATCCCCTATTTAGGAAAATAATTTTTTTAGTCGAAAAATGAGTTTAAAACTGTTAGCATTTAATCAATTGAATTTAGTTATTTTTTTCTTCTTTTAAATAAAATAATAAAGGATTTATTTTATATACAATGCAAGATTGTGTCTTTGAAAAATTTTATATAGTGTTCAGTGCGGTTTATGGAGGAGGGCCAGCTTCAAATGAAATTTAAAGATTTCAGTTTAAAAAAAATCATGAAAAATTTTGCCTGAAAAATGATTAGGTAACCGTGCTGTTAAAAATTAATTTCCGTCTAAACTTACGTTTCCTAATTCTTTTTTTCCGTGTAGGATTTAGGAAATCGTCAAACCGCACATATCGAAAAAATAACACTAATGATACTTCCCCGACCATTTTTTCTAATTCATTTTTCTTAAAAATTTGGGTTTTAAAATTTTTTTCGTTTATTTTTAATTTTCCTGAAATTTTTTGATTACTAAAATAAAATCCTAAAATGAATATTTTTCCTAATCTTTTGAATCCCTAACATTTTTGAAATAATTTATATTTACTAGGCAAAGCTGCGAATTTCGGTTTTTCATTTTATTCTTGATTTTTTAACAAACCACTATAAAAATACAACTATAAAATGAACTACTACAAAAATATACACCATAAAAAGGTTTAGAGATTGAAAAATTAAAAATATTAATTTTCGAAGATTTTATTTTAGGAATCAAAAAATTTTAGAAAAATTAAAAATTAGGAAAAAAAAAAAAATAGAAAAACATTTTTAGGAAAAATGGTAGGGAACTCTAATGACAAAGCCATCATGAAAAATAATTCGGAAAACAAAAATCCCGGAGGCAACGGCGCTTTGCAAAAAGACGAATGACAACAACAATGTCTTCCGACATAACATTAAGTTTATATTATGAATTCAGTATATGATGAAAGTAATATGTTATATAGTAGCATTATTGTGTTTAATTAACAAAGAAATCTCCTCCACTTCGATTAACATCGGCACAGTTTTATTTACGCCTTCAGATACCTCTAAAAACTGTTGGAGCGACTATGAGCTATCTTTATTAACCGCCAGAAGAATTATGCAAGGTTTGTTTATTTTTTATTTTCAAATTTTCTTTATGCTTGATCTGATATTTTTCAAACCGATTTACAGACGTTCTCCCCGAACCAAAAGCGATCGATTTCACTAATCCTAGTAAAATTATATGCATATTATTAGAATATTTCCAGTCATGTTACGATACGATCGGAAAAAATTCATGCGGCACTACGCAACGTATAATGTACTTAGCTTATTCCGATGCCCTTGGCGGTTATTTAAGAGCGTGTCTTTTACCAATAGTTAGAAGAGCTTTTTACGCAGGTAAAAAAAAAAAAAAAAAAAAAAAATTTAAATAAAAAAATGGAACAAATGAAAGCAATTCATTTCTTAATTTGCCAGGTCAAATATCATATTCAGATACAAAAAAAGTGTACCAGTTATACGACGACCTTAAAAGTTATTTAAAAACAACGGGAACGGGATGGTCGAAGCCGCAAGGTTCCTTTGGGATTAAATTCCCCGTTAAACCATTGAAAATTAGCAAAGCTGGAAACGAGCTTGCTTGTTCTCGATTATATTTAATTGGTAAATTCGAATTTATTTCTCTTTACATTTCAAAAAATAATCACAATTTTTTTTTAACCTAATTTTAGAAAAATGCGGTCCAAATTCTGGTTTCCCTGGAACGACTAGTTTAAAAGGCTACGAAAGTCTTAAAAAGAATTTACGAGATCAAATTCAAAAATTTCACGGGCTTTCAAAGAGCTCCGAAAAATTAAAGGAGACGAATAAAGAATCCAAACTTGTTCCCAATTCAAATAAGGCAACGTTGTTTATGAATAAGCTGACGGAAACGAGAAGAAAAATCCCGTTTGAATATGCAGGTTTAGATAATATAAAAATGAAACCTTTGAAAGAAAGCAAGCTAGCGGAAAGCAAAATTTCAAAAGCGAAAGAATCTGGGAATAAAGTTTCGCCGTTACAAACGAGACGTAAAAGAGACGACGATGATACCGATTGTGGCCAAGGTGCATCATTGAAGCTTCGAAAACATCTGCACGCAAAAACTAATCAATTATTTTTTTTAGAATGCCCTAAGACAGAAAAGCCCAATTCAGAATGTCAGGAATGCCCGCCTAGAAAATTGATAGTACCGCTACCAATGTTAGACGACTCGAAAAATCCTCATGCAATAGCTTTACCCTTTAAAAATCATCCATTAAGAAGTCTATTCAGTCGCAATTCTGCTTTTATAGTTCAGAGATATTACGTTACAGTTGTTAAATGCTTATGCAGTAAAGGCGGCAGCAGGAAGAATTTATTGAACTTCAACGCTCAGTTTTATTCCTGGATCTCCTCTGAGGTTTGAAAAAGTCAAGAACTCGGAGTTTTCTGCATTCGGAGTCAAGAGCTTTCGGTAGTACAAAGTCATATTCCCGAAAATTTTTAAATGTTTTACCTCAAGGTATCATTAGAATGCAGCCGAAAGCTCTCTATTCCGGTTTATAAGCCCAAAGTTTTCTCCGGAAAATTACTCCACTCCGGGTCCTTAAAAAGCAAATAAGAAAAATTTGTTTAAAAAAACATGCGAATTTTGAAATTACTACTCACCTTTTCCTTAATCTCAGATTTTCCCTCATCTCAGCGACGAAGAATGGTATCCTGCTTTTGGAGGGATTCTTCGAGTCATCGAAACCATTAAAATATCTGGTTATGATAGTGCTGGGAAAAAAGACGCTAACGTTAGAGATTCCGGTTATTTGTACGAAAAAGGCACGGAGGTTGAAGATTCAGATGCGACAAGAGCACAAGGTCAATGTGACAGGGGCGACAGCGAAGAGGACGATGATGAAATTACTTTGAACAAGCGATATTACATCATGGGATTAATTACGATTCCATTGATTTGGATTGGAGCTCTTATTTACTGTTGCTTAGTTTGCGCAGCTTGCAGGAGAAAGAAGAAAGATGACAGCTGCGAAGATTCCGACTCCGGTTCTGGTTTAAAAATTTTATTTATAATCAGGTAGGCCTACGTTCATTGAACTGCAAGCTTTCAAAAATTTTTGAAAATAAATAAATAACACAGTTTAACCGTAAATTAACAGTTCTTGCTGCAGATTTTTCCGAAATATGTTGCCGACGCGAGAAAAATGCCCTGAGAATAATAAGAACGGAGCAGTTAAATCTGAAAAAAGAAAAAGCCGAGATAAAACCCGTGATGAAAAAGATGATGAAAAAGATGACGAGAAAGATGATGAGAAAGATGATGAAAAAGATGACAAGAAAGGCAAAAAAGACAAAAAAGACAAAAATGGTAGAAATGACAGAAATGATAAAAATGACAGAAATGATAAAAACGACAAGAATGATAAAAATGGCAAAAACGTTAAAAACGGCAGAACTAGTAAAGATGAAAAACGAATATCGAAAGAATCAGAAAAAAGTAACCAAACGAAGCCGGGAAGTCCGACTCGTAGCATAGAGTAAGTAAAATGTGCAGTATATACTACAAAACTTCCGAAAAGCACTTACAACTATTAACATTAAACTCATTTATTCTAATATTCAAGTCAAAATGAAAAAGAACCAAGAAATAGTCTAGTAAGAAGTCATTCACGTTCTTCAACAAGTTTGAAAAATAACCAAAAAACTAGACTCGATGGTAGAGGTGATCACAAGCATCAATACAATGTCACTTTGGCTCCAGTTTGGCCGTATAAAAGTAAACCAGATGAAAAAGGTGAATCGATCCCAAAATCAAATGCTCAGAATCAGATTAAAACGTTGTGGAAAAAACCATCATCCCAGATGGGGAAAGATAATAGTGTGACAGAAGGTAAATTAGAAGTAGTCAAAAGTAATTTTGAATTGGATTTTTCTGATAACTTTCAATTTAAACCAGGATTAACTAGTGATCCAAACGAAGAAATTATTCCTAAATGTATTAAAAAAACCACTACTACAGTAGAAGCAGAGGAATCAACATGCAGTAGCTCAGAAGGTATAAAATAATATTTATTCTGCAGACTATTTGAAAAAAATCCAAATTTTCTCCATTACGAATTTTTAATTGTTGCATACACATAGCCTCTCTCAAAACATTCTCATTTTTATTTTTAGCAGAAGGACGAAAAGTCTACTATGTTGAAAAATCCCCCAATGCAGTTGAATATAATCGTGCATGCCCATATTCCCAGAAAAATAGTTCTGGAACAAGTACCAACACACAGGTAATTTTAATAAGTACATTTTTAAATACAACAACACTATAAATTTTTCTGATTTTTCTTTTAAAGGTAAAAAGCGAATTTAGTTCTACTGCAGTTGACTTATTTGATCACATTGTAGCATGCCATAATACTTTTACTAAAGCTTCAGGCAATACTTACACACAGGTAAAAATCTAAGTCTTCCAATGCCTCAGACTGTGACAATGAGATCTCGAATAGATCTGCAGATATCCCAAATTTTTCCTGTTTTAGGATACTGATAGTGAATCTGAGAGCGAAAGAGGACCCACATCATCCAGTGACAGCGCAAATTCAACAACAACCGACCAAAAATCTATTCCACGTCAAAAATAAACAAGAAGTTACCGGTTTAAAAAACTCACTGCCGACTAGATTTTGTCGTGGCATGTTTTTAAATGTCCGGCTCAATAGAACAGCTTACTAGCGGTTCTGCAAATGGCGGATTTTTTAACTTAAAAAGCGAAAGAAAAGACTGAAATCATACACACAAACAACGGTCAATGTGTATTTTTTCAGTTACGGCTTTTATCGAAGATAAACTGTAAAATTCGTGATATAAACTTCAGTTTTTGGAAATTTACAATATTTTATGTTATTAATTTTCTTACGAATAGATATATTACCAAAATTTCAAAATTTGATCCGTTTAAATGATTTTTTTTACGCGCGCTTTTTTCAGTTTTTATATATTTGTCAAGTTGGAGTTCCCGTTGTTGTTTATTATGGGAGATTTTCTGTAAAGTTTCATTTTTTTTCCGCCTAGAGTGCGACACATACGCAAAGGACCAGCAAAGTCATGTTGACATATGCATACGGCATAAGCAATTTTTAATCAGTTTTTTGTCTTTTTTGGAGTTTTTCGGTACATTTTTACGTTAATTTACAGTAAATAAACGACAAAATGGAAAAAGCGGGAAAAAGGAAAGGTCTGTGGCAACGAAACAAAGTGAAAATCGTTTTATTTTAAAATCGATTAATTTTCTTACATTTAAAAAAGGATTTAAAATAAAAATTAAAACCAATAATTTAACATTAATTTTTTATTGCATTCATCGTTTATATAGGTACATGCTTTTGTGATCAAAAGCAAGTCCCAATCTGAAATTTTCCACTGGAGCAGCTGGGTTGTTTCAATCGATTGTGACGCTTCAAAGAATAATGAATATTTATCTTTAAAATAATCCCTGGTGATTTCAGTGTTTGATTTTGGCTCTACCCATGTTTTATCAGAAGGTTCAATCAAGTTCCAAGCATATACAAACATTTCTGAGCATCTATCTTTAATAATATCCATCAGCTTCATCAACCTGATTGTGTTGCAGTATTCCTTGTCGAGGGCGAGCGGTAGGCCATTTGGTAAGACTCTCGATTCGCACGCGGAAGGTCCGCGGTCGAGTCAAGTTTATACCATGCATTCACCTCTTGATTCTTGTTATGAGATCAATGTGAAATCATATTGTGATGTCCTACACGGTTCGGAACCCGTGTCTAAATATAGTAGGTCCCTCTCATCGCCCATTATGAGAGCGGTAGTTCTTGCGGTCTAAAAATAAAAAATGGAATGTATTGGGCTAGGCCGTAAGACTACCTCCCCTTAAGCTTCATTGCAGAGAAGGGTAGGCTTTATCTTTATCTTAGTATTCCTTGTCGTCTTTAATGACATTTTTTATAATCTCTTTATAATCCATAAGGATAAGGATTGTTTTATTTTAAAATAAATCTTAAAAAAAAGTCCAAAAGTCCAAACACTGCTGCTTAAAAATTCACTTTCCGAAAATCTTAAAAAAAAGTCCAAAAGTCCAAACACTGCTACTTAAAAATTCACTTTCCGAAAATCTTAAAAACTAGATTTTACTTCAATTTTTATGTGATGACTGGCCCAAACTTACCAAACCATCAAACTATACATGGATATAAGTACAAGTATATGCAAGTACAAACAAATTTTGCCAGGTCCAGGGGCCTTGGGGAGGTTAATTTTAAATAAATTAAGAGCTTTGGAAAAAATTTTATTAAAAACAATAAGTTACAAGTACAAAATACTACTAAAAATAATATAAAATTAAATACAAGTTTAAGAGAGAAAAAAATTTTCAGTTTGACTCCTTCAACTTCCAGAATTCGAACCTGGATCTTCTGATTTGCTGGATGGAAGCTGTACCTTTAAGCTACGTCTCTTAGTGGACGTCACAAAGAACATTTCACTCTCTTATACTTGTGACTCAATAACCAAAGCAGCTATCGAACCCCCCCTTTTTTTGTGACATATCGGTGCACGTAAAAACACCGGAACGATTTCGCCTTTACGAGCCAATTTTCTTAATTTCTTTTTTTAATTTTTAATCAGAAATATCCCTTTTCCTTAAATGTTTAATATTGCTAGAAGGCCAATTTTTTTTTTCTTTTATATTTTTTATCCATTTTAAAAAAATCGCCTTCTAGCGATATTAAAGAGTTAAGGAAAAGGGATTTTTCCGATTAAAAATCAAAAAAATTAATCAGGTGTGAAGAATAAGCGGTCGGAAAACAACGGAGGGCATTTTTAAAGTTTGGCTGTCGTCGCAAGCCTGTTTAATCCAAGCGTGACGCTAACTATGTGTACGGTCGAATTCAGTCATTCATAACATTGTAACAAGCGGCCGGGAGGATAAGATACACGGTCGTACGTTGTTTGCCACTACATATGAGGTTAGAAGTTCGAATTCAACTTTGGTGTATTTTTTTTTTTTTAAATGTTGTATACATTGTCTAGATTTTTTAATACATAATTTATTTTTTTGAAATAAGTTTTCCAAAGCGAGTTTAAATATTTAAAGGCCCAGATTTATAAAGAAAACGAGCTTTATAACTGAAGAGGCAAACTTTTTTTTTTAAAAACAATTTTTTTGAGTGGCAGGATTGAAAGCTAATTCTGGACAGACAGAGATTCTGGAGTCAGGGTTCCATTTCTAAGTTGAAGAAGGAGGTGGGCAGGGGTCATCCGAAGGTTGGAAACCTTGGTCGATGCCGATCATCGGCATTTTGATTTCACAAGAAACATGGCAGCTGGTAAAATGGTGCCTGCATGATCCATAGAATGATATTTTCGAAAACGTCTAGAATGGCTCTAGGATTTTTTTCTACTCAGTAGACAATCGAAGTGGCATCGACTACATCCGATGCCTCGAATATAACCGATGCTTGGTGGCATCGGTATCGGCGGTCGGTGCCGGAATTGGAATCCGGAGTTAAATAAATGATCGAGAATCGACGTCGGCGTCGGCCTAGACTAGAAATTTCAGCCGGCCGCAGTCGGCATCCACATCGGATTCGGATCCGTGGAGGTGCAGAAAGGACGAAAATGCCCGACCAGTCAGGGTTAGAATGTTTAATCTTTTTTTTTTTTTTTTTTTTTTTTTTTTGGAAAACAAAATATTTTGAAAGGGGACAATTTTAAAAGACGATTTTATTGCATTTTTTTTAATTATTGACGGCATTATTTATAAACATCGGACAAATAAAAAGATTCATTAAAAAAAATAGATGAAAATAAAAAATAAAAAATTAACCCATCAGCATTAAATTTTTCCTTGTTTAAAATTTAACGATCCAATCGGCTTATATTAAAGGTTTCCTTTAACACAAGACTTTTCTTTCTTTTTGTCGTAAGTGACCCTCTAGAAAAGATTCGGAATACAGGAACTTGAAGTTTAGCAATCGTCTTCGATGCTGTCGTTTCTCAATAATTTGACCTGCTTCTCAGCAGAAATTTAAATAGATATTTTCATTGCATTGCAATGTATTTATTATTTAGTTACTTTATTCGGGTTGTACTTTTCTTATTTCTTTGTTCAGTTTTTGGTTTTAAAAACATTAAAAATCATCCCTCGGACTTAATTACTATCTTTCGGTTATTATAGTCGAACATAATTTTTTCGGTCATTATGGAAGCAACCGTAGGGAAAGAAGGGCCTAATCAGTGCAACAACCGTAAAATTTATCTGCAAATTTTAATTCACATTTCAAAATGTGATTTGCCAGAAGCGGATATGCTGGCGTCGTTTTTAAGAAATGCAAAAAAAAAAAAAAAAATAAAAATAAATAAATAAATAAATAAATAAATAAAATTCATGAATTTTATAACATTAAATTGGCTTCAGAAGTTGAAGCAACGCATGTAAAAACTTTTTTAAAGTTTAGTGGCAATCGAAAAAAACATTAACGTTTTATTTACTGAGACTGTTGACAGAGACCACTTAGTCGACTTAATGGACAAAATGAATATTTATATGGGCAATATTTGTTTTTGCTTACCGGGACTACGAGGGGCTTGCCTTCTTGATGGCATTGTTATTTTTAGTGGTAAAGTAGCAGATCGTGAGGATTGTGAATTGATAAGGGAGGCCGATTTAGCAACCTTATCGATTCATGAGGCATTGCATTTTATTCTTCGATGCATAGCAAAGGACTTCAACATGTCCTCTCCCTTTAAAAGTTCTGATTCTGTGAGGAAAGATGCTGAATGCTGTACACCCAGCATCAAATTTGGAAATGGGGCGGCAGATCGAATATGATTTGTTTCACGGGTGTTTTTTTTTTTTTTTTTTTATTATATTCAATTAACTGCTTACGCAGGTCTTTTTTCTGTATTCTACTAACTGCTTGCGCAGGTCTATTTGTATTCTATTAACTGCTTGCGCAGGTCAGGGACTTTTTCTTTACTGGCATGCGACAACCAACTCGTACAGTGAGGTTAAGATGACTGCATTTGTAAGTTCCCGCCATCCCCGCCAGAGGGGAAGAGTGTCGGTGCGGTCACCCATCCAGAAGCTGGCCCGCATCAATGCTGCTTAACTGCATTGATAGCCAAACCGCTACATGTACAAGTCACCACTCCGACCCCTTAGGTGTTCGGCCAGATTGGGTTGACTCAGAGCCCGGCGCAGCCGAAGAGTTTTTAAAGCGGCTTAAAAACCCAGAAACGACACTGCCTATAATAGAAAAAGAAGAATATGATAATTTACGTTTAATCACTCAAGTTGATGTCTCAACATCATTTGCATGTGATTATGTGTTTGAACCAAACCTCTGTTAAGGGGGTAGTTCAAAAAATGATTGTTATTTAAAATTGTATGAGACTTACTGTATATATCTGAAAGTATAAGAAGGGAAGAGAAAAAAAAAATTCAAGAATTCTTTCATATAATGTCGGCAACGTTCTAGTAAGAATCTTTATATTTTTTTAGGTACCGGTACTGTTATTTAAATTGTTTTATTTTTTTATTAAAACAAAGATTGTTATACTTAAAAATTTCTTAAGACTGCATTTTTTACTACCTCATATAGGCCTGTGCCCACGGTAAAAAATTTTATGTTTACCTGTCAAAAATAGGCTGCACAATTTTTATGTTAAAAAAAATAGAATGTAATTGTCCAGTCTATTCTAAGGGATTTAATAAATTTAGCGAAAGCCGGCTTTTGATTATTATTTTCTGAAAGAATCATTTCTGGGAATAAAAAGATAGTTTTTTAAATCAATACATTTTTTTGCATTGATTTCAGATTGTGATCCTTGTTGGCAAGGATTCATAATTACGAACACATTCAGACGAAGCAGAAGTCATGGAATATTTAACCTGAGTATAGTTTGAACTCTTGTCTGCGCTAGTCAATTCCTTACCTCCCACCTGTAGCCCTTGGAGAACGAAGATTGGACTTTGCCTGCTAGGGAAGCCTTTCTTCGATTGAAAAAGGGACATGGTCGCTAATTTTGTGATAATGGGGAAGATAAAGAGGATGTCCTGAAAAAGAAATCGTTAGAAGCTGCATTCAAGGACGTCACAGAAGATGCGTCTTCATTCCTCGACATGCTGCTTTCCGTTTAAATGTAAGAATGGACTTTTTAATGAAAGGTATTTAAGAAAGTGAGCTTTAATATTAGAAAAACCTGTTCGAAGCAAATTACAAAGCATTCTCCAGGCACGATAAACGAAGAAAAAGTCAGGAGATAATTGTTCCCTATAATTTTGTGACAGTTTTTTTAGTGTTTGCATATTTTCAACAGTTTAGCAAAGGTTATTTTTTATAGTTGTTACAATTAACATTTTTTTCTAACTTGCTTCTAATCAAAACCGAACTTTTTAGGTTAAACAGACAAACTGCTATAAAAATTTTATTCTTAACGAAAATATATTTTGTAAATTAATATTTTTTTATAACATCAAAATATCAAATACACACTGAAAGAATTTTATTCAAATTTGATCCGTTTAAATGGAAGGGTCGGAGTAGTGACGTGTCCATGTAGCGGTTTGGCTATCAATGAAGTTAAGCAGCATTGATGCGGGCCAGCTTTTGGATGGGTGACCGCACCGACACTCTTCCCCTCTGGCGGGGATGCCGGGAACTTACAAATGCAGTCATCTTAACCTCACTGTACTAGCACCAGTTGGTTGTAGCATGCCAGAAAAGAAAAAGTCCCTGACCTGCGCAAGCAGTTAATAGAATACAAAAAGCAAATCCCAATCAGAAATTTTCCAGTGAAGCAGCTGGGTTGTTTCGATCGATTGTGACACTTCAAAGAATGATGAATATTGATTTCTAAAATAATGCCTGATTTCAATGTTTGCTTCTGGCTCCATCCATTTTTTTTCTAACTTGCTTCTAATCAAAACGGAACTTTTTAGGTTAAACAGACAACTGCTATAAAAATTTTATTCTTAACGAAAATATATTTTGTAAATTAATATTTTTTTCATAACATCAAAATATCAAATACACACTGATAGAATTTTATTCAAGTCTTATGAAATAACAGTCTCTCAATAGTCAAAATGTCAATGTGAATGGATATTTCAACATTTCTACGCTTTTGGAAAATTAAAAAAAATCTACCGCATAAAATATCACCAGTTCAGCTAAAACAATTTTCACAAGGCGAAATTCAAAGCGTCTTACAGGTAAACGGTGAGTTATAAATACCTAATTTTAGATTTTATTAAATTTTTTTTTTTTTTTTTTTTTTTTCTCATTTTGAGTATGATGGGCGCCTAAAATGTTGTGCTTATGTATAACTTTACAAAACTGACAAACAAAACTTACAAAAATACTGATTATGTAACTACATTTTCCATTAGGTATTCTTAGGCAAAGCAACTATGTTTTTTTTTTCGTTTATGAGAAATTACTTGTGCTTCTTAGAACATTTCTAAAAAATGGAAACAATGATTTTTATAGTTATTAACTTTTCCAAAGAAATTTTCTTTTAACTACATTAATTTTTGAAAAACAAGAGAAAAAATTACTCGCTAAGACCACAGTGGAGTTGAATATTGCATTTCGATTATAAATAACATCAAAGGTTAGTTAGAACTGGTTTATCATAGGCTTTTTTTTAATGGTTTACTCTTAAAGAGCTCAATTACGATTTTGCTAAATGATTTGGTAACCTCAATAGAACAATGTTACTTGCAATTTTTCCAAAAAAAAAAAAAAAATTGGTCCTTAGTAAAAGTAGGTTTACTAGTCAATATGAGACGGTAAAAAATTTTTTAAACTTTTTTTAGATTTTCGATAAGGCTGCATTTCACACACTTTGATTTTTCTCTCGCTTTAAAAAATTATTTTGACATTTAACTATAACAAATTTGAAATTATGGAAGCTTTAGCAATCGCACAGAATCAGTCGTTCGATGGTTTTGAGATTCTACAACATATTATTTGTATGTTTTAAATTTACAATTTCCTTATTATTATTCTTATAGTTCACTTTAATTTTTACAATAATAAATAACTCATACGCTGTGGGAAGTAGACGCAAAATTTTTCGGCCAGGATCGCTTATTAGGTCAGGTCGAAATAACGCAAGGTTTGCTTTTTCTGAAACTTTGCTTTGCTTTATTTATTTAGGGAACTTAAAAGAACTTAATTCAAAAGTAAAACAATTAAAAAACCGCTACCGTAAAACCTGGTATTGGATGATAACGCGATCTATTCAGTAGCAAATATTCACCAGCGTCTCTGGTGGATAAATTTTGCGTTTTCCTCCCCCAATTGTTGTTGGTAACGTGTTTTTAAATCTTTAACAATGACATTACTAAGAGTATTTAACGCTTCTTATTTTAATAAAACGACGCCCATGCTCGACCTGGTGCATTCCTCATTAATTTTTCATTTATACAAAAAAAGTGAACATTCACAATATTAAAAAAAAAAAAAAAATGCAGTTA
Organism: Liposcelis bostrychophila; assembly: GCA_037577465.1. Taxonomy (NCBI): domain Eukaryota; kingdom Metazoa; phylum Arthropoda; class Insecta; order Psocodea; family Liposcelididae; genus Liposcelis; species Liposcelis bostrychophila. Next base: position 24,450,467 of record CM075213.1, read on the forward strand.
CGTTTAAAACGCCAAAACACGACGATCTATATTTTTATTGCTTACATACTGCATACACCGGACTTTTTCTTTCCTTCGCTTATTAAATTAAATTTTTAAAATGGATTTGTTCTCAATCAGTCCCTGTAATTCCTATCAGTCTCGTAAAAATCATTTTCAGCCCAATAACTGCTAAGGATGTATACCACAGCTTCGTATGTCGCCATCATAATGGCCGTGTTTGGTATTTGCCTTACAAGTTGAGTTGCTAAACCCCTATACAGCCCTCGATATCCTTCTTCGTGGAAAACTGTTGATAAAGTTTGCCAGAATGTTCTATATTTTGAGCCTTCTTCCCTTAGTCTTGTCCTTGCTACTTCTGAAAAAGAAAAAAAAATGTATAAAGAAACTGAGGGAAAATAATGAAAAATAAAACCGGTCGGTACAGAGACATGCAATATTATCCAGATGGAATGCCTCTCACACATTTCGGAAATAAAATCTATTTATGTCGGTTAAAATCGAACATTAAAATAAGAAAAATATTTCAAGTCTGGGGTTTTATAAATTTCAGCGAAAAATTTTGCTATCACTAAGAACGAAATATTTTGTGTGGGATGAATGGGAATTTCTCCAAAGTTCCAATTATCGCGTCTGAATGTCATCGACATTTAGACACTCTGTTTCCATAGATACGGTATGAAATGGATGGAAAAGTTGGCATACTTTTATTACTTATATTACCTTGTTTACTTAAATTGTCGAATAATATGGTCTCATGTTGTTTAGATAAGATTATGATCGTGTTTTAATCGATTTTTAGTTAAATTAGATTCCAAAGATCATGTTTATTAAATTGTAATGATAATGACAACTTTGATGTAACAGATTGATGGTCTGGATATTACTTTCTGTCGAAAGTCGCGGAAAAATTCTAGCTTTCCTTTCAAATCAAATATACGTTAGTAAAAATAAGGAAATATGGCTAAAAAAGTTTATTGTTTCCAGGGAAAAATATCCTTGAATCAAGATTTATTCTTTAGAAAATATCGATTTCACAAAGGAAAAAAGCTTTCCCAAACTAAACCGGAAGTTAAATGTGATGGATTCAAAGCGGATAAACAATCAATTTCATCGAAAATATCCCGAGTTTTTGAAAAGAGAAAATAAATGACATCAACTATAGATAAGAGCAGTAACAGGAAAGAATTTCTGGTCAATAATCTTCTTCTAAGAATTCTTGTGAATAAGAAATTTTGTTCGGCTATTTTCTTTTTTGTTTTTACTTCGAACCGTCGACTGTTTTAAGAATTAAGTAGAATTGTTTTAACTGTAAAAAACTGTTTCCTGACATGAAAATCATGTCAAAATTTAACACTTTAAAAATATCGGAAATCATGTGCAAATAATTGAGGTTCCTCTACGGAAAATGCAGAAAGCCTCAAAAAGATCATTTCTTATTCCTGAAGTCAAAAAAACATCCTCATCGACCTAAAATTTGGGTTTCAGATGTCTAAAAGAATATTAGAAAATCATACGCAATCGTTGGAACAATCAAAGCATACACAAGCTCGTTACAATCAAAGCATACACAAGCGTTGCCAACTCAAATTAATGTCTTCTGCGAGTTAACTTTTCTGCTTTGTTAACAAAATAAACCTGCTAGCAGGAGGCATAAAATCAGCACTGTCAACCGTTGAGCCTGTATAACTTTTGTAAAGTCGGGTTTGAAATAAGAAGTTCTGCACCTGTAAGCGACTTCAGCGTAACTCTATTTTGAAAATAACTCGAATAGAACCGTTGTTGATGTTACAGTCCAAACCCGAAGTTAGGCATTACGCGTAATGCCTAAAACTCGTTAGGCATTACCCGAAATGGGAAGCTTAATGTTTAAAATTTCGGGTAATGCCTAGCCGTTAGGCACTACGCGTAGTGACTGAAAAATTCATTTTTACAGTTAGGCATTTCCCGCACATATTTACTGATACCACGAATTTAGTAATTAGATAGTGAAAATTCTTTTTTTCTACATAGTAAAGGCGTTGTTTGACTTAAATTAAAGTAATCATTTGGAAATTTTTACTAGTGAATTAAACTAGGGATAACTTATTTTTATTATTGATTATAAATTTTTTTAATATGTTATCACAATTATTTATTCTTAGTTGTAGTACTGAGATTTATAACAAAAACAAAAAAAAAAAAAAAAAAAAAAAAAAAATTATAATCAATAATGAAAATAAGTTATTCCTAGTTTAATTCACTAGTAAAAATTTCCATTCATTACTTTAATTAATTCAAGTCAACGCCTTTACTCTGTGGAAAAAAAGAATTTTCACTACCTAATTACTAAATTCGAGGTATCAGCAAATAAGTGCGGGAAATGCCTAACTGTAAAAATAATTTTTTCAGTCACTACGCGTAGTGCCTAACGACTAGGCATTACCCGAAATTTTTAATATTAAGCTTCCCATTTCGGGTAATGCCTAGCCGTTAGGCACTACGCGTAATGCCTAACGAATTTTATAACTTCGGGTTTGGACTGTAACATTGATAACAGCTAAACATCAGAAAGGAGCTATTGTTTACAAAATGGAGATACGCTGAAATCGCTTACAGGGGCAGAGTTGCAATCCATGAATGGGCTTGCTCCAGTTCTGCACTGAGGTACAAAATTCCAAGGCAAAATATTTCAATACTAGACCAAATAAATTAAGTGTGGTCTTGTATTTCAGTTAAAGACGAAGTCACTTCCCTTCGTACTGGGACGTGATTGGTCGCGTTTTAAAACTTAATTCTGTTTCGTGTTGAATACGATATTTTTCCTCACGAAGATAACATATTTTTAAAAAATGAGAATAGCGAAGCAAAGTAAATTAGTAAAGCTATACTTCAACATTTTCATTCATTTATGTCTCTTCATGAAGAAAAGATTCTGCTGACTCGGTATATAGATGTATAAAATACATTTCTGCCATCACTGACTCGGATGTCTGGGATATTCGGCAATTTTCAAACTTATCTGCCTTTTCGGACAATTAAAAAAAAATGAAATAAAAACTAACTCACCATGTGGATAAGCAATACAGGACGCAATCGTTTTAGACACAGCCCCAGCTACCATAAATTCTAAAAAATCTCTGGACGACTTTGAATCGTCCGGCGAGCTACAATGGTAAGCAACTAAATTTGCTTTAATTGCTTCATATATCACAAAATGGACTACAGTTTCGGAGATCCCGAAGTACGAGGCTGTTATTCCTTTATAAAAACCCTTAAACCCCGATTTTTGTATATTCTTTTTATGCATTCTAAGGCTGTCATTCTTTGTCCATGCTTCCCCTGTCTATCCAATTGTAGTCTTGTTTTAACAAACCAAATTGGATTTGTCATAGTACTAGCTGTAAATCCTGAAAAAAAAAAAAATTAATTAATTATTTTTTTAAAAAATGAAATTTGACATTTATGACCTTAACCTTAAATTCGCCCAATTATCGATTGTTATCAAAACAATTCAGAAAGAGTCGATAATTGATGTTGCATGCATTTTATAACAATGGGTCGAAAAACATTTTATGAGCGGTTCTTGGCAACCGCTTAAAGCCGTTTATAAATTTAATGCCAATCATATGGCTGAAAGCGCGGGAATTAAGTTCACAAGGGATTATAAGATAATAAAAAAAGAGAAAGTTATTTTTAACGGTCCAAATTTAATAAGTTAAAGGTTAGAACGATAAAAAAATTTATAAGTCTGTTCATACCCATAACTAAACTAGTTAAGAACCAGTTCGAAACCAGTTCAATCACATCTGCAAGTGCAGAGTTCGTTCAGGGGTTGCATAGTGCGCCTATTTTATCACCCATTTGGTCCTAAATCTATTTAAGTTAGAAGGAAAAAAATGAATGTCTATGCAGGTACCCGTATATCTAGATGTTTTTATATAATGATGATTAATGTACACGTTATACCGCCACCACTGCGTACCACGTTCAAATATGCCAAGGGGCCATTCAAATATGACGTCATCATTTTTTGAGGATTTTTGGACCCCACCCCTCCCCCCTTGTCATCATAAAGTAGGCTTTTCTTATGGACATTTAACATGCACGTCATCATTCTGAAGATCCCCCCTCCCCCCAAAAATGATGACGTCATATTTGAACGACCCCTACACGGCAGAGTTAAAAATCCAATATGGCGGCTATTTATTAGGGAACGATAACGATCACGTAACAAGTTCGTATCCGACTTCGGAGCGCTGAAGCTTGGATTACTTAAAAAAGACAAGCAGCGCCTCTACAAAAATCTTTTCCTGGCAGATTTTTTTTTATTTTAGATAGGAAGCAATGATCAAAAGCACCGTACGCGACACCGGAATCTCTGGGAAAAGGAGTGGGGGAGAAAGGAACAAGCTTAATTTAGTTCCCACATTTCCTAAGTTTTATGCTTTGAAATCCGGAACCGCGACCGTTTACATAAAAAGGCTTGATTTTGTCCTATATATTTCACTGATAAGATTAATCCTTGCGATTCGTTGCATGCTATTGATAATTTTAGATTTCTACAGATCGATGCACTCGTATATTTCCATTTAAAAAATAAAAAAAGATTTAAAAATAAATAATTGTGGAGGAGGATTATTTCCTCAGGTCGGTTTAATATAAGCTTACAAAGCTACCGTCATCGTCGATTATAAAAATAAAAAAAAAACGTGGGAAATTATAAATAAAAAATTAATTCCTTAAATCGGCTGAAAGTCATCTTATTTATTATTCACCGCGACCTTGAATATTTCTTGTTTATCAAAATCGTGCAACGGAAAAAGAGAAGGAATTTCGAAAATTTTCATTTAACTTATCTTCCTCCCCGAAAAAAAAAAAAAAAAAATCACTTTTCATATTGTGTTTATTTGGGTTTATGCATAATAATTCATGTGAAAAAATATTTTCGTGGTTTACAAAAAAAGGGGTCTGGGTCTGGGTCTTGGTCTAGGATGATTTTAAACAGTCGCATGTTGTTTTCTTTGCATTTTCTTGTATACCGTCGTCACGCAAATCTTATTAAAAAATATTGTTCGAAACTTCTGCCAAACTATATCAAAAACCGTAACATTTAAATTGCCGTTCTTAAAAAGTCGTAAACTGCTCCTTCCTGTTCTCTTATGCAACGATTAAATCATTCAAAACCAAATACGAATTTATATTATTTGGGACATTTGAACTTGAAATTAGTGCAATTTTTTTTAAATCCGTATCGGTGAAAAAAAAAAAAAAAAAAAAAAATCTGAGAGTCTGATAAGGCAAAGGAATTCGCAATAAATATGAAAGCGTTTTTGTAAATTATAATCATTTTCGCAAAATCACACAAATATCCATTTTTATTTTTATTTCTTTAAGATAGCCTTTGATATAAAATGAATCAACAACTTTTGATTAGAAAAAAAAAATCGAAAGGACATTTAAAATAAATTTAGTAATTGATGAATTGTTTGATTGAAAAATTGGGAGGGTCATTTGCGCAGAGTAGGAGATGCATAAAAAAATCTGTCGGGAAATCAACGGCTCGACGTTTAAAATGAAAATTAAAAATCGTGGGAGTTTTATTACCGACCGATTCATTTTTAGAATATTTTATGAATTATCTGACTGTTCGTTTTCGGATTTGACCATGACTTTCACGAACGTTTGTTTAGTGAAAGGCATTTTTAAAAAAGAAGTAAAAAAGGTTTTTGCTTTATTCAGATTTTATCAAACGAATAATGTCTGGAGAGTTTTTATAATCAAAAAGTTCGATTTACGAACTGATGATAGGTGATTTGAATATGTAATTTTTTTTAAAAGCATTTGCCGATATCGCTTTTTCGATTCTTTCCTCCTTTATTTTCTAAACACATTTTATTACGATTTTTTCAATTAAACTACCCTCGGGAAATCTGTAAAATCGAGTTTTAAAAAATTGATTAAAAAAAAAAAAAAAAGAAATTGTGAGATTCAATCAAACTTGTAAAAGCATTTTCTTCGATTTCGCTCCTTAACGTCAGCAGTTATTTCTAGTAATTCTACCCTAAACTTTACATTTATCTCCAATGACGTAATCATTTTCTTAAGCCTAGTTGAACAAATTGTAACCCTTTTTCCCACAATTATCCTTCTGGATATATCAGCTTAGTTTTTGAGGAAATGGTCAGACTTTCACATTAGGAAAAAAATAGAAGTAATGGATTGTTTTGAACAGGTAAAAACGGCCGTGCTTAGTATTGAAGCTTCCCAAAAATCAAAATGCCTCCGCCATTTGAGATTTTAATATTTCCGCATAATTTTACTGGAACGTAGCATAGTTCCTTAAAATTTGGATCATTCAAGTATTATTTCGGACTTTCATGGAAAAGGGGATGGGGGTACGAGAAACCTCACGACTCTTACAAATAGTATTAAGTAATTAAAAATTTAAATTTCTAAATTGGCAACATTAACCCTGTTTAATCCTGTTTTAATTTGCTGTAAAACAATTCTGAAGTATTGGAAAAAAAGGGAGAAGGTTCATAAAACGTTTAGGTAATACAAACAGGGGTCCAGGAAATCATATTAAATATTATAGCCAAGGAACAGCGGGTTAAAAATTCAAAAAAAAAAGAAAAGAAAAATCAGACTGGGGTATGGGGGCATATCCCTACGTAGGACTAAGTCTTTCGGGTACTGTCCTAATTTTAACAATAAAACAATTTAAAAATTTTAATAAGCCTCTTTTTTTTTTTTTTTTTTTTTTGCTCGTTTTTGGTCAAAAAATTTGAATTTTTTGATAAAAATATAATTTTTTTTCCTGGCACGAAAAAAAAATTAAAATGTTTGATAGAAAAGTTCAAAAGTTGAAAAAAAAATTAGTCAAAATTTTAATTAAAGTCTTCAAAGTTAAAATTTTAATATTAAAACATTACTTTAGATCATATTCTTGGCTAAAGGAAAAAGGACAAAATTAAAAAATTGCAGTGAACAATGAACATTCTATTTAAAATTTCATTAGGCGACAACTTAGGAAAAACTTCATTGCGCGGACCCGCCCCATAAGAAGTTTCACTGCAATAAAATTTCAACTTTATTTCTTGTAAATTTTACTTTAAAGAAGCAGCGAAAATTTTAAAAAAAGTTAAATAAAATTTACAAGATCTAAGTCCTTCTTTTCGTTAATGTCGTCTCATTTTACTATTAAAAAAGGCCAAATGTGAAAAAAAAAGTAGCCAAAATATTATTCAAAATTTTCAAAGTTAAAATTTTAATATTAAAATTGAAATAATTAAATAATTTTTTGTGCGAACAGACAGACAATCGGACAGACACACCCACAGACTGACAGATTTCCCCAGGACCGAGCCCCAAGACGTAGTCCTATGTCAAAAAAACATATCAGACGGTAAAAAATTTTATGTTAACAACCTTAAGGATGTTCTACAGGTGAATTTGAGATTCTTAATTGATCGTTCTTGTACAACTTAAACATAGGCGAAACTTTGTTTATTCTCGTAGAAAGGTTTTTCCGCCTACAAAATTTTAATTGGAATCGAATAATTTTTTTAAAATTATGGGAACATTCCTCTTAACATTCTGCACAACTTTTGTGACACGAAAATTCGCTTTTATTAAAAACTAAAATGTTTTTTAAACTATTTACAAAAATAATCTTCAAAAATTGTAAACATGCTAATGGTTTGTTTATAAACATTGGGCTTTTTTTTGGGAAAATCTCACAAAAACACCATAAATGTTTAAAGGGATCCAAATTTCATGTCACAAAAGTTGTGTAGAATGTTAAGAGGAATATTCCCATAATTTTAAAAAAATTATTCGATTCAAATTAAAATTTTGTAGGCGGAAAAACTTTTCTAGAAAAATAAACAAAGTTTCGCCTATGTTTAAGTTGCACGAGAACGATCAATTAAGAATTTCAAATTCACCTGTAGAACCTCCTTAAAAAAAGCTACATATATTCCATATGTAAGACGTTTTATGTTAAAATTTGAATGTAAACATTTTATTTTGACAAATGACAGTTGTTTATTGGTTGATCAAAAATGAGATTGATGCAATGTAATCGTTTTATGTAAAATTTACATAGAAAATATATGTAGACTTCTTTTTACAAGTGAATTATGTTACTTTTTACATAAAATTTTTTACCTTGTACATAATACTCAAATTAGGATATTACCTCCTTTTAGTTGTTAGTTTTGATCCATAAGCTAAGCATGGGATCGATAATGAAAGCTTGTCAGTTCTAAAAACTCTCAAATATTTTCAGGAGGTAGCCATAGTATGGACTAGAAAAGGCTCAGCACTCCATTCAAAATCGGCACACGGTAAAATATCTTATGTTAAAAGTAACATAATTCACTAGTAAAAAGAGAGGCTACGTTTACTTTCTACATAAATTTTACGTAAAACGATTATGTCGCATCAATATGATTGTTGATCAACCAATAACCAATCGTCATTTTTGTCAACATAAAAATGTTTACATTCAAATTTTAACATAAAAAGTGTTACATTATGGAATGTGTAGCCCTTTTTCAGGTTGTTAACATAAAATTTTTTACCGTGCATATTTTCCGTTCCTATGAAATTTAGGAGACATCCCCCCCCCCCCCCTTCTCTTCTTGAAAATTTTAAAATCTGAATTTTATTTTCAAACATACAGGATTTTTTTTTATTTACCGCCAAAAATAATATTTTGTAAATATATTTCCTGGGAAACCCGGGGGGCACTTGCACTGAAACAAAAAAAAAATAAACCGAAAAAAATCGGTTTGAAGGAAAAGAAAGACGAAACTTATCAATCTCGTCTCAAGATCTCAACATGTTTATTTGCAACAACGATAACCTTGGAAATAATTCAATGAATCTATTACATGAACAGCATTACTATTTACTTCGAGCTTATTAATCCGATTCAAAGACAAATCGAAATATATATTTACAATGAAAGCTAATCGCTATAAATAAATAATCATCATCGTCATCATCCATTATTCTACTTGACCCGCAATCGTCCTCCTACAGTATTTTTTCTATTTCAAAAAAAAAAAAAGAAAAAAAAAGTGAACAAACTTTTTTTCCGGTTATTCTTCTTTTTTAAACTAAATATAGAAAATTAGCATGTAATTACGCGGTGGTAGGAAGGAAGTTAATCTTGTTGAGTTAAAAAAAAAAAAATCTAAAATACGTAAACGCTGTTTACAATCGGGTTTATCCTTGCGGTGACGTTTCTGGTTAGCATCCAAATATTTTTTGGCTAATTATTTAAAAAACATAAAAAGAAAAAGCGCGGATTGCATTTCGGCATTATTGTACAAAAAGAAAAAAATAAATAATTTAATTATCGAAACTAATAATTCGGCGCCTAGTCATCAACAACTTTCATCCCGCCAAAATGCCGGATGAGTCATAAAAAGAAGAGAGAAGGAGACAACGAAATTTAAAAATAAATATATAAAAAAAAAAAATAATAAAAAAAATTGCCTCGGGAGGCATCAAATTCGACGTTAAATGACTCATGGCGTACATGTTAAACGAACTTAAAACCTTAAGCAAGTTAAACTTCATATTAATTTTCAATGAAACGTAATACAAGAAACATGCGACGGTTTCGATATTCATTATGATCGACCGTTAGTTTGTTATTGTGCGTTGGTGCATCGATCTGTGAATGAAAAAAGTTAGGTTAGGGCGCACAGTTTTACAACGTGCGTCTCGTCACGTAGCGCTGGATTCTGGTGTGCAAATGGGATTTAAGTCTATCAGAGTACTTCTGTACTGTACTTAAAAACTAGTTCAAGTTTTTGGACGCCTTGACCGATCGGAAAAATTGTTTTTTTTTTTTTTTTTTTTTTTTTTAATACTCTCGCGTGGTTTTTTTTCTTATTTTGGGTTTAACAAGTATTCGAGATAAAAATAACTTTTATTTCATTATTTTTTTTTAAGGGATAAGAAAATCAACAAACAAATAAGTAGTGCGATAAAATACAGTATCTAAGATAGTATTTACGATAATGCGATAATTATTTTTAGTGTTTGGTCGCGGAAAATCTGGAACATTAAAAAGCAACGTGGGAAAATAGTCAATGATGCAAAAAGAACGAAAGGTCCTGTCTTTTCATACGTCAAAGCTAAAACATCCTGATTTATTTTAATGTTTTAATTTTTATGGTTTTGAAATTTTAAGGCTAGGCTTTGGTTTATTCCTTTTTTTTTTCCAACACCTTTATAATTCGAAAATTGTTTTATATAAAATTTTATGTTAAAAGTAACATAATTCACTAGTAAAAAAAGAGGATACTTGTATTTTCCGTGTAAATTTTACATAAAATGATTATGTTGCATCAATTTGATTGTTGATCAACCAGTAACCAATCGTCATTTGTCAACATAAAAATGTTTACATTCAAATTTTAACATAAGAAGTGTTACATATGGAATGTGTAGCCCTTTTTTAAGCTTTTAACATAAAAATTTTTACCGTGGTCAAAATTCGACTTACGAAGTGCCTTTTTACTGGCGAACAAGCACCTTCGGTTAAAATTTCAGATTTCTGCATCAATTATTTTTTCTTTTCATAAATTGGGTCTACGATAAATTCCCAGGAATTTTGGAAATATATCGCAGATAAAAGTTTTAAAAAAGTAATAGATGCAGACATCAGAAATTTTCACCCAAGGTGTTTCGTAAGTAGAATTTTGATATTTTGCTCCAATATAAAATGTAGTAGATATTTTCGTAGTATAAGGTGTTCCAAAAAAAAAAGGAGCCTAGTCTTAAGAAATTGTAATGTCTGGATAGAATCACTACCACTGGCCAAACTTGGTGCAGCCAAAGAAAAGGTGAACCAGGGCTGCGGTTCCGTTTCCGATTCCGATTCCAATGCCGATGTCCAAGATTCTTCAATATTTTTCGGGCAGATTCCGATTCCGATTCCGATTCCGATTCCGATTCCGACTCACGAAGAATAATTTAAATATCCGATTCTCATTCCAATTAGAAAATATTTCAGTGGTGCCGATTCCGATTCTGATTCCGATATTTCCAGAAATGTACCAATCGTAAAAAGCTTTTATTTATACTTTTCACCTCAATTTGAATCAAAATTATTTTTCGATGCCGATTCCGATACCGATTAAAATTCCGATTCCGACCAATTTTTGAGCCAGATTCCGATTTTGATTCCGATTCCGACAGCTTGAAAAAAATTTAGGATTCCGATTCCCTTTAAAATCTAAACAGCACCGCAGCCCTGGGAAAAACAATGTTCAGTCTTCCTGTGAATCTTTTTGACAAACAATGTTAATTAAATGCCTGCGTTTTCCCAATCTTAAATGTCATGAAAAATTATTTAAAGCTCCCCTTTTTGGACCAACTCTCCTTTACTTTCAATCCTCAGGCTGGTTTAACAAAACAGCCAAATTTTCCCCAAGAAATTTTTCAAGGTTTGAACCCCCTCCAAAAAAAAGTAAAATAAATCACTAAAAAAATTCTGCCCCATTTTAGCAACATTTGCCGCTTTCAGCCGTACAAATAGTTTCAAACTGAGGTGCAGAAGGGAAGTTGGAAATTTTCCTCTTTCGATTTAGGTTGATTAACCATTATCGATTTAGAGCCTATTTCTTTATTTAATTTCGGCTAATTGATTTATTTTATGAGCCAGACAATCAAAAACAAACTTTTGACTCTGTTGCACTAAGTTTGCAACATGCAACTCTATGTCCATAGTCCACAGAAAAAAACATGTAAACTTTTCGTTCAAAGCATATAAACAACTTTAATTAAATCACACATATAGAATTAAATAAAATTCGTTTTGCTGAGATATATATCATATTTTTTATGAAGATAATTTCCAACTTCCATGACATTTTTTGGCATCAATCATAATATGTTTTAAGTTGAAAATGGCTGTTAATTACCGTTATGCATTAACGCTAAATCGCGAAACTCTTTTATCAACAACAGCTTGCATGTCAAATTTGATTATTATCAATAAACGAACAGGAATTTTTTTATTAGTCTAATCGCGTAATTAAGATGTACGTTTCGCTTTTGTCTTCGATATACGGTATAGTATAATAATAAAAAAAAAAGCATGATCAGTTAAAAACTGTAGTAATTGCAAAGCTTATATAAAAATTTAATTAGCATAATTTTCGTGAATTAATGATTTGATAATCACGTTGTCAACTCCAGAAGGGTCAATCGCAACCGCAAAGGCAAATACCTAATCACTTAATTAATTACTTTTTTTCTCTCTTTTTTTTTTTTTTTTTTTTTTAATAGAAATAAATTATCAAACTTACCCGCGCAACCGGCGGAACATAAATGAACTAAAGCCGTATTAGGGGGCAATATGGTGTTGAAAAATTCTTTTGATTGAGAATAGGCACAAAAATAAACAGCTCTTGAAGGAGCCACACCGATTAAATTAGGTCCCAGACCTCTAAACAAAGCTCTCGGTCCTTCATGTTCTACGATATGTCTGCAAAACAAAAAGTTCAGAAAAAAAAAAAAAATTGTGTTAAAGAAAAGACACGACTTGTCATCAAGGTCGTCTGTGGGCATACGACACGTCTCCCATCCCTGACCCAAAAACCCCAAAAAAAAAAAAAAAATTTTTTTCGAAGAAAAATTTGAAACATGAAGGCAAGATTATTTTATCCGATTCCAGCCGGGGATGTACGTACATACATGAGTGAAAATAAACGAAATAATCCTGGCTAACTGCCATCGAAAAACCGCTTTTAAAAATCATATATTTCCGTAACATAGAAAAAGTTGAGATGACCCCTTAAAATGAAGGAAGCAACATCCCAATCCCGTATTTACAATATTAAATTCGTTGACCTAACTAATTATGTAACAAAACATACTGATTGTGAAATATCTTCGGTTATTTTAAGAACATTAATACTAAGCTCCTGCTGCTCATCTGAATGTCGATTCGTCCATCAGTTAAAAGAAAGTGAAGAAATTTTCGATTTCGCTTTATTTATCGAACTGTTTTCTTTGTCTTTTTTTTCATTACTTGGCTAATTGCTAACTAGAAATGAGAGTAAATACGTACACATATTTGGCTTCTACTAAAGGTCGTGGAATGATAAACAACATTCAAAGAGATAATAAGGGTCAAAATGAAACTTTCTACGACAACGAGATCAGCGATTTTTTTTCCTTAATAAAAAGGCCCGAATTCTCGTAAGAAAAATATTTCCATGTAAAAAAAAAAAAGAATGAAGCTTGATTGACTCACTTCAGACATTGGATTAATCCCATTGACTTCGTATTATGAGGAAGACCCCTGCAACTGGACAGGGACAACATTTGAGTTGAATGCCGGGCAGTTGCAATTGTCATCAGTTGCCTTCGGGGCGGAGGAAGAGTTTTACAGGTAACTTTGCTATTAGCTTCATTGCATGCTATTATTGGCACTCGAACATCAAACCCTGATTGAGAAGACTGAAGACGAGTTTTAACGACTTCTAATGGACATGTCACAATAGCGCTAACGGTGCCAGCCACACTGAAAATAAGAAAAAAATTGAAAATGTTATAAAAGTTATATCATGTTATGTAAACTAGGTTGGGAATCATTTTAAGTTTTATAAAAATAAAAAATTTGATTTGTTTTAGCCTTTTTACTACTTTACTTTTCCATTACATTCATAAAACTAATTTAATTAATTTTTTTTTTTTTTTTTTTTTTTTTTTTTTTGAAATTTAATTAAATTTACTGTTACTGAAACGTTTTTTCTCGGTCAGAGTTCGCAGAATTTGTTCTACAAATTAAAAAATAATAGAAACCACCACTCTTAACCTCAATTTTTTAAACTTTTGGAAAAATTATTTCACACCTACGACAGGCTCTTTTACATTATCAACATCAATTCCTCCCAGATTGTTTCGAACAGGCAAGATGCTTGAAATAAATCCTTCTAAGGGGCATTAAGAAAGTAGAAAAATTTATAAAATCACTTTGAACAAAATAAGGGGTTCTATGGGAGAAAAACAATCGACACCTGACATTAGCTTAGCAAAACGCTCTTTTTTCATCAGCTTAAATTTTTAATTTTTTTTTTAAAGATTTGAAATACGTTATGTCACCAGCATCATATTTAAGCATTGGCTGACAAGAGAGGGGAAAATTCTTTCAACAGTATTTGAAATCAAAAAATCGTTTAAAAGGGAAATTACTGAAACTGACTCCCCAGCAACCAACTGTTCTTCTTGGAAATTTTGTTTTCTTCTATGTCGTAGAAATTAAACAATGTAATAAATCTTGTTCTTCTGTTTAAAAAAAAGTTTTACAGTATGATGTAATATTTTCTTGTGCATGTGTTAGTAGTCTTTAAAATAAAATATATAACATAGCCATTTAAAGGGTCGTGTAAAGGAGCAGCATATTTTTTGTCAATCTTTTAAAAAAATCACAAAAAAAAAATTGATATTTTGAAATTTTTTTTAATTACTCTTACGAATTTTAAAGACTTATATTTTGCCACTTCTTTGATAAATTACCTTAAAAAAAAAAGTAAACATCAAGTGTAAATTTTACTGCTGCTGACTTGAGAACTAAAAAAATTTTCCACAAAAAAAAATAGTTATTCCAAAGTTGAATGTAATATTAAAAAAAAAATGTAATATATGGTGATTATTAAATGACGATGGTAAGTATTTTAATTCAATCACAAATGATGAGCTAAATTTTTAATTCAAACAACAAGTCATCTTTTCTATCAGTTCTTCACGATGAGGTTTATACAAATCTCAGTTTTTCCTTTTAAAATGCCATTCAAGTTCATGGCCAATTTTCAAAAAATATTCGCCAAGGATCATGCCAGATGTAACATAAAAATGTCAAAAAACCTAAAGCCCCGCAATGTTCTTAAAACAATTCACAGATAAGATAACAAACAAGCTCAGAAAAAAAAATGAAATACAGATCATTTTACAAATAGAAAACCTTATTAACAAAAAAACCTTTTCATAAATAATTTGATAACTGATAATAACTTTCATATCTTCAAATTTTATGAATTATTTGTTAATAAAACCTGGGTGTTACATATTGAGTTGATACAAAATATATCAAAGGTACCATTTAGTATTTATAAACAACAGGCGTGATAGTAAAGCTAAATATATATTGAAATGTTGAATTACTGCATTTCAAAAATAAACATTGCAAAATCTCCTCACAAACATCGTTAAACTTACCCGCCAGCAACAAGATGTATTACAGTGTCCCTTCTTTGAGACATAATCACAATATAAACTTCACATTTAAAAATCAAAATAAACCGATTTCAACGAGGAATAAATAATAAAAAAAAACTCAAAAAATTTATTATGTAGCTAAATATCAAAACGTGACGCCTTTAATGCGAAATTCACTACGACTGATTTGGAAAACAGATTTTGCGGTGTTGCCTTATACCGGATCACTAAATAACAAGACTTGGGCTATGTTCCTTTCAAGCTTTCTTCCGATGCAGTTACTCTTTTATACGAATATATTACCTAAATTCCTGGAAGTACAAGCGATAAACTTGACACTACGGACACTATTACTCATCCTTAATCAATTATATAAAATAATTTCAATTAAAAAAAAGATTGCGCCGGAACTTTTTAACGGCAACGCTTCAAGTAAAGCATGCGCTTGTCACGTGAATATCTACCAATCAGAATAAAGGGTTGGAAACCGCTGACCACTGATTGGTCGAAGTTGGTTTGTTTTTTTGACCTTGATAGCAGAAAATAAAACCATGTCCGTAGTTTTTAAATTTCAATCAATATTTTATTTATTTATGTGATATAATTTAATTTTTTGTCATAAATGTCGACGGAACGGCTTTTTAAGTGCGAAATAAGGTTAGGATTGATGTACATATTACGTTTATGGGAAAAGTTTAAATCAAAGAATGAATTTTTAACGTTTAGAGGATCCACCCTTTTGTTGACATTTTTTTTTGTTTTGATTTTGTTTGGATTATTTTCTTTTAAAATTAAAATCATGGTTCTTGGATTTAAAGATCTTTAAGTTTTAATACGTTAATGTTTATTATTCCTTGCAGTGCCAAAAATGAGTCAGTATTCCACACTTGCATGATGAAAATTTCATCACACCACAGAGCTCTATATTGCTACTTGTTGCTGAGTGTATGGATTTTTCTGCTGGTTGCAGGTTTGTCATTTCTGCAAAAGATAAATGATAAAAGATTTAATTAATTATTTACTAATTTCATTTTAGGCATGTATAAATACATAGCAATAGATGATGGATCAACATTAAATCATATAGGTAATGATATTCTTGACATATATCCAAAGAATGCAATATATGACATAAAAATGAGACGAATATTCAAAGTTTGCAACCCACCATCGCAAATCACTGTTGGAAGTGAAGGTCATGTGGAAAGCAATCATAGCTTAGAGGGTATTATAATATTTCTGCGCCATGGAGATAGAGGGCCCATGTCACATGTTCGAAACATCACAAATGTCCGTTGTGATGGAGATTTAGTTGAGCCAAGCAGTTTAGCTGTAAATCCTTTGTATCCAGCTTTTAAAGCCTTCATGCATAATCTATCAGTGCCTGGGAACAGACCTGCTGGAGCTGAAAAATTTTTAGGAACATTTAATGATTTTCAATTGTACCCACCAATGTCTGGTAAATGTCAGCTTGGTCAGCTGACTCCCGTTGGTTTATCTCAAATACTTAAAATTGGTCATATTTTGAAACAAGTTTATGCTGAAAAATTAGGGATTGGAAATGGAACTTTAACAAGAGAAAATACAAGGTTGTACACAACTCGCTATAGAAGAACCGTCCAAAGCGCTATAGCATTTTTAACTGCATTTTTATCCCCTGAAGATGTTTTGAAATTGAGTTTACAGGAAAGTTACAGCGTTTCATTTTGTTTTGATGATTGCGCCTGTCCTGCAGTTGATAAATATAGTCACAATTTTGCCAAAGAACGAGCCGAGCACTTTAAATCTCATCCAGCCGTTATTAATTTGGTTAGGGAAGCAACTCAGATCGTTTATGACAACGACATAGACAGTACTCCGTTAATTAATGACCCTCATTCTTTAAGAGATGCTTTTTTAACTTACGTTTGTCACGGAGCCCCCTTACCATGCATAGAAGCAGCCGACGGAAAAGAAGTTTGCGTTCATATTGAACAAGTTACCGGGTTGTTCGCATATACCGAATGGGAAGCAAAACAGTATGCGAAAAGTACTTCTTTGAAACGATCATGCTTATTACGAGCTTATGGAGTTTTGCGGAACGTGGTAAACCATATGCTGAGCATGATTTCAGAAAAGAAACCAAAATTAGTTCTTTATTCGGGGCACGATATGACTTTACAGTATTTAACGACTGCTTTAGGTGTTTTATCCGAATTTACAGCCACTCCATATTACGCATCTAGATTAATATTAGAAGTTTATAAAGACAACGATTTTAATAGTGATTCCCATTTCTCTGCAAGGGAATATTTCTTCAGATTAGTTTACAATGGAAGAGATTTAACAAATAAAATTCATTTTTGTAAAGGCAGGGAAAGAGTCATGGTACAAAATGATGTAAATGACGACGTTAATTCCAGTGAATCTCCTTACAGAAAGCAATCTCAGGCTTATCTTTGTCCAATTGAATCTATTATAAGGTTTTTGCATGATGATTATTTTACAAGTTTTAACGCTACAAATTTTAAGGACGCGTGTGCAATACATTCCTAAAACGCAGGGACTTTAAAAAAAAAAAAATTCTAGGTTAACTAAGAAATTATGATTAATATTAAAAGGCTTCCTGGTACAAAAGTTTTGGGACAGATCAAGAGTTTTACATTTGTTTTTTTTTTTTTTTATTGTAAATGATGTATTGAGTCTTTTACTGTCTTTTCTTTACTAAAATAATTAATTTTGCGAAATAATATACTGATTCTAGGAGCCTTGCAAGCACAATTCCATTTTAAAAGCAATTTTTTGACTCGACTTTTAATTTTATTTTACTTTGCAACTCAGCGCCATCACTGACTTTTTATTGACTAGCTAAATTTGATTATAAAGTTCTGTAAATTATCAGATAAAAATTGTGACAGTAGGAGTAACTTTGCACTGGGTTTCCTGCCGAAACCTTATTTGAAAGATTTCCTTATAAGAACATAAAAAATACTCCCAGCTACGGGAAAAACCCGTTACAAAGTTACCCTACAATAAATCAAGCTATTCCTCTCTATGGTGATTGTTTTGTAATCACTCCAGGTTATGAATCAATATTTTTATAATCATATTAGCTAGTTTGTTACTCCAGTCCAATTTTTTAAAATTAAAATATTTCCGATCCGCCACGTTTTATACATATCAAAAACGACCAGTTATATTTTAGCATTAGCCGCCGTTTTTATTTACGTATTTACACATAAATTAAACAATAGTCATATTCTTACCTTATAGGTTTAAATAATTTCTTAGTTGTAAACAAATTTTAAATACTCAATATTCATTAAGTGCGTTCCTCAGTATGTTTTATAAAACGAACGAAGCATTTTTAATTTGCTCAAAACCTTTTTGCATTTCTTTTCTTTTAAAAAGAAAGACTAATCTTGATCTCATTGTTAATTTTGTTTTGTTATTTTACTATTTTTAGCTGTGATTGTTTTATCTTTTGTATTATTTAAACCTTTTTATTTATTATTAATATATTTATTTATTTATTTTTCAAGGAATAAATGTTACGATTTTCTTTAAGGCTTTTTACGTGCAACTAGATTCCGAATTTCATCCTTAAAAGTTTGGAACTTTACGCAAAAAATGACAATCGAAACACATGCCGGCCAATGTCAAAGTTAAATCACTGATCTCAAAAAGCCTTCATGTAAAAAGAAACATCGGAATCTAGCTTATTTTTCAGAGTAATTTTGAAAGGCCATTAGAACAGGAATTTTTAAAGAAAGAGCCGTCTAATTTGATTTAATGACGTCAGGCTCGTGCTAATTTTGGTTAACTTAATTGATAAATACGCTTCGATCTTACTCCTTAACTACCTGACGTCAATTTTTTCCGCGGAAATTCCAATCCTAATGGCATTTCTAATACATTGTCTATATGTAAAGGTATTTTCGATTACGGTTGCTGGTTATCAGATTTAATGAAGTGTGGAAACAACGGATAACTAATATTGATCCTAGTCAAGTCACATGCTCTAAAATATGGTTAATCCATCAAAATTTCGGGATAAAAATCTTTTAACTGCTTATGAAAAAATAAAATTTATAATTTATTTAAATAAAATATACTGTTTATAAAATTAAAATCATTTTAACAAAATAAAAACTGATTTTGTGAATCCCTTTTATTTTTTTCTCGATCTACCTATTCCAAAAACCGATTGATTTAACTTTCGTTTAATAGAGAGACTAAAAATATATTAAAAAACATTTTAGACTAGCTAAAATTCAAAACAAATAATTTCCTATTTTTCGACGGAGTATTCTTTTTAATTATTACTCAATGGAGTATTTAGGCCTATTTAAAAAATATATTTATAATGTTCCGCCCCTACCAGTCGTATCTCCGAGTACCAATTTATTATAGGATTTGTTCAATTGTTCTAAGAAAATAAAAGTAAGAACAGTATGTGGTCCCAGTCTTGCATAATATGGAGTGAAACCTTTCCATAGCGCAAAAAAGCCTTCATTTCTTACAACTTTTATTAAAACATCCCCTGCTCCCTTGAATTCTGGTTTCCCATCAATTGTTTTCATATTTTGAATTCTTGTCTTTGCAATGTCAACAGGCATGGATGCTGCTGTCGTAACTAAACCAGATATCATACTACTTACGAAATGGCAGAATATGTTGTCTTGAAAGTACTCTATAAAAATAAAGAAAAAAAATCAGTTAAGTGATGATATAAAAAATTAAAACACATTTTAACACTAACTTGTACTAAGTAAGTATTGTTTTGCTTGTGAGTAGGATGCTAATTGTGCTGCATTTACAACCATTGCTCTTCCCATTGTAGGAATTGCTCCTCTCCACAACGTTAATAATCCTTCTTCTCTTGTTATTCGAAGCAAAGCTTCCACTACATTTTTATAATTCCTACGTTCTGCAACTGGTAGTCTGCCATCTGCTGTCATTCGAATCAATGCTACTTCAGCAGGAGTTCCAACAAAAGCTCCTACAACTCCAGCAGCCATACCTAATGCAGCTTTAGCTAAAAATCCAGGAGGAGTTCCATCCTTTCTGTAATTTAAAAATTCCAATTAATTATGAAGCAAAATAATTTCAAAATGCAGAGAATAATTTATTAAAATGCACAGACTACCCACCCTGAAAAATTTTCAAATAACCAAGTATACACTCCCAATCTTGTTGTTGTGTAAGTTGCTTGCCTAAGCAGACCTGCTGATAAACCTGTATACATAGCAAAAATGCCTTCATTTTTTAATATCGTTGATATGGCATGAAAACTTGTCTTATATTCTTTAGCTTTTCCACCCATTCCTGAGAGCTGCATTCGATTTTTAACCAAATCCAATGGTTGTACAAAACAGGTAGCTGCCATGCTGTAAAATTAACATTCCAAATTATATTTAATTTTTTCAAAGAAAAAAAAAATATATCTGGATTGAGGCCAAACAAAATTCATTATCTTGCATTTCAAAGTTCTTTATCTTTTACAAAAATGGAATTTTATCTCTTATTTAAATCTTCTATCTAATAAAATAAAGTACAATTTAATCCCCAATTTTTGTTAAAAAGTTTGTCCAAGAAAGGATGAATTGGCAAGTTTTTTAAACGGAATCATTACATAATTTGAATTATGATACAAAGTAATGGTAATGTAATTAAGTCCTGCTGAGTTAAAATTTAATGTAATTTTAATCCTGATAAAAATAATACTCAAATAAAATAATTTACCAGGATATTAAATACCACAAACATTTCCTGACCTTTGAAATGACCTTATCAATATCATATACCGAGGTTTATAATCACATTTAAATGATAACTTACCCGGACATACCACCGAACAGGAATTTTACATATTTTGGCATAGTTTTCCCTTTTTCCTGAGCCATGTCTTAATTTTATTTTAACAATTTAAGTAAAAAAGTTGTAAATTAAAAAAACTACTGTCACCTTTCCATTCAGTTTAAATGCAATGGCAGTTCATTCGCCACTGCCTTTTTCTATCATTCTTCTCGTGGTATGCGAATGCGATTCGCCATTATAGTTTTTTTTTTCGTCTGGTTATTTGTTATTTTTCAGTTGGATTTTCTTAATAAGACTTAAAACATAGCAATAGGGGTAATAGGGCATATTTTAAATTTAAAGTTTCAATTTTTAAAACGATTTTGAGGAATGAATTACATTTTTCATTATTCAATTTATAAAAATCAAAATGTAAACAAAAAGAAAAATAACCAAAATGACAACATGTTCGTTTTTGTTTGTTCACGTGGTCTGCTATCTTTCCGCTTTTTTCAAAGTTTTAATTTTTACTATTATCTCTATTTTACTCTTTTTTGCTCCAATGGTCGTGGAATGAAATGATCGTTCACGGCACCGTTAAAAATCGATTTGAGTACGATTTATTTAAAGTAACTTCAGTTTTATTCTTGGTAGGATTCGATTCAAAATTTTACGCGATAATCGCCTTTAATCGGCGAAAGAAATTTTCGTGACATTTTTTGTTAAACAATAACGACTTAGGAAATCGTTTCGTCTTTTTTACTTTTATAAATGCAGTGCAGTTTGCTTCCAAATTTCCGGTGATTCAGGTTTAACCGGTAAATAAAGGTCTCTACACTGCAAAATTGCAGAGATGTTTTAATTATTAAAAGACGACAAAAAAGTTAGTTTCATCAAATCCATACCTTATAAATTTAATTAAGGTACAAATAGTTTGAAAATAAAATAAAACGATCGTTTCAGAATCTTAAAAAATAGGCTGAACTTCGCGACAATAAAACTCATAAAAATTCGTTGTAGTGAGGAAAATTACTGATTATCGGGAGTATGTTTTAAAAGAATGACAGGTGACTACATCAAATATTAACAGCTTAAATATCATTATTTCTTCAGAAGTAAAAAAGCATGTCAAGTAAATTATTTAGTGTCTTAAATTTCTGGGAATTGATTTCTTCAGCTTACAACTCTATAGCATTTCTTGCATAGCTCATAGTTATAAGAATTACTCTCAAAAATATTTCAATAACCTTCACATTCATTTAAAACATATAAAATTTGAACTTTTCAGAATTAGTTCTTACAGTTGTTTTAGCCAGCAAGTGTAAAGCTGAGTGTAGAATATATTGATCAATGGCTTCAGGATCAGTTTAAAATTTTTTGAAATAAAAGTTGAATTATTTTTCCTTTGGAACAGGAATCCGGAATCTTACACCAAAAACTATTCCAAGAATTCCATTATTAGTACACATGAATGGAGACAAATTAAAAATAAACTAGAGTTTATCAAATCATTTTATTTTTGCAAATTTTGTACAGTGTCAGAATCGTAATTGCTACTATACACAGATCTAAAAAAATGAAAAAATCATCACAATACATCGAAATGCAAACTAGATCGTTAAAAAAAATATCTTTTCGTATCGTTTATAATTTTAATAAAGCACTTAGAACAGAGGTGTAAGACCAAAACGAAAACCCTATGTTTAGCTTATGTAACTGTTAAAATTGTCATTTCACTCTTACACCTTCGACTGAAAGCCACATGTTTACGTCTCGATATAAACATAATTTGTGTAATTTTTTTTTTCAATACAGATATGTATTTAATTATAACATTAACAACCATAACCACCTTTTTAAGTTTATTTTCTCTAAAATTTTATTGTCTAGTTTATTTTTTAAAAAAAAATCTCTTATTTATCAGCAAAAGACAGACTTTAAAAAATACTGATGATCGTTACGAGAAAAAGGTGGCAGTTTTCATCACTTTCGTGATACAAATGATTGTTTCGATTGTGCTGTCTCCATTAGAGTAATTGATTACATTATGCAGTTGATTGGGCAGCTTGCGATTATAAAATCATTCGTTTTTTCCGAGCGCTCAGAATTAAAATTTGCATGCACTCCCATTGGTATAATCAATTACTATAGTGGTGACAAAGCATTGGTCCCCTTTATACAAACTTTTTTAATAATAATAACAACGTAAATCTATAAATCTTGATCCACCATTAATCCAGACAAGCGAATGTTCGGAAGGAAAAAAATCCGGAGAAAGGAACAAAAGAAGTTTTGGAAGAAAAAAAAAAACAACTCGTACTCATGGAAAACTCTAAGCTTTGTTTTTCCATTTAGGAACTTGTAACGTCCAAAATTTTGAGAACATTATAGCTCAGCTCGCTAGTTTAAAGGTTAGCCGAGTACGAACGAGAAAACGGTTCGAGTCCTCCACGAGCTGTTAATTTTTCTATCCTCCAAACTTGCTTTGCTCCTTTCTCCAAATATTTTCCTCCTCCAAAATGGATCTACAAATATTTACAAAAAAAATCTTTCCCTAAATTACATGTACTGACCTTTGCGTAAGCATATTAAAAAAAAAATGCTTCTCAAACAAAATAAAAAAAAGAAGAAAAAATTTATTTTACAGATTTTTTAATGATCAGTCTAAATCCTCAAATGCGTGTTTTTCAATGAGTATTAAAAAAAAAATAATAACAAATTGAGATTCTATTTTCCTTTTTTTTTTGTTTTTTGTACCTTGAAAAGAAAAAACATAATTAAATTAAGAGTTCCTTTTAAAAATAATAACGCACGATTGATTTGATTGAACCGTTATTCTTACGCTGCCTTATGACTATCAAAATTCCAGCTTAAAAAAATGTCTGTCATATGATAACAAATAAATGACCTATTCACCTGAATCGTGAAAATGAAAATCTCGTGCAACCTCAAAATTCAATACGAATTTAACTTTTTTTTTTCTTATCTTAAATGAAGGATACCGAGAGAACTTTTTATAGCGAATGGCACTGAAAAAATAAAAGTTTCGCGCGTTTTCAGATAATTTTTTTTTGAACAATCGTTTCAATTTGAAAAATTATTTTAGAAATTTAGCTATCGATTTGCAAAGGCAAAACGCAAAAAATATTCCCAGCAGTTGAATCAATCCGAGACCGATGACGACTCCAATAGCGACGTTGCTGTTAGCCAAAATTAAATTGACGACCGTGTCATAACAACCCTGAAAACACACACAAAAAAAGAGAAAATTAAGAAAGTTGCACGTCTGGAGAAAAAAAAAAAAAAAAAAAAATGACAATTACCTTCATGAAGTATGAATTAGCTGTAGTCGGATAAGAAGTACATTGAGGATCCATCGGTTGAAGCTTATTCGTGCTACTGGAATTATTGTCGACGAGAACGCAACATGCTTTTGGAACTTTCTGATTTCCTTCCTTAGAAAATACAGAATCTGCAAAGTCATGATAATTATCAACGCCGCAACATTTCAACTGAAAGAAAAAAAAGACAAAAAAAAAAATTAATCACTATCGGTTCTTGCAAGAGTCGGTTGATAGTTTTTAAGTTAAAAAAAAATTTTCAAATCATATGATCATATCTAATGACTAATAAGTACCTGAATCATAAAATGATTCCAACCCACGGTAGTCAAGTCAGCTTTCTCAGGAGTTTTGTATTGTTCTTTAATAGTATACTTCAGTGCTTTTTTCACTTCGGTTTCGACTTTGTCCTTATAGCCGAGCACTATTCCAGCTGCAGTGATTTCTATGACTAGAATGAGGATAAGCGAAATGCCATACTGAAAAAAAAGGAAACATTTTGATTTTAATTTGTACATTTTTAATTGCGTTTCTTAATATCATAGTTTTTAGTAACGTTTATTAAACATGGTGTTTTTTTCATTTTGGCAGTGATTAAATTTCGGTCCTTTCATGTCTATTTCCAAATACTACCATTTTCCAGGTCAGGGCCAAAACTGTAAAAGGTCTGGCAATTTAAAAAAAAAAAAAAAATTGACGGTAGGGCCTTAGATTCTTGGTTTCTGCACTATTTTCTTGAACTTTTTTTTTGTTTTGATCAATTGAAAGCCGGACAAAATAAATTATGTAATTTATTAATTTTTTTTTTATTTCAGTTTTCAAAACTCCTTTCCGAAATTTTGAGCTCAACAGTCGGGTCTCCATTAGCGATTATTCGAATTACAGGATTATAATGTGAGGATACGATTAAAGGGATTAATGCACGAATTTTTTCCCCCGATTTTGGAGACCCTTTTCGATTTCGCCAACGGAAAAGCAAGCAAAAAAAATTAATAAATAAAAAAATAAAAATAGAAAAATCATCGAGCATCACTGGAATCTGAATCGGAATCGAAATCGGAATCAGAATCAGCAGCAACCAACTGTAATTTGGAGTTAGAATCAGAATCGGAATCGGGAGCAATTAATATAACATATATATTAGGGTGGTTCGAAAATCAACTTTTTTGGAATTTCAAAACTCCTATATTGGGAAAAGTTTCTTTATAGGTAGAGTATCAACCCTGAATTTTTTCAGATTTTTTGAACTACATCCTGAGGTGTCAAATCGGCCTTGAAATTTCCAAAAAACCCATAAAAGGGCCAAAAATGAACTTTTTTTTTTGCATAAAAGACCATCGATTCCTATCGGAAATTTTGCGTAGATTACGAATTTGAAGCCGAAAATTAGTTTTCGTGTATAATTTTTGAGCTACAGGCCGGATTTAAAAGCTCTAAAAACCTGGTTATGGCGTTTTGCCTGTGGCTCAAAAACCGTGCACCAAAACTAATTTTCGGTTTCAAATTCGTAATCTACGCAAAATTTCCGATAGGAATCGATGGTCTTTTAAGCAAAAAAAAAAAGTTAATTTTTGGCCCTTTTATGGGTTTTTTGGAAATTTCAAGGCCGATTTGACACCTCAGGATGCAGTTCAAAAAATCTGAAAAAATTCAGGGTTGATACTCTACCTATAAAGAAATTTTTCCCAATATAGGAGTTTGTAAATTCCGAAAAAGTTGATTTTCGAACCACCCTAATATATATATGAGAGCATCGATTTCGAGTCTGAAGTTTTCCACGGCAATCGAAATCGGAATCAGCATGTCATCCCTGATAAATAGCGCTCATTTTGCGAAAATTCTTATTTCACGATCCCTTCACCAAGATCTAGACTAATTATCTTTTAAAGATTGAAATCTTACAACCGGATATTCACAAATGTTAAATCTTTCAAATCGGCCAAAAAAAATTCATACATTCATTCTCCGTTACATTTCTCATGGAAATTATCCGAAAATAAAAAAAGAAAAAAAAAATTAACGGCCCTTTAAACGAATGTCCCACTGACAAAACAATAAACAAAGTGGATAACCATAAAACAGGTGACCTTTATGTAATGACCAATAGACATAGAATATGTATACTGTGTATATTTTAACCTTGAGCAAACTTATGAACCGTTACGTTAGAGTACTTTTTTTTTTTTTTTTTTTTTTTTTTTTTTTTTTAACTTGCGATGGTAATAATAAGCGGAAGACATCGCCTTATACAATAAAAAATGGCCGTTCCCTGAATCGTATAAATTCTTACTCCATATCACAGATAGGGCTTTTTTTAAATAAGGAAATCCAACTGAAATTCAAGAATTGTAATATTAGACGAGCTACTTTAAAAAAGATTTAATGGCGGAATGAAAGCGACGAAACTGTAATAGAACGATGCACATGGCTGATCATAGCTTCCTATTGTTTTTAAATGTTTTGCGTAAACGTACAAAATTTAATTTAATTAATTTTCCATTCATTTTTTTTTTCTTCATCTTCTCTTAAAAAACAAGGATCGTTTTCACCTGCGGTGTTGGTTCATTTACCAACAAAGAATCCGAGACAAATTATTAAAGTTTTTTTTTTTTGTTAAATGAATAAAATTGCAACATCCATACAAAATAGGAAAATCAAGATCGATTTTCATCTCACCTCATCTTTTTTTTTTATTCTTTTTTTGTTCTTGTAAATTGGCGACCTATATTCCCGTAAACAAATTATCACCTTACAAAAAATGGAAGAATAACTTCCTATCGTTATTCATCGGTGATAATTTTTTGACCGCGACACGCTAATTCGAATGCTATTTATTTATTCTCTCAATTCATATTGCATTCGACCGGTTTGAAATATTTCAAAAACATCTTTCCAATTTAGTTTCACAACCAAAAAAAAAAAAAAAAAAAAAAAAAAAGTAGTGAGTCTTCCTAAGCAAATTTACTGAAGGAGGGAAGTAAAACTTCTAACGCCTGATTTTCTGGAAGAGGAGATTTATTTTGGGTTTACTTTCATATTTGAATGCTACCCAATTTTTCGCCCATTATAAAAAAAATTGAAACTTTTAGTCACTTTTTGAATTTTTACAAAATTCTAGATAACTAACAAAATAAGAATAAGAAGTAGTCGCTGTTTTGTGGTGCTTTTTAAGTGATAGTTTTCTTAACCATTTTTTAAAAAGTCTTTTACTTAGGATTTTTCCGGTGAATTTCCTTGGCGATTTTCATCAAAGTTACAAAAATTTTTTTCAATTTTAAAAAAGCTCGAAAAAGCTGAAAATAATTTTTCGGTGAATTTTTTCACATTTTATTTTCCAAAAATCCAAAAATCACGAAAATTATTAAGTGTCTACGCCTTCAAAATATTCACTCCTCTGAATTTTACTGCTTCTTGAAATTTTGAACTTTTTTGAGATTTTTTAAAATTGAAAAATTTATTTAATTCACTCCTCTGTATTTTACTGTTATTTTTAGTGAGCGTATATTTTACTGTCATTTTTTCAACTGTCTACGTCACAAAATTTACCCCCAACGTGACTTTAGAAGTTTCACTTCAAAAGTTGTGCTCGGACATCTGGGTACGTGAAGCTAAAGGTGCAATTTAAAGCTCAAAAAAGAGAAAAATCAGACTGAAATGTGGGGGCATATCCCTACGTAGGACTACGTCTTTGGAATACTGTTTTAATATTGCTAAATTAAAAAAATGAAACTATTTAAAAATTTTAAGGCTTTTTTTTTTGCTCGTTTTTGATTAAAAAATCCGATTTTTTTGATAAAATTATAATTTTTTGCTTCACATAAATAATAATTATAATAATAAAAAAAACTTAAAATTTTTGATAAAAAAGGTCGAAAGTTGAAAAATTTTTTTTTTAACTTTTGACCTTCTTTTTGTCAAAAACTAAGTAAAAATTTACTTTAGCTCCCTTTAAATATGGCGGACATGTATTCATCCTTTCTTTGGAGCCCAAAAAAAGGTTTAGAAAATTAAATTAAAAAATTGTTTATTTTAGCTCCCTATTGAGCCCAGAAATTTCCCTCTTCGAGCCTTAAAAGTTTCTTAGAAAATTAAATTATTTACATGGTAAAAAATTTTATGTTAACTTGGTAAAAAGGGTACAAATTTTTTATGTTAAAAAAAATAGAATGTCCATAAGACATTTTTTTTTGTTTTTAGTGTTTTGTTCCAGGCTACATGCAAATTATGTTACTTTTAACATAAAATCTTTTACCGTGTACTTGGAGTCAAAAAAATTTCCCAGAAAATGTTCCCTTTCGAGTCCGAAAAACCAATAAAATAATTTTACTATTAAAATGTATGATAGCAACGTACTATGATATTGCGAGTATGTGTTTTCATGTCGGCCATATTTAAAGGAAACTGAAGTAAACTTTTACCGGTTTCTTGAAAATTTACAAGAAATTTTTTAAGTCCTTGATTTCGTTCATGTCGTCTAATTTTACTATTAAAAAAGGCCAAAGTTAAAAAAAAAATACTCAAAATATTATTTAAAATTTTCAAAGTTAACATTTTAAAATTAAAATAATTAAAAATTAATTTTTGGTGCGAACAGACCGACACACCCACAGACACACAGATTTCCCCAGGACCTAACCTGCCAGGCCGACAGCAAGACGTAGTCCTACGTCAAATACAATTTTATAAAAAATGCATTTGCTTGCAGAAATTTTACATGTGCATTTTTTTTTTTAAGCATGAAATACGGATATCTGTATCTTAGAGCCAGAAAGTTAAATTTGCAAATTCAAGATGGCCCTTTGTTATGGTTAAAAAGTTTTGGCTGGCACCTTTAATTTGCGAACTTAACTTTCTGGCTCTGAGGGCACAGATATGCATAATTTTGGCATTTATGCAATTTTCATTTTTCAAAATCATAAGGAAGGAGGATTTGCAAATTATGATCTTACTGAACTTTTTTTTCAAATTTCATCTATAATTTATCCATAACTGGAGAATTTAAAAAAAATCATATTCATCAAAAAAATTGAAGTTCTGATTTTTATCTACTCTTTTTACGAGCTGACGCTCATTTTTTGATAATGGTTTTTTTTTAAACCTCAAAAATCCAGTTAAAATAGTACGCGATTTTACACACTTAATTTCGCCTTCTGACTATGAGATAAAGAAAATTTGGCTCTGACAGCACTGCCAGCAGAGCTGATGAAAAATCTGTAGTTTGATACTGAATTTCTCATTTTAGTAAAAAGGCTTGGTAGCGGTAGAAAAACTTAAAGAGTCTAAAACTAGTTTTTTTTTTTTTTAATAAATGGTGCCGAATGGTGCTAAAATCAAAAAGGCCCTACTATTTTCGAACGCTTCTACGATCTACGGGTATTATAAACAAATTTTAGTAAATTTAGGAGAAAAAGAAAAAAAAAGAAAGATAATTTCCAGATGTTCTTATTCGCAAACAACTTTCAAAATCAATTAGGTTAATCGTAAGCGATTCTTGAATAAACAAACCCTTCTACAAACTTTTCAAGCGGTTTATTTTTAACGACCGGAAATTGATCCAATTTTAAAAAAAATATTGATGCATTTTATCAGAAAATTATTGCAGACATCAATTTAAAAAAAAAAGAAAAATTAGCAATATTATAATTCAACGTTACGATTTTTTTGACGAAGTGATTAAATGCGTGACAGGAAAAGCTTTAAAATATGAATAATTCCTTAGTGGGTGATTACAAATCAAGAGTGCAGGTGTTTTTTTCTTATAAACGCCACCTACTTGTTCTCGTTAAAGTAATATCAAGGATCGCTATTATTTGTTTGTCATAATAGTATAATAATAATAATAATGATAATGAAATAATAATAATAATAACAACAAACACTCAGCAACGCCATTATGTAACTTACGCAAGCTAGAAGGCATCGAGATTCTCTCAAAGCTCCGCAATATCCTAAGAAGCTAACCAAAAATACGAAAGCCCCAACGGTGATGAGGACATAACCAAACTGCTCGATTACATTGGGCTGCGTTAATTCTTCTATCTGAAACTAAAAAAATAAAAATTCAATTAGCATAATGGGCTTTATAATTTATTTACCGGGGAAAATGAAAGGGGTTTGCTCTAATTTATTTTATTTTATTTTATTTTATCGGAACTTTAATGTCAAAAGGAACCCTCAATGGATTCCCCAAGGAATTCAGGTTTTGTCGAGACTCGAGATCTCTATTTACGAGCAATAAATTTTCAAATTTCCAGTTAATAATGGAGCTGCTCTGTAGGTTTTTAATTTTTTGACAAAATAAAATTTGCATTAAAAAAAAAAATTCCTTTGACGGCCAAAATCTTCACTTCTTGATTAAAGGATAAACCGAAATTTTAACAGATCATTTTTTGTATGGCTGTTTTGCCTAACACTCGATTTACGGGGGAAAAAAAATCAAATTTTAGGTAACTAACAAACTCCTTTGACTTTTTCTTGTATTCAAACAAACAAAAACCAGCAAAGCAAAATCAAAGTTTTTGGACCGCAATTTTTTTTGAAATCACTTTCCCGCCGCCCATACATTTCAGACAAGTTGAAACTTGCATTTTAAAAATTTCAGGATATACCAGAGGGGCTCGTTGGATACCTAAAATTTGGATTTTCTCATCGTAAATCGAGATGAAGAGAAAACGGTCATTCCTTTCGATATCCGTGAAGTCTCCTCTTAATCATCAAAAGAGCTTAAAGAGGGTCGTTTATCCGCCGGCTGTATTTCGCAAAGTTTTGCCCCTCTAAATTTTATTTGAAATCCCTTCAAGCAAATTTCGTGTTCTTCACTCTTTCCCTCCTTAAGAGTAACAAAAGATTTGAATTATTACCATATTATGGCAATGTGATAAAATATACAAGCGAGCAAACTCAGTCTTGAAAATGACTGTTGACTTAAGAGTCTCTGGGTGAAAAAATTAGATAACGAATTTTTTTTTTCCTTCACTAGATTAAGAAAGCCGACTTAACAAAAAAAAAAAAAGGGGAAGCTTCAATTCCCCTAATTTGATAAGTTATTTTTTGCATACATTTCTGCGATCATCATTTATTTAAAAATAAACAATGAAATGCTTGGAATTTGTTATCTTGAAAGGTTCAAAGATCATATTCTTCAGTTTTATATTTTAAGAAAATCAGCATCAGGTTTTGAATAAAAAAAATAATAAATATGATGTTACTTCTAGGGTCCAAACAGTATAATTTTTAAACAACAAAGATTTAGGATCAAGACGCAAAACTAATAAATAAAATTATCATCTCTTATGTAAAATTTAATTTTCAGCTTGCAACGTTCTAGCAAGTTCTAAAATGTTTCAAAACCTTCTCGGTAAGCGCCAGAACGCTCTCATCTAGCACGTTCTCAACAGGTCGCAGCAAGTAGAGGATATCTCTCCTGAAGTTCAATCTGGAACATTGTACAACTTTATAAAAAATACTGGAACTTGCTGCAACCTGTTGAGAACGTTCTAGATGGATTCCGGGACTTTTCGTCACAAATATTTCGTACCGAAACTTTTTGTCACAGAAATTTTGTCACAACTAATATTTGTCGCAGTGTAGTTTTCGTCAAAAAATAAAATTCGTCCCAAGTGTATTTTGTACTAGAAATTTTGTCACAATAAAGATTTGTCACTTTGTCTTTCTCGTCAAAAGTTTACTTTGTTCCAAAACTTTTTTTTATTTTTATTTATTTATATATATATATATTTTTTTTTTTTGCCTAATGCAAATAATTTATTAACAATGTATAAATATTGTAGTAATAACATTTAATTTTAAAAAATAGTAAGAAATAAAATTTTAAAAAAATTAAAAAACCCCAATTTCGAATTTATAACGGAACTATAAACAAAAATATTTTACTTTTTATTATATTTATTTTTTTCTGCTTTGAAATTTCAAAAAAATTTTGGAATTCAGCTGAAAAAGCTGAACATTTACTGAAAAAACTCGGTAAATTACATTTAGATAGTATATAAATTTTTGTGACTAAGTTTTTATGGCAAAAAAATTTGGCACGAAATTATTGTGACAAAATTTATATTGTGACGAAATGTCTTTGCGACAAAAATTTGTTTGAGGCGAAAAGTACACGTGACAAAATTGCTTTGACGAATTGTCCGGTCACGTTAAGAAATTTAAGGGATGAAGAGTCAGGTCACGATCGGAGGGAGATAAAAATTCGTTCATTGAAGGAGAAGGAATATGAAAGAATTGGAAAACCTATTTCTTCCTAGAGACCCTAAATTAAAAGAGACTGGCAAAAAAAATTGGCGCGAAAAATCGGTGCAAAATGCAGCACATTAAAAAATGGCGAATGTTTTCGTTTTACTCTCCATTAGAAATTTAATAAATCCGACTTAATTGGTGGCTTTCAGTAATAGCTGAACAGCATATTAAGTGTTTTGTTGTCTTGGTAAGCACTTACAATGTTTGCGTTCAAAATCTGACTCTTTTTTAAGGAGTCGGTAAACAAATACACTTTGAATAAACAAAAACAATCGCCATTTTTGACTTTGCTGCAGTTTACACCGGCAATGTAAGCAAAAACTTTCAAAATTCAGTGCGCATGATCCGTGGGCACCGCTTTTTCGCGCCAAATTTTTTTGCCAGTCTCTTTTAATTTAGGATCTCTATTTCTTCCTGCTAGACAAAGATCTATCAATCGGGGACAATGACCCTTTTTTAGTACCACGAAATTTCCCTAAAAGTCGATTCTACATAATTATTTTGGAACCGATTTGAAAAGCTGATTAAATGGGTAAGAGGCTTGATCTGACTTTTAAAAAAATCATCTAGCTGAAATAAAATAAGTGATAGGACAATGGGTAAGCTGAAAAAGTCTCATGAAGAAAATTTGGTGTCTTTGGAGAAAAAAAAAAAAAAAACGACTTCACTTCACCGTAAGCTCAGCTTTAATCCTTTTCTGTAGAAAATTAAATTGGTACTAACAATGTAGTTTTATCTCCACCAATTTTTCCATTGTTATCAATCGATAATGATCTACTAAATTCAAAATGAATGTAACATAAACCAAGAGTCATTAATTTTCCATGAAAACGATCTCTTCCTTTTAATGATTCGCGAACCAACAACAGAACATTTCTTTCCTTGGAAAATCATTCAAGAGTAGTTTTCCTTGAAAGTCATCCAAGCCCAAAAAAAAAATAAAAAAAAAAAAAAAAAAAACCAACACAAAACCTGGTCGTTCGTTGTTATACAATAACGATTCAAAATCGATATCATTTAGGAAAGAAAAAAATTAATCTAAATTATATAGGGACAAAAGGGAATGAAACAACGGCCTAGTCATGGTAAAATGCCATGAATCATCGAGTAAAATCACTGAGGCATTTCTAAACTTAAACTGTGTAAAAATATATGTTAACCACTAAAACGAGGACGAGTTAGGGGGTGCTGGGGAGGTAAAGGGGGAAGGGCTAGCCCCGCTAGGATTTGGAAATTTGGTAGGGCTAGCCTCCTGTAATTTAAAAAATGTCCATTAAATTTGAAAAATTTAACAAGCTCTATGATATATAGAGTTAAGACTGAAGTGAAACTTCTCTTTGGGTCAATTATTAAAATTAAAATAAAATTTATAAGATTTTCATGAAATATACCTCTAAAATTGTAAACTAATTTTTTATATGAGCTTTTTTTTTAATTTTCATTGAAAATTAAATTTTTTAAATCGAAATTTTTAACTTTTTCCTTTCCACTAGCTTCGATTAATTTTAAACTCAAAGAAAGTATTAGAAATATTATCAATTTTATTTTCGAATATTTCTCTACACAGTAATAAATTTTATGTCAAAATCAACGTAAGTAGTCCACATAATTCTTATGTTGTTTTTGTTTATGTTTACCTTTTGCCCTAACCCATGCTTTTCTCTGAAAAATTAAGAAAACTGAAAGCTCTTCCAGATTCACATGCTGTTCTGATGTGGCTAGTTTTGGTCCGCCTGAGGAATTAATCCTCATACTCTCTGATTTTCGAGAGCGTTCCCCTATCCGCCACCTGGGGAGGCGCCCGATGGGGGACTAGCCAAAAACCCCACACGGGTTGGTGGGACAACCCTGTCCCCAGCCACCGAAAAAGATGCCATCCTCCCAACGGCACAAAGTCACCCACCTCGTACGGGTCGACATAAAAATGACGTCCTTTTCATATCGATCCGCACGAGATGGGTGCCGTATGACGTAAGGAGGATTTTATCCCTCTAGATGGCTGACTTAAAACTAATTTAAAACTACCCTAAAAACTAACTTAACTTAAATCTAGACTTAAAACTACTTAAAATACTTAACTTTTTATACTAGTTACTAAGCTTAGCTTAACTTAAATTAAGGTTATACAAATGTACAATGTACGGCATTGGACATTCATACAATTTACAATATTAGATATTAGAGACAAGATTGTCTGTACTTTTCGACAATCTTTTGCGCGAAAAATGAACTCGATTCTGTTTTTTTTTTTATGTCGTTTAACCGCTTTAAAAAAATGTGCTAATCGACAGCTTTTAAAAATTATAGGCTGTCTTTTAAAATCCCGTTATATTTTATTATTTTTTTTTTTTTTATTAATAAAAGATGTGAGGGAGAAATAGAAATAAAAAAAGATGAAAAGGTAAAAACTCCATAACCCAATACCGAGTATAAAACACCTATGCCCATGCCCATGACCATACCCATTACCATACCATGCCTGTACCAAACTCAAACCTCCTTGATGAAGCTTTTGGACTGCGTTGGCGGCTGCGACGACTCCTCTGGCTGCGACGATTCCTTGGCTGCTCCTGTAAAAACAAAACAAAAAAAAAAGACAATTAAAAAAGGGGGGGCTTGGAGACCCTCACAATGGAGTTTATCTCCCGCGGTATGATTGTAATAAAAAAATTTATTATTTTAAACTGTAATGTATATTATTATTATTATTACTATTTTTTTAAAATTATATTTGAGATTATAAAAAAAAAAAAAAAAAAAAATGCAAAATGCAAAAAAATTCGGATTTCCAGGCGTAAAAGGTTAAGGCCTTCCGCATTGGACCGACCGTCAGGGGAACCATGCCATTAGAGCGAGCCGGGAGCCTATCGGCTTTAACTGTGCATATATGTACAGCTAAGGCTTGCGGTGCGCCAATAACCTCGGACACCCAGTCATCCGAAATGAAACCCTGGAGACTCTCACTATGGAGCTTATCTCCCGCGTAATCCATGATCGAATCGAATAGAATACACAGCCTAATAAAACTCTGCAGCTCCAAGAGAGGGGCTGACTCCTAACTTAACGTTTCGGGGGAACTTAACACTAAAAACTTAAAACTAATACCACAAGGCCAGTCGCTGGGTCGATACCTAGGCCTTCTACGATGGGAGACTAAACCTCCTGGTTTATCTCCAAGCCGGGCCGAAAATAATTATTTAAAAAAAAAAAAAAAAAAAAAATTAAATCCCGTGATTTTAAAAAAAAAATAAAATAAAGCCCGCACTAAAAATATTTATAAATAAAAAAAAAATAAAAAAATTACGATGCGACTCCTCCGAGAGTCAAAACCCGAATGACGCTAGGAACCTGAATCAAGATGGCGCTTGGATACGTCATGCGCAGACAGGCACGCCCTCTGTAATCCAATATGGCGCCTCAAACATTTTAACTGTAAATATGTGTGAATCCAAAACTTATTTATTTATTTATTTATTTATTTATTTATTTATTTATTTATTTACATATTTATTTAGTTCGAAATTTTAAAAAACAAGATTTTTTTTAAAATTAATTTTATAGAACTTTTTTTTTTAAAAACAAGATTTGTACTTAACGACAGAAGGGCCTTTCGAACTAAATAAATATGTAAATAAATAAATAAATAAATAAATAAATAAGTTTTGGATTCACACATATTTACAGTTAAAATGTTTGAGGCGCCATATTGGATTACAGAGGGCGTGCCTGTCTGCGCATGACGTATCCAAGCGCCATCTTGATTCAGGTTCCTAGCGTCATTCGGGTTTTGACTCTCGGAGGAGTCGCATCGTAATTTTTTTATTTTTTTTTTTATTTATAAATATTTTTAGTGCGGGCTTTATTTTATTTTTTTTTTAAAATCACGGGATTTAATTTTTTTTTTTTTTTTTTTTTAAATAATTATTTTCGGCCCGGCTTGGAGATAAACCAGGAGGTTTAGTCTCCCATCGTAGAAGGCCTAGGTATCGACCCAGCGACTGGCCTTGTGGTATTAGTTTTAAGTTTTTAGTGTTAAGTTCCCCCGAAACGTTAAGTTAGGAGTCAGCCCCTCTCTTGGAGCTGCAGAGTTTTATTAGGCTGTGTATTCTATTCGATTCGATCATGGATTACGCGGGAGATAAGCTCCATAGTGAGAGTCTCCAGGGTTTCATTTCGGATGACTGGGTGTCCGAGGTTATTGGCGCACCGCAAGCCTTAGCTGTACATATATGCACAGTTAAAGCCGATAGGCTCCCGGCTCGCTCTAATGGCATGGTTCCCCTGACGGTCGGTCCAATGCGGAAGGCCTTAACCTTTTACGCCTGGAAATCCGAAATTTTTTTGCATTTTTGCATTTTTTTTTTTTTTTTTTTTTTATAATCTCAAAATATTAATTTTAAAAAAAATAGTAATAATAATAATAATAATAACATTACAGTTTAAAATAATTAATTTTTTTATTACAATCATACCGCGGGAGATAAACTCCATTGTGAGGGTCTCCAAGCCCCCCCTTTTTTAATTGTCTTTTTTTTTTGTTTTTGTTTTTACAGGAGCAGCCAAGGAATCGTCGCAGCCAGAGGAGTCGTCGCAGCCGCCAACGCAGTCCAAAAGCTTCATCAAGGAGGTTTGAGTTTGGTACAGGCATGGTATGGTAATGGGTATGGTCATGGGCATGGGCATAGGTGTTTTATACTCGGTATTGGGTTATGGAGTTTTTACCTTTTCATCTTTTTCTTATTTCTATTTCTCCCTCACATCTTTTTATTAATAAAAAAAAAAAAAAATAATAAAATATAACGGGATTTTAAAAGACAGCCTATAATTTTTAAAAGCTGTCGATTAGCACATTTTTTTAAAGCGGTTAAACGACATAAAAAAAAAAAAAACAGAATCGAGTTCATTTTTCGCGCAAAAGATTGTCGAAAAGTACAGACAATCTTGTCTCTAATATCTAATATTGTAAATTGTATGAATGTCCAATGCCGTACATTGTACATTTGTATAACCTTAATTTAAGTTAAGCTAAGCTTAGTAACTAGTATAAATAAGTTAAGTATTTTAAGTAGTTTTAAGTCTAGATTTAAGTTAAGTTAGTTTTTAGGGTAGTTTTAAATTAGTTTTAAGTCAGCCATCTAGAGGGATAAAATCCTCCTTACGTCATACGGCACCCATCTCGTGCGGATCGATATGAAAAGGACGTCATTTTTATGTCGACCCGTACGAGGTGGGTGACTTTGTGCCGTTGGGAGGATGGCATCTTTTTCGGTGGCTGGGGACAGGGTTGTCCCACCAACCCGTGTGGGGTTT
This sequence comes from Liposcelis bostrychophila, assembly GCA_037577465.1. Taxonomy (NCBI): domain Eukaryota; kingdom Metazoa; phylum Arthropoda; class Insecta; order Psocodea; family Liposcelididae; genus Liposcelis; species Liposcelis bostrychophila. Next base: position 24,488,383 of record CM075213.1, read on the forward strand.
TTGGCTAGTCCCCCATCGGGCGCCTCCCCAGGTGGCGGATAGGGGAACGCTCTCGAAAATCAGAGAGTATGAGGATTAATTCCTCAGGCGGACCAAAACTAGCCACATCAGAACAGCATGTGAATCTGGAAGAGCTTTCAGTTTTCTTAATTTTTCAGAGAAAAGCATGGGTTAGGGGCCCTAACCAAGGCTGTTAATCAAATCATAATCATAATCATAATCATAATCATAAATAGCGATTAATCGAATATTTCTGACTCCAAAAAAACAAAAACTGCAATCAATCGAAAAAGAAGAGAAATCATTGAATATCCGTAACTGAAATTAGAGGTTAAGAAACGGCATTGAAATCAAAATCATAACCGAAATTGAATTCGAAATAAAAAAATCGAAAATCGAAATTGAAATAAGAATTTGCTAAAAACCGTAATTAAAAATAATTTTTTAAAATACTTTTAATAAAAATCATAATCAAAAACAACTGTAAAAAAAATAATAAACCGAAAATAATTTAAAAATTCTAGGAGTGCGCGGTCTCAAATTTGATCTCAAGTAAAATTGATCTTTGTAGGCTACTGGGCTTTTAGTTCAGTCAAGTTTTATTTCATTGGCAATTTCTATTTTCATATATTTTTACGCCTTTTTTTAAAGTTTTATTTCGGGCCGACAAGTCATTTACTGCCAGTTGTGAATTTTTTATTTTCCTAAATTTTTTATTCTGAATTAAAAAGAATTAAACAATTTGAATTTTTTTCCCATTTTTTCCCTATCGTGTGCTTCTTCTGGTACTGGCTGTAAAAAAGGGATAATTTTCTCAAAATTTAGAACAAAGAATGGAAAAGAAAACAAAAAATTATAACTAAAAATCGTAATCATAATCGTAATTGAAATTAACAAAACAGTCAGTGGAAATGGTAACTGAAACTAAAATTAAATTTTTAATGCAACCGAAAAACTGAAATCAAGATCGTAATCAGCTGTCAAGATTTTGAGTTCAGTAACCATAATCAAAATTAAAATTCTTATTTAAAAAAAATCATAACTGAAATTAATCAAAATTCAAGCGAATTTCGATTAGCAGCCCTGCCTTTTGGGAAAAACAACAGAAAAAATTTATGTGGACCCTTTAGAACATATTTACATAATATTTTTTACTGTGTATTCATCTTAAAAAAGATAAAGTTTTAGCAAAACATTTTAACGTAAATTTTAGCACCAAATTCCATTTTGATTTTAAAATTTCTGAAAGGTGAATGGAATTCATTTTTCAGAAATTTTAAAATCAAAATGGAATTTGGTGCTAAATTTTTGTTGTAATTAAATTTTAATGCTTTTTTTGATAAACAAACGTTCAAAACGTTTTTGTTTTTGAAATTTTTAAAAAACTGGAATAATATGCAAGATTTTTTAATTTTGTTGAATTCCTATAGAATTTTGTGAAAATTCAAAAAGTGGCTAACGAATATTTTAATTATTTAAGTTAAAATTAAAAAAGTGACTAGAAAACTGTTTGCATTTCTAAAAGTTTATGAAAATTCAAAAAGTGACTGACAAGAGTACCTAATTTTCTTGTTTTTGAAATTTTTCATTTACAGTAGCTTTTAAACTCAATAAAAATATATGCTTTTTATGAAATTAAAAATTTTATTTAAGTTAATATTAAAATGTTTTCCTTAATTTTATCGCGTTACGCCAACACTCAAGGCCTGCCATAAAAAGTTTCACTTCAAAAATAGCCCCCTCAAGATGTAAAGGCTAGAACCCTAGCCCTCCAGATGTAACAACTAGATCCGCCAATCACTGGCTGAACTAGGGGACGGCTAGTAAGTGTAGCCTTTTCCCCAGGAAATAGGAACCCCTTCCAGAATTTTTAAAAATTTCTATTACCTAGTTCCGCCAATGCATTAAAACAATATTTCGACTGCTCCGAAGAACAAGTACCTATTTTTTTTTTAGCAGTACAAAAAGTACCTATCTTTTTTTGGACAGTTGAAAAACTACCTATCTTTTTTTTGACGGCTTATAAACGATCTATTCAAATGGTCATTGCTATATACGTTAGATAATTTTTGCAGTAACACAAAAAAGATAGGTAGTTTTTCAACTGTCCAAAAAAAGATAGGTACTTTTTGTACGGCTGAAAAAAAAATAGGTACTTGTTCTTCGGAGCAGTCGATTTCATTTTATTTACGAAAATGGTTACTATAATTTAAAATATCCTATAGTTTCCCCCTTAACATCTTAATAATTAATTTTCAAAATTTCTATCGTTCCTTCCCCCAAAGTCGCTTCTGGGGAAAAACCCTGAACTCTTTTATAACTAGAGCAACACGTGCAATTCTCTCGTACTTTAAAATTCCACAAAATTCCCCGAGTTCAAGAGTATAACGTGCAAAGTTTTATCCCTAAACATGCAAAGCTTACGAGGGAGTCGCGAAAAAGACAATGGGAACCCTTACGAAATCTAAGAAATCAATTTCAACTTATAATCTACTATAAAAAGGGGGATGAATAATTTACATAACATAATCGTAATAATCCACCCCCTCGCGTAGTATTAGTAGTAGAAACTAAGGTGACTGGGTCGATGAACTTAAATTACTTGTTGACGGCAACTTGCACAAGGCTTTTTTTTCGCAATTAACTATTTCGCTGACCATGAAAGACAAAAAAAAAAAAAAAAAAATTAATCGAAAGGTACCCATATCAGGATTCCGGGAGTTGGAAAAGGCGAAAGAAACGTGAGAAACTCGTCGCCTCATCGGCCTTTACATACGATACGGAGAAAGGGAACCAAATTCCAAATGAATATTTTTTTCTCGACCTTAAAATTTCACGATTTTTTTTTTCTTTCGAATGATGAGTCAAGATTGTGTGAAATTGTGCAATAATGCAACGGCACCATACATATTTCTTTCAAACTTAATCATGCTAAAAAAAAAAAAAAAAAAAAAAAAAGGATTGGATCTAAAAAGATGGAAGACAGTTCTGTTTTTCCATAAATCGTGACAAGAGCTCTGGGTCAATAATCCGTCCGACAATCAATTTTCCATGCGTGTAATAAAAATATTCTATTTAATATTGCGTGCGATGTTCTCGTAAAAGAAAAAAATAATTTTTACATCTTTTGGTTCAATATCTATCTCATCAATTTGATATGCGATCGTGAAAAAATAAAGGGTCCCATTTTTTTTAGATACATGTTTGGTTTAAAAAAAAAAATTTATTTTCGCAACAGGAAATAAAAATTTCGATCACGAGATGTAAAAACCAAACATTAAAAATTTTTTATTCGATGTCAGCCTGATCTATTTCATTTTATCTGATTTAATTAGATTTGATTTACCTTCGACATTATGTACTGTAAACAAGGTGTTTACTTCAGCCCCCCCCCGCAGTCACACCAATCATTTAAAGAAGAAGGGAAGCCCCCCTTTCCCCCGATGAATGGTATTTCGTCACCAATGAAAATAACAATGATTGGTATTTTCTTAATGAAGAAAACCCGACCTTAATAGGCATAAAAAAGCGGTCAACACCACAAATTTCTGAGCACTGAACAAAAAAGTAGCCTGTGCGATTACTGTAAAGGGAACCCATATTTAGCCGGGGGGGGGACTGAAAGTCTAAAAGGCCCTAAGTAAGCAATATGTATTAATTCCGAAAATGTTTTCACCATATTGCAGTAATATTTTGAAAAAAACCATTAATTAACTCACCTAGGAAGATGAAGATACTGACAAGGGTGGTTCTTATTTTGCGAAATTTGGATTTTCGGAGGTGCCACCCCCTAACTTTTTTTATTTGTATGAAATAAATTTCCCTGAATTTTTTTTTTACTCGGCGGGAAAGAGTACCTCATCGAGCTTTTTAGTTCGAAAAAATCCCATAAGAACCAAAAAATGGATGATTTTTTTTTCTGTAAAAAAAAAAAAAAAAAAAAAAAAAAATCAACTTTTTGGTTTTGTTATGGGTTTTTTCCAAACTAAAAGCTCGATGAAATCCCGTAGAGTAAAAAGTTTGAAAAAATTCAGGGAAACTTATTTCATACAAATAAAAAAGTTACGGGGTGGCACCTGCGAAAATCCAAATTTCGAAAAAATAAGAACCACCCTAATACTGACCTCTCAAGCGAACAAATGGCTAAAATTTCGGAGTTTGCAGCGGAAATCCGGTCAGTTACAATGCCAACAGTAATAATTCTGAAAACTAAAAATAGTTAGCCAAAACAAGTCGCAGCATCGAAAAAAAAATTTAATGTAATAGTTAACCCTTTCCCGATGGTTCTCGTATATATAAAATTCTGGAAAACTTTCGGAAAATCACCGAAAATTTAAGGAGTTTCCGAAGCCAAGTTTTAACCAAACCTGAAGCTCCACACTTAAAGCTCCAACTGCGAGTCTGGCGTCAGTCATTTTTCAAAAAATATTCCAAAAATCAGCCATTATGTAGCTTTTTATTAGAGAGCCTCCGTCGGGAACAGGGGTGTAACAACAGGGGGGATGGGGGGAGATTGTACCCCCCTGGAGGTTTTTTGAAAATTGACTGACGCCAGACTCGCAGTTGGAGCTTTAAGTGTGGAGCTTCAGATTTGGTTAAAACTTGGTTTCGGAAACTCCTTAAATTTTCGGTGATTTGACTGGAGGTGCTATGCCCCCCATAAATATACTTCTGCCCTCCCCCAAGCTAGAGGGGGTGGGGGAGAGACAAAATATCCAGCTTTTTCTTAGACTAAAAAAAAATTTGAAATGAACCATTTTGAACTAACAATAGGTTTTTTTTTTCAACTGAAAAAAATGTTTTTGTATATTTTGGTTTTGGGAAAACAAATAAAAAAGCAGATTTTTTTAATTACTTGTACAGCACCCTATCCTATAAATGTTTCATTTAAAAAAAAGTTGTATAATATACAGTAAAAAATATTATGTAAATATGTTCTAAGAGGTCCACATAAATTTTTTATGTTGTTTCTCCCATAAGGCAAACATAAAACAAAAACAACATAAAAATTATATAGACCTGCTTATGTTGATTTTGACATAAAATTTTTTACTGTGTACTTATAATTATGGGTTAAAAAAATTTGAAGTCGCCACTACTGTATTTAGAGGGGGGGGGGGTGTGTGCAAAATTCACCAGGCTTTGATAATCCGTTTTTTTTTCCCCTGGCCCAAAAAAGTTGTTACACCCATGGTCGGGAAAATGTTAAAATATCAGCAAAAATAAAGTCAGCAGCTTCGGCTGGTTCCCCGAGTACTTTATACGGAAGACTTGGATTCAAACATTTACAGCTCACTAAGTTCTCTGCATGTCCTCTGAATAGGTCCTGGTATTTCAGGATGTGACCCGATTCGGCTCGTCCTTCAGTTTTAGGTCACGCGAAACAATCTTGAAATACACTTAAAACACGTTCAGAAAAAAACAAGTTTTCTCTTTAACCCTTTAAAGACCACAACCCCTGTGGTCCAGCTTTTTGGGAAAATATCGATCATAAACTCCATCAACCTATAAACCCTATATGCCCATAAACTCCTCAATTACTCAGTCATGGAATCCAAATTCTCAAGATTTGATATACATTTAGGACCAAAACATCTATTGCCCTGACTTCACAGCCAGCTAATGGAAAAGGCCATTGAAGGATTCACCATCCTGAAGGACACATCAACAGAAGGTCCTATTAACAACCCATACAACACCTCCGCTCTTTATGACCAATTTTACAGCATCAATGTGTAGTCGAATATTACGAAAAAAATTTTTTAAAAGATAACGCGCCAAAAGCTTTCCAACGTAAAAATTTAAGCTGAAAGTGATGGCCATTCAAAGTCTTAGTTTTTTGTTAAAAAAAAAAAAAAAAAAAAAAAAAAAAACGTCTCGCAAACAGGTTAAAAAAATCGAAAAAAAGGAGGTACAAATCCATCAAAATAATCGTTCTTAAAAATCAAAGCCATAAAAATTTTAATTGGATGGTTTTACATTGTATTTTAAAAATTTCGAAAATATCACCTAATTGACACGTCCGAATGACCGTTGAAACGATATGAAGGCCGTTTTTATTAAATTTTTGTGGCCAAATGGACGTTTTCATCATTATTGTCGTTCTAATCGTTTTTTTTTTTTTTTTTTTTTTAGCGTCGAATCTTTAAAATTACATGCAAAACCTCAACAATTCCCTATAACATTCATTATGCTAAAACTATATGCAACTTCCAATCTCAACTGACAATTATTACTTTCTTTTTTTTTTATTATCGGAAAATTCTGGATAAACCGCAAAATCAAACTTTTTTTTTTTTAAATTGATTGAATATGTTTTAATTTATAAACCTTGCGAAAAATCGATTAAGGTTTTCAATTGTTTCGCAACAATACGGAGCTCCATATCATTCGAAATGGATCATTGACTCTACCGGATGATATTCCGTAGTACCGAGAGGAGACTATTTAAATTAATGATTGCGTTAAATGGAGGAATATGAATTAAAGGCCATGGTTAGACTAAGCCCATTCATGTTATATATGCGTTGCGTTTCGTTCTCGCAACGTCACGCATTAATGAATGAAGTTACGATAACATAAAAATTGGCTAATTAAAACTTTTTATGTTTGTTTTTCGGTTCCTGTTAAAAAAAAAATTAAGGAAGAGAAAAAGAACGCGACATCGCCATTTAATTCTACCGATTATAAATCGGAAATCGAACATCATTAACAATTTTCATGCTTTATTGTCCGAATAGATAATCTCGAGATAAAGTGAAATAAAAAAAAACGTAATTAATAACGTTTTGTAATAATTAATAAAGTCTTTTTTTTTTTTTGTCTTCCGTGAATTTCATTGAAAAATAAAAAATGATAATAATAGTGGTCGATTAGTACGAGCATGCAATTTTTTATTGTCCTTTTAAACCCTATACACCCAACGGGGACTCACGACAGAGGAAAAATACAAGATATGACGAATGTTCTTTTTAGCACGTCGGGATGAATTACGTTCATTGTTAAGCACAATGGATAAGTCAACGGCCAGATAATAAACAAACGTTTATATGTATAATTCAATAACTCAAAAACGTAATATCAGAAATATCAGGGAGGAGGAGGGCGTTTGTGGGTTCCTTTTGAAAAGCTGTTGGGTTGAGCTGGAAATCAGATTCGAGGATTGTCATTTTGAAAGGAGGAGGGCCGATAACCTGGGTTTTGGGCCCCCTCTGCTATCTCTGCTTATGGTATGCGACGTATAACTTCCTGGACATCAAAGTACCGGTATAGCATGGTCTTCATTTTGTAGAAGTTTCAACCCTGTACCTGCATGCAGCCACCTTCAAAATTACCCTTTTAGGTTTGGCATCCGTGTAATGGCATCACACGAAATGTGCGATTCCATTACACCGTGTGATAGAATCACAAGAATTGTGTGATGTAAATACATGCAGGGACCCAAAAACACGGGTTATCGGCCCTCCTCCTTTAAGGCAACTCATGAAAACAAAAAAGGTCTCCGGCTGAGCAGTTTGCTCATTCAGAATATCTTGGATCAAATCGGAAGATCCTGTGGTTCGATTCCTCCTTGAGTAATAATTGCGTTTTTTTTTTCCTGCAAAATACCTTTTTTTTAATATAAAATGTTTCATCTTCAAGAGGAGACTTCACGGGATACCGCTTTTTTGTCTAACACTCGATTTATAGGAAAAAAAAAATCGAATTTTAGGTATCTAACAAACTCCTTTGACTTTTTCTTGTATTTTTGGTACAAGTTTCAACTTGTTTCGACAAAAACGAATCAAGAAAACAATCAAAATTTTTCTACCACAATTTTTTTTTTTTTTTTTAAATTACTTTCCTCATACATTTCAGTCAAGTTGAAACTTGCACTAAAAATTCCAGTATAACTTAATTTTTCAAAAAGTAGCAAATAGTTCATTAATTTTTTCAAAAATGTAAAGGGAATAAAAACCATTGATATGCCAAAGGAGCAGGACTGCTATTCCGATTCCGATTCCGATTACGATTTAAACCAAAAGCGATTAACTGTAATAACGGTATTTTCGTGCTTTTTAAGTCAATCTGAACAGGGCTGCAATTCCGATTCCGATTCCGATACCGATTCCACAGAATCAGAATCTTGGAAAAACATTCCCGATTTCGATTCCAACAAATATTTTAATGATGCCGATTCCGACTCTGATTCCAAAATTGATTAACTGTAATAACGGTATTTTCGTGCTATTTAAGGCAATGTGAATTGAAAATATTTTTTTGGATTCCGATTCCGATTCTGAACTGTTTTCAGACAAGATTCCGATTTCGAAAGGTAGAAAAAAAAATTCAGATTCCGATTCCAACAAACAAATATTTTAAAAGGGATTTTTTTCCGTTTAAACCCAAAAATATACTTTAACGATGCCGATTCCGATTCTGATTCCAAAATTGATTAACTGTAATAACGGTATTTTCGAGCTTTTTAAATCAATCTGAATAGAAAATAATTTTTTTTAATGCCGACTCCGATTCCGAACTGTTTTCAGACAAGATCCGATTCCGATTCCGATTCCAATTACTTTTGAAATATCAGATTCCGATTCCGAATAAAAATTAATCGGAATTGCAGCCCTGCAAAGTAGTTCGTTAAATACCTAAAATTTGGATTTTTTTTTTTTTTTTTACCGTAAATCGAGTGTTAGACAAAACAGCCATTCCATCCGGTATTCGTGAAACCTCTTCTTAACTTCCATTTTTTTTTAAAACCTGTTATCTCCGTTTCAAAAACAAAATTTCTAAAAAAAAAAATTCCAATGTGTTTAAGAAGATTTTCTTACAACAAAATTGCCGCTGTCGGCCCCAAATACGCTGTCGACCAGTGCTGGAAAATCGAATTTCTTACAACTATGTTTAGCTTATTCAGAAATTAAAAGCATTCCTATTTTAAGAATCGGTTTACAAGAACCTTTTGAGAACCGATCCTCAACGGAGGTTCGGTTTGCCAGAAATGCGTGGACAACATATTTTGATCAAAATCTAAGTTTTTCTTCAACGACCTAGTTCATTATACTGTAGTTGTTTTTTTAGAGAGTTCAAAAGATTTTATTCGTCAAGTTGGGGAAAAAAAATCATGAAAAAAATCTTTCGGTAAAAAAATCGATTACAATAACAATTTGACAAATAACATTTAAATTAAGTAAATAAAATCGTTTTTGCCGTTAATTCCCGGAAAATATTATTTCGACCTTCCGGAAATGTACAATTATCCGCAATAAGGTTCAATTTCTCCCCGATTATGTTACAAAAGCCAAGAACATAGAATACCAAATGAGAAGATAAATTGCTATCGATTCCTTAAACAAATCATTTTCGACAATGAACAATAGAATAAAATCAATGAACTCTGTTTTCTTTTTTTATTTCCTTGGTTGTGCTGACAGCAATTTAAAAACAATTTTTCGGGGGGAAAACGCTTTTGTTAATGAAGTATCGAATGACTGATTTTCGTCCATTAAAAGCGTAATAAATTTTTCACGGCTTTTCCGACCCTCCTTTTTCACGGAATTTCCGGTTTTAACACTTTTTTTTTTTTTTTAAAGTTGCCAGTCATTTGGCTTCAAGTGTTCAATTACTTCAAAAAAAAAAAAAAAAAAAATTAATACTTTGCCGAGGTTTCAAATTTGCAACCTCTGACCCCCATTTTTATTTTTTTTATTTTTTTTTTTTTTTTTTTTTTTTTTTTTTTTTTGAAGAGGAAAAAAAACGAAACATTGCTAGGGAAAAAAGATCAGTCTGAGAGTTGTAAACTCAGATTGCATCAACCCAAGGTTTTAATTAATCCGCAATAATAAAAGAAGGTAATATAATATGTGCAAGAGGTCTAAATCAGTTTCGTTGTGGTTTTATGTAATGGTAAGAGTGTGAAAATGCTCAAACCACAAGCCATCATACCAAATGGTATCACGTTGCAGTGGCGGATGCCCCCGGTGTAATAAATAATTTATACGCATATATCGGTAGTGTGACATCAAAATTTTCAAAATTTTGTATAAAAATTCGGAATGTATAAAAAATGAGAATTTCTTGAGATAGATGCCAATTTTTTACCCCTTCACCAGGGATAGTATGCCGAATAGATTTCAATCGGAATCACATTCGATCGATGGAAACAAATCGGAATCGGAATCGGTCAAGGCTGCAATTCCGATTCCGGTTCCGGTTCCGATTCCGCAGAATCTTGACAATTTATCAGTAAGACTCATAAATTCCGATTCCAACTAACAAATATTTCAGCGATGCCGCTTTCGATTCTGATTCTGATTCCAATTTCAATTAAAACTGACGGTATTCTCGTGCTTTTTAAGTCAATCTAAATGGAAAATATTTTTTTGGATGCCGATTCCGATTCCGAAGAATACGAACTGTTTTCAGACCAAATTCCGATTCCGGTTCCGATTCCTGTTTCTTCAAAAAAGCACGGATTCCGATTCCGATTCCAATTGCTTTTGAAATCGGTGATTCCAATTTCCATTTCGATTCCGTTTCCCAATGAAAATTCATCGGAATTGCAGCCCTGGAATCGGCATCGGAATCACGTTTGAAAAATAATAGAGCATCAGTGGAATCAGTGGAATCGGAATCAGCATCAAGGGTTCAATTTCTCCCGGATACAACGAGTTATTTTACAAAAAAAGTAGAATTTTTTATTAAAAACTTTTAAAAAATTAGATAATTTTAAAAAGAAAATAAGCAGGCATGGTAGATCTATGCCGAATAGATTTTAATCGGAATCGGCATCGGCATCGGAATCAGATTCGAATGATAAGAATTATCGGAATCGGCATCAAAATTTTCCCCGTAGTTTAGAATCGGAATCGAAATCGGAATCGGAATCGAGTTTGAAAAATCATCGAGCATCACTGGAATCGGAATCAGTATCAGTATCCTATCCCTGCCCTCCACTTCAGCTTCCATTTGAGGTACTAAAACTCTTACCAATATTCTAGGAAAAAAAAAATCAGTCAATGGCTAGGCTGTAGTGAAACGACTGTAAATAGTAAAAAATTGTCCCCAATTAAGTTTCAATTTTTTTACATGGCAGTAAAATTCCACAGTCTTAAGCTAAAGAGAGTTCTATTGGGGACCTCTCGTTGATTTGTTCAACCAAGAGTTAAACAACAATAGAACACTAGATATTTTGAGAAGACAAGTGCAAAACGTTCCTGCGGGTAACATTTTTTTTTTTTTTTTATCATAATACATATGTAAATAAAATAACATTAATAAATATTAATGTAATTTTATTTACATATGTATTATGATTTTTGTTTCACAGCTATGATGAATATTAATCTTCTGAATTTACCCCCTTTCCAACCTGCAGCAGTAGATGTTACAGTAGATGCTTTTCATGTTCAAATACGGGAAATCATGCATAGAGCTGAAATCATTTACCAACAAGGTCAGGAAATACAGGCATTAAGATTTTTCCTGCATGGATTGGGTAAGTGTAGAAACTATTAATCTATCTTCTTCTTCTTCTTCTTTTTCGGCATAATCAGGACATGAAGCCCTATGACCCGGCGCCTACCTTTACCAAGTTCGGTTTCTGGTGTAAGGTTTAGGCGTTACTACGTCATAACCCTTAATGTATCGAGTGACGAGCTCGAAGACGGGGCACTCATATCGCAAAGGTATTTTTACGAATGAGCGGGACCTACTTTATTTAGACAGGGAATCCGAACCCTGTGACACATCGGTCTTCTTCACATGATACACACATGAGTATCAGAGGTGAATGCTGGCGGAAAAAAATCCTGGCTGAAATCAGGTGTTCGAACCAAGACTCCACACGATCATTCGTTTCGGAGTCGAGCACGCTCGCCACTCAGCCGACGTCGTGTCTTATTAATCTATCAGTTTATATAAATAAAATTATGACTAAATTTTCTTTCTTAGGTCATATACCAAATGCATAAGGTATTGTTTAAGTGTATAAGTTATTGTTCCCTGGAAAAGATTTCCTTTAACATGTCGGAGATCATCTTGTCTCATCTCTTGCATTTCAAAATCGTCTAAAGTGGCTCTAGGCTATAATTTTTTTTTTTCTTTTTTCTTTTTTTTTTTCACCACAATCGGAATTAGAGGCGGCGCGGCATCAGATATGATTGATGCCGGCATCGGATATAATCGATACTTGGTGTCGTCAGCATCAGCATCGGCATCGGCATCGGGTGTCTGTGTCGGGATCGGAATCGGGAGTTAAATAAATAATTATGGCATCGGCAGTTGGCACCGGCATCGGATTTGGAGCCCTGATTTTCCCTATAACTTCTCAATTTCCAAATCCTCCGGCCACGGTATGTCCCCCCTCTCCTTCACTTTTCAAACTTTGTTGCGCCATAATCAAAAATGGAGAAAAGGGCTTCAAGAGTTACTAAAATAATTTACACGTCATATAAATGACTTTAAAATATACCGTACATAATCTGCATTGTCCTCTCCATTCTTAACTTCAAAGCCTAATACTTCAGAACACACATATTATTTTTTTTTTTTTTTTTTACCTCTTAAACGATTCTCTTGCACACCATCTTAATATTACTTTTTCGCCGAAGACCCTTCACGTTTCAAACCTCGCAACAGTGAAAAACACTTCAATTAAACCTTTGACAATAACTACAAAGTCTTTCAATTCTTAAAATTAACCTTTGCGTATATGATAAAGACATGTTGTTGACCTTTCATGACCTCATGGTTACGTTCTCCCGCTAATTCTTTTTAACGGCTTGCAAATTTTTCTTTTTATAACCTGTTAAAAAAAAAAAAAAAAAAAAAAAACATAATCCCCAAAAAAATAAATTACAGGAATCTCATCATTATCAAAAGAATATTCTACTCCTCTCCTTAAAACAGTAGTTAAACGGGCCCACCGTAACTAAAATAATTTTCTTGCGATAACGATCACACTTCCCACCAAACTTCGACGGTGGGAAAAGTAAAAAAAAAACAGTGATATAATTGAATTTTTCACACGATAAATTTCAATTCTTCAGTCATATTTCTCCATTTTTTTTTTAAACCATAGATTTCCGCGTGTACGTACGTGAATGTGCAACATGACCCAAAAAATATTGACAAGGGGAGGATTTAATTGTCGAAGGTCAAGTTAATGCATGTGATGGTAGTTTTTCGTGGTTTTTTTTTTTCTTTTTCGAAGGACTTGCCAGCGGCCTCGTTGAATAATTGATAATGAAGTGTCAAACAAAGAAGAAATCGAATTGCACTTGAAAAGGAAACGAAGAAAAGAAAAAAAAGAATCCTTTCGTATGTCGTGTTGTACGTTTGCAATGTTCAAAGTCCAAGGTCGAAATTTTTTTTTTCCTTTTCTTATTCAGCTCCGATCCGCTTCCCGAAGTATTTAAAAGGGCGGATCACCCGGGACCCGGTTTGATAAAAATTACGATAAATAATGACGGGCACTGAATACGGTTAACGACCTTATTGAATCGATAAATGACAAATGATTTACTTTTTTTTAGAATGTTTTTGACTAATGATCCTGCTGCTGATGTGTCGAAACAAAGGCCATTTTTCATGAGTCGTTTCCCCCCTCTCCGCCAAAGAGCTATTATCACTCTCTTTGTAAATTAAAACGACAGCGAAAAATTTCCTCATATGAGTCACACACTGAGAGAAAAAAAAATAACTATACGAGGGTATTTTTAACAATAAAAAGTTATGGTTTTAATAACTAATCTTTTCGTATTCCGAACTACAGCAATGTTTAATTTCACTACAGGAAAAATGATCTATAGTGAAATCAGCCAGATCTAATTGTTAAAATTCACTTTCAATTTTTAATAAAGTCGATATCGTAAATTTAAGCATATCTATTGTCTCTTTTACGGTTTTTTATTTAATGGTTGTTTTAACGTTACTTGATGGTTAAAACAACCTTATTTAACGTTGAAGTTACGTCATTGGAGACGCCATAATTGTTTTCGGTCAGTTCAAAAATGGAGTTCAGTGATCCTTTCGCTCTGTTATTTTCTCAAGAGCTCGAAAATGAGCCCCCGGTAAGTTCTTTTATTAATTATATTTACCTACTTTATCAGCTATGTTATTTTCTGTGGCAGCTTTATATTATTTCAATCAGATTTAAAAATTTTAATTGTTATATCCCCCGTGAGTCATATAATCCTGTTTGTTTGTGGCTTGTCAACTTAACTATATTATTTATTAACATTTTTATATGCAGTTAACTAGCCAGCAATTACATTACTCATCCCAACTGCACAGAATCCACCTGAATTTTCCCTTGGATTCCTCAACCGGAAACAACAACTTTCTTCAAACCAGAGAAAATAATTCTGAAGAGAATGTTGCAAAAGAGGAAGAATCATCAGCGAATTCTTCAAATAAAAGGGCAAATAATTTAGAAGAAAAAAAGGAAGAAGGAGAAAAGGGAGAAGACATTGACAGTGAAATTGCCATTCCAGGGTTAATAATTAAAAAAAAGGCAGATTGTGAGGTTTTCATATTATTTTGAATTATTTAAAATTCCTTAATTTTAATTCAATTTTTTTTTCATTTTTAGGATTTTGAAAACGTTTTGGTTTCCACTTTTGATGGAAAAGTCATCATCAAGAATTTTCAGACAAATAATTTTCTTAACCGCAGCGACAGGAAGAAGTTAGTGAATGTAATTGTGAACTATTACCGGGAACAAAAAGTGAGGCTTTCCCCAGATGTAATCGAGGAAAACGATGGCCAAACTTAGCATTACGGGGTGTATTTTTAATTGAAAGACTAAGTTGAAAGACTGAATTTCACTTTTTTAAATATATTAAAAAAATATTTTATTTTTAAAATTATTATTCCCTATTTCTATATTTTAAATCTGAAATACAATAAAATTAAACATAGCTTATAGTGAAAAGTACCATTTTCTATTCGTTAAAAATAATGGTGACATTGACCATTTCTTTTGGTTAAAAATACCATATTTTTATTTTTTAAGCTTCAAACTTATGGTTATTTTGACTATTACTTTGAAGTCCTTTCAAATCTATTTATAGTTCAAATAACCATATATATAACTATAACAATGGTCAGAAACGGTAGCAAGCTCGTCGTCTATGTTTGGTAGTTTTAACAGTGCATTATAGTTACTAGCTACCGTGATATGGTTCTTCTCCCAATCGTACATAATTTATAGTTACTGGCAACTACATTCCGGTTAATTTAACACAAGCATTTTTCTCCGTGCATGACTCATGATTCATAAGAGGTAACTTTAATTAACCTTCGTCTGATCTTCCGAGTGGGAATAAGTGAAAATCTAGACTCTCCCTGCGGTCTTTCCGGGAGTCAACATACTGCGTAGAGGACTAGGTCATTACTTCTGCTTTTCTCAGGATTCAACCTGTCAAGACATAACATCATTCAAAATAATGCAATTACATTGATATCTAACTTTAAGCCTCATTTTCGTTCCCAGAGTTTTAATTGCAAGGAGTTGCAACCCCTCGTCCTTCCCCGCGAACCAAGCAAAATTAAGTACAACATTTAGTTTTTTTTTTTTTTTTTTTTTTTTAATCATTGTCATATACCAGTTGTGGAAACCGAAAAACAAAAAGTATACACAGTCATCAGTCATTCGTCACCAATCATCGGCTTCGCTACCATCGAAGGCACTGTCCCTTTAAAAAAATAGGTAAATGAATATTCACGTTAAAAGGTTAAAAATTACAAAATTTAATAACGGTTTTAAAATTTTATAGAAATTTCGTCATTTTTGATTTTAGAAGCCTTTAAAACACGATTTAAGATGATTTTGACAATTTTTAGAATCCCCATTAAGATCCTGTTCCGCTATATGCAAGATAAGATTCCCTATTATTCTCCTAAAAAAAAAAATAAATTCCTAATCCATTTTTCTTAAAATAAAAATAAATTCCTAATCCATTTTTCCTAAAAAAAAAAAAAAGATAAATTCCTATTTCCTAATCCATTTTTCCTAAAAAAAAAATTCCTAATCCATTTTCCTAATAAAAAAAAAAAAAATAAAAAATAAATTCCTAATCCATTTTTCCTAAAAAAAAATAAATTCCTAATACACTATTCCTAAAAAAAAAAAATTCCAAATCCATTTTTTTTTTAAAAACTTTGGTTCCTAAAATTTTTTTCTTAACTATTTTTTTTTATCTAAATTTAATTTTCCTAAAATCTTTCAATTCCTAAAATAAAATTTCCGGAAATCTCTAGAACAAAATTTCCTAAAATTCATTCGGGGATTTAATAAATTAGAAAAAATATTGATTTTAGGAAATTTTATTGTAGGAATCAAAAAATTTTAAGAAAATTGAAAACCAAGAAAAAATTTGGTTACGAAAAAAAATTTAGGAACCAAAGTTTTAGAAAAAATAAATTAGGATTTTTTTTTTTTTTTTTTTTTTTTTTTTTTTTTTTTTTTTTTTAGGAAAAATGGTAGGGAACGGCAAGACAAAGTGGGAAAAAGTAGCCAAAAATCACTAAAATGGTCAATTTATGAGCTCTAGGATTTTTTTTTCGGAAGACTATTGCTACTTTCGGATACCTTACCTCTTAAAACATAGACAAGATAGTTTAAGAAAATTCGAAACTACTGTTACAAATTGTTTCATTTCTTAAAGAAATTACTCTTGAAAAACAGGAAAAATTCAGAATTATGCTTGAAAATTTGACAAATATTTTTTCAATCACGAAATTGTTATCATTTTTGGATTTTACATCCCAGAAAACATAAAGTCTAACTATTCGGACAAATTTTTTTGATGCTTGTATTTTTAATGGTGAACTAAAAAAAGAAATAGCTTTAAATTTAAAATGCCAAATTTTTTTTTTTAATGAAAAGCGGCACTTTTTAACAGTGACAAAAATTTTTTAAAAAAATTTTTCATGAATATTTAGGCCTAAAAGAAAGTAAATCTCGTGAAACGCAGCGATCGGACAACATTTTTCAAAAAGCGAACCACCCTTATATCAAACTGAGCAAAGGTTAAGAATTTTTATTGGAAAATTCGAAAAACCAGGAAACGAACTGAATTTGAATAAAAAAAAATTTTCGCTTTTGCTTTATTCAGAAAAAAAAAAAAAAAAAAAAAAAAAAAAAAATACAAAAACCATTTAACAAAATGACAAGAATATCTCAATGTCTGTTTTTTTAAATGACCCAGGAAAAGTTTCCTAAAAAAATCGAAAGTTTCCGCTTTCCATTTCAAGAAAGCTTGTTTTTTTTATCCACAGGATTATACAATGTGGCTAAAATAAACACTCCTTTTCACGATAGATAGAAAAAAGATAAAAAATTACAAAAAAAAAAGAAATATAGGCCTATGAACCTTTTACATTACACACAGCAAAAAAAAAAAAAAAAAGTTTGTCATAAAAACGCTTGCCAGTAATCGATCAAAAAAAAAAAAAAAAAAAAAAATCAAATTGAAAAAACCTCAATGACAACCACAATGGACAAGGTAAAACATGCTTGTATTGTCGCATACCTTTTAACGATTAACACTCCCGATTATCAATCACCTGAAGGTTTTTTCCAATCGAAATTTAATTGCACTTTCATCTCATTATTCCCAAAAAAAATTAATTAAAAAAAAAAAAAAAAAAAAATGCTGTAAAATACCCCGTTGGAAGATGACAATGCTGACTACGATAGCGTAACGTTCGCCTTATTTGCTTTTATAAAATATACCATTTACTTATTACTTTCGGACTATTGTCAAGTTCAGTGACCGCACAATTTTTTTATTATTATCATTTTCTGCATCTATATCCACACAAAACTTTCCCTTTCACACAAAAAAGATAAAAAAAAAATCTTTCAAAAACATTTTCATTTTCATATATCAGCTGATATGAACTCAAAAAAAAAAAAAAAAACATATCTAAACAAAAACCATTCCTTTTTTTTATGAAAAAAGAACGATCGGGTTATAAAGCAAACAAGGAAGTGAAAAAATAGGGAGGGAAAAAAAATCGAGGAAAAGTCAACAAAAAAGAATTTACAAAAGAAAGACAAATGAGTTTTTCGTTAGAAATAAAAATAAATTTTCGGGAAACGTGTTGATAGAGAGCCATAAAGCAAAATCAGATATTTCAATAGCGATTAGCAGTGTTTTTTTATTTTTATTGCGGAGGAAGGCGGGAAAAGGGGGATTGATTTCCGGTCAGCAATTCAGATACCGAAAAATTCCGGATATAGCTTAAATGACTCTTAATATACTGTTTGCACGCTACTTACCCCTTCTACAACGTTGGTACTCTCTAAAATTTTTGTAGCATGTATAAATGATGACTTGTCAGCAGCTATCCATATTCCTATACATAGTACGGCGCTTCCACCAATCTAAAAAAAAAAAAAAAACGAAAAAAGTGAATATTTTACTTAAATCACAGGCGAGTTTTTTAATTAATTACTGTTAAGTGTATACTTACAAAAAATACAAAATTAAATAAACAAAGTAGATATTTAGCAAAACAAGCTCCACAATCCACAGACATTATTATTCTAATTTTATGTTAACATCAATGACACACCTGAAAAAGAAAAAAAAACAAAAGGAATTCTTTAAATTAACAAAGTCGATAATGCGGAATAGAATATATATTGTCTTTGAATGTTGTGTCATCTATCGGCAGGAAACCCTTCCTGTTTTATGCCTGACGTTTTTATCTTTCCCTTGGGTGTTTTTTATTTTTATTTCCGAACGGAAAAAAAAAAAGATACTCCAAATTACAAGAAAGTCAAATTATTGAAGTAAAATAAACCTTGCAATTATTTATTTTTTTATTTTTTTGAAAAATTTAATAACTACTAGAAATGTTTATAGTGATTACGCTCTTGTAATTATTTTCTCCAGGCATTTCTCTCATTCTTTTGTTTTTATATTAAAAAAAAAAAAAAAAAAAAAAAGAATGCCGTTTCAAGTTACGTTATTTTTTCCAAATATTTCAGAGATTTTCTTAGAAATGAATAACATTTTTTTTCGTTACTGGAATTGTAGGATATTAAAAGTTCAAATTATATCACGTGAGGCTAAGAATTTCGAGTAAAAATGTAAGTAGAAAGATGGACGGAGAAGAAAAAAAAGCCAAAAGTGATACGAAAATGCAAAGATCGAAACAAAAAGTAAACAGAAAGTGAGAGGGGGAAAAAGTAAGGCCGGAATTATTTGGACTATGTAGAGGAACGAATAAAAATACAGACATGCAGAGAAATGAAAAAATGCTAAATTAGAAGGGGAAAAAACGAGGGATATGGCGACGTGAACGCACAAAAATAAATTTTCTTTATTCGGTCACTACCAAGGGCCTCTGCATGAGCACAAAAAAAGAGTGTGTTCAGCCTACAAAGGCTCATATCATGGGCTCATTGGTTTTTCAATGCCCGAATTATACAAATTGGAACAGTTTGTTACTTGTTTACAAACTGTCACAAGTCACAAGTTGTTACTTAAAAGTTTGCCGTTGGTATATGACTTTAATTTTTGCAAGGGCAGCCGCAGCAATTTTTGAAAAAAGATTTCGAAAAAATCATAGTGGGATATGGGGGCATAACCCTACGTAGGACTACGCCATTGGGGTGCTGTCCTAATATTGATAAATTTAAACGATGAAACGATTTAAGAATTTTAAGGCATTTTTTTTTTTTTTGCTTGTTTTTGGTCAAAAAAACTGAATTTTTTGATAAAAATATAATTTTTTTTTTCCTGACACGAAAAAAACCAAAAATTTTTGATAAACAAAGTCAATAGTTTAAAAAAATTAGTCAAAATTTGAATTAAAGTCTTCAAAGTTAAAATTTTAATATTAAAACATTGTTTTAGCTCATATTCTTGGCTAAAGGAAAAATGACAAAATTGAATGTAGTGAACATTTTATTTAAAATTTCCAAGTTTTAAATATTTAAAAAAAAAAAAAAGATATTTCAAAGAAACGGCGAAAAGAACACCGCACACCAGAATAGGGAAATCGGTTTCGGTAAATTACGATATTTATTTAGAGCCAAAAATTTGTTTACAAACATAAACAACGTATATAAAAACAACACTTAACCGAAACCTATTTCCCTATTCTGGTGTGCGGTGTTCTTTAAAAAAAAGTTAAATAAAACAAGAAATTTTCAGGTCTTTGCTTTAGCAAATTTAAATTTCTTGTAAAAGTTAAGTTCCTTGAAAATTTACAAGAAATTTTTTAAGTCCATGCTCGTTCATGTCTTCTAATTTAAAAATAAAATTTTAACTTTAAATTTCTGTTAAGTTTTTTAGAAAATTTCTTGTAAATTTCACTTTAAAAAAAACAGCAAAAATTAAATCGTTAATTCGAAAAAGGGGACATGTCATTTGTTTACGTTATGAGACATGTCCCCTTTTTTCAAATTAACGATTCAATTTTTTAAAAAAATTAAATAAGATGTATACAAGAAATTTTGTAAGTCCTGGCTTTCGTTTATATCGTCCAATTTTACTATTAAAAAAGGCCAAAAGTGAAAAAAAAATAGTCTAAATATTATTTAAAATTTTCGAAATTAAAATTTTAATATTAAAAAAATTAAATATTAATTTTTGATGCGATATTTTTGATGCGCATCTGTATAGTGCCAGCGTGATGGCATAAAAAAAGCATTAGGACAGGAAACATAAGCTTATTAACTTTTTCCCAACGGCGGCCTTTTGGTGAAACGGAATTTTCATGACAGCCGATTCTGGGAGTATTTTTTCAAAAATTTCAGAGCCCCTTCAAAAATGGTTATGCAAGCCGACATTATCTCACGTGTAGCTTTAAAAGTAGAGCTTCATATTTGGTTAAAGCAAGGTTTGTGAAACTCCTCATTACGTTTTCGGCGATTTTCCGAAAATGTTTTAAAATCGTACATGTACGACAGCAGTCAATAGATAAAACTTTTCCGAATTGTACACATACGATTGGGGAAAATTTTCGGGAATTCACCGTAAACTTAAGGAGGAGTTTTTCTAATTTGGTCTTAATCAACTGTGACTCAATTTCACTCAAGTTTATTTCTTTGACTATTTTCAAAATAAACTTTGGCTGGCAGAGTCATCTTTAACCTCTGTTTTGACTGAGTCTGCAAGTGATTCAGAAAAAAATATGAAGATGACTAACTGGCCCATTCCAAGGAGTAATTTTCAAATCATTGAAATCATTGATTTTGTTATTTCTAAACGATTTAACTAATTTTCCAATCAACTTTATATCATTTTTCATCAACCTGTAATCGAATATTTCCACGTCAAACCTTTTAATTTTATATTCAAAAAACTACGGTAAAATTAGATACATTTTGACGTGCGCCTCAATTCTTAAATTTGAGAATGAAGAGCCAGGCCAGCACAAAATTCTGTAGGAGATCCACTGGGAAGCATTGATTGATATCCTCATAGACGAAATAGTCATTCACAATCTCAAAAAATTCCTGCCTAATTTTAAACTTACTGTAATGCGGAAACAACAGCCTGAATCTGGCTTTTGATTTTCGCCACGAAATACAAAGAAGAAAATAATTTTCGTGTTTTTCTGAAGGTAAAGTTTTTGATTATTTCCCCAAATACCGTTTATAAATATTAGCCGCCCTAATAGCTATCCTTGCGTGACATCTAATCCTATCCGTACATCTTACCATGTTTTTAATAATATTCATTAAACTGATCGAAAGGGCTTTACCTCTTCAAATTTCTATATATAAATATTTCTATATTTGTACAAAATTGAAGTCGTTTTCTTTTTCTTTTTACATCCATGCATGTGTATAAAGGTCGAGATTGTAACACTTGCCGGTGCACCTGCTCAGTTATTATCATACATTTTCAATGGGTTAAGGTGGAATTAGATTAAATCATAATAAAAATAAAAAAAGACTCGCCGGCTTTTCTCAACTAAAAATGTACGAACTTGAAGATTCCATTTCATTCAATTCATAACCCCAGGCTTGATTCTGGAATTTGGAGGCGGGCAGACGAACTTGCATGGTGTTTTAAAATTAAGAGTAGCTAAGCTCATAAAAAATAATAAATAAAAGATGTCCGTTACAATATATATGAATATAAACGTGACATCCTGTAGACCTATTGTTCCGTTTCAGAATTTCACTCTTATACGTATATGAAAAAAAAAAAAAAAAATTTGGGATTAAGATGTTTCGAATTTTGACAGTTAATTTAAAGAAGTATTTAAATATTTTTTTTTCAATTGGCAACATGGCCTCAAGGATCTTGAATAATTTTCACCGTAACCATTACGAATTAAGTTTTTGACTTGATATAACAGAATGAAAGTTGTATAAAATCTAAAATAAACAGCACGAATTATAAATCGAGTTCATGTTGTCGTGACAATTGTTTTAAATGTTAAACGCGATTATTTTGGTTTGTGTATAAAAATGTAATTAGCATTACTCAATTTGTTTTAAATGGGTTTCTGGGTGTTGCTTAACAAATTTTTCAAATGAGTTTCCAGTTTGAGGAAGGTTAATAAATTTTCCGGAAAGAGGAAGAGAACATTAAGAAATTAAAAAAAAAAATTACAAATAAATTACAGTTAACCAAAAAAAAAAAAAAAAAAAAAAAAAAAAAAAAAAAAAAAAAAACGAAAAAGAAACTCGATTATTGATTGAAATTTTGTCTCAATAGTTTTCGTAGGCGAGAACCTTGTAAAAACCTGTCTTTTTTTTAAAAATAAAATACTCTGGGTAACGATTCGTAACTTTCAAACAAAAAATTTGATTAAAAGTTTGTTTTTTATCACAAAATAATGCGACATGATTCCAACCCATTCGATTTGAAATAAAAAACTTGTATTTATTAATATGCATTTTTTCATTGTCACCTAATTTTACTTGACTTAAAGTTTGTGATTCTGTATCTCAGAGCCAATGCATCGAATTTGAAAAAAATGAAAGTTGTCCATATTTATTTGTCTTCCATAGGAATCGATCATGTAACAAAAGTCAATTTCGCCAGCTCTAAAAGATGCATAGAAACAGATTTTTAATACTGTCTTATAAATAATCTTCCAGCCTTTGAAATCTAGTTTTTAAGGAAGCTTTTCGACATTAACAAGTAAAGATGTTTCAATAAAAAAAAAAAAAAAAAAAAAAAAAAAAATCTCTTCAATATAAGATACATTTTTAACCGGCTCCAATTTTAACCCTTCATTGCTCCAAAAATTTTTTAAGAGTTTTACTAAAAAAAAAAAAAAAAAAAAAAAAAGAAATCTTTTAGTTTTTAACAACCTAATTAGCTATGCAGTGTACCCATGAAAATGGTGAAGGCTTATCTCAATGATTTAAGGAAAGATCATTGTTTATCTGCAGACTTTTTATCATGCATCCCTTAAAGAGTAAAAAAAAACAAAAATAGCTTGGGGCATGATACAGCATCATACTTTTTTTTCAAATTTTTATCGTTTACCAAAGCGGCTGAAATAGTTTTAACACCTTTCTATTCTTGATGCCAGGCTAGAAACATGGGCAGGCAGTCCTAAAGTTTCCTACTTAAAAGAAAGTTTTTTTTTTGCCTTTTTTTTATTTTTAAATAACACTTAAATTTCAATTTTAATTATCTGAACCTTAATAAAATCATCATTTCCACTGTTTAGATTACGATGAAAATGCTGGCAAAAAAAAAAAAAAAAAAAAAAGATTTTAATACGGAAGCCCTGAAGGGTCAAATTTTTTTGATTTTTCGCTCGTTGCCACTTTTCCTACTGGCAATGCCCCTTTTTTGTGGCAATGCCACTTTCCTTCGTGGCAATGCCACTTTCCTTCGTGGCAATGCCATTTTCCTTAGTCGCAATGCCACTTTCCTTCATGGCAATGCCACTTCGTGTAGTAGCACTGCTACTTTGCATAGTGGCAATGCCACTTCCTTTTGTGGCAAAGTCATGGCAAAAAAAATAATCATTGCCACTTCATTTTGTGGCAATGCCACTACTTAAACTGGCAATTCTTAGTATTTAAATTTTAATTGCCACTTTAGGAACTGGCAATAAATTTTCTAAAAACACAAAAAAATTGCATATCGACTTGGCAACATCTGTCGCACTATTATCAGCGAGGTAATACTAAGCGCGACAAAATGGCTACCGCGAAATAAAGTATAATTTAAATATTACAAGGGAATATTTATAACTCGTTATTATATTAATGGTACGCGTATAATGGTGTTTTTTAATATTAATATTTGATTGTGTCGAAATTCAGGTACGTCTAGATATTATAAAATCTTTAGTTGAGGTTGGGCCATTTGGTTTTCATAAAACGGATACTCCGGTTACTAATAATTTGCCGAATGCATTGTCAAATTCTAGGTTAGAAATGAATGAAAATAGAATTATCTGGAACTATTTTAAAGCCGGTTTCCAACACGAAGATATTCTCATACTTTTAGAAAGGGAGCAAAATGTGAAAATGAGTATGAGCACCCTGAAGAGAAGATTGAGAAGATTAAATTTGTGGAGAAGGAAAAATTATTCCCCAATCGAGGACGTGGCTTCTTTTATAGAAAAAGAGCTGATTACCTCAAACGGTCTCCATGGCTACAGATGGTGGACCAAAAGATTGTTGATGAAAGGATTTATTGTAAAACAAGACGTAGTAAGACCTTTATTAAATGTAATTGATCCTGATGGTGTCAGACGAAGATCAAAGAAAAGGTTAAAAAGAAGGCTTTATCGTACTAAAGGACCGAATTATATTTGGCATATCGACGGGTTCGATAAGTTAAAGCCATATATCAGGATCAATTACTTTTAATAAACGTCTTACTACGTCTTGTTTTACAATAAATCCTTTCATCAACAATCTTTTGGTCCACCATCTGTAGCCATGGAGACCGTTTGAGGTAATCAGCTCTTTTTCTATAAAAGAAGCCACGTCCTCGATTGGGGAATAATTTTTCCTTCTCCACAAATTTAATCTTCTCAATCTTCTCTTCAGGGTGCTCATACTCATTTTCACATTTTGCTCCCTTTCTAAAAGTATGAGAATATCTTCGTGTTGGAAACCGGCTTTAAAATAGTTCCAGATAATTCTATTTTCATTCATTTCTAACCTAGAATTTGACAATGCATTCGGCAAATTATTAATAACCGGAGTATCCGTTTTATGAAAACCAAATGGCCCAACCTCAACTAAAGATTTTATAATATCTAGACGTACCTGAATTTCGACACAATCAAATATTAATATTAAAAAACACCATTATACGCGTACCATTAATATAATAACGAGTTATAAATATTCCCTTGTAATATTTAAATTATACTTTATTTCGCGGTAGCCATTTTGTCGCGCATAGTATTACCTCGCTGATAATAGTGCGACAGATGTTGCCAAGTCGATATGCAATTTTTTTGTGTTTTTAGAAAATTTATTGCCAGTTCCTAAAGTGGCAATTAAAATTTAAATACTAAGAATTGCCAGTTTAAGTAGTGGCATTGCCACAAAATGAAGTGGCAATGATTATTTTTTTTGCCATGACTTTGCCACAAAAGGAAGTGGCATTGCCACTATGCAAAGTAGCAGTGCTACTACACGAAGTGGCATTGCCATGAAGGAAAGTGGCATTGCGACTAAGGAAAGTGGCATTGCGACTAAGGAAAATGGCATTGCCACGAAGGAAAGTGGCATTGCCACGAAGGAAAGTGGCATTGCCACGAAGGAAAGTGGCATTGCCACGAAGGAAAGTGGCATTGCCACGAAGGAAAGTGGCATTGCCACGAAGGAAAGTGGCATTGCCACAAAAAAGGGGCATTGCCAGTAGGAAAAGTGGCAACGAGCGAAAAATCAAAAAAATTTGACCCTTCAGGGCTTCCGTATTTTAATCCTTTTTTATTTTTGCAACAAAGAAGCCTATTAACGGATAGGATTTCAATCATTGTTGCCTGGCTCCCTTGAAAGAGTTAAAAAAACAAAAATAAACTTGGGGTCTCATACAGCATCATACTTTTTTTTTCAAATTTTTATCGTTCATCAAAGTTATGATATTTACTCATCTCCCAGATTTAGGACCTTAATTCTTTTGATAAAGAATGTAAATGAAAGTGTCACTTATTTAAAATTAAATGTTAAATTTCAATTTCAAAGGAAAATGCATTTCCTTATTCTTAAGATTTTTGAAAACAAACCATATTATGTTAGGGGCTACCCACAACCTGCCAGAACCCACACTGAGCTATAAATCATAATTATTAAACACCCAGAAACTCTTTAATGTTGGAAAATAGGTGAACAGATTTTTTAGGGCAATAATAAATTTGAAGCACCTGATTTGGATTCTATTGCAATTTTTTTCCTATTTTTTGACTATTTGTTTTTATTAATACAATAAGAACATATTATTTATTGGGAAAAAAAGTTACGAACTGAAAGAGTTGAAAGAAAAATAAAATCTTTACAAAAAAAAGTTGCTTCTCATTCCTTACTTTACCAAACATTAAAAAAAAAAAAAAAAAAAAGCAAAAAAAAATACCTGCTATGGTGAAATAATGAAGGCTGATGTTTTGTATAGATTATTGTTATTTAGCTATAATAAAATTTAATATAACATCAAAGATCCTAATTGTTAATTTTAGCTTTGAAAAAGTTTAAGCTTCATCTAACAAGATACTTGAAGATCTTAAAAAGGCAGAGGTATAATTATTTTTTTTTTTTAATCACAAAAAAATAAAAATGTTGCAGGGATATTTTTAAACAAGACTAAAAAATCGTAAGATTCATTTAAAACTCTAGAAAAAAAAAACCCACAGCCAAAGTACCAACACTAATTTTGAGGCCCATAATAATCTGAATCCTTTATATGAGTATAATAATCATACTCATTATCATTACATGAAGTTTTATAAAGGGCAATGCTTGGCATGTAAATAACTATGTTTGCTTTTGTTGATAATTTCTGTAAAAATGTAAAATAAATAAAAATGGTGAATCATATAACAAGGCCAACATGAAGATTACTGCTACTGTTTAATTATATGATCTATTTTAAAAATAACAATACCTACAGGCTTAATGTGCTGCACAAATTTCACTCATTATTGTATTTAAAAAATAGATTTGAAAGGACATTCGGATGATCCTTTCTCTTTAAATGACTTTCAACACTTAATGATTGACAAATGAAAATCAGATCAAAAAAAATCTGTTATTTTCATTCACAAACAAAACAAAAAAAAAGAAGCCTTACTTAATCTTAATCCAACATAAATTACATAATTTTTATAATTCATTAACATATTAATACATCATCACGTACATATATCCATTTCAACTCTCACTTTTTTTTATTCAGCCCTATTTTAGGTACGGTCATTCCAAATCAGGTTCAGACACATCAATTAATTACAAGCATACTATTCGGTACTTACAAAGATTTAAGTAAATCCTATTTAAAAATCCAGAAATCTCACGCCTAAACGAAAATTAACGAAAGCGCTCGAACTCAAGTTTTCCGTTATTACCGCGTTCGCATTTTCGGGACTTTATTTTCACGGTTTTTTCTTTCCAACAAACTCCGACAGCACACAATACCACGCGACAACAAACTAAACAAGGAGGAATGCTGAATGATTGTGGAAGTAGTGGGAGAAACCAATGCACCGTGTGTTCAAAAATATTCCAAAAGCGAAACTCGTTCATAAGTTAAGTGTAGGTGTAGTTTTGAAACGTTGAATTTTTGAATACGGGAGAAATGCAAGACGTACCTGCCACGTAAAAAGAAATGGTTTCACAGTTGTATTCAATTAAAATGGTCGACTTTTTATTTTTCAGCGTTAAATCAGGGTGTCCAACGGAATTTTAAATAATGAAACATTTTAAATTATGACTTCTTTTTTATTATTTTATATAAAAAATAATACATTTACAAAGCTCTCATGATTTTTTTTTTCAATCTAACAAGATTTTTCATCACATTTGAAGCTTGAACATTTAAGTAACGAATAAAGTATTACAAAAAATTATCGTTATGGCTTATTATAGGATATTTTCCCTAGTCCTTTAAGTACTATTTTCCAAAAAAAAAAATAAAAAGAACTAAGGGCTATACATTTTACTCATAACACAGAAAAAATATGAACTATTACAATGTCAGTTCATTAATACAATAACGAAGAAAAACATTTTTCGAAAAAGAAATATAAACGCAGCATTTGGAGGAAAGTACGGCCAAAACAGCGAATCAGGGATATTTCAGAAGGTTCATCATGTCAGAACTTTAGAAAAACACAACTGGCTAGCATGCTCAGTGCTAGGGTCCCTGCTAGAAAAAAAATTATGAACCTAAATTAATGCTCTTAGTCGAATCGTACATAGATGTACGCTAAACTGAAAATAATTACATTATTTTAGGTAGTGCTAAAAAAATTAGATGAAAGCATCAGTATCAGTACAATGTAATGTATTAGTATCAGTACAATGAAAGGATGCCAAATTCATATATTCTCTTTATTTTAAATTGACAGTCAGTCTAGTTGCTTCTGAGGAAACATGATAATTTAAAAATGTTTTAAATCGGCTTATCCAAAATTAATTTTGACAGTTAAGTGAAAGAAAAAATGGCCTAATAAAGTTCAAATACATCTCTTAGATAAGGACAGTTGCACATAGCCTATATACATTCTATTGCGCTACGATTTGTTATAGCTATTACAGGCTATGCACGGGGTCCTTAGATGCAATGGACTAGCACCACGGTATTCAACATTAAGTTTACAGGCATTTAAATATTATCTTGTTCTTAAATTAAAAATGAACTAAATACTGACACTTTTTTTAAAGCTATGAGTTTATATTTGATAGCTGATGAATATTTTGCAAAAAACTGAACAGCTGTTTTGCGCTTTTGCCTCCAATGTTTTAAATAAGGATCTATTTTGTAAATCAATAAAAATAATTACTACAGTTGTAATAATAAATTACAACTGCTATCGTCGTTTCATTTAAATACATCTTTTGTCCAATTAAGAAAAAAGACCGAAGCAAAAAGTACCGTAATTTTTGGCCCAAAAAAAAAAGGAAAACGATTTTAGGTAACTGTCATGGAATTCAAAAATTTCGAAATATTAAAACATTCTGCACAATTATGAAACAAGGAACACAGCTTAGTATTTCTTTTATACAACAGAAAAAAAGATAAATAAATGAAAAAAAATTGCAAATGGACAAAGGTAAAATCAGAGGAAGCTGCCACAGACAATCAGGAAATTCAGCCAAAAACCTATTCCAGTGAACATCTTTTAGTCAAGAAATAGCAATGCTTCAGTACTAATTTTTTTCTAATGCCTATTTTTCAAGGCAGGCTTACAAACATGATTAAAAATCTAACATTGGTTCCTATTCCGAACAAACAGGATTAAGAACCACAAAGTCAAAAAACCCTTCACTGGTTTTCAAAAAGAAAAGCAAACAAGTAACAATAACATTAATTTTACAAAGAAATTTCTTAAAATAAAATTAATTAGAGAACAATATTTCACTTTAGCCAAGAAATTTATCACGAGAAAAAATCCTCAACTGGAACCCAAGGGATAGGGAAGATCAAATCACTCGATCTTACGATTTAATGTCGGATAATTTTATCAACGAGTTTTAAATTTTGTAAAACTTTTCATCGACTAAAAAGGCCAAAAAAATACAGCCACGTTTTACTAAACTCCACTCAGTCCCACACAGTGAACCGGATTCCCAGTCGCATATCTTGGAAGACTCTTTCAAATAGTCTGCTCAAAGGAGTCTATAATTTTGGAGTTAATACGCAAGTGGAAATTCGGCACAGAACATAAGTTTATGGTTTCTGTACAGGTTAGAGCATCCGACATCAAATCTTATGTACAGCTTAATTTTCCCACTTAGGAAATCAAAATTGAAGTATTTCTCGCAATACTCTTCTTTATAAAATGAAAAGTACTGTCGTCTAGGCATTGAAAACTAAAAACCGAAGAATCCAAAAATATTAATTATAAACATTTGTCCACTCTCCCGTATCAGGCCTGAGTATTGCTTACTTTCAATTAATTTTAAACGATGTCTGCTTTTTACACTATTTGTCCCACTAAACATTCTGTATTAAAAGAAATACAATTTTAATATATACAAGAAAGGAAATTGTAATTAAAAAGCAGCCATCGTTTTCAAGTGAGATAAAAAAAATATAAATATATAACTAAACTAAACTAAACTTAAATATTCATAAATAACTTTGTTACAATATCCTCTGAAAATTTGTTCTCCTTACCATCGTTAATTTCACTTTTCCATAGAGTTGGCGTTTTAAATTATATTCAAGAAAAATAATATTTTAATTTAAAATAATAGTTACTATTTTTTAAAGTTTTTCGTGGCTTTCTTGATGAATTTTCAAAAAAAAATTTTTTAAATCGTTTTCGTTTTATTCAAACGCTAACCGGTATTCTCTCCCGAAAGAAATTAAATGAAAAAAAAAAAAAGGGCTTCTCTTGTTTTGAAAGAAGTCTTCTCTCCATTCAATTGACTATTAGTTTTAAGTTGAAAACCACAAAAAACACTGGAAAAAATCAAATAATAAATCATATATGGAAAAAGCAACGTTGCATTGTTTCGTTTAAAAATATTTAAAACGAAGTACAACACACCAGTTACATTAAACGCATTCTTTTAAAATACGCCAACCCTATTTTTCAGTAAACTCAAATTTTTATGCATCAATAGCATGCTCCCGTTATAATTTAAATGCTTCACGGCTTTTTTAATAGATTTCGCTCTGCATTTATTGGCAGTTGGAGAAATCCTTTTAATATTATTGTACACGAACTCCTTTTTTTTAGCAGCAGTCCTTGCTCTATTCGTTCTGCGTAATACTGTATCAACCTTTTCGACGGAATGACTTTCTTCGGTTTCGATATTCGGATCATTCAAACTCTCGTTATTCACGACTACATTATTGGGATTAATTTCCGCTTCCTTTGTGCTTGCCGTCTCAGTTTCCATGCTTATGTCATCATCAGATTTTGTTTTCTTTTTTCGAAGTTTATAAGGATTTGTTCTATTCGAGGAAACAGTCGAACTAACTGATTCCACAGGTGAAAGTCTTTCGCTTTTAATTGATGCCTCTTCTGGCGTTAAGGAACCATCTTTTTCGTTGTTTTCATTTGGTTTTATTTCCTTTTCAGGCTCTGGCTCTAAGGAGAAAAAAATTTTATTATAAATAACGAATTTACCGGAAAAAAAAAAATACTTACCTTTTTTTACATCCCGACCTGTTTTTTCTGCTTTATTACTTTTCCTAACACTTTTATCCGATTTTTCCACCTTTCGTCTCTTAATTTTTTCAGTTCTCAACTCAGTTGTATCATCAATAAGCGGATCGGAACCATTCATACTTTTCTGCAGTTCTAAAATATTTTTTTCTTCAAGTTTTTTCACCACAACTTGAAGTCTATCGCTAGTATAAAAACAATTTGTTGCGCTAGGACTAGAAATCGAATTACTACTTGAACTTGAATTTTTGCAATAGTCTTTACGTACTATGATCCCACTTTTCGTGGTAGGATTGTTTTTATTATCAATTTTGGGTACGGGTTTAGGGAGCGGTGGGGGTGATGGGAGTAATGGGAGTTTTGGAAGCGGGGAAACTTTTGATAAGGATGTAGGCTTAATGGCTGCCTCAGGTTTCTGGGGTTGCTGCACTGTTTGGACGGGCTTTGGCGATGTTTGTTCGGCTATTCGCTCTTTACACGATGCTAAATGCACACTTAACACCGCTCTTCTGTTAAATGATTTTCTACAACTTCCACATCTTAAAACTCCTTCGAAGTTGTTGCTCCACTGTTCCTTTTCCTTTTGTAACGCCCTCAATTCTCCGTTTAAGTTCGACATGATTTTCGTAGGTGACTGAAGCAATTTCCGTTCAGATGCTTTCGAAAGAATTTGAGATCTTAGCCGCCGAATTTGTTGTTCGTTCCTATGATGAGCTAAATAAAAATAATAATAATTATTTAAAAAAAAAAAAAAAAAAAAATGAGGTAAGCTTACATCTTAAATTTTATTTTTTTTTTCTCTTAAGTCCCTCACTTTTTCCCAAATCTTCTATTATATTTATTTATTTATTTATTTATATATATTTAGTAGAGGCTAACAGCGAAAGAAAAAATACGCCTATTAGTAGCAATCTTTGTCAAGATATTGAAAATAATTAAACAAAAATTTAAAAATAACAATAACAAATAAAACGGTAACAAAAAATCGAAAGTAAAATAAATATGATAATAAAGGCCCAATTACATTGGGATAGTTTTCCCGCTTTTACTCGCTACTCGCTAACAATCCAGTGAGGAGCTTCTTTTACTGTCCCGTGTAATTTGGAAAGCGAATAAACTATCTCGACTAACGCTAGTAAAAGCTAACTAGTTGAAGATTTTTCCAGAGCGAGTTTGATTTTAAAAGCAGTTTTTACTATCTTGTGTAATTAAAAAAGAGAATAAACTAGCTTGCTAGTTAGCGAGTACAAGCCAACTAGTAGATTTTACAAACCGAGCGAGTTTTATTTAAAATCGGCTAGTAACTATCCGTGTGGAATAATACACATGCTTTTTTGAGATAGTAATTGCTGATTTATTTTTATGCGACTGTAATAGAAATTAAAAAAAAAAGCAATTTAACGACCAAGTGAAACTGGTTTTTTTTAAAATTAATTTGCAAAGGTTAGGATTTTGTAAAAATTTTATAAAACTAAAGATGTTTTAAAGAAACTCCATAATGCTGGCAGTGTACTCAAAGGAATTTTTCACGCCAAGAAATTTTCTTAAATAATATCTTAAAGCTGTAAATTTTCTACAAAACTTTCCCAGGGATTAAAACTGACTTTAAAAGAATCTCCTGGGCTAGAAATTCTTAATGGCAAAAATTCCAATACTGCCCTAAAAAATTTCAAGAGCCTGCAAATTTTTCCAAAAAAATTCCAAAAGCCTGAAAATATTTTGAAAAAAGGATGAGGGTCAATTAGGCCGGTTTTTGGGCTAATTTTTTTTTCTCAAAATTTCATCCTTAGGTAATACCCCCCCAAAGGGATTTTGGGTCTCGGTCAACGATTTGCTAAATAAGGTGTCAAGTACGTCGATCTTTATTTTTGACATTTGATAGAAATATACGTGGAAAAGAGAAATGATGTTATGGCGGGGAGATATCTTTACCCAAGACCTTTTTTAGGTATTTCTTTAGATTGTAAAATACCATCCGGTGCTGTTTAGAATTTAATCGGGATCGAATCCTAATCGAAATCAGTAAACTGAAAATCAAAATGGAATCGGAATCGGAATCATCAAGTAATTTTCGTTATTTGGAATCGGAATCAACATCTTCGATGGTAATGTATATGAGAATCGGAACCGGCATCTAAAAAAAAAATCTCAATAGGAATCGGAATCGGCATCTTCGATGGCAAAATAAATCAAAAATGGGGAATCGAAATCGGAAACAGGGTCTAAAAAAATAATTGCAATGAGAACCTGAATAAGTACCTTCCATGATAAAATAAATCGGAATCGAAATCGAGAACTAAAAAAAATTTTTTATGAGATTTAAAGTAACAATTACAATTAATAAAAATTTTAATTATTAAAATGAATAGACAATACGGTAATTCATATTTTATTTTTAATAAAAAAAGTATTAATAAAAATAATATTTAATAAAACACCTGTTAGAATCGGAATCGGAATTATTCGATTTTTTGGCCATGGGAATCGGAATCGGAATCAGCACCGCGTTTCAAAATGATAGAGAATCTAGGGAAACGGCATCGGAAACGGAAACGGCACCGCAGCCCTGTAAAATACTTGAAGAATGAAATAAACGTCCAGTCCTCCTATAAGGCTTTTTTTATTAAAAAAAATTTTTTAAATTCAAGCATACAGCTGTTTTTTAATAAAAAAAGAGGCTTATAGGAGGACTCGACGTCTATTTTGTTCATGATCAAGCCTTCAGCGCTCCAAACTTAAAGATTTTAAGGTAAAATACTTGCCTGAATGCCATAAACGAGGCTATTTTTCACTTTAAATACTACTTAAACATCCTTGTAGCAAGGGGTCTATAAATTTCCTACAATATAGTGGAGCTTTCTCAAAGATATACCTCATGCAATTTTTTCCGTACTGAAATCCAGTAAAATCCATCAGAGAAACCGTTAAGACGGGATTTACTGGCTGATTTTCGGGCCCCCGAACCGTAAAGCGGCTATTTTTTATTCATGATTATCATCCTGATTCTGTATATAAAAATTCCCAAAGTCAAAATTTACTTTTGAAAATTCCCAGGGCTGCATATTTTTTTAGAAAAATGGCCCAAGGTCTGAAAAATTACTTTCGAAAATTCCCCAAAGTGAATATTTTTTTTTTTTTTTTATTTCCCCAGAGCAAAAAAATTCTGCATCGTTAAAGAATTATCCAAATAATTAAAAACGTTATTTAATTGTTCTTTACATACCGATAAGTAAACTTATCGTGTCTAAACCAGAAAAATTCTTACAAATCAGGCACTGAGGTGGCTTGCTGGCCTCGAATGACTCGGCGCAGCAACCCCAGTCTCGGCCTGCAGAAGGGCCTCCATACCTGTTAGATAAATATACTTTTCTAATTTATAGCGTTGTTTGCCTTTTAGAAATCCCCTTATAGGAAATCCAGTGCTTCATATACAGAGCGCTGATGAGGAATTTATTCTGTGTGGCGTATGTATTATGATTGTATTTACGGTATATGTCGGTGTATACTACCTCACATTTACTGTTCTTTCAGGTAACCATATGCTGAAAACGTAATCTTATAATTTAAAAAAAAATGTATTCAGAAGGTTTATCGGTCGGTTTAGAATCTTCATTCAGATAGTTTGAAAACTTCACTATCTTTTCAAATTACACGAAGATAGTAATTTGAAAGTGACTATCTCACTCGCAAAACTAGCCCAAGAAGTTGAAGGGTCCTCAACTTCTTGCGAGTAAAATCTTGAGTTTTCTAGTAAAATCTCTTTCCAAATTACACAAAGATAGTTAAAAAGCTTAGCTAGGAGAGTAATTTGATTTTTTTTTTTTTTAACTAGCCGGGATTTGTTTTAATTACACTAAGCTTGTATCTCAGATAGTAAGTACAAAATCAGATGAACTCTCTACGTGTAATTAACGCAGCAAGTAAACTATCTACTCGCTTGGATATCGCAGCGAGTTCGAGTTTATACTAGCAACTATCAAACATCAACTAGCGAAAGAATGTTTTAATTACATTAAGCTTGTGGCTCGGCTAGTTAGTACTAAATCAAGGAACTCGCTCTATGTAATTAACACAGCTAGTAAACTATCTACTCGCTTCGGATTTTGCAGCGAGTTCAACTATCCAGCTAGTAGCGAGTAAACTATCCCAATGTAATTGGGCCTTAAAGAACAAAAAATGAAATAAATAATAAACAAAAACAAGAAATAAAAAATGAAAATATTGACAAAAATAAAAAATAAGAAAGCGGAAATAATGACCGTAAAACACTACATGGACAACATTATATGCTGTGGCTACTAAAAAAGCCATCATATGCTTAAAAATTTTTTCTTACATTATTCCTTTTATTTTTCTGCTGTATGATATTTTAAAAATAACAAGCACTTTTGCAGGATTTTCTAAATTTTATTTTTCGACATTTAAATTTTTCTCTGATTATCGGTAATAGGCAGTTGCCAAATGCTCATTTGGCACTTGAATAAATTCAACCCCCTAGCCTTAACTGATTATTTTCAGCAAATTCACTGGTACTTACCTTTAGTTAAGTGACGATAAACGCTACTAGGAGTTGCAAAAAACATCTTACAAATAGGACAAGGAAAACAAATCGATTTTTCATGAAACATCGAAATGTGCCTGTTTAGTGTTTCAACAGTAATAAATTCGGCATCACAGAATGAGCAATTACGCCTTTCTAAATTTTTCAAATCATCAAAATTTTCCCGTGCAACAGTAAATTTACCGTTTTCTTGAAGTATGGCTTGATTCTTCGAAACTACTCTGTTTAATTCGTCCAACTAGAAATAAAGTTAAAATATTATAGAGTTTTTAAAAATCTGACAAAGTAACGAACTTACCTGAACCCTTATAGATTCGGAATTAGTATCATTCATAGTTTGTTTAACAGTTTGGAAGACTCCGTTACAAGTATCGCTAACATTTTCTAATTCTATCACGGCTTTTTGTTTTGCATTTCTCCTCATCATGACTCTTTCAGCTATATCTGAATAATAAGTAGATTCTGGCAAATCAGCTGAAGTTTTAACGACTTCTTTTCCTCCTTTTTTATTCAATCCATCCACTATTTTAGCTATGTCTTTCTTTCTAGTTATTCTATATGGTTCTGTTTTAATCCTAAAAAGAAGATATCATATTGCAATAAGATAATGCTTTTTTTATAAAAAACCTTGGGATTTGGAAGAAATCTTACTGTGGAGCTACAACACAAGTGTTATCTTCAGTCTCAGTCACAATTTCAACAATCTTATCATTTGCCATGAAAGATCCATTCTGTGCATCTAACTGGGTATTCTTTGTTGGAGGTTCTGGTTCTAGCGTGACTTCATTTTCTTGGACTATTTCAGGTTTTCTTTCCATCTAAAAAAAAAAAAAAAAGACCAATTCTTTTCCGCTTTTTCGATGTTACAGAAGTCTTCATCAAGTTACCTGCTGCAGGTCTGAAAACCCATGGGTGAAGAAATTAAAGGTATTAATACAATAAACCCGCTTATGAGATATAAAATTGGCTAAACTCCTAAATAAATTACGACATATTTTACATTCATAAATGATAGTACATTCATTGAGCAATATATCCTGAAACTACATAAAAAAAAATTAGAATTTTATTCCTTTTTAAACATAAAAAAGAAATTACCTCCTGAGTACCGCCAGCTAAAGCTTTTACTAAATCTCTAACATCTCTTATTCCAATATCCATAGGCGGTCTCAAAATGGATCTATCCTCTTTATTTTTTTCCTCTTCATCGTTACTGTTTGCAGCATTCTTTTTGTTTCCATTGGTCTTTCCAGACTTTGAAGGTTTCTGCACCATTTTCATTTTTGTAAATAATCCCTACTTCCAATTACCTTATTGCTGTTAAGCAGAAGAAAAAAAAATTATTACTTTTTGATGCCCTACATTTGTCTTTAAAAAAATGATGAAAGCTTCCTAAAGCTCATATAGTAAGCTAATAAAAAGAAAGAAATAAATATGTTATACATTTCTTCTTTCATTTATTTGCATTTAAAAAATTTTCAAGATCACAAAACATAAGCCTAATAATTTTTATATTTTGTAGGACTTCTCAAAAAATTCGACGGAGGCGATGCCAATCTTATTGAGGCATGTAATGAAGTCACGGACATTATTTTAAAGCCGCTATCTCGCTTTGTTTTCTTTATTTATTGCACTTGCTAGATAGGTCATTAAATGCATATTACTAAAAGAAAATTAACATTAAAGCCCTGGGACTGGGTTATTCAAACAATCTGTTGCAAGAGATACTTTATACTTGAAACAATGCGAAGTCATTTTTATACATAAATAATTATATTACCTGATGATTGACATATAGCGGACGAACTCTCCAATCATTTCTTAACATATTAAACAATGTTAAATAAATCTAACGTACAATAGTATACCAAATACCTCTTAACGCTCTGACGTCCATACTGAAAAATGTTAGTAGCGCTCCTGCATTTCCAATTTGAAATTAAAATGAAGTGGCTTTAGAAAGATTTCAGTTACAAAATAAAAGAAAAAAAATTTATTTTTATTGGTTAATATTTTTTGATAAATAAAAACAACTTTTCTCAGTATTTCTAAATCGTTTTCTTCGTATTTTCTAAAATAAAAAATGGTCTTGGTGTAATTTAAGCTCGATTCACCCAATACTATGTTACCAATGCCAATTAACTCATTGAGTTTGTTCCTGGTTAATTTTACACCATGGAACATTTTTTCTTGATAAAAAATTAATAAGCAATCTAAAAGAATTGCAAGATATTTAAGAAAAATCGATTTGTGATTACTATCATCGAACCTTGGAATCAACTTCATTATTAAATTAAAAAACTCAAAGAGCAATGGTTTGCATTGTTCCTTTTTTTCTTTTTGCTGCTGGAATGTTTTCTTTATGAAGTCCATTACTGTTGAGGCTAATGTTATGATTTTTTTCATACGGGTCAAGTATCTTCGGCCGAAAACCAAATGTCCAATGCCGCAGGTTTGTACGCCTATGAAAAAAAGAAATTAAATCAAAACACTTAAAAATTGAACTTTCTTTTTAAAGTTCATACCATGCATACCACCATTTTTTAAGTTCATACCATGCCGCCACCTCCATTCCAGAACCCGTTAGTTAAATAAAAAAAAAGTTGGTTAGTAAGTTATAAAGGAAAAGTTAAGAGTTTGAATTATTTTAGATTACGGAAAAAACTTACGACAGCAAGGGTCGAATTTAAAATATGGACCCAGCCGAATAATATTCAGGAGAGTTGTTTTCGCTGTTAAAAAAAAAAAAAAAAAAAAAAAATTCAATCTTAGTGACAAAATCGGTCGGTTAGGCAACCGGTCGTAATAGTATATTGTTAACCTAGGGTGGAAAATGAATTTTCCCGTCGAGGTTTCCGTTTCAGCCCGAGCGAAGCGAGGGCTGAATGGAAACCGAGCGAGGAAAATTCATTTGACACCCTAGAATAACAAGATACTTTTTATAACGAATAAAAATAACTTTTTAAGTGATTAAAAAAAAAAAAAATACCTCATTTGTTTGTTTACAAGCACTAAGAACATGGCTAAACATGGCGAGTTCCTATAAGGGAAAAAGGCCTTTCCGCCCGCTAAACATCGATGGGAAAGGGCTCTTCCCATCGATGAGTTATGAAAAATTATTTTTTAATTGTCATATCTCTTAAGGGAAACAATTATAATCATTTACCACGGATTGGGGGGTTTTAGGGGTCGCTAAATTCAAATCTGACATCTAATTCGACGTGGAAGGCCCTGGTTGTCTTCCTCAAAACTATGTAATTTTAAAAAAACCAAAATTCAATATGGATGTCGATTTCTATATTTTTTTACTTGTAAATTGGAAATTTTCGAACATTCTTTATCCGGGCATTATTTATTCGGTCATTATTTATTCCGGCATAATTTTTTTGGATATTCTACTAACAACCACTAAATAGTAGTCAAAAAAACAAAAGGAAATCAGTTTCAAAATTTTCAAAAAGCACAAAAATTTCTGGAGTCGGCATAGGGCTTAAAATTAAGCTAAAATATGTAGATTAGGGTCCTGTATTCGATTTTTTCCGCTATTGAATTTAGACCCAAAAATAAGGCTTTTAAGTTTTAAAAAAAAATTTTTTTTCGCATGAATGTAGAGGTTAGATTTTCTCGACCATTTTTGAATCTCGAGAATCAGGAAATCCCGTTTTTAGGGAAACAGTGATTCTCGAGAATCGAGAATCTCGAAATTAACCCAATTTTTAACTTTTCGAGATTCGGGGAAAAAAAATTCTATTCTCGAGATTATCGAGAATTACTGCGAAAATAAATAAATTTTTTTTAAGATTAAAATTACGATCACGGTAAAAAATTTTATGTTAAAAGTAACATTATTTGTTAGTAGCCTGTAGCCTCGAACAAAACACTAAAAACAAAAGAATGTCTTATGGACAATAGCATTATATTTTTTTTTTTTTTTTTTTTTTTTAACATAAAAAATGTGTAGCCCTTTTTTAGCAAGTTAACATAACATTTTTTACCGTGTATAAGTATTGATGATATATTTTACAATTTAAATTCAGACGTTAGTATCAGAGAAGGAATGACTCTCTTTTAAAATAACTTTTTAAAAACGATAGTGCATTTATCGCACGATCGCCTTTTCGAGACAAAATAGCCACTTACAGAAAAATTCCTTTCATTTTCTGTTGATGTAAATTTAATCGTCAACAGAGCTTTTTTTAAAAATTGAAACTTTAAGCTCATTTGGCCAGAAATCTCATACAAATTAAATTCTTTGTTCCATACATTGTTATCACCAACCGTTGTATTATCACCGTTGTATTTATCACTTACTGAATTAAAATATCCATTTTGGTTATACCACCCGCTTTGCACAACATACCACTTTTAAATGACTATTCGTCACCTTTAACTTAACGCGAAAGAACTTGCTCTCAGCTCTCAGTATTCAATGTTCAATAGCCGGTGTAAATAAATGAACACTTGTTTAATTGTTTGTTATGCTTTAAAGGCAATCAATAATAATTTTCTTAACCTCTACATGAATGTGCCATGCCGATTTTAAAATTTTTATGCTGAAAGCGTTGCGTGCTGAAAGCG
Organism: Liposcelis bostrychophila; assembly: GCA_037577465.1. Lineage (NCBI taxonomy): Eukaryota > Metazoa > Arthropoda > Insecta > Psocodea > Liposcelididae > Liposcelis > Liposcelis bostrychophila. Next base: position 24,528,806 of record CM075213.1, read on the forward strand.
AATTCTAAGTTACAGTACGGGCAAGGGAAGTTTGCCCCTACCGTTTGCCCCTACCAAGCCAGGGCTCGCTTCGCCCGCCCCTTGTTGCGTGCTGGGACGGAACTAAGTTACCCTCGTTTCGACACACTACCCAAGATTCGAAGTTGTTTCTTCTAAACTACACAAGGTACTGTTTTTAGTCTGCACAATTAAGGCAGGACTATTTTGATTCTATAAACTGCGCAATACAAGACAAATACATTTGACTAGTCAGTAAAATACCGATAGAGCCAAAACTCCATTCCCCACTTTAGCCCTAAAACCAAATGATACCTTCTCTACAAATCTTACCTTCATTCGTCTTCAGGGTTACCTCGAGATCTTTCACTTCTGTTGCGATAAAAACTGCACCATCTGTTAGATCAGCATTTGACGTCAATTTTGTATGCTTTGAAGTAAAACATATTGCATTGCTATCTAAAAGAAAATCGAATGTTAATTATAAATAAAAAAAATAGATTAATAATAAGTTAATTATGAATGTCCAATTTTGGACATTCATATTTACTTACTTGGGTCAGACAAAATAATAGTAAATTTTAATTTACATATGCCTCGTATCACATGTAGTAGACAATTTTTATAAATGTTTTGCGTAACCTGGAGGCAAGCATTCGGAGTCTCAATAAATGCGAATTCTGTTAACTGCTTAACTTCATAATAGCTAAAAGATTTTTTGAGCCAGCTCTTCAAGGATTCTGTAATGAAAAAAAAAGTAGATTATTATTTTAAATGATTAAAGAACTTTTTTTTTGTTTCAATAGTATGACGAAAATATATATTTCAAATTTACTAGAGGTCGACTTGGGGGTCATGTACATATTACGTAAGCATTTTTTTTGCCATTTTCAACCCCCTCCCCCCCCCCCCCCGTTGTAAGCATGAGTAAGATTTTGGCAACCCCCCCCCTCCATATTACGTAAGTTTTTTTTTTTTTTTTTTTTTTTAATGAAACCAACGGCACTCGACTTCGGTAATTTTCCCCATAATTCATGGAACTGAAATAAACCAATATAAACAGCTACATTGAGAAAAATTATAAAGAAGGTTACCTTTATTTAGACGGTAACAAAATAATGTAATATTAGCTCGCCGCAACATTTACAATATTTTAAAAAAACATGAAATTAATTAATTAATTATTATTTTATTTCAAAAATTCCTGGTCAGAGTAGAAAAGAGCTTATGTAAGAAAGTGTGAAACCCCCCCTCCCCTTGGTAAGGTGTCGTAAGCATTTACGAGACCCCCTCCCCCCCCTTAACATGCTTACGTAATATGTACATGACCCTTGGCATGACTGGTCTCGTAACGTGTGGCGAACAACGAAGTTAAGCTTCTGAGTTCGCGGCGCAAAACACGGATTGGTGTGACCATCGAAACCTCGCTCTATCTAGCGGAGTAAGTTGGAACTTACTAGTATACTCGCATGCAGGCGCTGGGTAAATTTCGATGCGGGTATAAAGGTAGTTTCACATAAGCTAGACATTGACGTGCTTAAGCAAGCGAAATTTTATCAGTTGACAAAATCTATGTGTAGTATATGTGTGTATATAAAGTCAATGTAGAAATGTGTGGTGTAACACCCCCTGCTTAAGCTTAATTGCAAAAAAGCAGGGTTATCAATGTTATTTATTTATTTATTTATTTATTTATTTCAAATTTACATTACAAAGACCGAAGGAGGTAATTATCTGAAGGAGAAATTGGATGAAGCAGTTAGAAAGGTGAAAAAAAAAGGGATGGGGGTCACAGCAGCGGCAGTTTCATAAAAACTAGATGGAACTATTATATATCAGGTTCAAGGTCGGCGCGAAAGTGATTGCTAAAGTACTTACTTGCAGTAAGCTGATCAGTACTAACCACAATAAAGGATCCCTCAACGCACTGAACTGAAATTCTGGGTACTGGATTTAGCGATACCTTTGTTACGTGGTTAAAAAAATTTATATCTCTTCCACTGATTTTTAACACAGATATTAATGGACGCACTTCCACAGCAATTTGTCCATTAAAGGTGTTGTTCAATGTCCTACCACTGCAAGCACCTTGAAACAAGATGTTTCTTATACAAGGATATTGATCGGCCTGGGAAAAAAAAAAAAAAAGGGTTCAAAGAATTTGCTCTACACTAATAACCAATCAAAAACTAACCCGAGTTTAAAATAATAATCAATTTACCTCAATGTTATCGTCCATTTCATGAAACTTTTAAGATATGATGAACTTAAAAAACCCAGATCAAAAACGATGCAGTATTCACAGGCCTCGAACTTGGTCCCTGAAAGTCCCTAAAGTCCATATTTTTAAAAGAAGTCCTTAAAAGTCCTTAAATTCGAAAAATGGTCCCAAAAAGTCCATAATTTTTAAATTTGGAGCGCGCTTACGAAAAATTTCCTATCGTTTATAGTAAAGAACATGATATTAACACTAAGCAAAAATTTTAAAAAAATTTTATAGAAGATTTAAAAAAATTTTATAAAAAGTGAAAAAAAAATTTTTATTTTTATTTTTTATTTATTTTATTTTATTTTTTATTTATTTTATTTTATTTTATTTTTATTTTATTTTTATTTATTTTTTTTTTTTGCTGCTAGTTTTTAAAACTTTTTAAGTCATGTCACAAACCTTTAAAATCAATCTACCAGAGGAAGGTGCCTAAAATAAAAAAACTGACTTGTTTTAGGCTACTTTTACGTTCTTAAAAAAGTCCTTAATTTTCATGTTTTTGGTCCTTAAAGACCCTAAATTTCAGACCAGAAACCGGTTCGAGGCCTGTATTCAGACCGATGCAGACGACAGAGCAAAATGACGTCCATACTGAAAAATGTTAGTAGCGCTCCTGCATTTCCAATTTGAAATTAAAATGAAGTGGCTTTAGAAACATTTCGGTTACAAAATAAAAAGAAAAAAAATTTATTTTTATTGGTTTAATATTTTTTGATAAATAAAAACAACTTTTCTCAGTATTTCTAAATCGTTTTCTTCGTATTTTCTAAAATAAAAAATGGTCTTGGTGTAATTTAAGCTCGGTTCACCCAATACTATGTTACCAATGCCAATTAACTCATTGAGTTTGTTCCTGGTTAATTTTACACCATGGAACATTTTTTCTTGATAAAAAATTAATAAGCAATCTAAAAGAATTGCAAGATATTTAAGAAAAATCGATTTGTGATTACTATCATCGAACCTTGGAATCAACTTCATTATTAAATTAAAAAACTCAAAGAGTAATGGTTTGCATTGTTCCTTTTTTTCTTTTTGCTGGAATGTTTTCTTTATAAAGTCCATTACTGTTGAGGTTAATGTTATGATTGGTTCTAATAGTAATTTATCAGGGCTTTGGCATACCAAATTCATCCAGCTAAGCAAACCATATCCAGACATAAGTGGCATCGGATAAACTTTTACAGCACTTGCTAATATCTAAAAAAAATTTTAAAAAACTAGTTATGCAAAAATTTCTGCAGTAAGTAATTCCTTTCGGAAATTGGCAACCTTACCTCTAAAATTAAAAGCTCTAATTCTTTGCTGCATAAATGTGTTTGATAGAAACTTAAAATTAATTTTAGTGATCTTGCCTCTAAAACGATTGCTACATCTTTATTTTGTTTTATTCCATCTCTTAATATTTCTAAAATCCATTCTCGATGCTTGCTAAAAAGGAAAATGAGATATAATATAATTTAATAAATTAAAAAATTAATAAATCTAGTTTATGTAGTAGCCTAAAAAACTTACTGAAAATTAATATCTGAACTATGAAATAAAACAATAAATTCAGGAAGCGAATTTAAATCAAAAACTGGTTTAGCTAAAACGAAATTCGTTAACGGCGTGTACATAACTCCTAATGGTTCGCAAATTTCTAACGTCGCTCTGGCCAGAAACAATGCTGCAATATTAGACGGTGGTTTTCCTAATAAATCTTCAGTGCCATATCGAATGCAGTCTATAAAATGCAACCACGTTAATTTCTGCTTCATGTTTCTGAAAATACAGGCATGAAATATTAAAATTTCGACAAATCAGTTTTCAATAATTATTTTCTCTTCAATCGATTTTTTAAAAGATTGCCTCCAGAAAGTAATGTAAATCGAGTAAATTATAACCGAAAAAAAATAAAGGTTACTTACTGTACTAATTCCAAATGATTATAAAATCGCGCTAAAATCAAAGAAGCTACCATCCTGATTTTTTCGCATTTACTCGATAAAGATCTAATCGTGAGAGCTAAAGCTCCTTTATAAATGAAGGCCTGGCAGTTGATACTTGCTCCAGGAGAGAGTAAATTAGCAAAGAGAGGTAAGAAAAAAGCAGGATCATATACGTCTGGATTATCTGCTGTGAATTTGTTCAACTAAAAAAAAAGCACAGTAGAAAATATAACTAAAAAAGTGAAAATAAATAAAAAATTTAAATCGACAAAATTTTAAACACGCTTACGTCAATATTGCGATCTTGAGGAAAATTCGTCAAAGTCATCTTTACTTTTTTTAAATCTAATATATCCAAAACGTTCGCTACATTCATCTGTCGCATTAACGAGGCACTTGATGCTGGTCGAACGCTATAATGATTAACAGCCGCTTCGCCCCAAAAATATGGTTGATATTTAGCCACTTCAATCCCAGCGTTTTCGTAACAATGAAAAATTTTGACCAAAGTTTGGTCACTTAAACTTAAGCTAGCAGAATACGAAGCTAAAATCACAGGTACGTGTTTAAGCGCCATTATCGAAGTGTTTCTTTCTATTAACGTTAAATACAGTCGGACTAATTCTGTTTTAATAGGTGAAGATGTAAGAATGACTTTTAAAAACTCCGAATGAGAAATGACCATTTGAAAAAGTTTTTTAATTGATCCTGAACTTGATTCCTTTTGAAAAATGGCTTCGATAAAAACTCGTAATAGTTTCAAAAGTGAGGGGGGACTTGAAGCATCAAAACCAATTCTAAAAAAAAAAAAAATTAAATTAAAGAAAAGGAATAAATTTTGAGGAAAACTTTTTTTTCCCCAAGTCTTACTTTAAAGTAAGAGATGTGTAGTCCTTCCAGGTTGGGGAATTTGCTAAACTGCTCCAATCTTGATTCTTAAATTTTTCGCTCAACGTGGAAATGATAATGCAATAATCTTCCCAATCACCTTCTTTTCCATTACTTAAAACTTCCCACAATTCTTTAAGCAATCCTTCCAAATAAAATTTAACAAGCTTAGGTTGATTTAGTTTTAAAACAGCTTCCAAGCATAATCGTGGATGAAAACTTTTGCCGTCTATTATTTTCTTTCGAATTGTATGCAGTGATTTCATATCTTTAAAAAAATATATAATTAATATTTAATAATTTTTAAGTGTAAAAGAAAAAAAACGACTTACTCATAAACCGTTTGATAAGCAAAGAAACAATTTTAACATTGTTCAGTATGTAACTCGGCTTTTTTTTAATTGCAGCATTCAAAATATCCGACTCTAAATTACTGAAAGTGGATTTCAAAACTTTAAAAAGTAAATCATCTTTGTTACTAAAAACTTTTCTTTCGTCCCAAATTGAAACAGCTTTGTTACTTTGTAAAATTTCTAAATATTTATCGTCATTAAACAATAAACAAGACAACATAGGTAGAATCATCTTGCAACCTTTTAGGTTTTCCGAATTATCTAAGGCGAATTTCAAAAAATGATCTATTTTGTCGGGGTCGTTGAGTAATAATTTTCCGAGACGAATGGTCCAAATATTTACGTTCAAACGGAAGAGGATCGATTCCATAAAATCTGAAAAAAATTATGTTATTCGTTTGTGTTATTAATCGTTTTTAAAACGTAACTTTTTTGATACTATTAAAAGAAAAAATTGTTACCGTTTTCGATAAACATTAGGTTCACCGGGTTTCCTTCTAGTATATCTGCCAGGCATTTATCTATTAAACTCAAGTCTATATTTGGATTTTTTTCGGTGTGCTTTATAATTTTGCATAACATTTTCATGACTTCCTCATTATCATACGAACAAGCGCAATGAAGATTAACAAATTTCATTAAAACAATGCTCCACTTTGAAAGCTCTTCATTAAAAATAAAAAAGTCCAAATCTGCAACATAAAAAACCAAATAATGTAATAGTTAATGAAAAACTAACATAATTCCTTGATTGTTACCTTCAATCAAACTAAGTTCTTTCAACACTTCTGAAGAATCATTTAAATCGAATTCGAAAAAATTCAAAACATCTTCCAAATTCGAAAAGTCCGAATTCTTTTTCTTCCTTATCTTTAATTTTAACTGCCTCAAAAATTTCATTTTCCACTGATCAATAATCGACTCGTATGTCATTATTTTTTTAATAGTATCCGAGTTTTCTTTCATTAATATATTTACCAAGACATTATTAAAAATTTTTAAGGAGTCATTTTTTTCGAAAATATTAAATAGCTGAAGCAAAGATTCATCGCTGAACAGCGAATTCACACTTTTTCGATGGAATAAATTTAAATTTCCAACATCACTAGCTAAGACCGAACCACATGAATCGGAGTCTTTAAATTCTTTTAAATCAAGCAAATAAGACAAACATTCCACGAATTTGTTTCCTTTTGTTGTGTTTAAATTACTCTCGGCAAAATGAACTAAATATGAAGTTACCATTTTAAGTAATAAGAATCGTTTCATTAAATTTATTTTCTCTTTTTGAAAGAGTTTTGATACTTTTTCTTTCGCATCGTCTAACAGCAGCCAGTTGATCAATTTTGCTTCCAATCCGTCATTAAAAATTTTTAAATCAACATTTAAAGCATCTTTTCCTTTCCAATATTCTAAATATTCCTTCATCGAATCCGGAAGATGCTGTGAAAAATTTTCGCAAACACAAATAACACTATTTTTATCGCTGTAAAAATGGAGGAGACCTTTAACGACGTCGCATATGTAATAAGTAAATAACTTTTTCTTTTTTAAAGACACAGCTTCCAGGCAATTTTTTATCATGGGAGTTAGTGTTTCAAATGTTACTTTTGAGTATTTTTTATTTTCTCCTATATCCCTTTCCATTAATTCTAAAAGAATATTTTCCTTTTCGGTTACTTTTAATTCTCTTTCCGGATGAATTTGATCCACTTCTGATTGTTCACAAAAAGCTTGGCATATACACTTTATCAAGGTTTTCGAAACCTCTTGTCGATTTTCTCCCGGTAACGAGAAAAAACAATCCAGCCATACGTCTATTTCAGCCTCATTATTTTCAAACAAGTTGCTATGTAATAAAATTTTACTCAAAGTGGCTAACGATTCTTCATTATTAATTTTAAATAGAACTGCTAATGCGTTTTTAAATAAATCAGACTCTTGGGTTAAAAATGTCGGATCGGCAATGCTGACTAGTTGTAAAATTTTAATTTGAACGTTCGTGAACCCATCTCCTGTCAATTCTTCTAAATTTTTCATCATTTCGTTTGCTATGATGCCGATCGAATCGATTCCATCTTGACTGCATTCGATTACCATTTTCATTGCATTTAAAATAATTAGCAAAACTGATGTTTTTTGCTCGTTTGGAAGAAATGACGACAATTTTTTCGAATCTCCAGCACAAATTTGATGCCATAAGCTCAATAAGTAGTCAAAATTTGGTAAAAACTGGAAAAAGAAAAAAAAAAAAACACAAAAGACATGTATTAAAAAGTCAATTCAATTTTTACAAAAAATAAAAGTACTTACATTTAGCAAAGAATGAATTACTGCCTTTTTAATCTGAATTTCATGGCTTTTGAATAACGTTAAATATTCCTGTGATTTATTCCACATTAAAATTAATAATTTGATACAATGATATTGTACTGTCAACGGTTGCGACTTCTCGAACCCGCAGCTTAAATTTTTTACAAGTGGTAATGGAACAGCCAATGATCTAATTATATTTATTTTTTTTTGAATTCCCACATCCATCATTTCCATTAAAGATGAAGCATTCAATGATGTTAATAACTTTAAGAAAATTAAAGGTTGAAGGGAGATCTCATTTATTTATTTATTTATTTATTTTTTGTACTTACATTCTCTGCAAAAGAAATCACTTTCAGCCACTGTAAAGACTCCCTGGGTTGAAATGAACTTTCCATTCTAAGCAAAACTGATTTTATCAAATCAGGACAGCTTGCTAAAATTTTAATGATTATTTTTGATACTTCTTCATTTTCCCAAAACATCCCTAAATTCTAAAATAAGAAATAATTTTAGCTTTAAAGACACTTTATATCAGTAAAAAAAAAAAAAAAACTTACTTCCAGAACTGTCGTTAAAAGTTGATTATTATTAGTGCTGGAAGTTCCTACTGTTTTATCAACAAATATGATTCCATATTTTTTTGAAGTACACAAAACCTCCAAAAATGAATGAAGTGATTCCACCACTAACTTTCGTTCTTCTGGGTATACTTCAACTTCTTTCACATGTTTTAATTTCTTCCCTTCTAAATTAGCTTTGATATTTCTTGGACCTTTCCAATCAAACAAGTCAAATAAGGACAGAACAACATTTGTATTAAACACATTTAGCTTTGATGTTTTTTGAATATTTGGATTTTCTAATATTTTTTCTTTCAGCATCGACAAAACTAGACTAACTATATGTGCTTCATCAAATTTTAAACCAGGAATTATGCTGCTAACTAAACCTTTAACTTCGAGGACTGCCTGAATAGGAATAAGATTTCCTTCAATCAAAAAAGATAAAATAAAAAAAATAAAACTTTTTCGTAATGAATCTTTTCCAGTTGAAGGCAGTACAAATTCTTCAATCATAGTGGGTGTGAATTTTATTAAACTCACTATTTCCCTACCAAATAAAGGATTGAATGTTATGATACTTGTTAAAAGTTTTAAAACCACCTAAAAAAAAAAGAAAAAATTATAATTTTCTTTCCTATTTCATTTATTTTTGGTGACATAGGTTCCACCTACCTTTCTATGTTTACTGCTATTAATGTTAATCATTGATAAAATTGTAGTCATAAATGTATCCAATAAATACTTAATTCCATCTTCTGTTTCTTTTTGATATTTCACTCCTTCAGCTTGTGATTTAATTATGACATAATGTACAGCTCGAAAAACTGGTAAACTAGCTGTCAAATCTCCTTTTGCTGTTACGTCTAACAAAGATACTAATTCATAAACTGATCCTCCAGCTTCAAGATATTCTAAAGCCACATCTTGTGTTTTGTTATGAGCGATATCAGAAAATATTTGCAAATCTGAAAACGTATGACACTTCATTGACAAGATCTGTTGTCATGGGATATTACAAATTATTTAATTTACAAATTAAATGCTTACTTTTCAAACGATCATTGCTATTCAATCCTTTCCGAAATGTTTTGGCACAAAATAATCTCTGCTTTTTATTCAGGGAAATATTTTCTTCGTCCGACATGTTTAGGCTTCGCTTAGTTTCTTTACTGTCGATCATGTTTAAAATAAATAATATACTTGTGTCTGTAAATCAAAAATAATTGCTGTAGTTGTCAATATTCATGTGAAGTAATTTAAAAAAAAATGTTATCTGTATACCGCTTTATTCATACACACGTGCAGCATGCCATTTTTTTTCTAATGACACGACCATCGGCTTTTTTTTTCTATTATCACGACAGAAGCGGTAATTTTGAAATCTTCCAACAAACAGAAAAATGAGTGAGAAAGCAACGAAGGTTTCTGTTGAAAAATCTTATGCTGCAACTTAGGTGGAGAACCAGCGGCATCTTTTTATTAAACCATTTAAATAAAAATTTTTATCGAAGTTTCAAATGAATTTTGCTTTCAATTTTTTGCGGGAAAAATATTTTTTTATCTGGAAAGTCGAAGGGGCAATTTTTATCTTTTTCCGCAGCTCTCAGAAGTAGGTATTCGTCTTTACTTGCTTCAAGAAGGATTCTTTTTAGCTATGGATTGAAAATTTTGTTTACATATTACGGTATATATATTTATATTTCTCTGGAAAGAATTGAAACTGAATTATATAGCATAAATTCCATTTTCCAAACGATTAGTCTATGAAAATCTCCATAAACTCGCTGTAGAAGAGCTATTTATTTACCTTTTCCTTCAAATTGGATTTTAAAGATCTAGAATTTGAATTTTCTATAAAAGCGCGTGTTTTAGGGATTTTCTTTTTTTATGTTGGCATTAAGTCACGAAGCAAGGTTTTAATGATGGCGTATCTTGATTTTGTTATGTTAAGAGAGATGAATAATTAAACAATATCAATTCGGTAAATGTTTTTTCTGAATTGCAGTTTTTATTGGAATAGTTTCATATTATTCGATGTGACAATGTTTTTACGATTTGTTGTTTTAGAAATGAAGGACTGTGCTAAATTCCGCTGCAGATTCGGCGTTCGGATGACGTGAGCTTTATAATTTTTAAGTGGAAGCCAATGCATATAGGGAGGAGTAAGTGCTGACTTTTTAAATTTTTTACCATGTCTATGCCTATAAGTACAAAACGTATGAATATTTTCGCCGGTTATGGACGAATAATTTGCATATTATGGATTGTGCACAAATTCATAATTAGATTTTGAGTTAATATTTTTGTATTATGGGAATGGAGGACTAAATTCTTGTGATCAAGTTCACGACGATTATATTATGTTGGTTACATCCGAGTTTAGAATTATTTATGTTATTATCTGAGTGACAAGGGAAATCATTTGTGTTTGTCAACTTTTTTGTTTTATTTTTGTTTTTTTAATGACTTATTAATATTTTTCCTGTGAGATAAACATTTTAAAAAGAAATTTATGATGTAACCAGTAGGTGGGAGCAATGTTTATTTATTGCTTACAATAAGTTCTCATCTCTTCTTTCTTTTTTTTTTTTTTTAGGATTACTCATTTCAGAATCAAGGGAAACAATAGTGATGTAAAAATGGCCTCTACATTTGATCCATTTGACAGAACAAGCTGGTATTTTGGGCAGATGTCAAGGCAAGATGCCACAGACTTGTTAATGAGTGAAAAAGAAGGTGGTGTATTTTTGATCAGAGACTCTATGTCAATCCATGGTGATTATGTTTTATGCGTTCGAGAAGATAGCAAAGTTAGCCACTACATCATCAATAAGATTCAACAGGGGGATCAAACAAGATACAGAATAGGGGATCAAATGTTCCCTGATTTACCTAGTCTACTTGCTTTTTATAAATTACATTATTTAGATACGACACCACTTATAAAACCAGCACCGAGAAGAGTTGAAAAAGTGTTAGCTAAATATGATTTTGAAGGTAATGATGCTGATGATTTACCTTTTCGTAAAGGAGAAATTTTGCTAGTTATATCAAAGGATGAAGAGCAATGGTGGACTGCTAGAAACAGTTTAGGAAAAACAGGATCAATACCAGTTCCATATGTACAAAAATATGAAGAAAATCAAACATTTGTAACAGATGGACATCGACCTGGATCTGGAGGTGGGAATTTAGTATCTGTACCTACAGAACCTATTAAACGGGCTAATATACAAAGAAAATTACCTGCTTTGGCTAGGGTGAAGCAGGCAAGAGTACCTAATGCATATGATAAAACGGCTCTAAAGTTAGAAGTAGGGGATACAATTACTGTTACTAAAATGAATATCAATGGACAGTGGGAAGGTGAACTTAATGGTAGAATTGGTCACTTCCCCTTCACCCATGTGGAGTTTGTAGATAATGAAAATAATGATGACGGGATCGAAAATAGCTAAAATTAACTCTTTTCTTTTTCTCTGTGAATGCGCCTATAATCAAAAGTGAAATCTTTGTATTTTGTTACCCGTGTTATTATAGGAAAAAAAAATTAATACTGTAATGTATATGTATGTGTACAGAGCATGGGTTTGATTCATTTTTTGTCTAATCCTGCAGTTTTGTAGGAATGTTTTAAAACTAAATAAAGGTGCATGTGTTTTATTTTTAATTTTATAATTAAATGTACTCTGTGCAAAATTAATTACTTTAAATTTTTCTCTTTATAAGTAGGTATGTTTAGGGTTTTTCATAACATTCGTTCGAAATAATTAAAAGTTTATGAACAGTTGCCTTAAAGTCAATCTAAGACAGATACAAATAAATCTTTTGAAGAAATTGGGAGACCTTTTTTTAGGATTCAGAAAAACACTGCGAGATTAGGACCAGCGTCGACGCTCGGGAATACACCATCAAATCAGTCCGATAAATCGCGGTTGATCTCACAGCAAAACCAGAGACTTTCATCCATGATTTAAATAAGACAAGAACTTAAGACTTATTTTTAAGAAAGATAATAGGAGATTGACTATACATTAAATATACACAATGAATGGCAATAAAACAACATAACCAGGGGCAATAATTAAAATTCGTGAGCTTAGTGATATTTCGAATCCTTACGTTGATTTAAAGATGGCCGCTTATAAGCTTTTAATTATTAAACAATTTCCGGGCATGTCCCATTAAAAATTGAAACTTTTTTTTAAAAACCCACATGCATGTCTACGAAACATTCCTTTTTTTGAAGTTTTAATAGTGATCAAAAATAATACTCAGAAAACTTTGGCGAATAAGGAACTTTTTTCAGCTCCATTAGTTTAATTGTATCTGTATTACACGACTTTCACATTTTAAACCGAAAGTGTGATTCACATTGTACTGTACTACTCTTGTTATTTTTATTTTTTAAAACTCATCTTTTCACAAAAACTTGTGATGAAGGATTTGAAACAAAATAAATTCATTACATCTAAGGAGTTAAAACTGAAAATAATTACAATAACTTCTCTTGACAACATGAAAATTTAAATGAATAGTTACTCTTATGCTTTAGAATAAAAGTGAAATCTTGTTTTACATATTCTCACGCAGAGCTGTATTTTATTTTCTGTTGGTTGTACACAGTTGTGTCCATGAACTAAATTATATAAGATGAATTTAAAGTAATTTTCACCAATTAGGTTTAATACAAAAAAGTAAAATATTTTAAAACGACTATTGTATGCCTAAATCAAAACTCAATATGCGATGTAATTTGACGAGTTTAAACAAAGATTCTTTTACGCCGATATTCTTTTTTAGGTAACGTGTTCGGCTTTCGAAAAGAGCTTCCGTTATAGAAATCAAATGAAAATCATCTCAAAAATGCGAAGTAATGTTAAATGGCTTTAAACGATAATAATCATTGATTTTAAATGACTGAAATTATTTTAATCGAATTTTGATGTTTTTTCTTTTAATTAATTCTGAAAAATAAATTCTTTTATTATTTTTTTTTTTCTTTAATTTTTACGTATTTATTTTTCTGAGTATAGTTTTCTAAGTTTTAGAAAACGATTTTTTATTTGTCTCATGAGTTTTCAAAATGATCTGAGTGATTACAATCGTTTTTGGGAGCTTTGGCACGGGGAACGTGAATGTTTATATGACAAGAATGGAATTTTTAGTACGAATCATTGTAAAAAAAGAAGTTAATTTTTTATTCTTCTATTAAGTGTAGCGTCCAAAGTTGGCCAAATAAAAATATTCAAAAAAATTGTTTCGTCTTTTTTCTTTTATTAGCCTTGCCTACTGTACTCTGTTTAATTTATCACAGGCTAATGCCATCTTCTAAAAAGTGGTAAATTTACATCTAAAGGAAACAAAAAGTCAAATCATTTTACACATAGTAACTTTATGAAGCTAATAGGATGCTTTACAATTAATTTATATGAGCACAGTGATTAAAAAATTACTTTTTGCAGATGAAGATAAGCAAATAAGCATTTCACCTTACTCTTACGAATTTGGTTTCCTTCAGCCCCCTGAAAAAAATATTTCTGTCATTTCCACTAATTGTGAGTGAAAAAAAAATTGATTTTGAAAAGTGGAGGGAAAAGTGGCACCAACATTCTTCAGATCACGACCTTGCCATAGTCACGTGATCTATAAATGTCAATTGCAAAAGAAAATGTTTTGTGTTTGTTTTTACATTATTTGGAAAAATCCACGAAGACTGGGGTTCAAATAATAATACATTTCGAGTTGGCTTTCCCTTTCTTTGCAACAAAATAAACGTACTAAAGAGGAATTCCTATCTGGAAAATATAAGATATGTTAAATCAAATGGAAGGCTCAAACTCAAAGAATGCTAAAAGTAAACCAATCTCTTCGAAGAAAAAGATCCAAAAAAATAATGAAGGGTGTGTTTATAAATGTGATCAATGTGATGAAAACTTTTTTAGTATTGGAGCAAAAAGAAGACATGAAAAACATTTTCATTTAGTTCTGAAACCCTTTTTATGTGACTGTGGTCAGCAGTTTGGAAAACTTTCTGAAGTCAAGTGAGTTTCAGCATTTAAATACTTTAAAAATAGCAGCTGTTAAAATAAAAAGTATTTAAAATCATGATTCTTTTCCAGCTATCACATTCGCCGTATTCATAACAAGGAAAAAAACTTTATATGTCAAGTATGTAGCAAAGGATTTTTTAAAAGTTCTGATTTAATTAGTCATATGAGCACACATGAAACATCAGGGAAATTTATGTGTAAAGACTGTGGCAGAAGATTTAAACATGTATCTAATTTAATTCGACATTCTCGTACTCATACAGGTAAAGGGAAATTTAAATATTTAAGTAGTAAATAATCTAAAAGTGATCTGATGTTTTAAGTTGTGATTTCTGTCATTAAGGTATTAAACCATATCCATGTTCAATTTGCAATAAAAGATTTTCTCAAATTGCTGCTTTGAGACAACATCAACTGACGGAAGAACATAAATCAAAATTAACAGAATCAATTAAAAATGAGCAATTGAAAACTGAAAATAAAACTGAGGTTGATCCATTATTAACTGAAGACCAAAATGAATCAAAAAGTAGGAAATGGTGGTTTTATTGCAAAGTTTGTGGGGAAAGGTTTCAGTACTCTGTTCTTTTAAGGAACCATGAAATTAAACATATGTTGAACAAAGATGTAAAATGCAGCAGTTGCATGAAGGTAGTGTATTGAAATTTATGATTTTCATTTTATTACTTCACGTTATGTTTTGATGTATTTTTTTTTTTTTTTAGGAATTTCCTTCTGTAAGAGAGTTGAACAACCATTCATGTTTTGTTTCAATTAAAAAGGACCCAAATGAACTAGATTTGAATACTCCTGAATTTGGCCAGTCTGAGGAACAGGTTTGTGAATTATTAAAATATTGTAAATGTGAGTCTAATAATTTTTTTTTTTTAACTTTACAGATTTTAGAAGAAAATTTAAATTTAGAATTTTTATCAAGTTTAAAAGATAATAAGACATTACTAAAAACCGAAACCTCCGAAAATGGTCTAGACAAGGACAAAAAAATAGAACTTACTTTATCACAAAACGGACAAATAATGCTAGATAATGATGAGGTTTTATTAACTTTAAATGATAAAGTTTATGGTTTGTTATTGATTAATAACGACGTTACAATATTAGAAAATGACGAATATCTACAAGTTTTAAATAGTAAACCTCAAGATTTGTTTACGGAAGTCGTGGACGATTCCGAGAAAAATTTGGAAATTGGAAACGTTTTTAATATTGATTCACATACGTTAGAATCGACAGGTGTAAGTGAAATGGATAATTGGTTGTGGAATGAAAGGACGTTAGATATGCAGAATGAAAATGAAATCACAAAGTTTGAACCTAATCATGTAGAAGAAACAATAGAGACCGCCTCTGATTCAGATAAAAAGGCGAAAAACGGGAGTACGTTTACGTGCTCTGAATGCGGGAAGGTTTTTAATAAGAAAGGAAATTATCAGCAGCATTTAGGTAGGATTTGCAAATGTATATTTGTCAAATTTCAATAGATGGTATTCTTTTAACGCAAAGCATCATCGATTATTCCCACAATGAATTACAATAAAAAAACAAAATTAAAATTAAAATGGCGCGAAAACATATTATTTGGTTTTATCTTCATTTTTTTTTCTTTTAGGGGAGTTATTAGAAATTGTTAGAAATGACATTACTTTATTTCTAAATGCTATAAGAAAAATTCAGATCAACAAAAAAAAAAAAAAAAAAAAAAACTTATAATACATATTATGCGCCATTCTAAATTTGCTTTTGTTTTCCCCAATCGCAAATCTTTGTGCGAATAATCCATTATGCTTTGCGTTAAAGAAACTCTCTATCCAGTGTACTCTTATTTATTTAAAATTTTCTTACAGGTATTCACTTCATAAAATGGCAAAAGCATAAATGCCCGGAATGCCAAAGATTTTTCGCCTGGAAATCGACTTTAAGAAAACACATAGTGAAAGCGCATGGAGAACAAATGCAATACCCCTGCAAACAATGCGGAAAAATTTATCATTCCAGTATAGTCGTTCAACATCATATTAAAAGAGATCACATGAATATTAGGTCACACAAATGTACATATTGCGGAAAATCTTTTTTTCGAAAATATGACTTAAAAATTCACGTTAGGATACATACAGATGAGAGGCCTTACATCTGTGGAGTCTGTGGAAAAAGATTCAGGCATTTATCTCACAGTATTAGGCACGATAAAATACATCTTAAAGAGACGTAGGTATTTATTAGGATAAAAATAACTTTTAATGATATCTTTTATGTAATAAATTTTTTTTTTTTTAAATTTTAGATCTGAAAAAGGAGATAATTCCAATGTTGTTGGAGTTATCATGTTTAATAATAACACATTAGCTGTTTAAACTTTGACTTATTAATTGAAAGAATGTATTATTTTATTTACTAATTTCAAAAATTCTTAATAAACGATTCAATCTTCTTTTAAGTTTTCTTTTTTCTGAAAAAAATAACTTCCTAGAATTTTCTGCCGAAGAAAAATAATGAATTGTGTTTGGAAATTGTTTAATAGTCGTCCAAAGTGCACTTTTGTCATATTTGCGGAATATTCAACAAAAATAGTCTTAGTACACCATTGCCTAAGCGGAAAACTAATTAATAAAAAGAATTGTTAAGAAGGATACTTCATCCAGTCTCTTGCGGATAAGAAAATTGATTTCTTTGAAAAAAAAAAAAGGTATGACAACCCAATTTTTTATCTCTACATCGTTAATGCCTTTTTAGTATCACATTGCATTCCATTCGTAATTATATTTTACATTGTTTACTAGAAATAATCGAAAAAAATTTGATTTACCACCTGTGTAAACTTTGGTCAAGAAAAAGCCAAAAAGCGCACAAAGTCTCATAAGACGTGGCATTTACGTCTGTAACCACGTCAATATGGGTGCAGTTTAAAAAAAAAAAAAAGTAAATAAACAATATAGTATATCGTTTGTTGCTTTTAATTAATTTAATCACAGTTTTTATTATTTAAATCGTACGAAAATGGAAACAACACAAGATAAAACTCAACGCCATGAGTTATATTTATTAGATATAGAAGGAGTGGACGAATATTGGGGGCCCACTTTTCGATCAATTTATGAAAGCGATGAACACGACAAGTTTATGGAAAGTCTTAGCGCAAGAATTAAGAGTCACGATAAAGACATCGAAAAAATGTGTAATTACCATTATCAAGGTTTTATAGAATCGATACGGGAATTGCTACAGTTAAAAACCCAAGTTCACAAACTTAATGAAGAACTAGTGCAGATTGACAGGGAACTGCAGGAAACGTCAAAAAGGGTTATTGACAAGGAAACAGAATTGGTTAAAGCTAGGAAAGTGCAAAAATATATTGCTGCTGCTATACAGAATTTATCATTATGCTTGCCTGTTTTAACAGCCTATGCTAAACTCCAAAAGCAAATGAAAGAAAAACGGTAAGCAATAAATGGACTGATTTAAAATTGTTATTTGATTGGACCTAATGTAACATCATTTATTTCAGATATTATCCAGCTTTAAAAACTCTAGAACAATTAGAAATGACTCATTTACCAAGAGTGGCAAACTATAGATTTTCATTAGAAATGAGAGAAAGCATTCCACAATTGCGACAAAATATCAAGGAAGCTGCAATGAGTGATTTAAAAGATTTTCTAGAAAACATTCGGAAATATTCTCAAAAAATAGGAGAGGTTGCCATGAGACATACATCAGAACAGTTAACTGGTCATTTATCAAATACTGGGAAAAAAAAGAGACAAGCGCCTCCACCGCCAAATCCATTTACTGGTGAAGTCGAGTATGAACCATTATCAGACAGGACATTCGACGCTGAAGAAGATTTAAGTGCTCAAGATTTAATTGATTTTTCCCCAGTTTACAGATGTCTACACATTTATGAAGTATTAAATGCTAAAGAAACCTTTATTACTTACTACAGAAATCAAAGGCAACAACAAGCTCGATTAGTTTTGCAACCTCCCACAAACATGCATGAAAGTGTAACTGGTTATAAAAGCTATATCCATTCCATCGTTGGCTTTTTCGTAGTTGAAGATCATGTTTTAAATACAGGAGGGACTCTTGTTAACAGAATTTATTTAGATGATGTATGGGGGATGGCTATTTCTAAAATTGTAAACGCATTAAGAACCAATTCCGCTTATTGCACGGATGCAGCTTTAATGCTGAAAATTAAAGATTTGATTATGTTATTTAGCACAACTTTACGAAATTACGGTTACCCGGTAAATCAGTTATTTGATTTATTGCATGAAATGCGAGATCATTATAACGAGGTTCTGATGCAGCGTTGGGTTGGCGTGTTTAGGGAAATTTTAGACGAAGAAACTTTCTCACCCATATACGTTAGCAATCAAGCCGAATATGATCAAATTATCGAATCGTTTCCGTTTCATGATGAAGCGTTTTCGTCCGAAATATTCCCCAAGAAGCTGCCTTTTTCATGGATGGTGCCAAATGTTTACAGACAAGTGAAAGAATATATTTACGCTTGTTTGAAATTTTCGGAGGACTTACATTTAAGTCAAGCTACAATTAATGATATGATTAGAAAGTCTACTACATTATTGCTGACTCGAACTTTCAGCGGTAGTTTGTTATCATTATTTAGGAAGCCAGGTTTAGGTGTGCTACAAGTCGTTCAAATTATAATTGATATTGGTTATCTGGAAGAGGCTACCGTTTATTTAGACGAATTCATTTGCAACATAACCGGCTGTGAAAGAGAAGAACATATCGGAGCACGGAAACAAGCCATGTTTCACGTTGCCAGAAACGATGCTGAAAAACAAATAAGCACAAAACTGAAAGAAAAGATAGACGAATTTTTGGAACTGGAAAATTATGATTGGTCGTTGGTGGAACCTCAGGGTCACGCATCACATTTCATTACAGATTTGATAGCGTTTTTACACAGCGTATTTGCTTCTTTTACGAATGTACCCATGCTTGTAGCTCAGGAATCTTGCAGAGCCGCTTGCGAACATATCGCGAAATGCATGTTGGGCTTTATTTTGTCAGATGACGTGAAACAGCTTTCTATGGGAGCACTTCAACAAATTAATTTAGATACGATTCAGTGTGAACAGTTTGCCGCTTCAGAACCTGTTCCAGGTCTTGAAGAAGGCGCGTTGCTCAAATATTTCCTTCATTTACGACAGTTATTAGATTTGTTAATGACATGGGATTGGTCGACTTATTTTCACGATTTCGGTCAGGAAAATAGCAAATACGAACACGTGAACCCGAACACCGCGATTATTTTACTCGAAAAATTAACCGACAATAAAACTATGTTCTCAGTATTAAAGAAAAGTGAGAGGGATAAGAAAAAATTGTTAGATACAGTGCTGAAACAACTCAGGCAGTTAGCACAAACAACTCAACAATCAGATTAAAAAAAAAAAATAGCAAAAATATTTATTATTGTATGAAATGTTAAATAAATAATATATTCCAGTTATAATTTACTAATTATAGGTGTTACAATTTATTTTCAAACCTGGGAAAGTCTTTAAAAATAAACTCTTATTTATTATTTAAAGCAGAAGTAACAGATGTTGGGTGCAGCTCAAATAGTTTAGCCCTTAAATGCAGCAATGTGGATTTAATTATTGTATTCTGTAAATATTCTCTTCACAATGTGTTTTATAGGGAACATATAATGTGATCTTATGTAACTATCAAATGACATGAATGAGGATTATGATACGAGTGTGATGAAGCTGTTTGATGAAATGCATCAATGTATCAGAAAAGGGCCTACAAAATATCTGAATGTGGAATCATTTCAGTTTCCTGACTTATTAAATTTTAAATCATTAGGATTGTCATTTGTATTAACTAATGCCAATGACCGTAGCAGTTTAATTTAAAAATTTATGAAATCTGTAGAAAAGTGGATTTTCATAAAATCTTTAACATTTCCAAAAAAATAAAAATAAAAATTAATACCATAAATCAAATCAGTCCCCTTAAACCATCAAAATTTTTATACTCTGTAAATTTCTTTTTTAGGATTAAACATTTGATAATCTGATCAAGTTCTGTATGAAATTACAGTATCAAATTTTGTATGAAGTGAGTAGGTGGAGTTAAATATACAGTATACCGTAAAATACAAACAAAATTTTCAATCCCTGACCAAAAGAATCCATCTTGAAGCAAGTAAAGATAAATACCCACTTCTGATAGCTGGGAAAATGATAAAAGTTGCTCCTTCGAATTTCCAGACAAAAAAATTTTTTTAAAAAGAATCCTGGAAACATCTAAGATGATCATTTACAACCCTTATTGCCTGTCGAAGCTATGTAACAGTGTGTAAAGGTTGACGAGTATGATATTTTTTTATCTTTTTGTTTGGGCTAAATGCCTAAGTCCAGATACAAAAAGAAAACTGATTTGACCTTGCGATCGTACGTTATAAAAAGATAATAAAATAAGACCTTACCTAAATGTGATGTTATTTTCAAAACAAAATAAAATGATGAAAACCAGCAGACTACCGACCTCCATTCTCTACCATAGATGGTACCAAATAAACGGGCGTAGCTATGCAATCCGCAGTACAAAATTGTTCGCCTGCTAACGCGAGCCTGTAAGAGCAGTATACTCTCCGTTCCTTTTTTTTTTGTACCACAAGTTGCCTATATGTATTACGTGCGCCCGTTTACCCGATACCACCTATATTAGTGGCCAGTCAATCTTTGTAAAGAAAAAAAATTCCGATTTTGTTTGTTTGTTTTGAAGCTTCGAAGCTAAAACAAAGCAGTTTAAAATATTTCCCGAAAAAAATTGAAAGAAAAATTCAATTAAAATTTTGATAAAAATTTTTATTTAATTTAATTTATTCAGAACAATAGTCACACATTAAACTGCACAGTCTAAACATCAATTTCCTTTCTTATTTTTATTTCGATGCATCTAATAATCGATCATTTTTAAATCTGAAGAATAAATTATATTTTTCTCTGCTCAACAAACTTTTTATTTCATCTACTCTTCTTTTTCTACCAAAAAAAAAAAAAAAGGTGGTACAGAGGCAACTAGCTTTCGTGATCTTTAAACTGTGCTGACAAAAATTAAAAAACGAAAGTAAAAAAAAAACAACTAACAGTTAACGCTAATGTTTAACATAAAAAACCATTGTACTAATACTGCTTTACACGGCAGTGAAATACTTTTCATATAAGTTTAAAAAATAAGGACAAAATGTGATGTAAATTTTATTTACTTACATGAGGCACATTAGAAATTAAATTTGCAAGTTAGTGATGTAAAAAGTGAAAAAATAAATTAATTAAATCCAAAATATAAATAATTTTTGGTGATTTGAGTAGTACTTCCTAACAAAATGTTACTTTACTCCTAAAAAATTTATTTATTGCATTTAAAATCTCTGATAAGCATCTAAAAATATTACAATCCTTAAAATTTTTCCCGAAAAAAATTGATAATATTGACTTCCGTTTTTTTATTAAATTTTTTTTGGTCCGATTATTTAAGAAAATTTACTGAATTTTTTTTCTAAAAAATAAACTATATCCGAGCATTATTAACTGCAATAAAACTTTTTTTTTCTCGATCAGTTTAATATGGCTTCCCATCTTTCTTTGTCTTTAAAATTTAAGATAGGAATTGTATAATCAACAAATAATGCCTAACTTAAGAACTAACATAAATATATAAAAAGGACTAGTTAAATAAAAAAAAAAAAAATATTGCCTATGGAATCATGCCTCAGAGGTGGTACTTTTATTATAAGCCAAATCAAATTTTATATTACTCGAGTGCTGGAAACAGTCAAGGGTGTTTCAGTCCACGCTCATAAATTTTCCCCATATCAGTTACCCAGGTTACCCAGTTAATATTTAAATTCGAGCTTGCTTATTAAAGTCTTACCTCCAACATTTTTATGTTTTGTACTACATTCTCGTGCTAATTTTGAATGGAGCAACTTCTAGGCGTGATAAAATAGCTGGAATGCCTGCTAGCCGTCCAGTGCGCCACCTTTTGACCATATACTGCATGCGGTGAATTGCCACAAAAGTCATTGCGACTCCTTTCAAAGACCTTCTTTTGGTTTTAACAAAATTAAGTTTTTTGAATTCCTTTCGTTTACCAGCTAATTTGTTTAGTTTAAACCAAGTGTCTTCCTCCGATTCTTCGTAGCTGCTTATAACGATCATTAAATACCTTTTTTGCCAAGCGAGAGCTTTCCTATAAGACTCAGCCCTCATGTATTTCCCGAACAAATGCACGATTCGAGTTTCAATTAAATTCGAGTTATCGCTCGTTTCCCGAATCGCCAAATCCTTTTGTAAATTCTCTAATTGTTTATTTAATTTTTTATATTCGAATTTTAATAAGTCGTGACTTTTAAAGGTTTCCATAGAACTTTGTTTTAATGCTTCGTATTCGTTTCGGACGGCTTCGAGTTCTGATTGGAGACGCTCTTTTTCCATCATCCATGATTTTCTTTCCATATCTGTGTCAGCGAGGAGGGTATCGTCTGCAGATTTAACGGAGTTGTGCTCGGTGCTTTCTTCTAATTTTCTAATAAGAGACTTCATTTGTTCGGTTTCATGGGTAAGGTGAAGCAAAGCTTCGCCCATTTCATTGCTTTCCATGACGTGTTGCTGTACGCAGGAGCTTAAGTTCTGAAATAAAAAAGAGCAATAAAAATTAAAAGATTTCCAAAAAACTATGGTCAAAATGAAGAGGGGGAGAAAAGTGTAAATAGAAATAAGATAAAAGAGACCAAAGAGAAACCACCCAGCAAAAATGCTAAAATGGAAGAGGCGGTAAAATATTAAAGAATAAAATTTCCAACTTTTCAATAAAATTCAGCTTAAAAAAAAAATATATATATATATATATATATATTTTAAAAAGTCGAATATTTTTCAAAATTTGAATTTGGGATAAAGAAAAAGAGACTGCCGTGGCTGCGCCTTGAAAAACTTAAGTTCAAAAAAGACTTTATGTTAATCTTTTGAAGAAGCATTTTTAAACTGAACTTTTTCAAAGCTCAGCGACGATATTCTACAAATTACAATAACAAAAAAAAAAAAAAAAAAAAAAAAAAAAAAAAAAAAAAAACCGACAGAAATTAATACTTACTTTTATTTTATTTATTAACAACGGGGACGGAACTTGTCTCTCAGGTTTCTCAGCCAAAGCATAAACCTCAGATCTGTAAAAGTCAAGCTCTTGCTCCAAACCTCGAATTTTATCGGCCATCATCGACTGCTCAGAATCTTTTCCCGATTGGTGCTCGTTAGAAGCTGCCAACGCCTTGATATCAATTTCCATGAGACTGATTTTCCTTTTCAAGGATGCTATTTCCTCTCCTCGGGTCTTCAACATTTCCCTTGCATTCGACAACTAATAAAAAAAAACATAAAGAAATAATTAATTAAAAATATATTCACCCTAAAAAAAAAAATCAACCATTTAATTACTTGATTTTCCAAATTTTCTTTCTGTTCCTGCAGCAAAGCTAAATCACTACCCATTAGCCTTTGCACGTCTTTTTCTGATAAACGTTCTAATTTTTCCCTCTCCAGCGTAGCTCTCAACTCCTGGCACTTTCTTTTTTCCTTTTCTACGTTGATTCCTAAGCTTATGACTTTTTGCCTTTCTGAATCTAACTGCCGCTTTAAATCGGAAATTGCGCGGCTTTCAAAATCCGAATGAACGTCATCGCTTGCTTTGACTTGCTCCTCAAGTAATTTCCTTTGCTTTCGTTCGTTCCTTAATTCTTCTTCCAATTTTTCTATTTTCTCTATGCCTTTTTCAAAATTAACGCGAAGAATTTCCATAATTTTAGCATCTTCATCGTAACGCGATTTTTCCACAGCCAATTTCCTTTTCTCTTTCGACAAGGTATCTTCCAACAGCTTTATAAAATTTTTCTGTTTCTCTATGCGGTTTTTTAATTCTTCATTCTCCGATTTAACATCCAAAACTCGGGACTGCAAATCGTTATTTTTATCTATGGCATCTTGAAGGTTCGCTTCTAATTCGCTGATTTTAAGGGTAATGTTAACGAAATTGCCTTGTTGCTTAGGAACTATCATATTATCCCCTTTTTCCGGAAGATCATCCAACATTTCAGCAGATTTCATGGCCACACTCTGGAAGTTCGATAACAATTCGTTGTCTAATTTAGCGGATAACATCAATTCCCTCTGGACTCGATCAGTCAAATCATCAACGGAACATTCCATCATTTTTTTACGGTAAGTTTGCAACTCATAGAAATGATCATCCAAATTATCCACGACGGAAGTTAATAGCGTTCTGATCAAAGCCAAATATGACAAAGCCTCATCTTTCTTCCATTCGTCTTCGTTCATTTTTTCCTCCCACGCGTTGATTTCGTGTCTTAATCTTTGAATCGTCTCTTGGAATTGATTAAATTCGTCGCATTCATCGTATTTTTTCAAAGGCACCAGAGCCATTTCGACGTTTTCGTAAGTTTGGCAAGATTCGTCGGTTTTTTCGGATTCGATCTGAATTCCAACTTCCATTTTAGTTTTCGATTTGTCTAAATATGTTTGCAAATCCCTTTGTAAATTTAAATAGTCTGCTTTTAACTTTTTATTTTCGTCGCGAACGTTTGAGAGTTCCGAAGCGAAATCCCTTGATAATTTATCGTATTGATTCACAGAGGTTTCTAATTCGTCTTTAATTTTCGAAAAATTGTCCGCCAGCTCTAAATTTTTCTTATGTAAATCCGCGGTTTCTGCTTTTAATTTGCTGCATAATTTTTGTTCCGCGTTTATTTTCCCGTTGTAATCATTTTTAAGGCTGAAAAATTCTTCTTCGATTTCTACCTTTTTGGATTGCAAAATGCTTATTTCTTTTAAAGCCTTTTCTATTCGATTCTTTTCGAAATTCAATTGGTTTTTCAATTCTTTTTTCTCTTCCGTGTTTAATTCGATGGCTTTTTCCAACTCGTTGCATTTCATTTTTAAATTTTCAATTTCTTCATTTTTCTCGGCTATTTCCTTATTATATTTGGCTCTCAAATCATCGCATTCTTCGTTGGCTTTCACGACGTCCTCCCTCAAAGTATCGATCTGCAAAAGCTGTTCGGATATTTCTCTTCGTTTAGAGTCGATTTCGCTTAGTAATTTCGCCTCCTTTTCAAGCATAATTTCGTACTCTTTTTTAAAGACATGTTTATCTTCTTCCACGGTTTTCATGAACGAACTTGCATCTTTCATAATTTTACCCATTTCGCTGTCTAGAGTGGTTTTGCGCTCGGAAAGCTGTCTTTCGCATTTTCTTAATTCCTCTGTTTTTTCTTGAAGCTCCTTTTTAAGAGAGGCGACCTCTTCGTTCGTTGGAGGAGTCTCAAACATCGGCGTAGATGCTTTTTGATGGTGATTCCAACCGTTTTGACGACTGGGCTCCATTCCCCTTGGTGAAAGTTGTAACGGGCCGATGGAAGAAAGCGATTCAGGTGTGGAGTAACATAACAATGGCTGTAAAAAAATAAAAATAATTAATCCAATTAAGATCACACAAGTATAACTAACTAATTAATTTAAATGACAAATTACAAGTCAAAACTATGGAAATGCCAACAAAAAATTAATAAACCAAACCGATTTTTTTGAAAATCTAAAAAATTTTTAAACGCGAAAAAAGCTACGACTGAGATTAATTTACCACCAAAAGACTTTTCGATAATCCAAAATACGAACCTTATAAAGGCGTTGAGAAGATATTTTTAAATCTGCATAACTGTCGGATCCGCTCCTCATGCTTGACACGTTGTCATTTAAAATCGGAGAAATTACTTCATCAACGAAACTATTAGGTTCCGAAAATTTCACTCGTCTTGATCTTGACGAATTCGCAGAATCCATTAATGATTTACCATTAATAAGAGAAGAAGCTGCCCTTTGACCAGATAACCTTACAAGTTCCTTTTTAAGCTGATCTATCTCCGCGTTTTTCTCTTCCAGCATGGCGTCAAGCAAAACAGGGATGGTCGCATTATCCCGTTTGTTTTCGCTCATTTTTTCACTTAATTTTTTCAATTTTTCTTCAAGCTCGGCTTTTTCGGTTAAACTGTTTTGTAAATCCGTTTTAAGTCTAGTTATCAAAGCGTTTTCTTCTTTGGACTTGTTTAAAACTTCAGTTTCTCTCATCTGAAGAGATTTTTTTGTCTGTTCTAATATAGCACCCATATCCCGTAACTGTTTGTCTTTTTGAAGGCACAAGTGATTTAATTTTTCGATATCTACTTCCAGCCTTTTAATTTGAGATTCCAAATCCGCGCTCAGCTGCCTTTGAATCACTCCCGCGTTACATCTCTGTTCGTCTAATCTGGCTTTCAAGCTCGAGTTCTCTTGCAAATAAATTTCTACCCTATCCAATAAAGCATCACGCTCCGTTTGTACTTCCTCGAGAGTTTTTCGAATATTTTTTAGCTGCATTTCCAGATCTCGAATATTTTTCACAGCTACCTCTTCCGCTCTCGTGTGCTTCGTCAATTTCTCGTGGACCCTGTCGATTTCGTCCATCAGAAGACTGCCACGGGTTTCTTCGTGGCAATGCATCTCGTCCGGAGTTGGACATCTGGTAGCATCGAGATGTTCGCGAATCGAAACGTCTTCTGAAGGTGAACTACAGCTAACATTAGCGGAGGAAGCAAGCAACTGTTCCAGATCTTTGGTTTTACGAGCTAATGCAGATTCGATTTCGCGAAGGCTGCATTTCATTTGAGATATGACTTCCGGGGTGGTTTGTTCCGTTAAACGACGAAGATCGATGATTTCTTTTTCTAGATTCTGAACATAATCGGCCATTTCGGTTTGTGTTTGAGATTTTAAAGAATCCAACTGAAAGGAAAAAAAAATATTAAATTAGCGATAACTTTGAAAATAAGGTATATATTTCAGTGCATTCAGTGGCGTAATTTCGGGGGGGGGGGGGGGCAGTGGGGAGGCCCCCTCCGCCCACAGTGGGCTTTATAAAAAGTTTTACTTAATTAACTTCAAAAACGAATTACCGCCAGAAAAAAAATTTTGGAGAAGAAAAATTTACACTCCGTGATCGCTGACTGTCAGTAAATCACATTTGCTTACTTCTGATTTCTTTAAAAAAATGCCTACAGCGTTAACAAATTTTATGTCATTATTAACAAAAATTGGGTTAAAACCGGTTAAAGTGGATTAAATATGAAAAAGCAAAAAAATGTTTTTAATGATTTTCTCGTTATTATAAGGAACCGAAACAACTTAAAAATTGTACTGTTCGATCAATTATGTAAAATTTTGAAATTTTTAATCGATTTTTGTTTAAAAATAATTTTTTTTGGCCCACTGTGCCCCCCAAGCAATGCAGGCGAAAGTAAAAAGGAAGTAAAAAAAGCTGACTTGGAACTTGTAGTGGATGTATTTGATGGCCTTAGAAATAAAAACAGCCATACCCGTTAAAATAATGTGTAATTTTGTGTAGCTAAAATTTTAATTTTTTTTACGTTTAAAATAAGTTATAATAATCGTCATCATCGTCATCATCATCATAAGAAAAAGCTATAAATGTTATTTACCCTTCCTTTAATGAATCCCAAAAAGCAAAAAAAAAAAAAAGGTGATTGCATACATATTTTTTGCTCCCCCCCCAGATTTTTGTGAAATTACGCCACTGGGTGGATTTAGAAATGTTTTAGAAAACATCTGATTAGACATTTTACATTATTTGAACTAATTTTCATCGGCTAACTTATTTTTAGAATGACGTATTTCGGATCAAAATAAAGGAGCAAGTTAAAAACACAAAAGGAATTTAATTTGGAACGTCGGGTCGGAGTTTCAGGTCTTTAAATTTTTTAAAAAATTACCTCAGTAACTATCATCTGATTATCGTTCGATTGTTGTTCGATGACATCTTCTAAATCCTTGATTCTTTCTTCGAGGATCACTTCTCTTTGGCTGCTAGAAGCTACCTGCTTTTCCAAATCTGTGATTATTTCCCTTAAATTCCAAATCTTTTCATTTGCTTCTTCTGATTTCCTTTTATAAGAAATTTTTGCTTCTTCGGATTCCAGTAAACGAGCTTGAGTTTCCTTCAACTGAGACTCCAAAGCTTCCACCTGAAGATTTTGAATAAAAAAAAAAAAAATTAATATTATGTAAACCCCAAAAAAAGGGGGGAAAAAAGGTGAACACAAAACAAAAGAAAATGTTAATATAATTACTAATTACCAAAATTTCTTCTTCATAAAGTCCCAGATTGTTAGTTACGAAAAGCCCAACCTGAAGTTTGAAGTGCAAAAAAAATCAAAATTAGTGTTCGTGCCAGAGAGAAACCACAAAGCAGTGCACGTGTTAGTAAAGCCGAATACATAAAATTTCCAAATTTAAAAAAAATTAATTTACCTCTTTATTTGTTCTTTCCTGCAACGAACTATCCCGCTCCTTGACTTTTAACGCATCTTCAAGCTTACGAATTTCGTTAATGTAATCATCCCTTTCTTGTTCACGCTCGGCGGCTTGCTCGTCCAAAAATTTTTTATATAACCTTACTTGCTTATCGGCCGCTTCAACCTGAATAAAAAATCAAAAGCAGATTAATAAAATGACCAAATCAGAAAAAATTTAATCAGGGGTGTAACAACGCATTAAAATTACGGGAGGGGGTCAAGCCACGGTTACGGGATTTTTGCCAAAAACAGGATCAGCTATATAATTATTTTCTCAGGAGGGCAAATCATTCTGAAGATTGTCCCCCCTTGAGCCCCATATTGTTACACCCTTGAATTCGATCCGATCGATCTGCTTAAGATTTTGAGTTTGAATAAAATGTAAAGTTTTATGTTAAAAAAAACAGAAATAGTTGAATTATTTCACGTTATTGTTAGTTGATTAGTTATTAGTACTTTTTTAAATCGTTAAGATTTCAAGCTGTTACTTCATTCAATGCACACTTTATTTTATTTTATTTTATTTTATTTTATTTTTTTGATATTTTATGTGCGAGTTATGAAAAGTATTAATTAGTTAGATTTTACAAAACAAAAGGTAGTTGCGAAACGGGAAATAAAAAATGCTTGTTGCAATGAAGGTTTTGCTGCTTGCGATTAAATGCCTCAGTTACCTGAAAACCGTTCACCCTCTTGGACACACAGCAACCTTCCTGCATAAATAATAAAACAAATTAAATCGAATATCCTTTAAATGCTGATAAGCTTATGGAAAAAAAAACCAATGTTAATTAAACCATTTGCATTTGCTGTAATGTTCCCAAAAATAAAAAGGAAGCTGTTAAAAAAATTATATATTTAATCACCCCCGAACTAGTCGTTACGGAATTTTTAAAAGATTAATTTATCCCCACGTATACCCGAATTCCGTTATGTTTCTGTAAGTTTATGTGCAAGTTTCTAAAAAAAAAAAAATTACCTGTTCCTGTAAATCCAATTTTTCCTTCCGCGATTCTTCTTGCAACCGATCGCCTTCTTTGCAAATATCTTCTAAGAAGTTCATGATGCTGGATGGCTGATTACATTGCTCGACCATTAAGCTTTTAGCTTTCTTTTTAAGTTCGGACAAAGTTTTAAGTTTTTGAGGTGAGACAACTTCTTCGCCGAAACCTTCGGTAACAACCTAAAAGGAAAAAATAAATAAATAAATAAATAAATTGATAAAAGATTCGAGTCTATTTTGAAAAAAGTTATCACTTATTCAAAGTAACAAATTTTTTTTGCATTACAAAAAAAAAAAAAAAAAATAAATAAATAGATAAATAAATAAAATAAATAAATAAATAAATTTAACATGTTCACATATCATGAATCAACAGTGGTATTATACCAAGTTGGGATTAAATATGACATTTAATTTCGCCTTTTATGATTAGGAATCATTGGAATGGGGTCCAGGGTTCCTTGCTCATTTAAAAGGCTTAGAAGTTAATTAAGCAAGATGGGGTAAAGAGGGCTCAGCTCCCCCCTTGCTAGTTTTTTTTGCAAAATAACGACTGGCAAAATGCATGCTTTTTTTTACTGTTTCTCCATTTCCAATGGTATAAAAAATCATTTGAAGCCCTTTTCGAAAAGCTCTGAAGATCTCATAACTGCCCTTTTTAATGGTTTTTGAATAAATTCTTTTTTCAGGCTTTTTATTAATGCTAATTATTGCTCACATGAAAATCCGGAGATAAAAAATTAAATTTGTCCGTTCAGCTAAGAAATTAATAGTAATTACAGACCAAGGGAAAAACATTTCAGAAATTTTTTCTTTTTATCTTAAAATTCCAAATTAAATCTCATGAAAAACATTATTTTTTAGGTACAAATGAATTGTAAAAATCATGAATTTGCATACCTCTCGATTTCTCTCCCATTCCAAAACCTTCTCTTTCGTTTGGTTCACTTCCTTCCTTAAAACTTTGTGCATTTCTTCGACCGCGCATACTTTTTCCTCCAAACTTTTCTTTTCCACTTCCAATTTCTTTAGCACACCGTTAATGTTTTCACTTCCTTTCTTGGACGGATTCGACAGAGCTAACAAACAATTTGCATCGTTTTTCAGTTGTTTCAAACACTTATCTAACTCGAAACGAATTTGCAAAGACGCGTTTAACATTGAACTTTCGTTCATTTGGCTCAAAATCGCGGTAAGATCAGGAGCGAAATGTACCCGCTTAGAAATAATCGAACAGTCCGTATCATTTAAATTATCCTTATCGAACATAATACTTTTATAACGGGTTTCTTCTCCTTTTCCGGCAGCCGAAGTGATGTTTAACTCGTCTTTTAAATAATCCTTATCGAACACAATTTCTTTATAAATGGTTTTTTCGGCTAAAGTATTATTCAACTCGTCTTCGCAAATATTGATGTAACGCACGAATTCGGATAAAACGTCCCTTAAATTCCCGACCGTATCTTTAAGCGCATCCCTTTCCCTTATAATTTCCAACTTGTCATCATCCGTTTTTATGTCGTTCAACGACATTCTCTTGGGCATGCTTCCTGTAGAGTAACGCCGATTGATTTTATCTTCGTATTCGGATCTGATCCTCATGACCTCTCCGTTATGCTTCTGTTTGAGTTCATCAATTTCCTTTCTGTATTTTCCGGCGAATTTTTCCTCTAATTCCATAAGCTCTTTCGAGATCGGATCTCCAGTATCTTCTCTTTCAAAAAAATCCTATCAAATAAAACAAAACCGATTAACATTTCGAATTAGTAAACATTTAAAAAAAAAAACTGATTACCATTTTAACTAAATTTGATTAACCTATTTCGCTCATAATACACGATGCAACTGAACTCGTTGACTCACGATATTTTATCGTATTCACAAGTTTCCAATCTGATACTTTAAAACCGGATCGCCCTACCAACGTATATTCAGCTTATACAAAGCTACTAAATTTTAATAACTCATCATCAATTTTTCAATAACAAACTTGTATTGGTTTAGACAATGCATATCCTCAATCAAGGCTATGTTGCAGACGACCGATATAATTACAATTACAACGGTTATTATTCTTCCTTTTTTTTTTACGCAACTTAAATGTACTAAAATAAATTTTTTTTCACCTGAATTTGCTGTTGGAGAGAATTAAAAGCATCAGCTTTGGCCAGGCTGACTTGTTCTCGCAGCGTGTCTTGGCAGTTTTTTCTTAATTCTAACAATTCATCTTCGTATGTGGATTTAATGGAAGATAATTCGCTTTCTAATTCCCTTTCCCTCATTCGAAATTTCTCCCATTTAGACGTTTCGTCGCAAATCTGTTGCTGCAGTTCGTTTCGGTGGGTTTCTTTTAATTCTTCGATTTGTTTCTCGTAATCTTCGATTATTTCTTTTTGATTTTTAATGGCTTGCTCCTGAAAACACAAAGAAAAAAAAATTAACAAAAAGAAAGGGTGAAAACTGTAAGGCCCGAAGGAGAAAGGAGGACGAGGCTAGGGCGACGGTCCCCCCTAAAGAAAATTAACACCTCATATAAATTTTTTCTTGTATACATATTTTCTTACTTTAATTTTTTAATAGGCCATTTAGAGCCCGTCTAAAAAAATAATGACTTCCTTTTCCCATTTCTGGTTGCATACGAGCCCAGAATTTCTGGCTTTCAATTCTCGATTTTTATAAATAAAGTAAGTCAGAACCCCCGAAAAATGGTTCGGAGACAGAATGATTTTATGTTCGATTTTGAACTTTTCAAACGTGAATTTTAAACCTTAAGTTCGGATTCTTCTATTTCAACCGTTCTTGAACTCTTTTAAAATTATTTTTTGGGGTGCTCAATTGTTGGGATAATCACTCTGCATATTTCGATATCTATTTAATGTTTTCTTCTATTAAAGCTTCGAGCCCGAAATTTCCTATTCTCAAAAAAGAGTATGCAAAAAAACGTTTTAAGGTCTCAAAACCCAAAATTCTGAAAGTTAAATTGCAAGATTTCGACACAATCCCAATGAGAAAAAAATTATTAATGTTCATAAAATATTGTGCAAATATTATTTGAAACAAGAAACGGGACCCTGACAAACCCCCGAAAATTCAAAATCCCGAAACTTGCAGAACCCCGATTCGGGGTTTTGCAAATTCTGGGTTCGGTAAATCGGGATAAAAGAGTGGGAAAATACTTTATTTTGTTTTATTTTATTTTAGTTTGAATTATTTTATAATTTTTTTTATGACAAGCAGATATTAGAATGGACACGTATTCCATTAAGGTAGTTCATATCATACTTTTCGCGATATTGTTCTTCATGCGATTTTCACTTTTCTTATGGTTTAAAAACAAAAGGTAATTTTTTTAGATTTTCGATCACATTTAAACGTAGCTCACCGCCAATTTTAAATTTTTTTTTTTTAATTTTTTTAAATTTTTTTTTTCGATCACGTTTAAACGTGGCTCACCGCCATTTTGTGCTTAAAAAATGTTTTCTTTTTTTTTTGGCATTTTTTCTTAAAGAAATTTTTTTAAAACTTTAGGAGTAGTTCTTTGGGACCATAACTAATTTTTTTTACATGTTTTCGACGTCGTCGTAGAATCCGAAAATTACCATCCCGTTTCAATTAGAACCCCCCCTAACTAGCCAAACTCTTTTTTTTTGGCCAAAAATAGCATTTTTTTGTAAAAAATCGATTTTGACTCAATTATTGTCCCCATAAACTGTGCCAAAGTATGTTTTTGACACCCCAGAGTTCGAATTTGACCACCCCGATTCGATCAAAGCCACCTCTTAATTTAATTAAAATTACAAAAAAAAAAAGTCGGGAAAGCAAACATGCAAAAGCCCGAATTTGCAGAACCTCGAATATAATTAATGGAAAATTATAGTACTTTCAGAACCCAGAATTTGCAGAACCCGGAATCGGGGTTCTGCAATTTTCGGGGTTCTGCATTTCGGAGGTTTGTCATAGACTCCAAGAAACAATAAAAATATTCTAAAAATTTTGACAAAGATTTTAAAAATATTTTTATTGCTTTTTGCTTCAAAAAATATTTGCAAAATATTTTTAACTCTTTTTCGAGAAACGGAAATTTCGGGCTCTAAAATTCAATAGAAAAAAACATTAAATATATATTGAAATATGCAGAGTGATTATCCCAACGATTGAACACCCCAGAAAATATTTGCAAAAAATATTTGCAAAATATTTTTGAAGTATAGAAAAGTATTTCAAAAATATTTTATAAATATTAAAATTTTTTTTCTCATTCGGAACAATTTCGATCCTTCTTTTTTTTTTTTACTTACTTGTCGCTGTTCAAATTTCATCAAAGCCGTTTCATACAAACTCCGATAAAAATTAACAAGTTGCTCCATTTCGAAACTTTTACTACTTTCCCCATCCGAACCGCGATTTAATTCTTCCTCTGATCGATCATCTCTTTTCCCGTTCTTCTCATGATCCAATTTTCCCCTAAATTCCACCTGAATGGCATCAGTTAAATTTTTCTTTAATTCTTTACCTAAATTTATCTCGAAAATTTGTTTTTCGATTTCTATATTTTTCCTCGTCTCCGAAAGCTCTAATTAATTCTATTCATTTCGGAAGTGTGCTTAGCCTCTAAATTACTAATTTCTTTGTTATACTTAACGTGTAAGTAATTTAATTCTTTATTGTGACTATTTAATAGTTCTTGCAAGAAATTTTCTAATTTCTTTTTCTTTTCATCGAAACTTTCCTCTTCCTCGAACAAGTTCCGATAATTTTCTAGGATTTGTTCCTTTTTCTTGTTTTCGATTTGTTCGAATAACTGATTTATTGTATCTGTCGAATCCAAATCGGTTGGGAAATCGGACTCCGATACAGAGCTGCAAATGGACATTTTCCGACTCTGCTGGCGATATACCTCTTCAGAAAACCTGAGGGAGAAAAAAATAAAACATAAATAAAATTCTTTCATGGTTTGTTAACTTAACCACTCAACCGAAATAATTATTTTGCATTGGGAGTAGTTTTATGAAAAATTTTATGGTTCATCAAGATTCGCCTTAAAATAAAATAATAAAAAAAAAATCAGAACTCACTGCTTTTCTAAATCCGCGCATTTTTTTTCATAGTAAGTCCTCAATTCTTCCATGGCTTTGGCATGTTCCTCCTCCATTTTATGTATTATTAACGAGCTGTTTCCGGTCTCCTGCACCCTCTCTAGGATCGATCTTAATTTTTCTAATTCGGTTTTATGTTCCTCTGTCAAGTGATCTATTTCCTTTTGGTATTTGGCTCTTAAAACGTCCAATTCCTGTTTTTCAACATCGGTTTTATCGCTTAAAGCATCGTCCTTCACTCTGATTTCGTCCTCCAGCCGTTTTATCTAAAAATTACATTTCAATCTTTGTATCACTCATGCAATTTTTTAAATTTCGGAATGGGAAGGGAATACGGTAGACGGTGGAGAAGTAAATTTTATCTTACAAGGAACAGGGAGTTTAACAATCATTTTTCGGGACCGATGTTCAACGGGAAAAAGGGTATCGGTTTTCTGATCGGCTACAAGGTGTTCGTTTGGAAAGCTGTGAAGTATTTTTTTTTTAAATTAATAATCTACGTAAGATCGGTGTCCTACAATAAGTACATACGAATAAAATAACTGAATCTAGAAATCGTGCTCTAGGACGTATAAATTTCGAAAATAAAAAACAAAAATTAAGAATAACACTTCAATAAGTAACATAAAAATAAATACATAAAATAATAAATAAATTTTAAAAAAACGCAACGATGAAAAAAAAAAAATTAACAGTAAAAAATTTAAATTGCCGAAAAAACTATCTAAACATATATGCCAGCAATCAACACACCTCTTTTTTAAGTAATTTAATTTCTTTAGACAAAGCCTCTTTTACTTTCGCCTCCCTGGATTTCTGTTCTTCTTCAAAATGTTTTTTCAATCGTTTTTTTGTAATCACGTACGTTTCTTCAGTACTGAGCCTTATTCTCTCTAGCTCTTCATCGCCGATAGAAATTTTAATTTTTTGATCCAATCGTTTCTCCCGCGGGGTTTCAAGCAGCTGAATTCATAAAAATTTTTAAATTTAAACAGATGCACTACTGCTTTTAAAATATTGTAAATTTTTAAAGAAATTATTTTTGAGAAGTGAACGTACTCAATGGCACCATTAGACGATTAAATAAACAAGTATGATTAATCATAATGAAGAAAGTGCATTCACTTTTTCCACCCTATGAAATTTATTTATGATACATAGCTTTATATTTGGACGTCAACATTTTAATAACTTAAAATTATGACGTCACATAAGTAGCAAAAATTCAAAGTTAAAAAAAAAAAAAAAATGCATAATTAAAATAAAATAAATAATAATCTATGCTCTCGGATACTTTACAATGGTGCAAGCAGACCATTATACACCATTTACGAAATAAAAGGGCAACGGACAGTTGCGCCCCGCGGTTAACTGCCCTGAAATTGACTTGACTTTAAACGGAACAGTTGCGCCCCGGGTCTAATGAGGGAGAGGGTACAGTTGCGCCCCGTTGCTGCTACCTGCCGAAAATTCATGAGATTCACTTATGCCGTTTTGAAAATTAGCTCTTTGGTATTTAAAAGTGAAGGATTGATAATAATCCATTACAGTAACTTACAATCTAATATTTTTTAATTCAACTTTAGCTTTTTATGATCTTTATCACATCCGTCATATTGCATCTTCAAATAATTCAAGATCATGTGTTCAAGAAAAATTGCAAGTAAATTAAAAAATTTTAATTTTAAAGAAGCTCGTATTGCTTATTGTACAACTAGTATAAACACTCTGGTTCTTAAAATATTAAACCAATTCTAAAACCTATAAAATTTTGAATAAGTTTATACATAAATTTTCGCACCTCAATATCATGAAAATAGTAAATGGAGCTTAATATTAAAAAGCAATAAGTGCTTTAACAAGAAAATAAAAATATACTTAAAAATCCCTTTCACTAAAGTAACAATGGGGCGCAACTGTCCCCCGACCATTTTAATCGCGGGGCGCAACTGTGCTATTTTTGAAATGGGAAATTGACCGTGGGGCGCAACTGGTATATACCCAAATAAAAAAATGAAATAAAAAGTTAAGATTTCAAAAATCTTCTCAAATATAATTTAACTTTAAAAATTTGCAATTTTCAAAACTCACTTGCTTGTTTCGGAGCTCCAATTCTAACTTCCTTAAAGCCAAATTCCGATTTCTTAATTCGCTTTCGTATTTACTTTTCAAATCCAAAAAATTATGTTCGCTTTGCAACCATAACTCTTCCAACATTTTTAATTCCTTTTCCAAGCTTTTCTTTTGAACCGACAACTCTTCACATAATTTCGTTTTGTTTTCCAGCTGAAGGTTCAAACTTTCCGCTAACAATTTCAATTCGGATTTCGTTTTCGCCAAATTATTTTTCCCTGAGTTATTTTCTCCGCAAAAAGACGTCTTCAAAGCTAACACCTCGTCCACGATGTTTTCCACCGTTTTGTGAATTTTTAACCAGGAAACCACGGACGGCGTGCCCTCCGAAACCAAATTTGAAATCCTCTTATTTGTGCTCTCCAATTGGTTTTTCGTCAAATTCAGCAGCGTGTTTTCTTTTCGAACTTCTAACAGCTGGTCTTCGACTTCACAACGCTGAGTCCAGGCTTCCTCCAAATCGTTTTTTAACTCCTGATTGCTTTTCCGGTAACGTTCCAATTCTAAAACTAATCTTTCGTTTTCCGCGTTAAATTTGTTTAGCTTCTCCGTTAAGGATTTGACTTGCAGATTTAATTTCTCGTTTTGTTCTTTTAACTCCGTCCGAAGATCAAAATCGTGATCGTTAGATTTTAATTTTTCCCGCATGGATTCGTTTTCCTCTCTTAAATTTTTGATCTCCGCGAATAATTTTTGCCGCTCTTCTTCTAAGGACTTGATGGTAGAGAGTAATACATTTTTTTGACTTAGTAAGTCCTCTAATTCTTCTTGGATGTTTTTAAATTTGTTACTTATTTCGTCGTGGATAGAACTTTTAGATTTAACTTTTTCCAGCATAAAATCTTTTTCGACATCTAACTCAATCACGTCGTTTTTTAATTGCTCTATCTCGTTTTTTAAATCCTCGTTTTCTTTTTCTAATTCTCCGACACGCATCATATATTGAAGGGTTTCCAACGAGTCCACCCTCGGGATATCAACCTGACAATCAATGGATATTTTGCTGCTGGAATGATCAACTGGATCGTGTTGATCATTCGAATTCTCCTCTAAAAAATGAACCCTGAGCTCGTTTTTTTCCATTTCTACTTTTTGAATGTTTTCTTTTAATTTAACGCAAGTCCGATCGAGCTCTTCCGTTTCGCTCCTAGATTTTTCCAATAAATTTTCCGTTTCTTTTAATTTGTCTTCCAATTCTTTAGCTATTTCTTCCTTTGCAGATAACAAGGTTTGGACTTTCATATATTTCGACATCAAGTCTTCTAATTCTTTTCGGCAATTATCCTCTTTGAATTGAATCAAATCTTCTAATTCTTTCACTCGATCGCTCAAAGCATTTTCTATTTCCTCCTTCATAGCGATCGTCCCTTCGCATTTTAACAGCTCCACGGTTAATTCTTCTATCTGATGCTTAAGCGATGTGAATTCCTCCGAGTGGGATTCACTCGTTTCTTCCGGATTTTTCAGATCTTTCCATTTATTTTCCAGCTCTTTCACTTCAATTTCTTGCTTCTCTTTTAGATCATTGATTTCATCCAGGTACCTCCTCTCCAGAGCATCGATTTCCGTTTGTTTAAGCTTCAATTCAACTTCGTGATTTTTTGTCATCGACTGAACTGTTTTTGTAAAATTGATTTCGACGTTCCGTATCAACTCTTTAACCTCGTCGTCGAGCTCGACCTGTCTCGCTTGGAACCTATCCACCTGTTCCAGTTTCATCCGGAACAAATCGATTTCTTTCTGATACATCCCAATGTCATCTTCGTGCAAATTCTGCAAATGTTTCACTTTTTCCTGATGTATTTCTTCCGCCTGCTTTAAGGTCATCGTTAATTTCTTAAACTGATCGACGATGTCATCCAGATCCATTTCATCGACGAACGTCCCTTCCAAGGGTTTTGTCTTGGTTGTTTCTTCCCATTTCTCCAGCAAATTTTCGTATTTTTCTCTGAACGAATTGGCAGATGCTTTCGCGCTTTGCAATTCCTGCAAATGGATTTCCTCGTTTTTTGCCCTATATAAAATATCTTCCGATAACCTTTTGACTTTTTCTTCAAACAAGTCCATTTCTAATTTGTGGATTTGTTTCTGGGATACGATTTCGGCGTTGAAAAGTTCTTTTAACGAATCTAAATCCTCGCTTTTCGCGGCTTGATTTGGATTTGATCTGTATAGTGATAATTCGTTTTCGTACGTTTCCAGCATTGCGTTACGCTCTCGAAGCTGTTCGTTTAACAATTCAATTTCTTTTTTCAAAAAATTTAATTTGCTATCGTGAATACCCGTTAAACGTTTAATTTCGTTGTCGTGCTCTTCCCGTATGGTGGACAACTTTCGTTCAAAATTATCTCGTTGATCTGCGTACTTTTTGACCACGTTTATTTCCCCGGTTTCGCATAATTTAACGATTTTATCGATTACGTCCTTCGGAAGAGTAGAAATCTTTTGGATGGATTCGTCATACTCCAATATTTTTTTACTTTTTGAAGAATCCTTTTCAAGGCTATCGATTTGGTCTAGTAGTTTACGAATTTCCACGTCGCTTTTACTTTTGTAATCAGAGAGCTCTTGATTTTTGGATTTTAATTCCTTTTCTTTGGATTTTAACAAAAAGTCATGTTTTTCAATTGTGCGATGTAATTCCTTTAAAAGGGCGTCCTGTTTAGAAAGGGTGAATTCTAATTCAGTTATCCGTGTTTTATATTTGGCAACTTCTTTTGGGTCCCCGTTTTTCTCCCAATGTTGGCTATGGATTAATTCATGCATGGACTGAAGCTGGCGGTTAAGGAGATTAATTTCATGTGTTAACCCTTTGTTTTCTTCGGCTTGCAATGATTTGGCTTTTACAGTTTCTTCAAGTTTAAGGGTAAGTTCGGTGATTTTTTTGTCGCGGTCGCTCACAAATTTTTTTAGGTCTTTTAACTGTGAGAAAAATAATGTAAAAATTAGTTAGTAAGTTAAGACACCAATCAGAATTGGGTTGTTGGAAATTGATTTTTAAAAGCTATAATATAAAATCTTTTGACTATTCTCCAGCATTCTTTAAAAATTAATATCTAGATTTGTTGCTCTCACATTATCAATATATAAACATATTACTAATCCAAATTAAAAGTTAATGAATTCAAAAAACATTTTTGTTATAAAATATCTTCTCTTCTGTTCTTCGATACGTCCAGGCGTCCTATGTCCACTCCTAATTTTATTATTAATTATTAATAAGACATAAAAAACTTACCTTATTTTCATAATCCTCCATAATTTCAAAGGTCAATTCAGTTTCCACAGATGTTGAATTTAAATCATAATTTCCTTCTTTACCTATTTCCCTTTTTAATCTAGCAATCACTGCATTTTTACCAGATATTTCGTTCTCCATTTCATGAATCTTTTTCTGCAAAGCATCAGCGTTACTAATATCAGATTTTGCAGAAGCAAAGGAAGTAGTTGAAACAGCTTGATATGCTGGAAGCCCAATCTCCAGTCCTTCATTAGGAACATTTTCCTTTAATTTGGCTTCAGTGGTAACAGGTCGAATAGCAGTTTCAGAATGATATTCATGAAGATAATGACCCGATTCTAATGATCTAGACTTCATAAAATTGCATCCTTTCCCAACAACTATCATACCATCTAAGGATCTTTCCCCAATCGACCCTGACGCGGAATAAGTGAGTGATTCGCTTTTAACTTTTTTTTCCTGAAAGCTCCTTTTCCTAACACTGATGGGCCCATGCTGTAAATAACATGTAATTAACTTTGTAAAAGGTCATTTTAATAGAAAAAAATAAACGTACATTTTTGCGTCTTAGGACTCGTAAATTATATCATATCATATTGATTTTCCAAGCGATCTTACCTTTTCGCGTCCGAAATCCGATTTCCGACTTCTCGCTTCTCCTTCCATAGTTTTATAAATAGTCCATTAAGTCATGAATTAAGGTAAACTTACGTTTCTTACATTCTTGAATTTATCAAAATAAAAATTAAAAAAACAAAAAA
Source organism: Liposcelis bostrychophila (assembly GCA_037577465.1). Lineage (NCBI taxonomy): Eukaryota > Metazoa > Arthropoda > Insecta > Psocodea > Liposcelididae > Liposcelis > Liposcelis bostrychophila. Next base: position 24,569,904 of record CM075213.1, read on the forward strand.
TTAGCTAAAAGCCATTCCGTGGTTTGTTTATTTGTCGCCACTTTATAAAAATTTCGAGCTAGCGATCTTGCTTCGTCGTGACAGCAGTCCAATTTGTCGCCTTTATGTCGACGCGACATAAGTCCACTTTTTTTTGCGTTTGTACGACACCTATCGGGCAACCATTGAATATACGCCATATTAGGGGTCGGAGTGGTGATTCATTCAGAATAGCGGCTCGTGATCAGTGAAGTTAAGCAGCATTGATGACGGCCAGCTACTGGATGGGTGACCGCCGACACTCCCGCCCTCTAGCAGGCATTGTAGGATCTACAGTTACAGCCATCTTAACCTCGTTGTAATACGTAGATCCCACAAACGCTAAGTTGGATATATACATAAATTGGATATACACATAAAATTGGATCTCTTTATAACGACATTGGACACTCATAAAAAAAAACGAATTCATTCTAAAAGCAAGTAGATGGTCTATGGCATCAAGCCGACCAATTAACCTCTCCTCCTTCTCCCTTTCTCCTCACCTTCCCTCAAAGTAAAAAATACGCCATATTAGAAATTTTTTGGTCAGTTTAGAATCGTGTACACCATCAATTTGTAATTAATTTCTCTGTATTTATTATCAAAGTAACAATCTCGCGTAATCTGGTAGGTAGTTGTGATTTACATTAGTTGATGGGATAAATTTCCTTTTCCCCTCTTTTTCATCTATATTTTGTTCAATATTGATATACCGTCATGAGATGATATTTTTCTTTTTCAAATAGTTGACACATTTATGTGAGATTTTCTGGAAAGCCGAACTTTATTGTGATTGTTACTATGCGGTCAAAAAGTTATGCATTAAATTAAACGTTGTTGCAATTTTCATATTGCCCATACCGCTCAAAATTCTCATTTTTACTCTCAATTTTCGTTTAAACATGAAGTTGCTATGACATGTAAATATTGGTATTTTATTTTTCTATTAATTAACGTTTTGCAGTTTCCACGAAAAAGAAATTTAAAAAGCTTAGTTACTTCAACATTTTAAATTAATATCTTTAAATATGTGTAAAAAATGAAGGTTGAAGGGTTATGCAAGAGGCTATTCTTATCTTAGGTCAATGTATCTGGATAGGAATGTCATTTATAAATAACATGTTTTTTTTTTCCTTTTAGTGTTGTTGGAATTTTATTAAAATGCACAATACAAGCCCCGAAGGAAATCACAGAGCAAATGGGGCTCACAATGGTGAAAAAATTGCAATTTTGGATGCTGGAGCTCAATATGGAAAAGTAATTGATCGAAAAGTAAGAGAGTTGTGTGTGGAAAGTGATCTTTTGCCATTAGACACTCCAGCATTTTTTCTCAAAGAGAAAGGCTACAAAGCTATAATTATTTCTGGTGGCCCAAATTCTGTTTATGCAGAAGATGCTCCAAGATATGATGCAGATATATTTAGAATAGGCGTATCTGTTTTAGGTAAAATTATTTTTCATTAAAATAAGTATTATTTTGATCATATCTTAAATTATTTTTTAATTTTGATAAAGGTATTTGTTATGGAATGCAAATGATGAACAAAGAATTTGGAGGTACAGTAATTAGAAAATCAGGGAGAGAAGATGGTCAATTTAATGTAGAAGTGGATACCAAATGCCTTTTATTCAAGTAAGTTCTGGAATGCTTACATTTTGAAAAATTTGAAAATTGTTTTTGTTGTGTTTTATTTACAAGTTATTAAATTTTGTTATTTTTTTTTATTTTTTTAGAGGTTTAGAGAAAAACCAATTAGTTCTATTGACACATGGGGACAGCATAGAAAAAGTAGCAGATAGTTTTAAACCTGTGGCAATGTCTCAGTCTTTTATAGCAGGAATTGGTAATGACAAATTAAGGTTATATGGAGTTCAGTTTCATCCGGAAGTAGATCTCACTGTAAATGGGAAAATAATGCTTAAAAATTTCCTGTTTGATATTGCTGGGTTAACTGGAAATTACACAATGCAAGGGAGGGAAATTGAGTGCATCAACAGTATCAAAGAAACTGTCGGCAATAATAAAGTTTTAGTAAGGATTTTCACATTGCATTTTTAAACATTTTTGATTTCATGTTAATTAATTTCTCTTTACTCTAATTAAGCTGTTGGTAAGTGGTGGAGTTGATTCAACTGTTTGTGCGGCTTTGTTACACAAAGCATTGAGACCTGAACAAGTAATAGCTGTTCACATTGACAATGGTTTTATGAGGAAGAATGAAAGTGCTCTGGTTGAAGAATCTCTGCAAAAGTTAGGTCTAGAACTGAAAGTTATAAATGCAAGTCATCAATTTTTTGAAGGTATGAAATATTCGACTTTTTTTTACTTACTAATTTTTTTATGCTACTGATTGACATTTTTTAAAAATAGGAACGACTACAATGCCAGATGATAGCAAAAAAACCGGAAGTAAATTGAGACTGACGAAAATGTTATGCCAGACAATGAATCCGGAAGAAAAACGAAAAATAATTGGTGATGTTTTCGTCAAAGTTGCAAATGAAGTTATCGCCGATTTAAATGTTCGGCCTGACGAAGTTTTCCTTGGTCAAGGCACATTAAGACCCGATTTAATTGAATCAGCATCGAGTCTTGCTAGTTCGAAAGCCGATGTCATTAAAACCCATCATAACGACAGCGAATTAGTAAGGCAGCTTCGAGATGCAGGAAGAGTTGTTGAGCCGCTAAAGGACTTTCATAAAGATGAAGTTAGAGCTTTAGGTTTGTAAAAAAAATGACCAATCCGGTTTTAGAAGTAGTATCAAAAATTATGAATATATGTATATTTTTCATTTTTTAGGTCGTGATCTTGGATTACCAACTGATCTTGTTATGAGGCATCCATTCCCTGGTCCAGGTTTAGCTATTCGAGTACTCTGCGCTGAAGAACCATACATTGAAAGAGATTTTTCAGAGACTCAAGTTATTGTTAAAATTATTGTAGAATATGAATCAATGCTCCAGAAGGTAATTGAAAAATATCTATGAGTAATAAAAACCTTATTGATCTAAATATCTTTATATTCCAACAGAAACACGCATTATTGAATAGAGTAGAAAGTGTAACAAGTGAAGAAGAACGGTCTATTTTAACTAAAGTTTCAAGTAGTCAACATTTAGTAGCAACTTTGTTGCCTATTCGGTAAGTTAAAAAAAAAAAAAAAAGGTAATTTGAATTGCAAGTAGTTAAAAAATAATTAAAATTGTCCGGCTTTATTTTTCATAGGTCTGTAGGTGTTCAAGGTGATTCTAGAAGTTACAGTTACGTTGTCGGTATCTCCAGCGAGAAGGATCCAGACTGGAATGACATGGAATTTTTAGCAAAATTGATACCTAGGATTTGTCATAACGTCAATCGAGTGTGTTATATAGCGGGCGGTTTGGTTAAAGATCAAGTTCAAGACGTAACTCCTACCTTCCTCACCTCTCACGTTTTGAGCACCCTTAGACAAGTTGATTTTATTGCAAATCAGGTAAGCTTTTAATTTTTAAAAATTAAAAAAAAAAAAAAAGTACATTTAAAATGAAAATAAAATTAAAAACTTTTTTTTTTCAGGTACTAGCTACATCAGGCTGTCTAAGCGCCATTAGCCAAATGCCTGTTATTTTAATCCCAATTCACTTTGACCGTGATACGGCCATCCGTGTTCCTTCCTGTCAGAGATCCGTTGTGCTACGGCCATTTTGTACTCAAGACTTCATGACTGGTGTACCTGCAGTTCCAGGTCGTCAACTTCCGATCGAGGTAATAAGTCATGCACTAAAGGTCTATGATTTATTAAAAATTAATTACTAATTTTAATTATTGTTTTAACTTAGATTGTCAGTAGGATGGTAACAGAGATCCTGACAGTACCCGGTATATCTAGAGTTTTGTACGATTTAACACCGAAGCCTCCAGGAACTACAGAATGGGAGTGATATCCTCCTTTAAGTCCACCTTCATGTTAACAGAACTTCAAGTTCAACCCGCCCTATTTACAAACTTTTTTATGTTCACTCAATACTTTTTTTTTTAATTTTTAAACTTTTTGGCTAATAATGTGATTCATTATATTTATTATAAAGATTGGTTTAGTACAGTCTACTTTTAGCGGGTCATTTATTTATTTATTATTATTATTATTTTTTTTTTTTTCACATACACATTTGAATCCAAAGATTTTGATGTCGACCAATTTTTAATCACTGAGCAATAATTTATATGAATGACAGAAAAACTTAATCGATTTTTTTCTTTTTTTTTTTTTTTGTAATTTATGGTTTAATTTTATATTCTGCTTTTCTTCCCTTTGAATGGTAAATAATAAATATTTCAGATTTTTTTTAAAAAAAACTTAATGATGTAATTATTTTGGTTATTTATTTTCTTGAAACTTAAGTGGTTGACGAAAATTTATCAGTCAATTTTTACACTGTACAGTTATAAAAACTTGATGCTGTTGTTTCTAAAAATGTGTCAATTTTTATTAAATTTATTTGCTTTATTTAATTTGGAATGATTTTAGTTGCTGAATTTATTTTTACTCACAGATTTTTGTTAGTTACAAAATAACCTTACCCTTGACCTAAACAGTGAAATATATAATTAAAAATGGTTTTTAAGGCTATAAAAATTCTTCGGTTTAAGAAGTCCAGTTGTCATTTCGTTAAAAACTTAAAATAAACGGTGTGCGAGACCTGGTAAATACTTTTTTTTTTTTTAATTTAAAAGATTGAATGAATACTGAACCATTGCTTTTTTAAATTAAAAATAACTTTTAAAAAAATAAAATGACATAAACAGGGTAATATTTAAAATTCTTGAACGACCAGACTCTTCCCAAAAAATTTTAACATGATATTTTGTACGTCGTTAACTATATTTTTATAAGCAATCGTCCAATTTTCATCCCCTGCTCGAACTTCACTTATATGCCTATGCAAACATTTTAAAATTAAATCTACATTTTCAAGATTCCTCTTTTCAACTAATTCTGTTAGGTAATTTGTAAGCATACCAATATCAAAAGCTTCAGGTTTTTGAACCGAGCCTACCCATTCTTTAATCATCGTTCTTACTTCCCTTAAACTTAATTTGGACCAGGGACTTTCTTTGTTTTGAGAAATTTCAGTTTTAACTACATCTTTCTCCTCAGGCGAGATCCCATATTCATTCAAAATTTCTAAACGAATTTCATCAGGCAAACATTTCAAAACTTCAAATCAATTTGAGAAGCATTAGGTAAATCTAATTTCTCAACGAATTTTGTTCCAACTTTTTGATTTGATGTACTAGGTTCTGCCTTTGATTTCGCTTTTAAAAAATTTTCTATAGTTTCCACATTTTTTTTATTATTGCTTTCTTCTAATTTGGTAATTTGGATACCTATTCCCCTTAGATCGCTGGGTTCTAAATTTAATTGTTTATAAATGTTAATAACATGTTTCGATATAACTTCATGGTCGTCCGTAGCTATCGTCAAGGAAGCTGAACGTGTTACATAGTCGCAAGCTCCATGCCCTAAAAATTTGGCGGTTTCAACGGGAGCATCTTTAGCTCGAGTCATAACTTTGAAACTAATATTTTTTCCTTTCATTTTGATCTCCTTGAGCCTGTTTGACACTTCACCCGATAAACGTTTAAAAAATTCTAAAGCTTCCTCGTTATTTTTAAAACGGATCCCATAATTAACTTCTGCTGATACGGACTTTCTTTGATGTGAACTGGTAACGTTCCGATCGTCTATACCCCGAGCAGATTTGTAAAGAGTTTCGCCGGTTTTTGCTCCGAATTCTTTTTTTAATTTCTCCAACGAAATATTTTGAAGATCTTGACATGTTTTAACGTTCCAGGCTTTTAATTTATAACCTAATGTTCGTCCTACCCCTGGTAGATCGTAAATATCGACATCCATCATAAATTCTTCTAAAAGTGAAGAAGTTAAATGAAACTGGCCATCTGGTTTGGCCCGTTTTGTGGCTAACCGGGCTTGAAGTTTGTTGGCGCCTAATCCTGTTGAAGAAGGACAACCCGTTTTTTCTCGTATTTCTTTACGTAAAAATGTAGCGAAATCGAGGGGTTTCATCTTTATATCACTCAACAGAGCGTCAAGATCTATAAATAATTCATCTATGCTAACGGCTTCAATGTCTAAAGTATATTCTGCGACCGTGTGGTACAATGCGTATGAAACTTCGGTATACCCTTCAAAATCGTAAGGCACCGTTTTTAAATTTGGACATAACTTTAAGGCAGAACCTAAATACATTCCGTTGCGAACGCCTGCTTTCCTCGCTTCGTATGAACAAGAGGCGATTTCCGACATTGAATTGACTTCTTTTAACCAAACGGGATCATCTTCGCAGTCACTCGAATCGCTTTCCTTCCCTATTTTAGCTTCCATTTTTTTCCTATAAAAATTATATTCAAACTTTCGATTGACGCCTTCTCTCTGGTGAGTTGGATTGCCTTTTGCATGAGTGACTGCAATTGGTTGGCCTACTAATTCAGGATGATTGCGTAAAGCAACAGAAGCAAAAAAACAATCCATGTCAATGTGCATGATTACTTTTTCTTGTGGTATTTCTTCAGTTTCAATATCTGGATTTTTTTCTTTCCACTCCAAAATTCTCTTTCTACCTATAAATGTACCATCATGTTTCTCTCGTAATTCATCAACATACTGTTTGAACATTGCTTTCATTGTTGACAAATGATGGAGACGAGAATTGCTGTAGAATTCACTTAAAAACTTTTCATCTACTGCAGTTTTGGCAATCCCTTTGGAAGTTTTTGAAGGTGATTCTGAAAGTATAAAATCAAAAATGAAAATGGACATTTTTAAAAATACCAATAATACTGGCAAACCTTGATTTTTGGAAGTGTCTTCTTTCTTAAAATTTAGTTCAGTTTGAAATGCAGATGGATTTGCAAATAACAAATAATTTTTATAATCTAATAATTTCCCAGCTGCAACACTTTCAGTTATCCATTCAGGTTTCACAACTTTAAAACTTTTTAACTGATTCATTTTGGCATTTGGCAAATTACTAGCAATAACATGAGTCGTTTTATCAGTCCTATGGTAATGATGGTAAATTCCTCCGTGAAGAAGCATTATTAATCTCAATTCATCTGCTGAGGGTTCTGTATATCCATTTACAAATATTGAAACGCCTTTGAAAATATCGCTCAATTTTTCAGAGTTTTCGAGCTTGCCGCAATCTGCTTCATACTGTTCCTCTAATTTCGTAATTTTTGCATTCATGTAACCTCCCTATGACAAAACAAATAGTCTATATTACTGAAATTTTTTATTAGTTTTTGATCCTTTAATACAAACCCATTCTTCAAATCCATTTTCACCGAATTTTCTTTTTTTCCCTTTGCCCTTTTCAGTCATATCTCTCAGATTTGTTTACAAACTTTTCTGATGACACGACCATTTTGAACTTCCATTTCTTCCGTTCCCAGTTTGCAAAATGACGAAAGTTACGGACATCGATACATTCGTTACGTTTGATACTAAAAACGGGAAAACGTTACCGGGGAACCGTCAAAAAGGTTTCGAACAAGGATGGGGAATTCTATTCAATAGCACTGAAAAATGGTAGGTCTTTCTTATTATTTCTTATATATACGCCGCGAAGCATTTAGGGATTCTGAATATCGTGCTAGCCTAAAATATTTAACCCGTAAACATTTTTCTTTAAAATTTTCGTTCGAGTAATCAAATTGAATGAATTTTCTTTTATTCCTTTGGATGGAAAAAAATGTCACTTTGCAAACAAAAAATAAAAAAAAAAAAAAAAAAAAAATTAGAAAAGAGTTTTAGATTGTTTTAATCTAATTTTTTTTAGTTATGTGGGAAGAGGAAAATGAAGGAGTACTTCCAGTTGAAAGAAAATTGTACGAGAAAGCTAGCTTAACATTTAGAGCCCATATAATAGAAGATATCATATGCAAGGAAGTACGTTTCCGGGTTAGCTTGGAGGATGTATAATAACTTCTTTTTTTTTTTTTTTTTTTTTTTTTCGGTCCTTTCTTTCATAGTTTAATTGACTTTCCGGTCATTTCTTCCATAGTTTAATTGACGTTTCGGTCAGGTACACAATTTTTTGATAGGAACTGCTTTTTTACAGTGAGTTTAAGATGACTGTATTATAATTCCTATAATCCCTGCTAGAGGGAGGGAGTGTCGGTGGTCACCCATCCAGTAACTGGCCGTTCTCAATGCTGCTTAACTTCATTGATCACGATGCCGTTGGATGAAACGAGTCACCACTCCGACCCATTTCTGATACAGATGACAGCCTCGGGGAGTTCCGAAAAAGGTAATAATTTTTACTACTTTTAGAACTGGCTTTTGAGTTCTGTGATATTGTTCATAGTGCAGGCATTCTTAAATTTTACAGCCATTTGTTTGCTTCTTTTAATTTTTTGAAACAGCTTTTTTAATTTTAATGATGGAATTTTCGTATCATCATCTTCTTCACCCTCATCTACCTCATCAAACAAAAAACTATCTTTAGGCAATCTGTTTAATTCCTTTAGCATATCCTGGGCCCCCAAGTTCAATATATGGGCAATAGACCTAAAGTGTTGGTCCTCGCTATTAAATAAGTAAATCTTCCCGGCCAACTCCTCCATAAACGTGGTGTTTGACGAAACGTTGTCAACTGTTATACCTAGAATAGGGCAGGGTTATATATATTAATTATTTTTACAATTTAAACTTTGGAAAAAACAGTACTGGCCCGGACTGGCCCACCGGGCTACGAAGAAAATTCCCGGTACGCCCTCGGTTAAAGCGCCCCCCAGGCAGGCTAGGGGTCATGTACATATTACGTAAGCATTTTTTTTGCCATTTTCAACCCCCTCCCCCCCGTTGTAAGCATGAGTAAGATTTTGGCAACCCCCCCCCCCCCTCCATATTACGTAAGTTTTTTTTTTTTTTTTTTTTTAATGGAACCAACGGCACTCGACTTCGGTAATTTTCCCCATAATTCATGGAACTGAAATAAACCAATATAAACACCTATATTGAGAAAAATTAAAGAGAAGGTTACCTTTATTTAGACGGTAACAAAATAATGTAATATTAGCTCGCCGCAACATTTACAATATTTAAAAAAAACGTAAAATTAATTAATTAATTACTTATGTTATTTTCAAAAATTCCTGGTCAGAGTAGAAAAAAGCTTACGTAAGAAAGTGTGAGACCCCCCTCCTCCCCTTGGTAAGATGTCGTAAGAATTTACGAGACCCCCTCCCCCCCCTTAACATGCTTACGTAATATGTACATGACCCCCTACGATAATATTATTTCATGGTCAATATTTTTGTGAGTAAAAGAGCGGTAACTTCAATTTAACTTTTGCTTATTTACTGAAATGAAGTTAAGATGTATGCTAACCTGAAAAAGTTTGCACCATAATTTTGGCTGAGTTGATTTTGCTGAGATAAATTGATAAAAAACCAATTTAAAAACGAGAAAATTTTTAGAAAATTTTCCAGCTTTTAGATATTTTTTTTAAAAGAAGACCGCACACCAGGAAAATTTCTTGAAGTTTTTTTTTGTTTCATTTACAGAAAATATGCATCTTGGAAGCATGATCAAATTTATTTTAAGACCTCCATGTTTTCTTATATTTTTATTTTTTTTTTTAAATTAAAAACTCTTTGTTTTTGCTTTTATAGATGACTAAATTTTTTTAAGTTTTGATCTTGCTCCCTTGCTTAATCCCATTAAAGATCTTTTTTTCTTTCACTTGAACAGATGTCTTGAGTAACCAAAAAAAAAAAAAAAAAAAAAAGGAACTAAAAGAAGAATAATTTAAAAAAAAAATTTATGACAGAAGAAAGATCAAAGTTATTGCATTTGAATCTTCTTTTTTGTTTTTAAATAAAAGCACCAGTTGTGATCTTTCTCCCTCATCAACCCCTTCTAAAGTTCTAATGCTTGTGTTTGCTGTTTTTTCTTCCTGAAGTCACTAAGAAAAGAACGGAACGGGAACGTGCAATTACTCCGGATAATAATAACGAACTGAGAATGATATTTAAAGCTGTACAGGATCCATTAGGAGGATTCTATTGTCCTAAAACGAAAAAAAAATTAAAATTCAAACATTAAAATCAATTTTTTTTAAAAATAACTTTTAGAGTACATTACTTGGAAATTTATAACTTTATTTAACAACATATAAGACACAACGTCGGCTGAGTGGCGAGCGTGCTCGACTCCGAAACGAATGATCGTGTGGAGTCTTGGTTCGAACCTGATTTCAGTCAGGATTTTTTTCCGCCAGCATTCACCTCTGATACTCGTGTGTATCATGTGAAGAAGACCGATGTGTCACAGGGTTCGGATTCCCTGTCTAAATAAAGTAGGTCCCGCTCATTCGTAAAATACCTTTGCGATATGAGTGCCCCGTCTTCGAGCTCGTCACTCGATACATTAAGGGGTATGACGTAGTAACACCTAAACCTTACACCGGAAACCGAACTTGGTAAAGGTATCTGCTTTCGAAAATAGATATTACAGGAATCCTGGCTGAGTGGCGGAGGTGCCAAAGTCAACAATAAATCTATCAAGTCAACAACTTCGCTCGAAGAAATGAATCTTCTGTTGTTTCTTTTTTGGTAAGCATTTATCGAAAAATTATAAACTGCGTTAAAGTTCCTGTTATTTTTTCTGGCATCCTGAAAAAAATTAAATAAATATTATTTTTCAAATTTGATCATTTTTTTTTCACCTTTTATTTATCATGGCTAATATAATGAAAAACTTAAAATCTGAAAACTTAAATAAAAAAAACTTGAATGAATAAATCAATTTAATCTTGCGTATCACGACGTCGGCTGAGTGGCGAGCGTGCTCGACTCCGAAACGAATGATCTTGTGGAAGATTGGTTCGAACCTGATTTCAGTCAGGATTTTTTTCCGCCAGCATTCACCTCTGATACTCATGTGTGTATCATGTGAAGAAGACCGATGTGTCACAGGGTTCGGATTCCCTGTCTAAATAAAGTAGGTCCCGCTCATTCGTAAAATACCTTTGCGATATGAGTGCCCCGTCTTCGAGCTCGTCACTCGATACATTAAGGGGTATAACGTAGTAACGCCTAAACCTTACACCAGAAACCGAACTTGGTAAAGGTAGGCGCCGGGCCATAGGGCTTCATGTCCTGATTATGCCGAAAAAAAAAAAAAAAAAAAAAAAGAAAGGAGAATCTTGCATAAAAAAAAAAATATATAGTATATAATCTGCTTACGTCCAGACGAATGAGAAAATCGTGTAAACTTGTGATGTCATCCGAAAAGGGAAAGGGACTCAAATTTATAGCTGCTAACTTAGTAGCCCTTTTTCCGCCTCGAGTAGCCCAAAAGAAAAGTGATGTCATCCGAAAAGGGACTCAAGGGACATTCTACACAACTTTTGTGACATGAAATTTGGATCCCTTTAAATATTTATGGTGTTTTTGTGAGATTTTCCCAAAAAAAGCCCAATGTTTATAAACAAACCATTAGCATGTTTACAATTTTTGAAGATTATTTTTGTAAATAGTTTAAAAACATTTTAGTTTTTAATAAAAGCGAATTTTCGTGTCACAAAAGTTGTGTAGAATGTTAAGAGGAATATTCCCATAATTTTAAAAAAATTATTCGATTCCAATTAAAATTTTGTAGACGGAAAAACCTTTCTACAAAAATAAAGAAAGTTTCGCCTATGTTTAAGTTGCACGAGAACGATCAATTAAGAATCTCAAATTCACCTGTAGAACATCCTTATGGGTACAACAGCCATTGTGTAAATCAATTTAAGAAAAGAACTTAAACAATGACAATTTTATATTGAAACATACCTCCTTCATAAGCAGGTACAGACTTGTCTTTTTTTTCTTCTTCTTTAATATCCTCCATATTTACAAATTCCTGTTTGAACTCCATTATTTATTAGGCGTAGGCCATACTCTACGCGAAAAGTTTCAAAAAGTTTATTTACAAACTTTTCTGATGACACGACCATTTTAAATATAGCGCCATTGCCGCGGCGCTTTGCGAAGTTACGACACGTTTTTCGATGCAAGATGTCCGTTGGAGTTTGGTGATAAATGGAAAGAAAGTTTAAAAAAAATAAAAATAACTCATTCCGTCAGTACTACATTTAAATTTAGTAAATAATTAAGCAATATATACGTACCTTGTGTGCGTAATGCCATTTACAAGGTCTCTTGTAAAAATTGATTAAGGTAAGAATTATGATTTTTGACAAGGTATACCATAATCATGGTAACCCCTTGATGTGTCTTTGATAAGAGAAATTTGTAAGAGATATTTTTTTTTTCTTTTGAAAATGATTGAAAACGTTCCAGTAAAGTGATATAATTAGTAAATAAAAATATTAACTTTTCTTCTTGAAAATCTTGCTGCAAGGTAAATAAGATTATGTCATAGCTCAAAATAACATCAATTGATCTTTTTTTTTTAGATATGATCCAAAAATCGACTGCTGCTTTGCTTGCCTTATCATTCCTTGGTCTGGGATCCTTAGTCTACCTCTTATACCATAAAAATGAAGAGGAAGAAGTGGAAGATTGTTTAAAATTGAAAACAAAAACGTCCAGGTGTACAGTTATTGAAGTTAAGATACCCAAGGAGAGTATTGGAATAGTCATTGGACGTCAAGGCAATACAATAAAAGAAATCCAAGCAAAATCAGATACTAAAATAAATTTTAAAGATGAAAAAGTAACAGATGAATATAAGGTTTGTGTGATTCGAGGAACAGCAGAAGCTGCACAATATGCAGAATCATTAATACATGAAAAAATTGTCAGTCAACCATTAATTGAAACTTATGAAATGTCAGTTCCTATTCAAGCAATTGGTAGAATTATAGGTAAAGCTGGAGAAAATATACGTGCCATATCTAGGAATTCAAATGCTAAAATAATTATTGAAAATACAACTACATCTCCTATTTCTAATGAGCGTAAAATAATAATCAAAGGGACATCAGAGCAAATTGGTTTGGCAAAAGTGTTGGTTGAGCAAAAGGTGGAAGAAGATAGGGAATGTAGGAACAGGATAGAAAGTAACGTTGCAAACAGATCTCCAAGAAACAAAGCAAAATACTTGATGATTGGCGGAGCAGATCCAGAATCAGCTGAAAATGTTTCACGGAAAGAAACTCTAGTTGCTACAGGAAGCGACGGACTTTTAGAAGTATACGTTTCCGCAATCGAAAGCCCTGATAGACTTTGGGTGCAAATGAAAGGGCCTTGTACTGTTGAATTAGATAGACTTCAGGACCAAATGACTGATTACTATACAAAAGACGAAAATAAAAACTTTCACACTTTGAAAGAGGTAAGAATGAATAAAATTCTTTTTACATAAGAAATGCGTGGGGCTTTATGCGTGATGCTCCCTTTTCTTATTCTTTATAAATCGTCCGGAAAAAAAAAAAATAAACAAGTCGTTTCGTTTCGAATAAAATAATTTTGGCACTGCCGTCGTAAATTTTCAAATAGTTGGGTCATTAAGACAAGTTTTGCCCTAATTAACATTGATGTAATGTATTTTTTTAAATGTAGGTTACCGTTGGTCAAATCGTAGCCGCACCTTTCATGTTCGACCAGAAGTGGTATCGAGCTGAGATATCTAAAATAAAAGAGAATGAATACGACGCGGAACAGACAGAGCTGGAATTATATTACTTAGACTATGGAGATTCCTCGATATGCCAGAAGAAAGATGTTTATGAATTAAAAACAGATTTTCTACATCTTCGGTTTCAAGCTATCGAATGTATTCTAGCCAAAGTGAAGCCAATGTAAGTTTTTTGTTTTATTTTTTATTTATATTTTAAAAAAATTAACATTTTAACAGTATTTAAATATTTACAATATTTACAACATATATATATGTACAGAAATGATTTTGAAATTTAAAGAGGCAAATCAGGATCGTTTGGATCTTGATCGCTGTCAAGATTACTAGATATCGAACTTCCAAGCCCGATTTCACAAACCTCTACAAACAATTCTGGATTAACCATTTCCAAAACTTTCCAAGCCATCGTTTTTTGTATTGACGTAGCATTGTCCTCACAGTAGACCATAACTGCTTTCTTCAGTATTTCGCAATTGAATTGTTCCGCGACCAATAGTAGCGAAGGGACGGTTTCAGGTTTAATGGAATCACTCAAATATCTCTCGCAAATAGCTTTCAATCCATGCAGTTGGAATCTGTCCGCGTTGCTTAAATAAACGGTCGCATTCGTTTCCAAATCCTCCGTTTTATCTGTGTAAATGTATCGAAAAATCCCACGCACGATTTCTTCTGCCACATTTGCAAGATCAAGGACGTTCGAATCTCTTAGCAATTCCTCGAAGACGGGAGAACGTGCCATTAATATGAATTTATGAGCTTTCAGTTCCTTTCCCTGTGCGCATTGTACTGTGACATCACCGGACGTCCCCGCTTCGTCAAGCAAACGAGATAAATCGTGGTTTAGGCTGTAGTCTGTGAGCTCTGTGGAAATTAATTGTATTTTGACGAATACGTTCATTGTTCCTGTTTTCGATTCCAGGTGCCTTTGATGAATGTGAAGGTCGCTGTAACCGACCGATATCATTTCGGAAGATGGCATGTTCAATACGGTTCTGCTCCTTTGGCATGTCTCCCATTGTTTGGTGATTGTGTTATAAATACCGAATTGAAAGCTCACGGTTACCTGTAAATTAAAAAAAAACATCGCTTAGAAAATAATATATTTACAAATTCTTTCGTTATTTTTGTCACACGTACGCACAGGAGTAACTCAGGACTGGCAGTGGCGTAGCCGAGGAGGCCCAGAGGGTGCAACACGCCGGGGCCCCAACCTGAAGGGCCCCAAAATTTTGTTTAAATTATCATGAAATTTTAAAATTATCGCAGGCTAAATAATGTTAAAACTTTGCACAGTTTTCAACATTCTCAAAAAAAAAAACTTCCGAAAGATATTTTTTATTTTCAAAATTTTGACACCAGGGACTAGGGTGGCGCCACTAGGACGCCACTGGTACTAGGGTCAGACCCTAGCAATCTCTACTTCGCTTATTTCGAAAAAGTCTCTTTTTAGTTGGAGAAATCTTGATGTATTTGTTTTTTAATACTAACCTGTCCTGGGTCTCTTAATTCACTATCTAACAAGTTCAGACACAATACGACAGGATTGTTAAGCCTTTTTCCTTCTGCGCCTTTCCAATATCTAATCGACAAGCTCCATTTCGTCTTATCTCCGTTGGCGTTGTATTCGAAGGGTACGCTGTCAAATGAATCTTTCTTCTTAGTAACTTTCGCGTATTTTTTTATGTGCCAAATGTACTTGAATATGGCGTCCGAAACGGACGGAATTAAGATTTCTATCCCTTCCCCTGGGTTCGCCATGTCTGTAAGAAAAAAAAGGTAAAAGGTTAATGCCCATTATATAGAGAATACTTGAATTTTAGACGAGACGTCTGATAAAACTAGACGATACGCCGCCTTGATCTTTATCTTTAAGTATTTTATTTATTAAAAGTATTATTGCGCGGACCTTCAAAACTTGTTTTTTTCTTTCTGATAAAAAGGTTTTCCCTTCGATTTACGTAAATCGAAGGCTGACAAGAGCAGGATGAGGATTTAGTACTTCTTTAAAAAAGAAAATAATTCTAATAAATATTTTTTTTTTCAGAAAGCTCTTGACTTTGTTTACGAGAAAAGTAAAAAATTACATTTTTATTTTTATTTTGACTTTGACTTGAAGAAATAATTGCAAACGCGAGGGATTTTGCCAATTACTCGTAAACCAATCACTTTCATTCATTATGTCTTGCTGCATTGGCAAACTTTCCGGTTTTATTAACTTGTTATTTCAACGCAGTTATTTAATTTTTTTTTTCTTTAATTTTGTTTTCGTCTATATTTTCCGCGAGAAAAAAAAATTGAAAGCTTTAAAGAATATTTCGTTGAAAAAGATTTTAATCTTCAATTTTTATAATGAAAAAAATTTTTAATTCTAACATTACAAATCAATTTAACAATTTCGTTTTTTATAATGAGTTTTTTTTAAAAATGTGATTATCTCTTTAGTTTCCTGGCAAAAATTGTTAAAATTTTTAGTAGAATCAAAAAGGAACGGCAGACATGACTGTAAAGCCTAAATTCATAGTTCATGAGAATCATTATTATCAGAAATGCTGAATGTCCGGGACTTTTTCTTAAAAATCCGACAGAATTAGAAAATTGAAAATTTGGCTGAAGACCATAAAGCTTCACGCGTTGTTACAGATTTCTTCGAACATCGCGAAAAATTTCTTCCAAATGATGCTGTAAATTTTTAAATGAAAAATTATTCATACTTGATATAATTTGATTAAGTTTTTTTTTTTCATCAGTTTTCTAATTATTGGAATTTTTTCCTCAGCAATCTTCTGAGAACGGTTGAAATAATCTTTCTCTGAACAAGCTATTTAAGTAGTAAGTCAGGCTTTTGACATCTGAAAATTAGTTAAGGGCCGTTCGCATTTTTAAAAGCACCTTTTTTTTTTTTTTTTTGTATTTCTCGGATCCTTTTCCTTATAAGCATTATTGATCACTTTTAGAAGGACTCCTTAGGCTTTTACCCTAATTATCATTCAGGTACCACCACCCCCCCCCCCCCCTAAAATAGGATTGTATGTAATGTCAGAGGACTTGTTATATTTGATACCAAAATATAATACCCTTCCTTAGTTTGTGGCAATTATTTTTAAGGGGAGCTGTAATTTTATAGTCGATATTTTAGCCTTTTTTTTTTTTTTTTTTTTTTTTTTTTTTTTAATATTGTCTTACTTTTAAAAAATAAAATAAATAAATAAAATGAAGGAATTTAGATGAGATTTTTGTAAAAGTTGAAATAATAAATTGTGTTTAAAGGCTGGAAACCCTGATCGTTTTATTGGAGTATAAAGGGTTCTGCCCCATAAAATTATCAGAAGCGTTGCGGAGAATCCGGGGGCCCTGGTATGAAAATTTTGAAAGTAAAAAATATTTTTCAAAAGTTTTTTTTTTTTTTTTTTTTTTTTTTTTTTTTTTTTTTTGAGAATGTTGAGTGCAAAGCTTTAAGAGGCGGCTTATACCGGAAGGAATGGCTGTTTTGCCTAAAACTCGATTTACGAGGGAAAAAAATCAAATTTTAGGTATCTAACAAACTCTTGATTTTTTCTTGTATTTTTGGTGCAAGTTTCAACTTGTTCCAAGCAAACAAAAACCAGGAAAACAAAATCAAAATTTTCCGACCGCAACTTTTTTTAAATTTATTTTCCTTCCGCCCATACATTTCAGACTAGTTGAAACTTGCACTAAATATTTCAGGATATACCAGAAGGGTTCGGTAGGTACATGAAGTTTGGATTTATTCATCGTAAATTCAATATTAGAGAAAACAGCCAATCCTTCTGACATCCGTGAAGCCTCCTCTTAACATTATTTACGATGTTCTTTTGATTTCATGAAAATTAAAACGAGATTTTGGGGGCCCTTCAGGTCGGGGGCCCCGGCGCATTGCACCCTCTTTGCCCCCGTCCGCTACGCTACTGAAAGCCACAATTGAGTTATAGAACTGTCAGTGGTTTTAAGAAAAAAATTCAATAACCTTTGAGATGTAGGTAATAAATTACCATTTAAATGTAAAACCGGCAAAATCTGCTTTTCAAAATCAAGGGCCCCAGAACAGGGTCTTGTTCGAAAATTAACATAAAAATGCTTATGATCTGATCCACAACCCTGAAGACTTGAAACCCACTTTTGGAACGAATGACTATAAACACCCTTAAATTAAAATTTTTTCGATCATCTATCTTTTCCTAAGAATTTTCCAACTTTCAAGTTACCTACCCAATTTGTAAAGACAATTTTTTGCGAGACTATCAAAAATATAACCAAAAAGTTATTAGCAAAATTAGGTAATTGCGTTGCTTATGTGTTGAAAAACCTAAATTTTTATGATTGATTTTATTTCTTTCTTGTATTTCGCCAAAGGAACATTTTATAGTATTAATAATCAATTTTTTTTTTTTTTTTTTTTTTTGAAAATGAACAGAAGTGCATTGATTGCCTAAGCCAATTGCTGCTGAATGAATGATTATTTAACTAATGGACGTTATTCAAAAGGGCATTGTCTCCCTGACAACATAAACAAACCAGATTGTGTTTCTGTAAATTATCAATTAATCCTTAACAAATAATGAACTAATTGTCTTATTTTAAAATTTGCAAACTTGATGAATAGGTATATTTAGCCTGGTAACAATATTTGCAAAATTTCATTGTTTACTTAATTAACCTATGTGTAAAATTTGTGTAAAATAGATCATCTTAATACGGGCGTAAAACAGCGGAAAAAATAAAACCGGAATTGCCTTTTTTTTTTTTTTTTTTTTTTTTTTGAAGTTAACAAAACTTAAAATGAAATGGAAAAGTTAAAAACATTTTTTTTTTCAAGGCGCTTCAGTATATAAATTTTTAACTTGTCAAACAACTCCGATATTTATTATCACCTCTTTCGGTGTCATCACGGTTTACATCTTCATTTTGTATAAATAAGATTACTCTCAGAAAAAAAAAAAAAAATAAAAATGAAAAAACACCTTGACTAACCTGCAAACACTCCAATATAATCCGAACAATCAACAAACATACTTACCGGTATGTTCAAAATTTGGAATTAAAAAAAGAAAATTAAAAAATTAATTTTTCTCTTGTTAAAACTTTTGATGCTTTCGATTTGAAAATCACAACAAAACTGATCCGCGACGGCAACAAGTCTTTAGTTTTTGGCATAGGTTGAGATAAAAAAAAAAAAAAAAAAAAAAAAAGCTTCGTCATTTAAGAAGGACATATCTGACGTTATCAGCGTTGCAAAATACTTGATTTACAGAACATACACTCACCGACCGTTCATAATATTTATATGTATTTTTTGTGTTTTCGTCAATTTCGACCCTTTGGCAAAGTACTTCCTGTAAAATTTTATTTTTCGTTTCCAAAAAATATTTCTGCGACAGTGTTTTTAAGAGAGTTTCATAACGACATCGCATTTTCCCCGGTTCTGACGTCATACGGTAGAAACCTTGAGGACTCCGTTGGGAATATTATGTGTTTGGTATTTTGTTTTTTTGGCACAGCTTCTTTATAACCGGGTCCACGTGGATACCACGCCGTCGTTAATGATACTTGATTTATGTACTTTATTTTTCTTTAAAAGCCGTGGCTTATCTTTCGAAAAAAACAAGATGGATAGATGATTTTTTTTCTCTATCTTTTATTTTATTTTATTTTTTTTTTACAAGAGGTTTTAAATGTTTTTTATTTTCGCGCGTTTAGAGAATGTTGTAGGAGTCGAAAGGAATATTCCGAGTCCTTGACGGAAGATAAACATATTGACAACACATGTTATGCTATTTTTTTTTTCTCATTTTTAAGTGAGCTTTACGATAAAAGATTTAATACAAGTTGTCCTTTTTTTTTTTTTTTTTTTTTAAATGACAATGTCATCGTGCGGACCACATAAAAGATTTTTATTGAGTCGAATTCTTTTCGAGTGTTTAAGGAGTAATTAATTAAAAAATTTAGCTCATTCGGGGACAAGATTGATTGCGTTCTAGTTAAAAGGATTTTTGGAATGGACTCTCATATATCGTATTTTACAAACAAAGTTCGCTTAGTTGTTATTCCTGAACAGGAATTCTCAACTGCATTAAGTACGTACATGCAACAATAATATTCGCAATATACAATTTGTTTATGTTTTGGAATTTATTGACTAAGCAAAGAATGATGCATAATAGGCTTGGAAAGAGACATACTGTCTGGTAATGACCGCAGAGCTATAATCTAATGGTTTAAAGAAATGTTTGTTGATAATTTGTGTTTTTTAATTCTTTTTCCTTTTATTAATTTGTTTTTCTTTCTTTGATTGCTGTAAGTTTCCTAGAAAGAACCTACACAGTAAAAAATATTATGTAAATATGTTCTAAGAGGTCCACATAAATTTTTTATGTTGCTTCTCCCATAAGGCAAACATAAAACAAAAACAACATAAAAATTATGTGGACCTGCTTATGTTGATTTTGACATAAAATTTTTTACTGTGTACTAGCTGCCATTATCAAAGGCATATTAAGGGTGGGGCGAATAGGGTGGTGCTTAATTCTTTAGCGACGGAGGTCAATTTGTTCAAATTTACCTTCTGGAACGGAATTTTAATCAGTGGTGTTTGGCCCAATGTAAATTATACGGCAAAAATAGGGGGTCCTTGAGCGACCCCTTTAACATGACCGATCGAGCTGAAATTTTAATTCGTTAAATCTGTCATATATTGGAACAAAATAAGAGGGTGGCCCGACCAAAAATCAAAAGTTGACTTTTTAAGCGCCACCCGAGGGCGCAGGGGACGGAACGCTTCGGGTACCACGTGTTTTGGGGTGGAAAAGTCCGAAATATTAATTTTGCTCAGGCGAAGCTTAGCGAGAATGAAAAAAAGAAATTTCAAGAAATATCATGCTTTTTAGAAAGCTGAAAAAAATGATTTCATTCAAAATGAATAAAAAATTGAATTAAAAAAATTACCTATTAAAACATAAAGAAAAAAGAAAAAAAAATAAGCTAAATAATTGAAAAAATATTTTTCAATTAAACGATTCAATCGGGAAAGGGGGGGGGGCAAAAAAAATCCTGCCTCGGGTGTTAAGATACCTCAATACGCCTCTGACCATTATACGGTATACTGCCGTACATGGCCGTTCGAGATAAGTAAAAAAATTAAATTTATTTCAGTTATCCAAACAACTCTACTAAGTAGAGTTGCTCAAATTGCAATTGAGCTTTAAAAAAATGATACAGCATTAGCATAAACCAGTTAGTCCTCGACTAAAATTTATCCCGTATTATTCTTATTTTTCCTTCAGTAGATAGATTGGAAGCTAAATATTTTGTTTTAAAGGGAAAATAAAATCAGTTAAAATTCAGGAGGAAATAATTTCTTTTTCCGTGAGGCAATGAGATCATATTTCTAGGTATCTGTAAAGGAAAAATAAATCAGGTAAACCCCCTTGGTTTCCATTCGAGAATTTATTATCCAGTGAGGCCCGTAGCGAGGGGCTGTGACACTTTTTCATGCCTAGAAACGTTTTTTTAAATATATACCTCCTTTATTTTCAATTTTACGGATTATTTTTCTCCTTTGATATAGGGAGGGATAGTGTTTCAGCACCTGGCTCGATTTGTCTAGTTATTGAATTTTGGACCGGAAAATGTAAAAGTTCTAAAAAGGAAAAAGAATCCCTCTTTGATTAGGTGGTTTCTCTCTAGCCAGCCCAATGCTATGCTGTTGCCCAAATTATCCAGTGCGTCCGACTTCGTTTTATTGCAATCCCGAGGTCCTGGGATTTTGGGATTAGTCCCGATTTCAAATTTTTTTCTTGTAAAACCATTCGCCAACAAAACAACAATTTTGTTTTTAACACTCACTTATTTTTAATCTCAGCATTTTTGTATGGGACATTTTCTTCTAACCCTTAGCTTTTACAAATCATAGTTTATTTTTTAATTTATAAAACCTTTTTCGGCCAAAATGATATTTTAACAATAATTAACAAAGGAATTAGTACAAAATGTCTTATACAAAAATGCTTCCTTCTGATGAGACCTAACTAACGGCATGCCTCTCCATTTAATTGCGAATTTTTTCGAATTTTTTATGTATAAGATTAGATGAGGAAAATTCGAAATCATGATTGTGACCAAAATTTGAATCCATGGGTTTATTTCTACTTGTTTAAGATAAATTCTGGCTACTTTCAAATTTTCAAAATTTTCCGGGTGCTTACCCTGTGGATTTATTTTACAAATTTTCATGTAGCGCCATTTTTAGACAATAACTGAATATTTTTACCAAACAACTTTTTTTTGTAAAGTTTACTATATCCCTAATATCTCATATAAAAATTAATTTTTTACATCACAGCAGTAGGAATTTTCAAAATCTAACCAAAAGGGCAGTAAAAACTTCTGACTCAGAATTTCTTAATTTTTTCATTTACTTGCATTCATTTACTAATAAAAAAAACGATTAAAACTTGAAAAATAAATTTTTGATTAAAAAAAAAAAGTATTGATCAACGGCAATCCCGAAATCCCGGGATTTCGGGATCGGAAAAACGTCCGGAATCCCGGATTGGAAATCACTTCTTTCCATGTTATTTTTAATTGATTCGAAAAAGTATACAGATCAGTACTAGCATTATGTGCCGAAAATCATACAAAGCTTTATAAAAATTTATCGTTTATGAAGACTTTAAGCACATTTCAGAAATTTAGTTTCTACCATAGGATTTTCCCGATTTTTTTTTTTTTTTTTTAAATTTGCTTATTTCTCGAACAGAAATTTAATCTTTTTTTTTTCTTTTTCAAGGTCAGAAATAAAGAAAGGAAAGCAGTCTCCATATTTTATTTCTCTAGCTAGAGAGAATGCACAACCTGTTTTTTATTTTTCTGTCAGTTTTTTCAATAATCGAATGTGATTTTTGCCGTCGACATACACTTTAACTACTCCCAGGCTAATACGACGCAAAAAAACAAAACAGGCCTCAAGTGATTTTTGTTGAGCTAGGCATGCTATTACACTTTGCTTCAGGGAAAAATTCCAGAACAAACATTGTACGCCTTATTTACTAATAAAAACCAAGTCATTCATTCCTCCTCAGTCCTCATCCCTATGACGCAATAAATTAATTTTTATCTGCGCTTAGAAATCTTCCCATTTTGATCGTGAAAAATATCTTTCTAATAAAATTGTGTTTGTCAAAAAGAAAAAAAAAATTTTTTTTTTTTTTCGAGCCGTAATCATTTCAGCCTTGATGATTTAATACAACCTAATATAGGTCAGCAGAAGAAACCATATAAACTCTTGTTTATTTGCTCGCATATTAATTCCTTGAGTCATAAACAGTAATTAAATTGCCCCCATAAAAAAAAAAACGATAACGGAATTTTCTTTTTTTCTTATTTTTTTTAGAAAAGGGGAAGTTTGGCCGGAAGAAGCAACCGACTATCTCGAGGAACTGACCCACGTGGCTTTATGGAAATCTTTAATGGCCAAAATTCATAGCTATAAGAAAAGGCCGACAAGGGCGAAGAGGGAAGGGAGCCCTGTACCTTGCGTCGAATTATACGACACCAAAGGGGAACAAACCATAAACGTTGCCGAACAGTTGGTAGAACACAATCATGCGGTATGGGACGAAGAAGCCGATGGTGACAAGTCCAAGGAATCTTCTTCAGAATTACTTAAAAACGAACGATCCGACGTGAATGGATCCGACGTCAAGAAAAAAACGGACGATCTATTTAGTGAAGAAAAATGTGATGTTAAGAAAAAGCTCAATTTCGCAGATATTGAAAAATCTGTGATAGAAAACGGTAGCGAAAGTGCTTCCAATTTAGAATAGTTTTAAATTAATTTTTATTATTTTAATAAATTGATCAGTACCTTTTCCGTTCTTTTAAACTCAGAACAAGAATAATGTTTATAATTTTTTTTAAATTTTCCCTCCAAAAAAAATGTTTTTAAAGAAAGCTGTGAACTTTATTTGTTTCGTATTTTTTGTTTCTATTTCTATTTCTATTTCAAAATGTTGTTTGACGATGTATTAGAAGAAACTGGTAATTATAATTGTTTTTTTTTTTATGTCAAGGAAATTCGTAGAATTTTTTTTTCTGTATGATTAAAATTGATTTGAACGATTTGAATGTTTAGGCCAGGGAATTTTCCAAAGATTTGCGATTGCCGTCATTGGAATCGGTGTGTTAGCTGAATCTTTAGCAACCACTTCCATTCCCTTTGTGGCTGCTCTTTTATCGTGCGACTTGCACCTGTCACTGGGGCAGGTGGTAGGGTTGAATTCCGTCGCTGTCGTTGGTAAGCACTTCTTATTGAAAAAAAAAAGTTTAATTAAGATGATGTTGACTAGGGCAGATCGAAAATCAAAAATTTTGGATTTTCAAAATGTTTGATGGCGCAATGGCTGCGGTTTATCATTTGTAAAATTATTTTCCTTTTCGAAATTTTTTTTAAACGGCATCTTGAGGGTGCGCAAGAGGGCGAAAGTATTGGAAAACTCCAGAAGGGATGAAAATTCGACTTTTAAATTTTTGTGAAAATACTGCCGTTTCCTGTCGGATTCTTTCTACGTAGCTTGTTCTGTTCTTGAGATACAGGCCAAATTTGGCGTGAAAATGTAAAAAATCTGAAATTTCAGTATTTTTTATCATACTTTTTACTATACCTCAAAAACCGATACAAGTCATCATTTTCGAAATCTACGTTAAAAATCCGATAGGATTAGCACTTTTTTCACAAAAATCTAAAATCCGAATTTTCATCCCTTATGGAGTTTCCCAAAACTTTGGCCCTCTGGCGCACCCTCAAGATGCCGTTTTAAAAAAAATTTCGAAAAGAAAAATATTTTTACAAATGATAAACCACAGACATTGCGCTATCAGGTATTTTGAAAATCCAAAATTTTTGATTTAAAAAAAATTTTTGATGGAGAAAAAAAGAAAATTAAAAATTTTCCAAGCCTGATTTTTTTTTTTTTTCCAATTTCAGGTATGCTTCTTGGAGGATTTTGGCTAGGAACACTCGCTGATGTATCTGGCAGGAAATACATACTGTCAACGACAAGTATCATTACTTTTATTAGTTGCTTCGTTGCTAGTTTTTCTCAATGCGTAATTATGTTATTTGTTTCTTTATTTTTTCTGGGAGTCGGGTAAGCCATTTTTCATTTTAAAAAAAAAAAGCTTTTATCGTGATAAATTTTGGTAAATGACGTTTTCAGCCTAGGGGGAAATCACACATCCACAAGAATCTACATAGTCGAACTCATACCCAAATCCTGCCGCGGATCCCGATACACAATTTTGGAAGTATTTTACTCGCTTGGTTACATTTCCGCTATAGGTTGGTCTTGTTTTTTTTCCACGTTTAACAATAATTAACTCCAACGAAAATATCTTTTCTAGGTATCGCCCGTTTGTTGGTACCTTCACCCGAGGATTTATTAAGAGGTCATTACGTTCGTCTAAACACATGGAGAGTTTTATTTGGCATCTCTGGCTCCCTCAGTGTTTTCAGCGCATGCTTAATGTCAGTGTTTCCGGCTAGCCCAAGGTGGCTTCTGGCTAAAAGGCAAGAACCTGAAGCAATTGACATTTTGAGGAAATTGTACGCCATTAATAAAGTGAAGCATGAAGAATCTTTTCCGGTAAATTTTATTTTGAAAGAATGAATTTAATTGGTTTTGACTGTAATAAAATTTTTAGTGGGATTAGTAACAAAAAAACTGTAATGTTGTCGATAAAAATAGGAAAAATTTTGATCAAAATTTAGCTTTAAATTGCAATTTTTAATGTACAGGATTACTACTGATTTATTTTAATTTAAATTTCAAGTTCGAAATAACTTAATGTCAGTCTAAACATAATTTATTATCCATAATTTTAGATCGTCCGATTAGATCCCATTATGCACATTGATGTCCGAATGGATGATGCCAATCAACATTGCAATGTTCATTTTTTGAAAATTTTACAAAGCGTTAAAACGTTTACGAAAGCTCTCTTCAGTCCAAAATATGTTAAACTTACGCTTACATCTATGGTCGTCAGTGGTTGCTTTTTCGAAGGGTAAGAAATTTAATTTAATTTTTTTTTTTTTTCTTCACAAAAAAAATTTAGACCTAAGTTTGAGTTTGACATTTTGTATTTTTTTTTTCTAGACTTACATTGACGAACATTTGGTTTGGCATCCACAGTTTGTCTCCAGACAGTTCTAATTGCATGCTGTATGGGGCAAGTCCGGCAATAGTCAGAAACAATTCAGATTATTGCACATTTGAATCTTTGGACGATTTATTTAAAGTCAACTTTTTTTATTCATTTAGCTCTTTATCAGTCGTTATTTTGATGATTGTAATTGATAAGATTCCCCGGAAAATTATTTTAAGTAGGTTCTTATATTCAATTGTTACAATTTATTTTGATGTTAACAGTCGCGCTGCCGTCAGCTGGTTTTCCTCAAATGCCAACTTTTTTCGTTTACCTTAGACTATTTCAATTTTTTTTTTTTTCATTTTTTTACAATTGTTTCCAAATTTTCATTTATGGAGAGGAACAGTTGGTCCGGAGGCCACATTGTATTCCTTAAATAGGATTAACTAACAATAAGTTTTATGGGCGATTAATGTCAATAAAATTTGACTTTATTACTTTATCAGAAATCATATGACATCATAAGGGTTAAAAAAACAAAACAAGGCAGGTTTTCACCATTTTGACAGGTTTTCAGCTACCAAAATAGTTTTTACCCGACAGAAAATCAGACCTAATTGTCACCTTCTTTTTCTTTTCGAAAAAGTTAGTTGATTGGGCAACTATTTTTAACAAAGGAACCTGGTAGCATCACTGTGTTAAGAACAGTTTAACTTTTAATGAAAGTAAGAGAAGACTTTTCCAAAATATTCTGGTTTTTTTTTTTTTTAGTTTGCTCTTCCATTTTGGCTGGAGGTTGTACTATCGGTTTTGCACTTGCACCATACGAAGATTTACAGACGTCGATGGCGTTTTTCAGTTTAGCTTTTTCTTTTGTATCCGAATCAACGTCAAGATTGATTTTTGTAGAAAGTTTTCCAACGATTTTAAGGTAAATTTTAAAATATCGTTTCTTTAACGATATCAAAATTAAATAAATATATATATATATATATTTTTTTTTTTTTTTTTTTTTTTTTTTTTTTTGAAGGGGGACTTCTTACGGTTTCATAAAAATACTTCCAAGAGCAAGTTTATTATTTTTAATAATTCTGCAGAGATCCTGCTTTTGGTCATACATAGTTTTCGGTATACTCTTCATAGGTGAGTTAATACATAAATCTTTAGAAGCTTGGGAATCGATTCGGGATCTTGCAATTAGTTTGAAATGAACTTTTAAAAAAAAAATATTACGGAGTCTTCTAATGGCTTCAAAGTTGAGTCGAAAAATTAAAGAAACTCCATTTTTTTACAGAAGCTTTTGAAAAAACTGTCTTGCACCTTTTGAAATTTTTGTTTTTGAATTCTCAAAATTTTTAAAGAACCCCGCACAAAATAATAGGAATTTGACTATCGGATAAAATTCCATTTGTTTTTGTTCTTCTTTTGTTTGTTTTTAAATGTAAACTTTATCTGACAGCCAAATTCCTATTATTTTGTGCGAGGTTCTTTCTGATTTTTTGTATATTAAGACATTTCAGTTTCAAAATTTTTTGAGTTTAAAAAGACTTCCTGAATTTTCGAAATCTTTCGGCTTGAAGTCTGTTATTAGAATCATTCAATTTTCCAATTTAAATTTTTAACTTCAGATAGTGTTTAAAAAGTTAGGATCTCATATTTTTTATGTAAAGTTTTAACAATGGAGTATAAAGTTTCTGATATTTCATTTCTCTATCTATACGCAAATTGTGAAAAATTTTAAAAAGCTATAATACCGGGAAAATTCCAAGATTCCGAAGAAATGAAATTTTCGGTGCTATAAAAATCCGAAACCCAGTACCTGGACTAAAAAAACTGCGGTTTAGTTCTAAAACTTTAATGTTTTTTTTTTTTTTAGTTTCTGGTGCTTTATCGATTCTTCTGCCAAGCCTGAACCGTGAACCACTAGAGGATTAATTAATGAGGAGTTATTTGTTCAGTTGTCAGAATCAGTTACCTGTTTTTTTTTGTTCGAAAATGAATTCAGTAGTACAACGAATAAAAAAAAAAAAATGCATAAATTTCCAACAAACCTAAAACTGCTTTTTTGAGGCAGGGGGCAAGATTTTTGACCAGGGGAATTTTTTTTTAATGTTACTGTGGATGGTATGAGGGTATGAAGGTATGAAGGTATGAAGGTCAAATGTTGCAAAAAAGTGTTATCATTTAGGATCTAACCAAATATTGTTAGTAAGAGGCAAAAGAAATAGTTCCAGCCTTAGAAGCGTTAGAGAGATAAAAATAATTCGCTGCCCCTTGTGTTATGTGAATGAATAACATAGAAAGTTTTCAAGAAATGTAAATATTTTGGAAGACCAGCAAAAATTTCCTTAAGAACATTAGGAACAATATGAAACATTTAAATAGTGGGAGCTAGGGTGGCGCTTAAAAAGTTAACTTTTGATTTTTGGAAGTGCCACCCTCTAATTTCGTTCAAATATATAACAAATTTAACGAATTAAAATTTCAGCACGATCGGTCGTATTTAAGGGATCGCTCAAGGACCCCCTATTTTCGCCATTTACATTGGGCCAAACATCACTAAACATGCTAACGCTCTTCCCGTTCTTGAAAATAAACCAGCACATTGTATTTTACGCATTTTGACCCGCTGAATTCAAATCTGCAACTAAAAAGTTTCTAGCTTTTACCGCTTTAAACTTATTCAATAGCCATTTGGGCTAAAAGTGCGGTTAAGCTACATTTTAGCCACTAAATAAGTCGAAAACAGTATAAGGCTATTAAAATGTAATGTGCTAGTATATTTTGGAAAACGAGAAGAGCGTAATCTTGTTTAGTGGTGCTTGGCCCAATGTAAATTATTTGACGAAAATGAGGGGTACCTGAGCGACCTCTTAAACATGACCGATCGAGCTGAAATTTTAATTGGTTAAATCTGGAAAAAAAATTAGACGGTGGCATGTCCGAAAATCAAAAGTTGAGTATTTAAGCGCCACCCTATTCAATATCTTTTTAAAAAATTCAAATATTTGTTCGCTTTATTGTGCCATTCTTTCCAAAAACTTAAGATTGATCGATATCGGTTAGGAATTTTTTTAACTGCCAAATAAATTCAGTTAAATTTAAAATAGGTTAGAAAAATTTCAAAAAGGTTCAGTTCTTTCATAAAAGCGCCGGGTTAACTTTAAACAGAACGTCGACTTTATATCTCAAAAAATCTAATAGTCAATTCAATCCGAAAACGAGTTTACATACAGATAATGAAAGTGTTTGCCCCGTTGGATGATAAAACGATCTTAGTTAAATACAACGACCTTGTCGCATAGACTGGTTTTTTATTTCGAGTCTAGTTAACCCACCCAGAGTCAATGCTGCTCAAATTCACCCGATCATTCACCCAGAATCGTAGCTGTTTCAATTTAGTTCAGTTTAAGTTTCGTTCATTTACAAAAAAGGCCGAAAAAATGGTAATAAAATTATACTCCGTATCTGACGGACCTCCGTCCTTAGCCGTGCGTATGGGTTTGAAATATTTAGGGGTCAATTTTGAGTTGGTCGAGGTTGATTTCGGGGCCGGGCAATTTTTGACGGAGGAATACGCTAAATTAAATCCTCAAAAAGAAATACCTGTACTGGATGATAATGGATTTTACTTGAGTGAAAGGTAAGAATTTTTAGGCTGGTTTCGTTTCTCTTTGAGAAGGATTTTTTTTATAATTATGATTGCATCTTCTGTTTTTAGCAATGCAATTCTTCAATATTTGGCAGATCGATATCCGAAAGACGATCTTTTGTATCCCAAGGATGCACAAGCTCGAGCGATCGTCAATCATCGGCTGGCTTTTAATCTTTCAACTTATTACAGGAATATAGCTGAATACATGGTGAGTTTTTATGGTAAATCATTTTAAGAAAAAGGAAACACTGCTAGCATTAACAATAGCATTTTGAAAGTAACTTTAAATAAATTTTCTTTTAGATTTTACCTATTTTCTTCGGATATGAACGTACGGATTTAAAAGAGAAAAAGGTTCATAGCGCTTTAACAGTATTTAATACTTATTTGGAAAGATTAAACAAAAAATACGCGGCTGCAGGTAAGTACATACAGCAAGACCTTTGTTCATATTTAAAATTTTAATTTCTGTTTCTCCTTTTTTTTTCGCAGACCATGTAACAATTGCCGATTTCCCATTGATCACCGCAACTTTATGTTTAGAAGCAATAAACTTCGATTTCTCGTCTCACAAAAAAGTGACGGAATGGTACGAACTTTTTAAAAAGGAAAATCCGGAGATTTGGAAAATCGGTGAAATCGGAAGGAACGAACTGACAGCATTCAGTAAAAATCCGCCTGATTTATCTCATTTAAATCACCCGTTTCATCCGGTCAAAAAAGTTAAATAAATTTTTACATAAAATGAATAAACATCAAAGGGAGCTCTGTTTGTGAAAATGTTAGGACGTTAATGTAAACCATTAGTGCCGGAAGGAAAATAATCACGAAGTTTTTTTAAAAATATATATGAAAAATTGTATAGGCCTAAGTAACTATCTGGGAAAATACAAGAAAAAAGATTGAGTTTAAGTTTTAAAAAATATGTTTTCATTGATTTGCCCGAGAATTTTTAATTTGAAACATTTAAATTAGTTACGCAGTTTGATTTAATTAATATAAAGCTCAATAAATAAAATAAAAAGGAAAACTAAATTCAGGTTAAAAGTATGCACCCTATAAGAATCCTAGTAACTGCACGGTAGAGGAAAAAAAACCACCTTGTGTCACAAATTATCACTAGGAACCGACGATCGAAATTTGATAAATAAAATTTCGAGGGAGTCTTATTTTATTGATTTAGTCATTGTTTTGGTTTAATTAAATATATGGGATATATGGATAGAGTTTGTTTCATCTTAGCCATTTAGCAATAATGATTGTATAAGAGAAGTACATGTACAATGAAAATCGTTTTTCAAGCCTCTTTATACTAAAAGGCTTTTAAACCTTTATTAACATAAGTTTTTAATGAAAAAGAGCCATTTAAGGTAACGCAGGAGTGATTCATTTTTTTGAACATTCTTTATTTCGAAAAACGCTAATATTTTCCTTTTGGTGCTACATATCAAAATTTCTCTTCCGAGTAACAATTCTAATCAATTTTATGCACCTTCACTGATAAAACGCTCTTAGTAATTATTACTAATAGTAATTATCTTATTAGTAATTATACATCTACCTATAAGCTAAGGGTAAATTTTATATACATTATTAGTCATTTTTACTGTAAGTATATAAAAATGACCTTAGTAAGGTAAAAATTACTAATAATATATATAAAATTTACCGTTAACTCAAGGTCATGACCTTACTTAAGGTCATTTTTATATACTAATAGTAAAAATTACTAATATTATGTATAAAATTTACCCTTAGCTTATAGGTAGATATGTATAATTACTAATAAGATAATTACTATTAGTAATAATTACTAAGAGCGTTTTATCCATGTTCATGAAAAATTCCATACCTGACCATACTGTACTTTGTTTGGGAAACCTTGATCCAAGATAAATAACCGGGAATTAATAGTTGATTAAGGTTACCCAAAAACGGTTCTGTATGGTTAGGTATGGAATTTTCCATGAAGGTGCGCAAGATTGATAAGAATTGTTGCTCAGAAGCGGAATTTTGATATCTGGCTCCAAAACATTAATATTAGCGTTTTTCGAAGTATAGGGTGTCCAAAAAAATGAATCACTCCTGCATCACCTTAAGCAAAATTACCCTACAGTCTTGATCTCACACTATTATGTAGAGTCCCTTAATTTTTTCCATTCATGTTTTTACACGCAAAAGAATAAGCTAAGCCAAGAACGCAAAAAAGATTTTCATTGTAGAAGAGTTCCAAATGGTGAATAAAATTCCTTGTATAAAAAAGAGATGCGTAAATTATATAAAAATCATGTACAAATTATGCGAATAATTGGACATACATAAAAAATGCGTAAACTTTCATACTAAATTTTCATACTTATGCATAAATTTTGTAGAAGATTATGCATATCCAGATTTTGGTCCTTAAAAAATTATACATAAGTTAAGCTTCTGTCCAAATTTTTGTAAAAATTAAACAAAGTAATTAATCTTTTTCATAAATGAAGAGAAGGGGGCCGTTCGAAAAGAACGAAGTTTTGTATTTATTTGCATGGTGTTTTCTTTTGTTTCTTGAATGGCCTCCTTCTTCCACCGATGTCTTCAAATGTTTTGTATTTATTTTCAATAACTTTACACATTTTTACTTTTTATTATTACTTTTATTACTTTCTTTACTTTTTATTACTTTTTACTTTCTTTATTATACGTTTCACTCATCACTGTGAGCTATCGGAATCGGCAATTTTAAAGACTCGAAAGATGCGTGCCCAATACATTAAAAATAGATGACGCGACGGAGTCTTTTTACGATCTCACTCGAATCTGGACTTCGTGACTTTTCGGTATCGTTCGGGTATAGTTCGTCTTCGTACACGCAAGGAATCAAACGTCTATTTTCACATGACTTCGGCACCAAGTGTTTACTATACAGTATAATGATATTGTGAATTTAACAATGAATTATCATATGCAGAAACCATGCTTTTTCACGAAAACAAGGGTTTCTGTTGATTGAAACTAAACCCCAGAAAAAAAATTCGGCAGGATTGTGATTTTTTAGTCATGAAAAAAAATATATATAAAAAAAATACTTTTTTAAAAAACTTTCTTTATTATTTATTATGTTAAAAAATCGGACTAAAAAGCAAAAAATAAATATAATATAAAAAAAAATTTTCAAAAAAACTTTCTTTATTATACAATATAATACGTAAAAAAAAAAAATCGTACTAAACCATCAAAATGCATTTTTTAAAGTAGGCAAACAGCACGCATTCTAATAACACGTTAAACATATTAACACATTACAAGGTGAAGACCATGTCTCCGCTCTGCACTGAAAGTTTCTTTACTTTCAAAATATTTTCCGATCTGACTGAATTTTTCATGCTTAGGTAATTAATATAAAAAATTATAAGTTGTGATTGCTCATTCTTGGAATTAGGTAAAGGGTCATAAAACGAGACATCTGTTTCGAATTTGAAGTTCGGCAGATGTTCCCGGTTGATAAATAGCCCGTTCGAAAAAGCACGTTCTGCGCGATCTAAGTCATTTTTAGAATGAAGAATATTAACGGAAAAAAAAAATTTTTTTTTTTGAGTCTGCGGACCGACGCATTAGAAAACATTGGTAGCGAATGCCAAGAACGCTTTGGCAGAGACTATCAAAACTTTCAGAATTTGTTCAAATGCGTTTCGTAAACTTTTTTTTTTTTTTTTACCGTCTATACGCGGCGCTTTGTTTTTTCTCTTTTGTTAACGTCTGTGGGAAAAGTCATTTAAAAATGTAGTGATCGTGCTAGGAAGTTCCGAAAACAGGATGGAGGAGGAAAATCTCCAATTGCCTTCGGACGACGGCCATCCGGAAGAATCGGAATTCGGAAGAAAATGGTCGGACGAAAAAGAAAAGTACGAAGAAATAACGGAATACATAAAACAGGTAGATGAAATATTAGATTTTATAAAACCGTTTCCGAGGGAAATCTCGACGGAAACTGTCGTTCGTAACCCTGAAACAACTCCGAAATTGGGATTCGATCATTTGGAAAATTTAATAAAACTGGTAGAACAGCTGAAGGATTTAAAGGAAAAGAGTTCAAAATCGCAAGAAAGGACGCAGTACCTCAAAGACTTGAAGAAACTTCACGAGAGAAAAAAAAGACTGAAATATGAAGCGGAACTCGAATTGAAACGAGCGTCGCCTGTAAAGTTTTGGGAGTCGGATATCAAACCCGAAACACCGTCGGAATCCAAAAAAAATAAATCTTCGCTTCCATTCCGTAAAAATAGTAGAGGTAGAAGTAAATCAGTGAACATAGAAGACGAAGGAGAAGGGCGTTTCATTCGGAAAAGATTTCCATCTCAAGAACAAGAACCGAGAAGGAAATCTTCAACCAATTTACAAAAAGTGAATGTGAATAAATCTAAAGTGTCAAAATGGACAAAGGTTAAAGAAGCATTTCGTTGGGAAAAGACATCCGAGCCGCGTTCTTCGAAATCCAAAAAAGATGATATCCACCGATATCTGCAAGTTCCGCAAGACAAAACGTCGGAGAGTCCGTCCGATTTAAGTGGCCAAATATCCGCGTGTTCTTCCGTTGGTGCGCCGTCAACGAGTTGTTTGGCAGCGGTTTCATCCGGTGAACATTCTTCCGAAGGACACAGCACGTCTTCCGGTTACGCTTTAGATCTATTACCGCCTCCGCCTCCACCTCCGTTGCAAACGGACGATGATCTATTGTCGCTTCCTTTGCTTCAGGATTTATCCTCTTCGTCCTCATCGGAAAAGTTAGACGAATTGTTGTCGTATTCGGAGCTTTTGACTAAAGGTAAGGGGATATGATCGTAAAAATCCGATATTCGAATGACAATTCAATGAACCTATTGCTTCGAGATACAAAACAGAAACACACGATGGGTGGAATTTTGCCAGATTAAAATGACAAACTGTAGCACTTTTAACGTTGTATTAATAGTCCGGTGAGGTCACAGCGGGCATAAGATCAACACCTTCTTCAATGCAATTAACGCGGTCTTTAATAATCAAAATGAAACAAAAAAAGGGCTTTTTTTTTTACTCCAACTGGTTCAGAGGAAAATGTTTCAAGTTCAGTTTTTTTTAAACGTTTTATTTTTGTTAACGCTCTAAAATTAGTATAAAAGCATAAAGAAATTGGCTTGAGATATGAGTACAAATGTCAACTGAATAACACTATTCATTGCACAAACCGTCAAAAAAATTCCGCTGTGAATTTCTACCTTTTTGGCTGGGCACGTTAGTTGATTGCAACAGCTTGTAGCTGAGCTGTATAGCCAGCTAATTTCATTGTGCAGTATAATTGTCTTATAAGTCGTGTTTTGTACAATTCTGCATGACCGTCTGAGGCCATTCAAAGGTTACATCAGTAAAATTTTGTTAAATTTTGCCCCGCTCCAGCCCCTAACGAGTTGACATATTACATAAATGGCTCCTACGGGCTAATAAGGGCTATAAAAATTATTGTAAATTACATTGCAATATTAGTAAGATTGTCACTGTATAATAGCTTAATCTAGCCAGCAATTATTACAGGCTAATTGGCTGCTACCAGTCCAAAGTCAAATGGTAACATCAGTCTGAGTCAACATGTTAAAATAATTGATATAAGGCTGACATTGGTACATGGCCGTATAGACAGGTCCGGAAACTCCTATCCCTTATTCATGGGAAATCTTGTCCCGCTTAACTACCCAAAAATTAGTTCTTTCTTTCTACCACCGTAAGCGCTACTTGTATGCGAGCCGCTTTTGATTGGTTGTTTGGATTTGATGCCGACGATGGCGGCACACAGCCGTATAGACGTCTATAGGCTCCGAGCGACTTTTTTTATAAATATACACTTAAATATACCTGTTTACCTTATACAAGCGTATATATTTCCATCACGCAATTATTTCGCAGAAAATATTGCTTTTTTATAAGCTAAACATGATTTTAATGGTGGCGCTGCAGTCAAAGTCGCTCGGAGCCTATACGGTTATCAATGGCCCGTTTTAGAACTAAAATGTGCGTAGTTAAGCGGGACATAAACGGCATGGGAAGTTTCCGAACCTGTCTATACAGCAGTGATGCTCTATAATCTACATGTCAACTTTTGTTTGTGCAAAGGTGGGAAAATCTTGTATAGAATCTTGCATAGTTTGAGATTTTTATTGACTAAAAAACCCCATTTGGGTGCAATACTATTCCCGAAACCGCCTCGTGGCATTTCTTCGGGGGCAGTGGTTCTGTATCGTTCTAGATTCCTTTCATCTTTCTCCATCCTCCTTACTTCTCATTATACTTATGATGAAGCAACTGCCCTTCAGTTCTTCTAAGCTAGTATAGCATCATCTCGCTATAGTTGCCTGGAGAGAGAGCTATTCCCACTGCAGCATTCATCCTCATTCGTCCTTCCTACGATTTAGAACACTCAAAGATGGTACATTCGGCGGAGTCGACTTTATCACAGAGTCTAAATGTCAACTTGGAATCTTCCAATTGTACTGGATATATATTTCACCAAGCCCATACGCCTAGAGGACTCAATTCAAGCTATTATCTATTTTTATTTTCATTTATTTTCATTTTCATTGGAGTCTATTACTTTGTTCTTCATGTTCATTAAAACCGAAAACTTCAATGAAATTTATTTACGGGTCTTTCACAATATTTTTTCTTGCTATTTTTCCACATCTTTCCTGCGTTTTTCGGTGCTCGCTTTCTAATCTTCAATATCATCAGGTGATCTCAGTCATATTTCTGCGTCTCTGAATCCGACTCTTTTATGAATTTATCCTTCAAAACTGTCAAAGTGAGCATTGAATTATGATTTCAATTAGAGACTTCATCTTTGATATCACTTACTTATTCTTCAAACTGGTAACACTTTTATTGTTTTATAAAGGTTCATTGATTCATTGATTTTCTAATAGTAACCAAATCCAAATAAACAAACGCTCTTTGTAAACTCATTCTTGTGGGAATTAAATTTCCAATTCATTTTCCATCTTTCGCCACTTCGATTTAACTTTTCAACTGATTTCCTTTGTTAATATTTTCTAGCACACCATAACCATCGTGGCTTTTTCGAAGTATAGACCCAATCCCTCCAATAATCTTAATATTAAAATTATAGGATCGATAATCTTTCAATGAATTTCCAATATTCCGCAATACAAATTCTGTCAACTTAGAAAAAATCGTAAATTTTTCTTCTGAAACCCAAAATTTTTCAAAAGAAAATAATCTTGAGTTTTTGAAAAACTACATCAAAACAAATCTTAAATTAATTCTAAAATCTAAACATCCCTTTGTTCGAATAATTTTTGCGTCTCGATTGCTTGATATGTTTACAAATCAACGAAGGAAAAACCGACCTTCAATAAAGAATCCCGGTAATCAATCATTTAGACCATGGGTTTACTTTATGTCCTAGACATAAACAAAGTGCACAAAGAGTGCGATAGGAAGAAAAAATAGAAGAAAAAAAATAAAAATGAAAAACTGAAGGCGATTTCTTCCCGTTTACGTGGGCATCCCTAATATTAGGCGCCAAGAATGCGTTTTTGTATATATTTTAAAAGCCTCGGCGACTAGAAAAAAAAAATATAGAAAAAGAAAACGACCGTTAGGAAGTTTTACTTCTTTTTTTTTTTTTTTCTTTTTAAAAAAATCAATCGTCGACTGTCCGATTCTAACTCGAATTATTAAAAGAAAAGCAATCGTAAAGCGTGTAAAATATATGTTAAGTGGAAAAATTGTTGATGTTAAAGTGGGTTGATGTTCATATAAACAAAACTACTGTAAACAAAAGAGGGATTTTCGTCAGAGATCTTGACAAACTAGGAAAATAAATCCGATGATATAAAAAGGATTGCTGAATTCCATATGTTTTGCATTGGTTTTTACGACTCTAATTTCTTTTTAAATCCGGGCTACAGAGTTTTTTCAAAAAAAAAAAAAAGTCGGCCTCTCAAGGTCTTATTTTCATCGGTTTATTTGCCTTTACCTACGAATGTTTTTTGTGATGCTATTAATAAACTTTCGGTCTTGAAAAGATGCTTTCTAAACGTTTTTAAATTGCTTTTTTAAAACTGCGAAATGACGATCTTGGAGAATTGTACGTTTAGGATGAAAATTATATCTATATTTTAATTTTTCTAGGTAATGGCAGAAGCGGTTCAACGGCGGAATTTCATCATCTTGATTTACATGCCGATGATGAGCTCGAAACGAGACGGAGCAAATCTTTGGATGGCGATATAATTCTCGGACCAAATTCCAGTCTTGTCCAACATTTAAGCAAGGTAAAATCTAAAAGACTAAAAGGAAGCTTTCTTTCTGGGCTAAGTAAGGTGGACTGGGAAGAGGTCGCTAATGCCTCCTTACTGTAGAGCTGGCTAGCCTCTATAAAAAAAAGACTGGAAACAAGACAACTTAAAATTCTATTATTATGCAGCCTCGTAGCCGGGGGGGGGGGGGGGGGCAAAGGGTAGCTCAGCCCCTCTTTGGAAAAGCTGGAGCCCCCCTGTAAATTTAACTTGGCCCATATATTTTCCCTATCTTCAATGTTATAAGGGACCATTTGGAGCCCCCCTTTTAATGTCTTGTGCCCCCCTTTGCTTCTCAGGCTGGCTACCGGCCTGTTATTATGAAAGATTTTATTTTTCTGCTGCTTTTTTTTTTATTTCCATTACACCAGGTAAATTAAACGCTGGCCAATCAGTTTACATGTAATCATTCGGAACAGTGGCGTTTTACGGTTTTAGCCAATCAATTGAAATTCGGATGGTGACGTCACGAATATTGAGCACACTATAGTTTTCATTATGACACAATCCTACCACAATACTATCACGCCCATGTGATGATATCACATGGGACTGTTAATGGGGACTGTAAGCTTCTGCGAATTTTTGATTCTGTTTCAGACTGTTGCTCGAACAAAAAAATTTTGCTCCTGCGGCAAAATCGAAATATTTCACCGATAACGTTATACAATCGTTCGATGTTGAACGAGTTCCAACCAAAAATCACTTATTTGCCCCATGAAAGCTATTTAAAGCAGGTTATTTTTCTTACCAAAAATATTTAAAACCGTTAAGATGGAATTATTCATTTTGAGGGGAGATGTTTCAAAAACTAAATTAGGTCTCGGGTCATTAGGACTTAGACCTCCCTGCCTGTTTCTGCTCATAGAACTAATGCAAAGAATGGACCAAACAGTGGATTCGTCGGGTTTAAGAGGTGATTGCTCCTACACATATGCAGCAGTGTAGGAAGATGGCGCCACGCTTACTATTCTGTTTTTAAAAAACTTTAAATTTTAATCTATATGAACATCATAAAAAGCAGACAAATGACGCAAATTTTGCCCTTGCTGGTCCAGTATTTATGAAATTAGAAACTAATTTTTGCGGGGTCTGCCTAAAACCTTGGCCATTCAAGGTCCATAAGAAATATAACATAATATTACTTTTACTGTAATTCTAGCGAAACAATAAAAAAATAAATAGCTAAACAAACAAACAACAAAGAATTTCTTTTTAAATATACTTCTATTAATTTTAAGTTTGTTTCATTAGGATTCGATATCATCTTCCAAGCTATCAAAATCGCACAAAACGCCATGGGGGAAAGTGAAAGACATAATCCAAACTCGGAAGGATAGTTTGAAGAAAAAGCCGAAAAAACGAGCGGAAGAATTTAGAAGAGGGATCGAATTATTCTCGGTATCCGCGGATCATGACATCGAAATTCCAGAAGATTTATCATCGCCGGAGGAGAAACCTAAAGATTCGGTAAGTATAAAAATATAAGTAGATATAAGTTTTCGTCATTGATTAATTTACCGATTTCTAAATTAAGGAGGACATATGGACTATGAAGCACAACACTTTATAAATAAACTTTTGACGGCAGCCAAGCTTTTAACCACATCAAACGATTTCAAATGTACAGAGTGGTTTTTTTTCTTTATTATTTTATTTTCAATTTTGCTTGCTGATACATTCCATAATGAACAAAACGTGTTTAAAAAATAATGAAAAAACTATTTAAAAATAGCAAAAAAAAAAAAAAAAAAAAAAGCTCGTAAAGTCAGTTTATAATTTTGTTTTTTAATAAACATTCATGCAAAAAAAGCTTCCGTGGTTGTTTTATACGCTTGATGAAAGGTCTATTTGTCCCCATTTAGCATATGCATTTGGAAATACTCCAAAAAATTAATAAGAAAAAAAAAAAAAAAAAAAAAATTTCCTTCCCCAGGTTTTTTCGTCGAGACCTAAGATCGAAGTAACGTCGGAGCCTGTAGTCGTGGAACAATGTCCTACTCCCCCTGTTCAAAAATCGGAATCGGTAGCAGCAAGGAGGCTGACACCTGTTCTGACGATAACACTGCCATCAACTGAGGAATTACGAAATTTCGAGGAGAAAGGTCAAAAACCTCCGACTCCGAGTACGGAAGAAAAAACTAGAAACGCAGAGCAACATCTCTGCCAAGCAGAGTATTTTGAAGACATTCCAAAATATGAAAAGGTAAAATGTCACATGCAAAAGTGTTTTTACGAGCCA
Organism: Liposcelis bostrychophila; assembly: GCA_037577465.1. Taxonomy (NCBI): domain Eukaryota; kingdom Metazoa; phylum Arthropoda; class Insecta; order Psocodea; family Liposcelididae; genus Liposcelis; species Liposcelis bostrychophila. Next base: position 24,609,976 of record CM075213.1, read on the forward strand.
AATGAAAGTGTTGCGTTATTTTATATCAGCGAAATTATAATTACGCAATATATTTTTAGGGGAAAACAAACCCGTATCACAGAAGATTTTCGAGATGGACGAAGGTGAAAAGAGCATTTCTTACGTCAACCAGTCCAACTCGATCTCCTGATTATCTGCCAGGTCTTAATTCCGTTCCTTCAAGCCCGAATAGACATTCTTCATTTTTTTCAGACGTCGGTAAGTCAGACGTCAACACAATCAACTACATACAACATTAACGTGCAATTTTTGATGCGATGCACTCTGAGGCACCCTTTAAGGCCATAAATGCAATAATTTAATTTAACTCAACTCTATGACATAATCAATAGTAAGCTTATCATTTTGCCCCCTCCCCACGTCACAGGCCCTAAAATTACGTATTACGTATTACGTAGGTATGATTTTGGCAATTGTGGACTCCTTTCTCCCCTTGCAGGATCTGCCAGTCCTCTTGCCCTCTTGTAAGCAAAGATGAGAATTTCCCAGACCTTTTCTTTTCGTTTAACATGCTTACGTAATACTTGAATGGTTCCTTTCGCAAAATTGAGGCTTCTGGGTGCTCTGCAATGGTCAAGGGATTTCCTGCTTTACAGCTCAAATGGTTTTGCGAATTCAAATGATTAAATCCTTGTTTGATTGTTATTCTTCACACACTTTGTACAGGGGCTTAATTCCTTATAACTTCTGTTTTTTAGAATCAGACGAATTAAGTAGTGGTGAATGGGCCGAAGATAAAACCCACCCTACTGATAAGACAGAAACAGAACTGTCGACTACTCAAGTAGAAATTCAAAAGAGATACATCGAACTCCAACAAAAATTAGTTCGGGAATTCGATCAAAAGGTCCGAGAATGGGAAAGGAGCAAATCGACAGATGCAAACATAAAACACGAAGAAAGTTATCAAAAACCCAAAATCGAAGACTGGGATCGGATACCCAGAGCATCGAACCGGCAACGAGAATCGATGGCAATACCTCTTCCAACAATGGATGACCTGTCCCCCGAATTTAAGAAAAAGTTAGACGAATGGAAAAAAATTAAAAAATCTCAAACGACCACAGCGGTTCCCCAAGTCCTTGCCAAAGACGAAAATCCAGGACAGCACTTTAAAATGAGAATTGGGGAATGGCAAAAATGGAGACCGAGAAGTAGTCATAAGTCGCCTTCGGACAAACACGATAATTTACCCGACGAATTTTGTAAGAAGTTAGAAGAGTGGCAAAAAATGAAAGGAAACGATCGGAGATCTCGTTCGCAATCCGATCGCGGTAGAGACGAAAACGGTAATCGAACCCCAAGTCCTAGATTAAGTAGAAAAAATTCGAAAGGGGCTATTAAAAAAATAACGAACAGCGGGAAGTCCAGCGGGACAGAGAGTTTAAGCGGAAGTTTAAAAGAAAAAGACGGCAGAGGAGGTCCAAGAAAAGTTCATAAAGAAAAAGATTTACAATGGTTGGAAAAAGAACTTCATAAAATTGAAAGAGAAAAATTAAGGTTGGAGAGAGAGAGGGAAAAATATTTAGAGAGAGAAGCAAGACTAGAACAAATGAAAAAAACTATGGGAACAACATCACCGACGCAAGAAGTTTTAATAAAAACACCAACAGGATTTTTTAGGTTCGAAGGAATCTCTCAAAAATTTACCAAAAAATTATACGAATGGGAAAAAGCGAGAGGAATAGCTCCGGAAGCTTCGACGTTCGCCCTTTTGGAAGAATGTGCGAAAGTAAATACAGAAGATGCTCGCCCCAATGGAACGTCACTTCAAAGATCCAAATCCATGGGAAGCGTCATTGAAATTTCATCGGCGTCGGTCGTCCCAGACATTCCTCACCATCCTTCAAGTTTATCGCTGAATGATGTGGATGAATTAGAAGCATTAGAAGAAACTAAAAGGATCGAATCAAGAGCATCGTCGGAACCAACACTGCCTGGGGTAGTTCACGACGAAGACGAACCTCAAGCTATTATCGTCGACGTAGAAGACGTCGTAGTGGAAACTGCAGCTTTAATGGCAGACGAACCGTTGGTAAAAGAAGAAGTTCCTATTTATAGTTACGCTCCTGAGGAAGTTACGCAGCTAATAGACTCAAGTGGAAGGTAAGTAATTAGAAAATTGACAGACCAAAATAGCGAGAATTTAAAAGTCGTTTTATTTTCGTTTCAGCGATAGCGAAGGCGACATTCAAATTAGTAAAGTACAAACGAAACGAATCGACGAGTTTGAAAACTCGAGTTCCCGATTAATCGATCACAATATCGATCTATTGGAAAAGCTAGAAAAAAAAGAAGCGATATGCAGGTAGATATCAAATGGCTCAACTTTTTAATTTTACTGAGGATTTGTTATGTAAATAATTGGATTTTAAACATTTTTAGGAAATTGGAGAATGATATTGAAACCATCGAAGCACAAATAAATGATGATAAAAAAAACGAGAAAGACGAGGAGCGGACGAAAGAGCAGGATCAACTTAAACGAAACGGAGAAGATTTACAAGTACGAAAAAAATTCATGGGCTGGAATCTGTTACAAGCTAATGTTTTACATTATACATTCTTTTCCGTTCTTAGCATTCCTTCGCTGAACATTCAGAACAACAAGCCAGCCTGGCTCACAACCTAGTCGACAATATGAAACTTCTTGATGTCATGACGTCATCAATAAACCAACAAGAAGCTGTCAGTCGTGTCCATGAGTTATCGTCTCAGCTATTATGCCTGGTAAGTGTAACATTCTCATCCATCCATATATACTAAGCATCATTTTCTGACTTCGAATGTCTAGGCTGAAAAACTACAATCGGCTTTAAGCGAAAGAAACGAAGACATCAAAAATTTGAGAAGTACTCTCTACAGCAGACGAGAAAGATCATCCGTTAATCGATTACAAACGGGCCAGGTTTGGTTTTCTACTGACGGAGCATCGTTAACCACTGTAAATATTATACAATTTTAAGTAAAAGGTGTATCAGTCTCAAAAAGTTGATTTTCGTTTCAGGAGCAGGATACTGCTTTAGAAACATCATCGACATCTCAAGATCTATCGCAACTTCCATCTTTGATAACCAGTAAAGTGCTAGAACTAAAATGCGGACTTAGTATTTTAAAAAACGCAACAGAGGTTTTACCGAAACCGCAAATCAAGGAATCCGTCCGATCCGAAACTGAGAATACAGCTTCGTTCGTCGTTCAAGTTTCAAACAATGGAAAGAGAAATTCCATAATCGATGTTACGGATGCTGCAAAACAAAGTTCCTCAAGACGTTCCTCATTAGCTAGAAAACCTCATCTAAAAATAAAACCAACACCCATTTTAACTGGAGAAGATTTGTCCCCAGTAAACGTGACTATCAGTTCTCCATCATTCCAATCCGAAGAGAAATTTCAGAAGTTAGAAAAATCTAAGGCACAAATCGTGTATGGGGAATTTGCGGCTCAGGAGTTTGAGAAGAACTCGAAAGAATTTATTAAAAGCAGCCCGGAAGTTATAAAGCGAAAAATCAAAGAAAAAATTTCCCTAATGCAAAGAATGACGACGGAGGGGAGGTCGAGAGTATATAAACCACTGGAGTTTAATTACAACAAACATGTGGACGACGATGTTACAGACGATGAAAGTATAGAGGTTAAGGAAGAAGAGGAAGACAAATCCGAAGAGAAAATAATAGTTGTTAAGAAAAACGGAAAAGGAAATAAACAACGGAAAATTCTAAAAACAAGGCGAATTACGGATACCACGATTGCTTACAACAAACAGGATGAAAATCGTACTTCTTCAGAAAAGGATGACAGCGATGACGTTTTCATAAAAGGAGAATATCCGAGGCACACGAGTCCTACTTACATTCATTTCCAAAGAAGAGCGTCTAACGATAGCGGGGCGAGAAGTTCGACGGACGTTGATGTAGATTCCACATTCACCCAAGGAGACGTTGAATCCGGATCGGATGTTTCCTCAAACGTTAACGTTTTCGTTCAAACAACTAGAAAAATCATTTCCCCGGTTAGAAGAGATAGTAAAGGAGCTACTTCGTCCGTTTTAAGCTACGTCATCGATGATATCGAAAGAGAAAATAACACGAAACTCGAAGAGGAAAAAAATGAAGTTTCACCTAAGACTACCATAGAACCTCCGTGGAAATTAAAATTGAACAGAGCACAATCAGCTTCACCAGGAGTAGCAAGAAAGTTATTTCCAAATAAAAAATCAGAAGAAGAACGTAAGAGCTCGTCAGAAAGTGGCACATCAATGGAAAATCCGGATAAGAAAGATATAGGAATCCCTCCTTTACCAAATTCTCCAAGCAGTGCTAGGAAATCAAGTTGCAAAGAAGCTGCTCCGAGCATAAGAATGATGATTGCAAAGTATAATCAGAAAATATCCGAGCAGGAAAACGCAAGCGAGGCCGGAAGTGGAACGGCTTCACCCATCGCATGGAGATCTCCCATTTCTGAAAGAAGAGTCCAAGTTCAGTTGGAGGGCACGAATTTTCTCAAGCACGGCGGGAAATTTAATAGGGTGGAAGTACAAAAATCAGCGAGTGCTAGCATTATTCGACCTCCAGAATCGATGTCACGTAATACCTCTAGTGAATCTTTAAGAGGAATATTAAAATCTTCAAGCGTTGGAGCCATGAAACCTTTAATTATTCCGGAACTACAAGCAAAAACCGAAGAAACCGCTCAGTCTGCATCAGCTCTTCGAGCGCTCCGAATAAAAAAGGCAAAGGAAGAATTTTTATCCCGAGGGCCGAGCGGTCAAAGCTGGACTAGCGAAGCGACGACACCCGTTACTCCTTTGACAGAAATTTCCTGGGATCAAATAACCTCAGACCCAGACGATACGAAATCGAAAAATCGATTAAGTCACATAAGCGTGGGTAGTGAATCTAGTTTTGATGAAACTTCAATATCCGAATCGAATAATTTAATTAAATCGGCCAGTGCGGGTATGATAAATTTAGAGCAAAATGAGTTGTTACGGAGAAGCTCAGAAGGAGCATCAGATGACGCAGAAGGACAGAGAGTAGCTAAAAATGTAAAATCGTCTTCCAAGTTCGGTATTTCCAGTATCAAATCCAAATTTCGTAAGGTGCGAATGAGAAAAGCAAAAGAAAGGGATTTAGGCAAAATGAATACGGTTTCGGCTCTTTGTCGACAAAGTTTATATTTGGATGTTTCGAATAGTTGTCAAAAGGGGCAATCGATACCTTGCACCAGCAAAAGTTGTCCTTCTTCTCCAGTTTTGGAAAGGAGTAAAAGTAAATCAGAAGATACTAAAAGCTGGATCCGAAACCCTGCCAAAAAAATTTTTAAATCCAAAGATAATAAAGATGTGAAATAGGTGGCAGAGAACAAAAAAAAAAAAATTTCCTGTTATGCACAACTGCAAATTTTGTAAAATTTTATACATAGGCCTACACACACAATAAAAACTGTACATATTGCCTGGATAGGTATACTTTTTAATATAATGCACGAATGAATTAAAAATCGAACTCATTCATTTTTAGAGCATCATTCAAATTTTTCCTGAGACCGGATAACATTTTTTACTTCAAAAAAAAAATCTTTTTCAGAGGCTCCTGTTCTATCGGAAGTTAAGGTATTCCGAAAGGAAAAGGTTAAAAGAATTGCGGTCTGGAATTAAACCTGTCATGTTTGACGCTAATAGTGATCGTTATTTGACAGGGTCGAGTGACGGGGTCAAATGTGGTTGCTTTGGTTCTGTGGAAACATTCACATTATGGGAAACCTTGATTTGTAACTTATCGGCCCTTGTTTTAAAGTAATCATTCCTTTTTTTTTTACTTTGTGTTACGCCGACATCAAAATGGTTCAGATTGAGGTATGCATCGGGAAATTAAATCAAGGTACCCGCGTGAAAAAAAAAGGGATTTGTCACTTTTGTTGTAGAAAAACGGCTGTAATTTTCAACCGTTTAGGAGCTAACGGATTTATTCCTTATAATATATATTACCACAATCAATGGAATTACAATTCTAAAGGATAATCGATGAAATTATCCTTGATTAATAATATTTGATGAGAAAAGTATCTAATTAAACAATTAGATGAAATTATTGATTGTCAGGTTCAACCCTTGAATGATTCAGAAAAAAAAACTATTGTGTCCATCTAAACAGGAAAGGGTAGGTAGTTATTTTCATCCTCTATGACGAATCAAGTATATTTAAGGGCGATTTTTATCCGTTTTATGCTAATTGCCGAATTTTTCACGTCAAAATAATGATGTAAGAATAACATAAAGAAGTGTAGAAAGAAAGTTGACCTATAAATGATTGATAAAAATCCGACTACAAATCTCTTTATGTAGAAAGATCAATAAAGATTCGTATCAAAACACTTCTTAACAATCGGTCAATTTGGTAAATTTAAATATCCACCCCCTTTTCGAGATTTAAAATAAGTCATGACAAAAGTTATTCCGCTTAACCATGGTTTTTGGTACAACCCTTAAGTCAAAATAGCATCAATTAAGACATATTACGAATGAAGAGGGTTGGGCGACTCTTATCAAGTACCGAAAAAAATTCAAAATAAGCACTCGAGACGGGGTGTGTTGATATTTTATTATTATTTTTTCCTCCTTTTCTGGAAGAAAAAATAAAAGGAATTTTTGTATGAACGCCCGTCAAGATGAAAAACACGTGTTGACGTTTCTACACCCATTTACTAATTAGATTACCCTTTACGGTGTTGAAAATCTTTGCGGGAAATGCATGTGATCAGCCGACATATAAAAGATGAAAAAATTATTTGTTGAATTTTAAACATTTAAATCATAAAAAAACTCGGTTCGAATAACCGATAATTTTAATTTTCTTTTTGTATCACTAACACTCATATACAATGGTTCACTACATTAAATTTTTTTTAAATATAATAATCAGCTTTAAAGGAGTCAGAAGCAACATATTTGAATGTGCAAACAAAGTGCCTTTTAACATTGCAGGATTTCTGGATTTCGATAGAACGACGAAAAATTGTTAAACAGAGAGGCCTTAAATTAAAAAAAACAGATGTTTTTTCCTGATTTTACCGGAGGAGGGATAACATTAAAAAAAAAAATATTTTTTAGCTACTCTAAAATTTTACTTGAAAATACTGAAATGACTAAACTTTGTTGCGGCCTCTAAGCCAATTTTTTCTTTGATTTGGCTTAGGAAATCCTGATTTTAAGATAAAAAAAAGGCTGAATTGCAAGCAAACAATTTTTAAAAAAGATCCACTCACTCTGATTTATGTTTTACTTCCTTGAAAAAAGTTCAGTCAAATTAAAATCAGAACCTATTTCAAGTTTTAACAGACTGGTATAAACACAATCCTATGTTGACTTAAGTATACTCCTGGATTCATTAAACTCAGCAAAAATCAGAATTTCGCTCTGACCACAGCTGATTTAATTAATTTTCTACAATAAAGGAAATATCAATAAGCCTGTACAGTATACTTTCCTTAGAGTAATTTAATAGGAACGGTATAATTTAAATGCATTGGAAAACACAAGGCTCCGAGGGATCAATCAAAAGTAATGCCAAATGTTTTTGAAAAATTTATTTTTGAAATTTAAAAATCATGCATTTCCTGATATACTTAACTTTTCAGTAGTTGATCAAAAAGAAAGCATTATAATAGGTAGGGCGTTTAATAAATAAAAATAATCATCACTTTCATCGCAAAAAGGAAAAAATGAAGATAAAGTTATGGCATGAAACTAATATCAACAATATCCATAGAAAATACAGTATGTCTAGAATTTTTTATTTTACCTGAAAGCTTTCATGGAAGAAAACAAGCCGTAATAAAACCACAATAACACAAATCATTTCTATAATAACTTTCATCTGCACGCCATATTGAAAATCTTAAAAAAAGGCCCCGAAAAAGGGACCTTTGAATTTAGTGACACGTAACACAAGTCATCGTGGTTTTCGGTAGACATGATGTGACAGTGATGAAAATGTATTTATTTAGTTTGTTTGTTTTAAATTTTTAATTAAATTATATTATTAATAGATATTTTCATAAGAAGTTAACATGACCCTTGGTGAGTGCTATTGGTCTTTATTGTGGAGAATAAACCCGCGCAAAATTACAAAAGGGAAATATCTTATAATGGACCATCCAGGATTCAAAACATACGTCTCGTAAGTCTCAAATTTATCATTATTATATGAATATTGTAATGACAATTGTATAGCTTAAAGCATTTTAGATAGTTACAGGCGTTTACTGGATTCTCAGATTTGCTAATGAATCCTGCATAGGATAATAGGATTTTGGGTAACAGAAATTTGTTTGTACTTTTTTCTGAAGTTCTAGGCTTACTGCATATCAATTCAAGTACTGTGAGTATCTGTTTCCTGACTCTTATAATTCTGTGCTTTGCTATGGCAACAGCTGATATCTGATTAATGTTATCGGATGAGATCATGAGCGAATATCAGATTTTTTTTCTTATGAAGCTTATAAATTTGAAGTTTCAGTTACAGAATCCAACTTATTCTGAGTTTATTGTTACATCATGTTTGCAGTTAATTCCGTAAATGTGATACCTGTCTGACTTTTGTCACATTTCATGCCATAACAGAGGGAACTATTGCGGTCCATCCAAATGAAATTTTATTCGAAACTATTTGGATGAAATGCTAACTGGTCATTCTTGCAGTTCATGCCAAAAAAAATTGGAAGAAAAAACATTTTGATAAAGTGTGGAAATAGTTGATTTGTGTTTTATTCAATAAAAAATTTGGAGGAAAACCAATTTGAAAGATCTGCAAGAATGACCGGTTTATATTTCATCCAAACAGATTTGATGAACCACTATGAGCTTGTAGCATATCTCTAGTTAGTTATGGTGGGAACAAAGGCGGTTTAGTTACTCTGAAAGAATGTATGAACCCTGATAAGAATTTTTTTGGTATATTGGTATATGTATATCGTTTTTCAGTTATAAAAATTATTTGGAGCTCTCTTTCAATAGTTTTCCAATTACTCGGCCAAGGCCGGGGTAAGTTTGATATAAGAAATTTCTGCAAGGTCGCCAAAAGGCTGTGACATAATCAGCAAAAATAGAGTGATGGACTCCACATTTTGTTCGATTGTTTTACAAAAGGCCAAAGGTGTTATTGACATAACTCTAAAGTGTTATGTCAATATTTTTTCGGACTTTTATGATCTTTAATCGGTTGAAGTCCAAAAATTAAGTTTTTTATGAGCAGGCTATCTAGTATAAATAACCGACACTGTCATTTTACTGTCTTTAATTTCCTTTAGAGCTTCCCGGGAATTAAAAATTCTACTCAGTCTTTGGCATATTCCGAAGAAGAAAATATAACAAACAAGAAAAAAAAACGGGAATATACATTTTAAAATATTGTTTAAAATTACTATCAGTGTAAAAAAATAAAGCTTTCAATTTCTGTTTTCATGTTAGAGTCAAATATAAGAAGAAAATTGGCCACCCAATCAGACCCCCATTGGTTCTACCCTCATTAACATGAACCCTTTTTTTGAATGGAAAATAAATTTATAAAAGCATTTTATTTGATGTTTTAATATTTAGGTCATTGATGCAGCTACTTAACATCTACTGTAATACATAATGATAAATGATCTTTCATTTTGTTATATGCATAACAACAAAAAAGTTTGTGTTACCTCCCCTATTGAATTTGGACATTCCGCAAAAGTAATTAGGATGTTAGTAAAAAACGAAGAATATAAAACAGCCAATATTTTGACAAGGCGCTAATGAGCATATTCCAAATATGAACATGACATCCCAGCTTGATAAGGCCTGTCTACTCTTAATTATGCGATCCGTCATTAAACGTTTCACTAAACACTCACTAATTCTCATATTTCATATTAATACCTGTTTGATCGATGTCACGCGGTCTTATTAACACTGCCGGTTTTGATTTATTTATTTCTTTCATCCGAGGCTGTAGGGCGTGCGCAATGACGGGTAAAAAAAAAGAAAAATGAAAAAGTAAAAAAAAAAATGACCTGAATCGTTATTAGCGAGCGGGCAACCTTTTTGCGAATTTAGCAGAATAAATACGAGAGCGATCCCTATATTTAAAATTTCAACTTACAGATAGTTGTATTTAGCAAATCATTTTTAAAATGACATTTTAATGATAAGCTTGCAGAAGAACAGACGCTACCTGAGCGCGGTGGAAAGTGAATTTTGCAACCAACCCTTCATTTTTCGGATTGCACAATAGAGGGGTAATTATCTTTTTGGGGTGTTCCGTATTAAATCAAAAGACAGGAAAAATGGGTAATTGTAGATTTAATTCATTCGTATGAGTAAATGATAACTTTAATTTCTTCGGCAGTGGATGAGCGACTGCAACATTAGCAATCAGTGGTTCAAAGATTTTGGGTCATTCAGCGAATATGCCAAATATGGGCCTCTAACAAACGGGTTTCTTATGCGAGAAAAAACTGCAGAGGTGCGAATGCTGGGAAGCTTGCAATTCGATTAAGCCCAGTAATTTATTTAAGTCTGCAGTTCGAATCTCAATACGGTTTCGCTTTTTTTCTGAACAAATGTTAATTAATATCCTGAAAATCTGTGTTTTAAAGTTTTCTGTTTCTCTTTCATTTCTGTCATTAAAGAAATATTGCAAAGGTACTCCTGAAATGAAAGAAAAAACTCCGGGTGCCGAGATCGAATAAAAAGACACTTGTGTGGCCCTTTCCCTAAATTATTACGTCGCATCCCCGGTCTGCAATTTCATTTCAATCAACTGTCACTCTCTTCTTTGGTTTTAATAACCATAACCTCGATTATGGTTATTTGTAAAAATAATCTGATTGAATTGAATGGGTTTTCAGGTACATTAGAGATGTAGCTATTATTTTTATTTTTTAATTTCACAGAGGCTTCCCGCTCGTTTTGAAAACCACAGGGAAAATCAACCCCACACAGATTAATCTGCGAAAATTTAAAAAAAAAGAAAGAAAATTGCTTTCGGTGAAATTTCGCTTCTTTTTAATTACGATAATAAAACAAAAATTTATTTTTTTACCTTTTAGAAAAGAAATGAAAAGGAAAGTTATTCCTCTTGTCAATCAAATTAAAACCATGCTAAATATCCTTGTGTAAAGCATCTTATCCTTGTAAAACCTCTTGAGCGAAGCAGACTTAGGCGCCATACAATAACCTAATAATCGTATCAACCAGTAGCTCGAAAAAATATCAAAACTGACATGTCCATTCAAAGAATAAAATAGAAGATGAAATTATTCGATTTTAACATTTGATATCACATATACTTATTTCAAACATTCCGTGACTATTCTTCATAAGCTGATTTTTGAAAGTTAGCATTGGAGAATATCATTAACAACAACCGTGTAATTATATTTTTATTCCTTTTATTGTTATTTTTTTGTATACGTGCTTCAGTAAAAAAAAAAGGCTTACGTCGTTTATTAAAAAGGACATCTTATGATTAGGATGCTTAAAAAATACAAGGAGATTATAGCCGAAAGTTTGAGCGTGAATATTCCACCCTCTGCTTGACCGGATATTGCTCACTTATCAAGTTTTATTTAGGAGAGAAGCTATTAAATAAAAGGGGTAGAGGTAGCCTTAACCTTGAGCATGTGAAGGGGTGTTAAACTTCACCCCTGAGGTCAAATCAGCCCTTAAAACGTGGAAAAATAATACAATCGGTAAAGACTAATTAGGGGTCAAACCTCCCTATTAATATATGTAACATTAAAATGAAAATTGTTAACAATATGAGATTTTGGAGAATACAAATGGGATATCCATTGATCGAGAGAATGAAAGAAAACATTTAAAAATTTTTTATTTTTTATTTATTTTTTTTTTAAAGCAAAAAAACTAACCGATTTTTATTTGCGTCAACAGGTTTCCGGAGAGTTGAACCAATTAAATTTGGGAAATCAAGCACGCGTGAAAAGTTGTGACGCGAAAGAAAAAGCCTCAGCGAATCTAAAAATCGGAAAGGAGAACTTGGAGCATTTAAGCCACGCCTTCGTAATTGAACAACTAGGGAAAGTGACGACGAATCAGAGCCGCAAAAGGTAAGGTGGAATATTTCATGTTTTTATGTACGTTAATGAGGATTATTGATCATGCGCTCTTTTGGATTGGGAGGCATGTAAGTGTTAAGGCTGCGTGTGACAGTAAAAAGCCCTTCGTTGCCAAATTTTGGCCGCTGTTGTCATAGTCGATCTCGTTCCTGGTTTTGTACCGCGTAATGGTCTGCCCTTTTCGTGTGATTATTCATGTATAGATTTTATTTTTAATCATAATTGCAACATGCTCTTGATTTTTTCTCGGGTGTTTTTCTACCATTTGCTCTGAGATTCTCTGAGGTATCCGAATAAGGTGGACAAATATTAAATACGTGTTGAGGACGAAATTAATAACCCCGGATTAGGGGGTTATTATTTCAAAGGGAAAAGATGAGAATAAGCTTATTCTTAAAATTAGGACTCTAATGTATTAAGGCGACGCAGGAGTGATTCATTTTCTTGAACACCCTATACTTCGAAATATGCAAATATTATCCTTTTGGTGCTAGATATCAAAATTCCGCTTCCGAGCAATTAGGCACCTTCAGGAAAAATTCCATAGCTGACCATACAGTACTTTTTTGGGAAACCTTAATCTACTATAAATTCCCGGGAATTTATCCTAAATCAAAGTTTCCCGAAAAAGTACTGAATGTTCAGGTATAGAATTTTTCCTGAAGGTGCATAAGATTGATAAAAATTGTTTCTCGGAAACTGAATTTTGATATCTGGCTCCTAAACAATAATATTAGCGTTTTTCGAAGTATAGGGTGTTCAAAAAAATGAATCACTCCTGCGTCATCTTAAGCCTCCATATGTGTGGTACTCCTTCAGAGACTGCGATCCCGGGATTCTTTTATTGAAATAGGTCCGGGATCCCGAATCCGGGAATCCTGGAGGTTGAGGAAAAAGAGGAAATGAGAAAAAAGTTGGGTTCCTGCTACCCAATGTTAAGTTGGGTCCTGTGACATCTAAACATTTGAGTTGATAATACCGAAAATTTAGTAATTATTACTATGAGTTCGTAATGATTAACAACGTTTAGTAACAATTACCTAATATTTAGTATTATCAACTCAAATAGTTTAGATGTCACAAGATCCAACTTAACATTAATTTGACAAAATAAATATCATAATCGAAAGTTTTGACCGATTCTCAAGGTTGGAAATTTCGTAATCCCGAAATCTTGGGATTGGAAAATAATCCCGGGTCTACGTCTTCATCTTCGGTTGAGGTTAAGAAGAATGGAATCGAAAGTTACCAAAAAGTGAAATCACGATTTATTTGTGAATGGTCCCTAAGCTGAACGGAAGCTAAACTGATTTTTTACATAAGCTATACATGAAGGATGAAATTCAAGTTTATTCAATTAAAAAAAAATCTTCCCCTCCCTTTCCCGAGAATTGTTTTTTTATAAGTAAAATTTGAAATGCAGAAAAATATAAAGAAAGAGCTAGGTACCAATCGGGAAACACCAAAGTGTATAACATTTTCATTTTACATTAAAGCTACTAATTCCAACACGAAAATCTAGCTGCAAAAAAAGTTTAACCTACTAAGAAAAAATTAGACTTACGCCCATAGCATTTATATTGGCATGTATTAGTTGTGGTTTTTACGCTTAAGCGCCCTGATCATTTTTTTTTTTTTTTTTGCCAAAGGGTGATATTAAAACGGCGCCACGACTTCATGGACGAATGGAAATTAATAATAAACACAGGACTACAACTTTTTCGGAAGCCGTTTCTGATTCGCTTAAAGTATTTTGCCATTGTTTTTTTTATATGAGTGACACTGTACTCCAAATTTTTTTCTTAAATTTTCGAATCTTGGCACTAAAATTTTCTTTGTTACTTAATTGCATTAAAATATCAAATTACAAGACAGACAGGGGGCCTTGTAATTTTTTTCGTCAACCTAAACGTTAAAACCATGATTTAACCGGATCCGTTGTGTATTCCGATACTTCTCGGTGTCTTTTTTAACAGAAAGAAATAAGCATTGACCAAGAAAAAAGGGTTAAACATTTTGAAAATCAAGATAAAAATTAAGTAAATTACAAGAAAACAAAAGGACGAAAAAATTACGGCTTACAAGCGTCTTTTAACTCGTCTGGAAATTTAAGTTACGATACTTTTACCAATTTAACGGAATTTAGAAAAGGGACATCTTAAATTTTTAACGGTAGGAAGTGTTATATTACAAATATTGTCAGATCGGTCAAGATTCATTTCACCCAAAGGACCATCCTGTTGGCTGTCAATATAAGTCCGTTGTTTTTTCACTCTTTACGCGGGAGGTCGCTTCATTTTTGGGATACCTGACCTAATTTTAAGAGGCTCCTTGAATTTTTTTTATAGACTGTATATGGATTTTCGTTGAAAGCGAGATGAGAGAGAGAAATAAGGTAGAGAGAGAGAGAGAGAGAGAAGGAAAAGATATCGACGCTCTACCTCTTTATATCCAAATTAATAGCTAGAAATCAATTTGGTTAATAAGGAGGTGACGTGAAAAAATTAACGTTGATCATTCGTAAGATGAAGGATTCCCCCGTAAAATAATAACGAATTTAAAAATTCATTTTAATTAACATCTAAAGAGTTTATTAATAGGATGCGTTTGAAAGTGATATTGTAGCATTTTCACGGTGTTGCTTTGAGCGGCCGTGGCCGGGGTCACACCCACTCATTTGTACTAATGACAGCATATCGCTCATTTTCGAAAAAAAAAAAAATCCCGATTGAATTTTTAACTCACAACGTGTAATTTGCAATCATTTTTTTCTTTTTGGTTTTACTCCCAGTGTCTGATTTGATCGGATGAATGATGCTTTTCTAAAAGTTTTCAAAACGATCGTAATCGATTACCAATTAAAAAAAAAAAAACTTTTTTTTCCCCGGTAAAAATAATATTTAGATGGGGTACTTTCGGAAAAACAATCGGAAAAATAAGGGAACGATTACACGAGTGCAAATATCGAGCATAAGTACGAACGTCGTTCGCAAACAATTCGATACAATAATATCCCGTGATATCAGTACAGCTATTGTTCAAAAGATTAGGGCTGGATATAAGTCTATTAATAATTAATAAGATCATTTTTTTTTAAAATTCGAAGCTATTGTTTTTTTTTCCACTTGACTTGAACGAGGGAGAGTTGCAGGAGCTCTCAATTTTGTGATAAGGATCGAACCGAATGCTGCTAATTTCGTTTATTAGATTTTTGATCACGCAATCACGGAAGGATTAAAATTGGCGGAAAAGGGTTCGCCAAATCGTTACCATTGATTTGTTTGTTTAGTTAATGAATTGAGAAACGAAATAAATGATTGAGGGGATCCATTTATTTAAGAAAAAAATTATACGGAATTTCATAACAAAACGAACAAAAGTGATGAGTTTTTTTTAAATGTGAAATTATACCTTTTGGAGAATAAATCAGCACGCCATAGTCTGGAGCGCCTGTCTGGATTTTGCACGGAGTTGTATACATTTTTTGGCACCTTTATTGGAATGTGTGGCGAAGACCAATTTGAATTTTTCGCGTTATTACAGCACTAAAAGCAAGATAATGATAAAGGAGAGAATGCATCAACGCTGAAATAACTGATTGCAGTTCCGGGAGCAGACACGAACTGGGGATTTTTTAGGGCGCGAGCTACGGGCTGGACAGAGCGCCAAATTTTTCAAAAATTTAAATGCTGAATAAGCTGATTGAACAGAAGATTTCCTACCATTTTTCGTAAAAAAATAAATTCCTAATCCATTTTTCCTGAAAAAATAAATTTCTAATCCATTTTCCTAAAAAGAAAAAAAAAATGAATTCTAATTCATTTTACTAAAAATTTTGGTTCCTAACAATTTTTTTCTCTAATTTTCTAAACCGTTCAATTCTAAATTTATCATTTTCCTAAAATTTTTTGATTCCTAAAAAAAATATCTTAAAATCTTTAAAATAAATTCTTTTAAAATTCCTAAAATTAAATTTCCTAAAATTCCCTTAGGGCTTTAAAAAATGTTCTCATTCTAAGAAATTTTATAAAAAATTTTCATTTTAGGAAATATTATTTCAGGAATTCAAAAATTTTAGGAAAATTGAAAATCATAAAAAAAGATGGTTAGGAAAAAAATTTTAGGAACCAAAATTTTTAGGAAAAACAGATTTGGAATGAATTTTTTTTTAAAAAAATGGTCAGGAACGGAACAGAATTAAAGGCGCCAGGGTGCTACATCCAGGAAGGCACACCGGGATTTCCCCGGTAGCTCGGCGCCCCAGTCCTTGCCTGTCCGGGAGTGACAGTAAAATACGGAAAAGAAATACCAAATATTTGAAGTTGGGAATGAAATATACAGTAATGAATAGAGTGCCCGTTACGAGGAGGTGTAAAATATTTTCGTGGTGCCCCCCTCCCCCTCAAAAGTCCCAAATAAAAAAATCAAAAGTATTGTGGGCAAACCTGGACTTTGTATCTGTACTCCAACGCGTGCCTATAAGCACTTCGATTTTTTTAAAAATTTTGAACAATAAGTTATAATGGGATTCTTACGTAAGATTGTCCAAACTCCCCCCCTCCCCCAAGTAAGAAAACGTAAAAACTTCTAGTACCCCCTCCTTTCGGTCTTACTTAATACTTGAACGCTCCCTATTTACACTGGATAGAATCCACATTTTTGGACTTATGGGTCCTTATTACTTATTTTGACTTAAGACTTAATTTGGGGCTTTCGCCCCAATGCTCAATGGCCGGGTTTCAATTTTTACGACGAAAAAATTGGAGAAGAAAATCACCTTGTATGCAGACAGGAACTAATCCTGTACATCTTCAAATATTAATTCCAAGAAAGACTGTCTTTGAAAAAACGATCAAAAAACTGTTTATAATAATCGATCATAAAATTCAGCTACTACATTGTGATTCCCCGCCTTTGTTATTATTTTAAATTCAGGTATTTCGGAATGTAATACATACCATAAATATTTAATAACACGGTAGCGATTGTTTATATTGGTTTTCTTCATTCCCAAATGCAACCTCGAGGGTGGGTTTGTTCCACTGGCCTAAATATGTCTCCCCAGTGACAAATATATCCCCGACTGGGCGCGGTAATTTTCGATCCTTTCTTTTCGCCTTTCATAATTGAAAATTATATCATTTCCAATTGTTTATACACATCGTCAAAACGAAAAGAAAAAAAAATAATAATTCATCATACTTTGATAACACGTGCTGGGTTTTTTTCCCCCCTTCGTCGCTCTTACCTGGAAAGGATTTTTACGGTAACATCCTTGTAGGTGTGAGATCGGAAATGGTAAACGCATTTTCTTTCAAAAAAAAAAAAAAAAAAATATATATAATAAAATAAAAGGTGATGAAAAAAAAAGGAAGCCAAGGAAATAATTGCACTATTGCCGACGGAACCCAGGGGTTGAAAATTTTTTTATGCGGAGTTTGCAAGGTCGATTAAGTGTCTTTTTTTCGATTGTTCACATGTCAAATCAATCGAACTTGGGAGGTCTTTATTATCCACTAATGACTTTTTCACCATTTTCAAAAAGTTCATTTTATTAAAAAAAAAAAAAATCTTCCTTTTATGTTTTTTAATAAGTGTATAATTATTTTTCACTTTAAAGATTTTCTCATCAAAATATTTGTCAATATGATTTTTTTAAGGGCTCATTAGAATATTATTGATATAAAGGTTAAGAGGATTTTTTTTTTTTTAACGTAAAATAAGGTATTGAAATGAGGTATTTTCTTTGAAAAAGTTTCAAACTGAAGAACAGTATGGTTTTTGAAAATGTTCTCATACCTTTACCCTCTACCCTCTTCAAAAAAAGCCGAATATTTAAAAAAAAAATAAGATTAGATCATTATCGTATTTATAAAAAATCATCATCCCTTTACCATGTATAAAATCCCAGCAGGAAACTTAATTTATGTTTCACAAATTAAGACAAGTTAACTCCTTGTGAAAGCATTCATTTGTTTTAAAAACATATTTGCCACCGTTTCACGCCTTTTATTTATGACACTTAAATCGGGTATATAGATCGGTTATCTTTGAGCTTTCCACAACTTGGATGTAGACGAATTACCTTTAACCCAAAAATTTACGTTTAACAAATAATGTATGATTATTAACCGAAGATAAGTTTATTTTTTAACATTGACAAAATTTTTAAAAAAAGACTAATACGCATGATCGTAATTAATAGCACAGCCGATGTGGCGTATTCTTTTTTTTTTATATATGAGTTCCTGTAACTCGTTCTCTGATTGATACTTAGACCTGATTTAATCAAAAATAAAATGACTCTGCATACCTATTCTTAGCTTATTTTTTAGTTTGATTGTAATTATGGATCAGAAAAAGAAAAAAAAAAAAAAAAAAACACACCTTCCGTCTGAGATCCATATGTTGTTTTCACCCCCTCCTATATCTACCCTTGTTTCTCGGTTTTTTTTTTTTTCTTAAATGAAAAGTGTATCTAACGAGTAATTGTATAATTCTTTTTGTTTTTTAAACAATTGTCCTTTTTAAAATGTCTTTTATGCAAATTAAACTATCTCGTGCATATGATTATTTCAAATGGCAAGATGATTAGATTATGTAAGAAAATGTATGTAGGTGGGTCGGTAAACATTTTTTTTGGTACTTCTTAAATGGGAAAAAACGAAAGCTGAAGCTCTGTGAAGTGGGATGTGAAACATGGGCAAATGAAAGATTAGAAAATGGCTTAAGATGATTTAACCAACATATGGAAAAACACTGTATGGAAAACAGTTTTTAAGAAAGTCGAGTTCATGTAAAACGATTAAGGCTCCCGTTCGTTTACAAAATGCGTGTGCAAACTTGAGTTTAAAGCTGCTTATTTTACGTCTTTAACTGCGCTTTTAATTCAGCACATAGTGAAAGAATACATAGTTTATATTGCGCAATATCTTATAACTTTTCTTTGGCTAATACGTCATTTGCACAAGCTCAGACGACAGGGACTTTTTTAGGGCGCTAGCTACTGACTGGAAAGAGCGCCAAATTTTTCAAAAATTTAAATGCTGAACGAGCTGATCAAACGGAATTAAGGGCGGCGGGGTACCACATCCAGGAACCCTGATAAAAATTTGGCCAGACTGGCCGATAATGGAAAATCTGACTGAAGTGTAACAGTTATCAGCCTGGATTCGAGCTGGATTTGGTTGGAAATTGGATCCAATACTGATCCAAGATCGATATTGTTGATCTAGATTGATTCAATAATGAATCAAGATTGAAAACCGTTACATTTCAGTCAGGTTTTTCAACTTGAATCAAAGCCGGATCAGTAATGTTAGGGAATAAATTTTTACCATGGCTAAGGCGCACCGGAATTTCCCCGGTAGCTCGACGCCCCAGTCCGTGCCTGCGCAAGCTTACATCCCGGTCACGTGATGTACTACTGCTGGTTCGCATACTATGCATTTTTTCGCTGTGATTGCGCATTCGTACGGTCGCTTTGACTAAATCAAATCGTTTCACTTGATTAAAGGAAAAAGTGACAGGTAGGGATGGAAAGCCAAATTGAACCAAACTGGTATTACCCATTGGTTTTTCAATTTTTTTTTGTTTCAAAACCAGAATTACCTTTAACTTCAAATTATTTAACCCAAACCGAATCAAACCTTTGGAACATAATAGCCGAAATACCAGTACCAAAAACCACAACCAACGAAGAAGATAATATGAAACCAAAGCCGAACCAAAGACCATTATCTGTTAGCACAAAAATACTATCACATGGCTTTTTGTCACAAAAACCGTGGTTTTTCAGTTTTGAGGTTAGAAAAAACTTGGTTTTTAGCCAAAAAAAAAAAAAAAAAAAAACCATGGTTAAAACCAGGTGGAAAAATTAAAAAACTAAAGCAGAGAATTTGAATCTTATTTACTACTCGCCGAAAAAAACCATACCCAGAACCAAAACCAGACAGCTTCCCCTTGCTTATACGTAAAACCTTGCTACTAAGCTTAAGAGTAATAGTAAGGCTCATCCATCCCTTCTCTGTTAAATGAAAATGAAAACTAGCAGCTCTTTCCGGTCGATACCTATTATTAACATCAGCTTATGGAAGACATTGTGCAAAGATGAGATTGCCATTTCCCAGAGGATTTTTAAATTAGAGATTAAGAAGATACCATCCATAGTTTAATTAAAATTTACGACGAAAAAACCGTTTAAAATATTTCTGTTGTGCGGTATACCGTACGCAAACTAGACCAAGTCTACCGGTAACTTTACAAGTTACTACCGGTATTTTACAAACGTTAAAATGATCTGCAGTAATAGACCGAACCCTGTTTGCTAGGCTCAGTCACACAGATTGTGGGTATAAAGTTAACGTCTTTAAAAATGCCATTATATCTTCGAAACTTTTCGTTAAGAAAAATGGACTTAATTAATAGCTTTTAGAATCCACGCAAAAGTAGTCAATTAACGAACTCTTAAAAACAATTCGAAAATTTTAATTGCCGGCTTAAACCCTCAAATTTGCTAAAAAGAAACTCAAAAAAAAAAAAAAAGATATCGTTCCCCGATTCGCAACTTGTTTTTAATAAAAGGGGTGGAATCTATAATCACTTTCTGTTTGTTTTATTATTTTTTTTTTCCTTCTTTTTTTTTGATCCTTCAAGCAAACTCAACATTAACAATATATCAAAGAAAGAATTTCTCCAAATTATTATTTCAAATTGATTAATGAATCTGTAGGTGTGCATTAATTATCATTAATTCCCAGTAGCATTTCTTCATATGAAGTCTTCATTCCTCAATCAGGTAATGAGGTTTAATCTCTTCGGATTTTTTTTTCTTCTTTTAACCCTCTTCCCCGAAAGGAGAAAAAAGGCCTTCTTTTTTTTTTCGAACACTCCACGCTATCGATAAAAATCCATCCAATTAATTTTAGCTTCCTACTTTGTTTACATTGGGAAAAACGATCATAAAATGTTTAGCTTACATAAGTTTATCATATTCGAAAGGGGTGTCAAGTGTCTCAAGAGGGAAGAAACCGACTCCTGGGATTTATCGTTGAAAATGGCTCCTTTGTAATTCGTCAATGAAAACAAACAACATCCCCTCTAACTCTTCCCGTGGTCAATTACAAAGAAGATCGTATTTCCATCTTAGCTCGTGATCGACTGTTACACACACCATGCCTTTTTTTTTTACTAATCGATTTGTAAAACGCGCAAAAACGTAAGACTCATCAAAAAAAAAAGGCCCACTTTTCCCGATGCACCTGCCCAATTGATAAAACAAAGTTTGGATACATCCCTCAATATGGATTCCCCTCTTTTTTTCTTGAAGGTTCCGGCCTTAGGTTCCCGCTCACCAACTGTGGTCACCAGGTGGCCAAATTTATTCGATGAAGTGTGCTAGGCGCGTGGATCGTTACACGCCTACCAATTATATGACTTGGTATTCCTATTTCTTTGTCATGCTCCCGATAAGTCTTTTTAAATTTCTAGACATTGCTTAGCTTTTCCCAAAATTTTTGATACCGATATTAAATAAGACCGCGATTGTTATGTCAAGTGAGCAGGAACGTGAAATTTCTTAGTTTAAATCGGTTTATTAGGGCGATTTTTCATTGGTTGTTCAATACCAACTGTAGGTACGTCTGACGTTCTCTGATTGGGTGAAGTAATTTTTTTATTTGAGTAATTAAACTTTTTTTTATGGATGGATCCGTTGTTTAAAAAAAGAAAAAGGAAAAAAAATGGTTCTGCGTTGTAATTTCCGACTTCCGATTTTTTTTAAATAGGAAAGAACTTTGGATTCTGAGGCATTAAGGTCATAGTCATACCGTTTAAAAAAAATTGATGTGAAGTTATGGGAGAAAAAGATGGAATTTTTTCTTACATATCTCAAGCTGCGACATGTTAACTTGTCTCATTAATACAAAATGATAAGTTACTTATTGAATGACATTAACAGGTAAATTACCTATTTTTTGTTATATCTGTAAGATGAAATAAAAAAAGGGGGGATGGAAAGAAAGTGGAGAAAACTTATAGGAAATGGAAAAAAAAAAAAGAACTAGAACAAGTCCAAGATCATGAACATGAACAGAAGTAAAAAAGGAGGAGCAAAAACAGAAGCAAGAGCAAGAGCCCAAAAAATTAAGAAAGGAAAAAAAAACAAGAAAGAATGATGAGGTACGACAAGGAAAGAAAGAGGAAGGAAAAAGTAAAACGCACAGGAAAAACATTATGTAATTCTGTTAAAATCGGTCTGCACAAATATTTTCTGTTGTTTTTTCCAAAAGGTAAACATGAACAAAAAACAACATAAAAATTATGTAGACCGATTTTAACATAATTATGTTAATTTTTACATAAAATTTACTGTGCGGAAAATAGAAAAATAAAAGCTTAGCAGGGGTGTAATTTGAAATTTTTCATGCGAAGACTGAGTGCAGATCGAGGGGTACTCTTGTATTCCGATGTACACTTCTTATTCTTACTTTCTTCCGGTGTACAATTCAGTGCTGTATTCCATGGAATGCATGTAATACATGTAATATATTCCATGTGTTCCATGGAATACATGGAATACATCAAATATTCACTGCATTCCGTTGTTCACTTTTTTGATAAGTTTATTCTACCCCTCGGGTCATGCCATGTAACTTGACTGAAAACCATTGGTAGATCTTGGGGAGGAGGGCTTCTCAAACCAAAACAATTAGTAGTACTATACTTTTTTAAAAAAAGTATAACTTAAGGAAAACCCGATGTTTAGAGAAAATTGGTATCATGATCAGTGTTTTAGGCTGTTGCCTTTCCCCCTTTTAAAAATCGGATTTTGGATCAGAGCTTGATAAAACGTAATAGACAAGAGACACATTTTGTACTAAACATATTTTTTAAATAAAAATAGCATATAAAAATAGTAAATGTGATGATTTTTGCTGTCATGCGATGTTTAATTACCGAATAAAGAAGAATAAAAGTTTGGGCTGTTTGAATTGGCGCCGAAATGACCGTGACGTCACAGTTCACTATTAAGGTATGCTAGGTGAGTTATCGGCGGCATGCCCATCGGAGTAAGAAGAGTTGTCATACGAACAAATCCGTGTTAATTAATCTTTAACGATCTTAAAAGTGAACGATGACGTCACACCAATTAGAAACTTTTTGGAGTGAGGTCACGTGACAAAACGTTTTTACGACTTTATAGTTTTTTAATTTTCCAACAGACTTTTTTCTTAATTTAAAAAAAAATTCCTTCAGTTAAAATAGACATTTGGTGACCAAAAAACTTCGAACTTTCATTATTCACCATAATTAGCAATCATGTCTCTTGTCTATTAAACTAAAAAACGATAATTTTTTTTAATACTTTATTTCTAAATTGGCACTTCTTATGCAGTATAAAAAAAAATATTTAATATCTTCAGGGGTGTCATTTCAGATTTTCTTGGGGAGTGCAAATATGTCTTGATACGGGCAGGCATGCGCAGCTGGTGGGGGAAAGATACAGTTTCTATACTTACTTTAGGAAAGCAAAAAACACTAAGGGAAGCAAAAGGACTCCCGAAAGACACCATTGAATATCTTTAAGGTAAACTTGAGTTTATTAAGGCGAAATGCCCAGTTTCGAAAGCCAGGGACTTTTAAAAAAGAAAGAAAAACAAAACTTGAGTTTATTCAATGAATTGCATCTTTGAACTAGAATTTTTTTATAATCGTTTATAAACGTTGCAGGCACCTTATAGAATTTCGAGTTTATCGATTTTTCTTTTTACCTAAATGATGCATTTTCACTAATTTACACTCTTACCCCGATTTTTTATTTTTTTATATGATTCAGGTTTTTTTTTTTAAAAAAAATAACGTTTTACTTAAGTTACCTCTCTGCGAAATTTAATTTTGCATATATGGTTTCATGCTTTATTAGTCACTGACCGTGTAAATCGGTTACATATCACACATGTAACCGCCTTTATACTGTGTATAAATAAACCACACAAAAAAAGAAAAAAAAATTAAGAATTTTTCATAAGATAAGCAAACAGAAATATATGGCAATATGTAATCATCCACTCTAAAGTAGCCAACGGTCAATAGCCCTTAAGCGCAAGATGCGTCATTACTATACTGACCGCGCGAATTCATTCCAAGAATTTTCCTTTTCTAGTATTTTTTTTTTTGGCTAGCTCATCACATACCCATGTAAACTTATTATTTTTTTTAAAAAAGTACCAAATATTTTTTCTTAATTTCCGTTTTTTTTTCAAACACTTAAATCGTCTTGGCAACTGAAATTTATTAAATCATTTATTTGTGAGAAAAAGGTATCAAAAACTGAAGTCATAAAAAAATAAATAAATAAAATAAAGAAAAGAAAATAAAGGGCGCAACATTTTACAATGTCATTGTAATCATCTCATCTTACGCTAACACTGCTGGGTTCGTGTAGTATTATTATATTAATCGATTAATTTGTTAACATCTTTATTCGGAAGATTAGCTTGCATTTTCCTATATTTCCTTTTTTGAAAAGAAAGTCATTGTCAAGATGAGATTCTTTTGTGTAACTTTAGTTTTTTTTTTTTTTAACTATTCAATAAGCGGACTTCCCGCGTTACGTGTTGAAAAATTCAAGAGAAAAAAAACCTCCATTTGCAAAACTATAAAGCCGCATGGTATATTGATTTATCCCAAAAAGTCGTTGAACGTCTGGTCTGGATTCATAATTCGCATTACGCAGTCGACGGTTTTTTTTTTCTTTTACATCACCAAATTGTTGAACACCTGAATAATAAAAATACTGTAATTAAAGTACGAAAAAACATGCGAAGTATCATTAATAAATTTAAAAGTTCTTATTATTTTATTTTGTTACCTTCAATTATATTAATTTTTTATTTTAAGGAGCCTCGTTACGTAGGAATTATTTGCACGAAATGCATCATTCCAATAAATGATGAATCATATGCTGCATTCCTCTATTTATTTATTTATTTATTTATTGTAATTATTTTTGATAGAAATCTTAAATTAATCGGAAGCCTTCGAAAAAATGCCCCCGAAATTTCCATATCTGATCCCTTTGATCTTTTTCCCACTCCAAACTTTTGACCTTTCCTTTGGAGAGTGTTATAACCATCCAAAAAAAAAATTTCATTCATGGGGTTTTTTTTGTTTTTCCCATGAGAGATGCGATCAAATCGAGGATCCCTTTCTTTTCTTCTTGAAATCTCACACAGAATGTGAAATATTGATTAAAAATCAAATTAACTGGGGAATATAAAAAAAATAAATAGATATAAAAAGCACGCGTAACACACAATTGTTCATTTAGGCGGTGTAAACCGGCAATTTAGATCAATATCCGATCTGCTCATTTGTGAAGTATCGAATTTATTGGAAGCTTCTTCTAAACGAGCGTTTATGCTACCTCGATTCCGATCTTTACCTTATTTCAGACCGGATTGGGGCGTGTTTTATGAGTTTATTGAGTCCTTGGTAAAGTGTTTCCTTTTTCCGATTTTTTTTTTTTCGTTCCCGTAAAAAAGGTTTAGGGTGGAAATTTTTGAGTCTTTTTTAATTTTTCTCATGATGTGATTCTTTTCGAAAAATGATCGGAGAAAATAGTGTGTTGAATGATTGCGACTTGCGAGGTTATCCTAGATCGTAGCTTACGTTATTATACATTATATTGTATAATAACGTAAGCTACGTCCTAGATTCTAGCCTTTCCGAAACCTGTTGCGAAGGTACACGGGGGATCTATAGGTGTGAAATGGTCCTCTAGGTGGCAGAGTCGATCACTTTGATTTTCAATAAATAAGTTTAAATTATTTCAGAATTACTGTATCTTCTTCTGGTGCCCAGGGACGTTGGTAATTTTCGGGGTACTACACAATGTACGTTGTAGCATACAAATCAGGCAACATTTTATCTTTTATAGTGGGCAAAGAGTTGTCCCCCGGTAGACGATATACAGTAAATGATCACTGGGCGGCATGAATCAGCAGGGCTGCAATTCCGACTAATTTTTATTCGGAATCGGAATCGAAATCGAAATCGAAATCGGAATCGGAATCTGCTGTATTTCAAAAGTAATTGGAATCGGAATCGGAATCCGAGCTTTTCTTGAAGAAATAGGAATTAGAATTGGATTCGGCATCGGCATCGGCATCGGCATCAAAAAAAAAATTTTTAATTCGGATGGACTTAATAGGAGGCTTCACTGAATACCTGAAGGAATGGCTGTTTTGTCTAACATTCGATTTACGGGGGGGGGGGGGGGGGGGAATCTTAGGTATCTAACGAACTCCTATGACTTTTGCTTGTATTTTTGATACAAGTTTCAACTTGTTCCAAGCAAACAAAAACCAGGAAAACAAAATCAAAGTTTTTCGACCTCAATTGTTTTTTAGATAATTTTCCCGCCGCCCATACATTTCAGACACGTTGACACTTGCACCAAAAATCCCAGGATATACCAGAGGAGTTTGTTAGGTACCTAAAATTTGGATTTTATTATCGTAAATCGAGCATTAGAGAAAGCAGCCATCCCTTCCGGCATCCATGAAGCCTCCTCTTAAAAAGCACGGAAATTCCGTTGCTACAGTTGATCAGTTTTGGTTTAAACCGGAATCAGAATCACAATCGGCATCGTTAAAATATTTATTAGTTGGAATCGGAATCGGATTCTGAAATTTTTTTCCACCTTTCGGAATCGGAATTTCAGCCCTGTGAATGAATGCCAAAAATTAAGAAATTGTACTAAAATTTGACCCCTCTGACTATTCCTAAATTAGCGCAGAGACAAACCAGAAAAAATAGAACAGCATGTTTGGGAGATGACATACTAGATTCTTTTTCTTTTAAAAATTTTCGCCGAATGAAAATAGCGGACATATTTTTTTACTACGGTAAATACCCTCTACTTTTGGGTTTATAGAATCCTGACCAATGGAGGAGGGCGGATAACATGGGTTTTTCGCCCCCCCCCCCCTGCTATCTATCTTATGGTACCCTACGAATAACGTCCTGGACACCAAAGAACCGGTATGGGGCCATTCAAATATCACGTCATCATTTTTTTTCGACATTTTATACCCCCTTCCTCCCCCTGATCATCATTCGTCATCATTAGCAACACTCCTTTTAGAAAATACGTCATTATTTGCTAGACCCCCCCCCATAAAGGATTTTTTTTCTTTTTAAATAAATTGACAAAATGCATTTATTATTAACACGAAATATTAACTATAAGATAGGCTTGAAATTTGAAGTTGATTAAGTTAAAAAGTAAAACTCGGATGAAATTACTTATTCATTTGTTGGAAAATCATTAGGAAAAAAAATCATACTTTTTAAGTTTTCCAAGGAATTATATGTAGTGTAAATGATGACATCATTCATTACACCAATACTCCCCTCCCCTTCATCATCATTTGTCATCAGTCTAACGACCCCCTCCCCCGTAAAACGATGACGTAATATTTGACTGGCCCCTATAATATGGTCTTCATTCTGTAAAAGTTTCAACCCCGTACGTGCATGCAGCCACCTTCAAAATGACCCTTTTTGGTTTGGCATCAGTGTAATGAAATGGCACGATTCGTGTGGTTCCATCATGTAATTGAATCACAGGAATCGTGTAGTAGAATTACATACCAGGGCCTAAAAACACGAATTATCGGCCCTCCTTTGAGGGAACTACACGAACTTCCTCAGGGGTTTGATGTAGCCCAGCACAAGAGGTCGTTCTAAAAACTAGAAGCTCATAATCTATTTCTAGTGAGACAATCAACCATTTTCCGTAAAGTACCTTCGTAGTATTCCATTTAGAAATTTTTACTCCCGATATTTACGATAAATCACGACCAATTTTAAATGAAATCTAAAAAAACGATAAAAGAAAACTATAGCTTTTATTTCCGTTTCCCTTAATCCACCTTTTTCTTATAATAATATCCGTCTTATTTGATCGGATCTCAATAAAGATGCTCCCTCCATCTTATTAATAACTGCATCGGAGTGGTATCATAAAATCCAAAAACAAGAGTGTTTACTTTAATGTGTATATTAAAAAGTGGTGCAGTTTTCACTATCAAGGCGCCTGTAAACTACCCCTAATCGATAATCACTATATTATATCAAGGAGTTAAACACTGGTTGAGAAAGGAAAAACACACATACACGCCCCTAATCGTACCTGGCTTTTAGTTTCTAATATGTATTTAACTAAATAACTCAATTCTCTTGTTAAAATTGCTCCGGAATCACATTACCGGATTTTTCGTAATTTGGTCATTTTCGAAAATTGCTTGATTTCCCAATTAAGTCATAAATGGAAAGAGATTTCGACTGTGGTTAGGATATATGTAATCGATCAGAAAAATGGCGGAGCGAAAAAATAATATTAAATCGACAGGAAGTATCCTTTTTTTCGCTCTTTCAAATGAAAGAAAACTTCCTTTTTTTGATCAAAGGGTAGCTAATCGTGTGTGAGACATTATTATATTTTCGTAAAATATAGGTTACTTCAGGTTCAGGTTTCAATATCTGAAACGCTAACACTCTTCCTTTTTTCGAGAATAAGAAGCCAGTCAACACCCAGACAGGATTTTCATCCGATTAGCCAAAGTTTTTGAAGGAACCCATCATTTTCCGATTAAAAAAAATTAAGATGAAGCTGCTTTACAAGGAATCACATTCTGATGAGTGCATATAATATAATGGGTTTTACCGCTTTTTTACGGGTTTTTGACTCCG
Source organism: Liposcelis bostrychophila (assembly GCA_037577465.1). NCBI lineage: Eukaryota > Metazoa > Arthropoda > Insecta > Psocodea > Liposcelididae > Liposcelis > Liposcelis bostrychophila. The sequence continues at coordinate 24,638,866 of CM075213.1, forward strand.
CTTTGACCAAAAACAATTAGGGGTCTATTACGTTAAAAGCAAGTCATTCGATCCATCCGTTGTTGTCGCATATTTGCTTGGGTCAACAGAAAAAATTTCCTCTCGGTTTTTTATAAAGGGTTGTATTGGAAATCGGAATATTCCACAATGGTGTATCTTGAGATTTTTCTCCTTTTCGCAGGTATTTTCTCTTTTCCCGCAAATTCATAAAAAATGTCGACCTGTATTATGTTGCGGTAAATAATTATTAGTGGGATAAAAATGAAAACAGGATGCGCAAGAAACAAAAATTATACAATTGCTGATCTGTTTGTTAAAATTCTTTAAATTTCAGATAATTTAATTTTTGTAAAATTTGCACTTTCCTTGTTTGTCGGTCAAGCAAAATTTTTAAAAACTCGATTTTTCTCCCAACTCTCTTGGTGAGATGGGTCCTAAGTATATATCCGAATTATGGCATCAGTTTTGAAAAATCTATGTATATGTTACCGTCAATTCCTGTTTTCAGGCAATTCTAGAATTGCCTACAGATTTTTTCATTTTTGGTCAATTCTAGAATTGACTGAAATAATTATTTAAATTTTTCAGTCATTTTCTAGAATTGACAAACGGTCGGGCAATTCCCTAAATGAATAAATAAATTACCGGCACCGGGAACCAGCAATTATCGAAATATTAAATAAATATTGAATAAATATTTTATAAATGCGAAATAAATAAAATAAATAATACTGAAATATAATATATTTTTATACTAAAACTGTAATAAATATTTTTTTTAAATATTACTGTAAATCACTGTTATAAGTTTTAACTACATTTAAAATTTATTTTTTTATTACATTTAAAAAATATAAATCTTGTTTATTTCGCATTTTTAAAATATTTATTCAATATTTATTTAATATTTCGAAAAGTGAAACATTAATTTATTTATTCTTTTCGGGAATTGCCCGATCGTTTGTCAATTCTAGAAATTACTGAAAAATTTAAATAATTATTTCAGTCAATTCTAGAAATGCCTAGGCAATTCTAGAATTGCCCAAAAATGAAAAAATCTGTAGGCAATTCTAGAATTGACTAGTCATTTCTAGAATTGCCTGAAAACGGGAATTGAATTGACGGTAACATATATAAATGTCAGTTTTCCTCTGTCTATTTTCAAAAAGCCAACTTAGTTGAGCTAGAGAGTCGAGTAAAAACACATTTTGAAGCGAATTTTGAGATAGATTTTTTTTAAATATTTTCGTTCTTCAGAAAAATTTTCCTTCTTCGGAAAATCAGAATATGTCATTTTTTTTGAGTAATTTTCTCTGTCCGCGTCGGGAAACCATATTCCCAATGAGCTACAAGGTCGAGTAAAATCAAATTTTGAAGCTAATTATATGTTGGATTTACGAAGAATACTATCAATTTTCGGAAAAATTTTTTTCGTTCGGAAAATCGGAAAAACCGTATTTTCTGTTAAATTTTCTCTGTCCGCGTCCGAACACCAACTTCTTGATGAGATAGAAGGTCGAGTAAAAACAAATTTTTAAGCTAATTATATACTGGATTTATAAAAATACTTCCGTTCGGAAAGTCGGAAAAATCATATTTTTTTCGTCTAAATCGAATCTAAATGTCACGACAAGCGAATAATATGTTTCTCATGTCTAAAGTCGGGCTGAAGACGACAGAAATAAATTCAGGTTTCAGAGAAGCCCCGTTTTCCCGGAAAATCGGAAAATCCATATTTTTATATTAATTTTTGACCACGCCGGAAAGTTAATTTTTGGATGGGATAAAGAGCCATTGACATTTTTCTGATACTTCTAACACCAATGCAGGCCCCAGGGAAAACAAAAAAAAATGGAAAAGTTTAGGCTTATTGTTTAGGAAAATCAAAATACACTTCCGCAAGTTCGAGTTCGAAAGTTTGGAGGCGGAGCTTACACAATTCAATAAAATTCCAGAAATATATCAAGATCACACTGTTTGGGGTTTAGAGAGAAAGCTCTTAAAATTCGACTTAGATCCCAGAAAAAATTCAAAGTTAAAAGAATTTACGGTGGCAAAATCACAATATTGGCCAAAACGACTAGTTCATTCGACTGAATTTTAAAAATTCTATTGTTTAATAGAAGCCAATCTAAGCCAATTTTAAGTAAATTGATCGCTTTCGGAATGATTTTTTATTTAACTATATTAAGCCGTTAATATTTGACAAGAAAAGAAGATGTGAAATTAGGGTTTAGAAGATATTTTTTACAATCATTATTGCACCCTAAACGGTATTCCATCCTGAAGCGATATCACCAGTAGTTATCATAAGTAATCAGTTAAGCCGATGGTTAGTACCGCCTGTAGTTAGGATTTTCGTGGACGTGGAAAAAATGCATGCATTTCATTTACTTTCCCAATTTTCAATGTTGAAAAAAATCATTTCGACTCCCCTTTAAAAACTTCTCGCCCCCCCCCCCCAGTTTGTCACTGGCTACAGACCTGGCTTCCCTCTAAATACGTCACGGTCACAATCACAAGACGATTTGCTGACAAATTTGTTAACGATTTGCCAACATTTGTTAACAGAATAACAGTTAGACATCTTAGCTATAACGAAAACATTATCGCACAACCTAATGTAATATCACCACTACATACATGATGCAGTTGACAATCAATCACACCTTAGAGATGACTCTTTGCATCTCATTGTGACACTCAAGTGCATAACCCGTAAACTGGTACTTAACTTTAGACTGGATAGATTATATTACCTTATTGACATGATCTTTTTTTTTTTTTTTTTTTTTTTTTTTTTTTTTTTTTTTTTTTTTTTTGTCGTTTTCCATGAAAAACCAAGCCGAATTCTCCGACATCTTCCACAATCTCACCATATGTCGAAAATTATGGGTCACCCTTTATATTATAGCTGTCGAAAATACTGAGGAAAAAAAAAAGTAACCAAGGCTAATGACGTAAATAAGGTGATAATTTGACTGCAAGTGAGCGCAGCCCGATACCTGATGTCATGCTAAAAACCTATCAATCAATATGTTAATTATTAAACGCATGAAATCTATTAACGAAAATAAAACACTTCGCCAGAACTTAATATTAGCATAAGTGTTTCCTTGAATGCTGCAAACCAAACGGAACCAACGAATGTATTAATTATTCTCCAAAAAAAAAAAAAAAAAAAAGAGTTCGTGCGGCTTTTTCTATTTGATACCTGTAAAATTACTGTTTTTAACGAAAATACTGTTCATGATAGCATTTTATTAATATTTTATTAATAAAAATATTTATATTCACCAAATGCCGCGGATGCATATGCATTGTGCTGCAAAATATAACTACCGTATTGCATTCTTTTCCTTGCAAACAAGAAAACTTTTCTTTTTTTTTTTTAAAAAAAAAAAAAAAAAAAAAAAAAGGTGACATGAAGGAGAGATAAAATTTTTGAAGTTCGTAATAAAATAAGAAAGAAAATGTTTTGTTGACACGAATTTAGCAAGAGATATAAAAATAAAAAATCGGAATATGTCAGAAAGAAAAAGAAACCATCTAAAGATAAAATTATGGCCTGAATGAAATTTTGTAATTTATGCTGAGAGAACCACCGAAGATGTTGCACCTTTTACCTGAGCTGGCAGGGGGTAATATTGCCAAGGGATGGTTCCTCTACTTGCTTTTTTTTTTTTTTATAAGGTTTTCACACGATATTGTTTTATTTTTGCATCTTCCAAAGTAAATTACCAAATTTTTTGTGCCAAAAAAACTGTTATTCACGAAGAATTTGCAAATTCTTTTCGAATAGTTTTTTTTTCCCCAATTGGTAATTATAATTACATACACTTCGCGTAAATCATCACCTATTTTAAATTTGTTTTTCAATCGTCTCTTCTGTTCCCGCAAGTATAAGTTAAGCATGCATTCTTTTTTTTTTAGAAAAAAGCAAATGCGTGATTGTTTTCGCTATTTAAACGCAAGTATCGATCACGATTTGGCAATTCGCAATTTGCTAATTTCCTATCACTTGTCTCATCATTCCGTCCGAAAAACTATTTAGGTTCACTTAAGTCAAGGTTTATAGTTTTGGACCTTTTAATTATAAAATTACAAGTTTTGGTAAAAAATTTTGTATGCATAAATACATAGCTTTTTATTTTTATTTATTCATTTTTTTTCTAATTTTTCATATGTACCGAACCCACAGGAAAGGGATTCCCGAATGTTTAAAGAATGAAAACCTAGAATTAAATATGTCTAGCCCGAAAATGACATTTTGGTACCGTTATTTTTAATGAATTGGTTGACAATGATTAACTGTATGAAACTAGCTTCCTGCTGAACAAAAACATGGCATTACCCTTTTAAAAAAGCATCATGAGAGACCATAATACACCTTCATTTCCGATTAACTTAATGAAATCCAAATCTTTTTGAATTATAGTATCCTTATTTTGTTTTTTCGTTTTTTCCCCTTCTGCGTTGAGATAAATCTCTTTATAATGTACGTATGTGCGAGATTTATTGGGGCTGCTGCCCCTAATAGCTGCTTCTGATATGCCTTATGTAGATTTCGGTACAATTTGGATGAAAAAAAAAAAAGGGTAAATAATTTTTAACAGTGGCAGCACATATGTTTATTTACCAAACCAGATAAGTCTGAATTTGTTTTGTATTATAGGGAATATATCATCGTAAGGTCGAATTAATATATGCACCCTTTCGTTCCGTGCGTCCAAGGTCAACTGACATATCTCCATCAGAAATATGATTGGAGATAGACTGTTTTTAAAGATCACATGACCAAATGATAACCCGCTGTTTAAGGCTGTTCTATGTTCCGGTATTTAGCTCGGTTCCGGTTCTAAAATTCGGGCTTGGGTCTGAAACTCGGGTTCGGATCTAACTCGGGTCTAGACCCGAACTACTCGGGCTCGATTCCGTTCTGGTCCGGGGCCGAGTTAACTCGGGTCGGGTATTTTCGATTCCTACCCGAAAAAAGTCGGGTTCAACTCCGGACCCTACTTTTTGAAGATTACCCGACTTATGTAAATTTTGGTACAATTTGGGTAAAAAAAAAGGGTAATTAATTTTTAACAGTGGACCCGAAGCTGCTCTTCTCCATTTTTGCGGTATAATGATCATGTCGCCACTGATCATTCCGTAATCGTTTGGTAATATTAATTTTCATCCTTTCTTTTTTTTAATAAATGATTTTTTTTTATTTCGATTTCGGGTAGAAATCGAAAATATCCGAACCTTCGACCTATAATGACCGAATATTCGACCCGAACGGAATCGAACCCGAGTAGTTCGGGTCTAGACCCGAGTTAGACCCGGAACCGAGCTAAATACCCGAATATATCGAACAGCCCTATTTGCTGTTGTTGACGTAAACTTGTGCAGTCAAAACAGTTTTTGTCTCCAATCAAATTTCTGATGGATGTACTACCGTTGACCTTCGGATCACGAAATTATTAAAGTAAGAAAATTTGAGGTGTTTGGTAGCTGAGGTTTATTTAAGTGGTTATCTAAGGGTGCAAATTCACTACGGAATGTTGGACCAACATGTTGTACCAACTTGTTGACCAACATTCCACACTAATTTCGGTGTAGGAGTAAATTCTGCAATTTTCGATTTGATAGTTTGTCAAACATATTGGTACAGTACAACATGTTGGTCGAACTTGTTGAACAAACGTGTTGGTACAACATTCCATAGTGAATTGGCACCCTAAGAATGTTAAGGGGAAGGGAATTGGGACTGCAGTCTTAAGTAATCAAGGGGAAGGGAGTTACCAAAAAAAAAAAAAAAACTTAGTTTTGTTTACAAGGGAGAGGAGATAAAAAAAATGCCGAAATGAGCCTTTGCGTAACACTTAAATGACTGATAAAAATTTTTAAGTATTTTTTTTTCCTTTTTTTTTTTTTTTTTTTTTTTTTTTTGAATAAAATTATTTTCTTAATCAACTGCCTTTTGCTTGTACAGATGATTAGTTCTAAGGAGAACCTCAACTACCAATATTGTGGTGGAAAATCTACGTATTGAACAACACTTTAATGCTCCACCGACTTTTGTTTGCGATTATCAAATTAGATCATGGCGAATTCGAAGTTGATATAATTGATGTAGGAAACAGAGTGGAATACTTTAGGAACGTTGAAGTATTACGTAAGACTTTTTTTCGGGTTTTCCGACTCCCTCCTCCCCCTGTCGTAAGATTTAATAAGATTTCTTTGACCCCTCCCCCTTTAACTTACGTTAAATTTAAGATTTTCTAAACTTTAAGTTACCCTAAAATTAACATTTTCGCTGACCCCCACCCCCCCTTTTTTTTTACCACAAATTTTAAAAATGTCTTATATAACTTTTCTTAAAATTATAGTAAAATTTTTTTTTTTTTTTTAGAGAAGGTGGCAAATGGAGGGGTGTCCATTTTTTATATTAAATTGGAATTTTTTTGAACAATAAATAATAATAATAAAAATTCTTATTACACGGTAAAAAATTTTATGTAAAAGTTACATAAAAAATATGTAACCCTTTTTATTTAACATTAGCTGTGTTAAATCTTCAATTTTTTCGAACGTTTCGAACTTCTGGCGCCACGTTTTTATGTTAAATAAAAAGGGCTACATATTTTTTATGTTACTTTTACATAAAATTTTTTACCGTGTACGTAAGATTTTTCGGCCCCCCACCTCCCATGTTAAAAAAGTAAGAATTTCGTGCACCCTGTCTCTCCCTTCCGGTCTTACGTAATACTTGAACGCTCCCTTTCCACCATAGTAATATTTACTACCTACAACTGACGTATCTTCATCAGTCATAAATATGATTGGAGATGGTCTGTTTTGATTACTATTAAAATCATTGTGACCACACGCTAACCCGCTCATATTGGCGGTGGTCATTGGATTTTGAAACACAATCAGAACAGACTATCTCTAGTCATATTTACGATAGAGATAAGTTAAACGATCTCCGGCGGACGGAAATTAAGAACGATTATAAATTCTGCCGAAATAATCATGCTGAATACAATATATCTTATGGAAAATTCTGAAACGCTGAAGATCGATAAAAGTTAAAGCTAATTGGCAATAGTGAAAAATAATACGTTTCTTCAGAGAAAGATGCATTCAGTCTCACAGTTCCATTTACCTGCATTTAGTACTCCGTAGTTTAAGCAAAACGGATCAAAGTCTTGAAATACCACGTTGACAAAATTCAAACAATAGGACCTATCCCAAATAGGTTTAAGCAAATTAATCGTTTCCGGAATGATTTTGACTGTGATTATTCAACTATTTGACCAGCAATATTCGGCAACAAAAGAAGTTCCGAAAGATTAGGCTCTTGAATAAATTCTTTTATAAACATGATTACACTCTAAACATTATTGCACAACCCGAAGGAATGTCACCACTACTTACGTACGATAGATGCACCTGTTAACTTTTCTGATTTTCATATCACAACAAAATGGGGTCAAAAATGAAATATTTTGATACGTAAATGCACTAGTCGTATATATACAGCTTCTCATAAAGAAAAAAGTTTTACTGCATAATATTGTGCTGATCGTCAAAATCGATTACCAAAATTTTCTCCTTAACGATTTGAATTACGACCCAACTGGTTTCGAAATTTCAAAAAAAAAAAAAAAAATTTTGCATCGGGCGTACGTTGAAGAGACAGATAATAAGAATCTAATTATCATAATAACGTAGTTAACAAAAGATGTTATTTTCGGGGAGCACGCGAGAGAAGTCGCTTTGGGCATTCGCCTAATTGTAACAAGCGCTCCTGCAGAAGCTTCACTCTACTTCCACTGATCATAAATCAATCACGAAAAGTCAGGTGCGATATGTGAGATGGTATTGGAAACCTATTACAAATCATGTTCGTAAGTACATCTTCTTATGGTTTCGCGGCTTATAAAGCATGCACACGTCACTCCAGTCGGAGAACTAAATTTTCCAGTCTGACAGGGAGGCGTAGTCTATATCTTCCTATGTCGGTATTTTTATGAGTAATTTTTGAAATCTTCACCTTAAAGGGTGGTCGAATTTCATGATCTTTCTATACCTTTTAAAATAAATTATAATATTTATGATTTTTTTCGTACTTAATTTTTCTTTCCATTACGACTTTGTAACAATATCGATAGCTAACGTTTATATTTCATTTAAGTGGTATATTTTATGATGTATGAAATCGTTGTTGTTGTTTGAGAGGATGTATATGTATAGTCTTCGTTACGTGAGAAATAATTTTTGTTTTCGGCAGTAAAAAGACCAACCGTGTCGAAAAACATTCCAATTCAGACACTTTTAACAATCATTGAATTATCCAATTTAACGGGAAAAATTCGGTTGCCCATTGGCCAAGCACAAATCATTATAAGATCCTAAAAACTTGATTATGTTTGTTTTTTCTTACGAAATTTAATAGTGATTCCGTCTATAAAAATTTTTTTGATATAATTAAGACGTGTTAGGTCCGAACTCTGTTTTCCTTATGAAATGACCCATCTTTTTCGGTTGAAGGTAATAAATCACAAAAAAGGCTCTGATCAAATAACTGCGGCATTTCGATTTACAAGGATTTTGTTTATGGAGAAATTGTTGTTACCTTTTTATTTATTAGCATCATCGCCTTTTAAAGGTTATTAAGAAAATTCTTTTTTTTTTTTTTTTTTTTTTTTTTTCCTTCTTTTTTTATATCTCTCGAATGGGGGTTTCGTAAATCATTTTGCGGTTCAAGTGGTCAAACAGTAAAGTGACAAGTGTTTGTCACCATGCGTTGTTAAAAAGGAGCACGTGTCACCATTTGAGCTTCTTTTCACCCCATTTTTCATACCCTTCACTTTCGTTTAAATATTGATATATCGATCATGTATGTCACTTCTACTTCTGCTCAGAAAAAAAAAAAAAAAAAAAACGAATCAAGAAAAAAATCTTTACGAAGTGATTAAGAATAAATTGAAACCATATGGCAACAATTTCAAACGTAAAAACAATAAATAAATAATTTATTTGTTTTTTTTTTTTATTATCTAAGATTGTGAATAGATTTATATGCGCATGCGCAGTTTGGATTTTTATTATAAAAATAATCATCGGTAGCTTCCTTTATTTCCGAAAAGAAAAAGGTGCACCTATCAAAAATTGGTAGCAAAGTTTTCTCCCCATAAGTTTGTATCGAAAATTTAGTCTATAGTCGAACATATTTAACTTAGGAGTAATAAGGGATATTATTGTGTCTGGCGAAGGAGATTTGCCGCTGACCAACTGTGACGACTGGATGAGGGGCTTCTTCCTTAGTTTATATGTCGCGTGCCTAACAGGTGAACCTAAATCCTAGCACCTTGCCACAGCCAAATGCTTTTTTATGTTTAGCATGTGAGTCATTCATTCAAATTGACACTCCTTGTCGAAATGCTACTAATTATATTTGACGACTTACATTACAGCTATTGTAAACATTGCTTATCATTAAACGTTCATTTATGCCTTTTTTACTCCTGGGTTTTATCGGCATTTTTTTTTTTTACCATAAATTTAATTCTTTTAATCGATATATTGTCGATTTTGTCTTTAAAATTATCACTAATTGAAAATAACATCTGTTTATATAGAAGTAGAGTAAAACGTTACTATTTTCTTATGTTTTACTGATTTCGATATTGCAAGTTTATGTTACCAAAATTGAATATTATTTTATCATTTTTCCTAGCTAAAGCAACTTTATCTACTCTTTCCTTCATCATTGGGGTTGATAAACCACTCTTCATCAATTTTGGGGTTATAATGTCTATGCATTTAAATTCCTCCTCGAAATAATTTTTCTACCAAACATTATACGAATCCTTTTTGACCATTATCTCCACCATATCATTCTGATATCGCCGAGGATTTACTTTGTTCAGTTTGTATTGGGAAGTATAATCTGGCCGCGTAAAAAAATGTTCTAAAGTCATCACTTGGGGCTCAACCTTTTCGTCAGCGCTTGAAACAACATACAAAGTCGTCAAAATCTAAAATTTTGACGACTTTGTATGTTGTTTGTATTACTTTTGACGACTTTTACGACGATTTTGACGACTTATTATGCTTTTCATGGCTAGCTCAACCCTATGGCGGAAAGAGTCGGCCGCCATGAATGTATGGCGGCCATACATTCATTCCAGGCCATCATGACCTGGTTGCTGGTTCAAAGAATTTAAAAGAAATTTGCTCCACTAAAAGAAATTAGAAATGGTACTAATGCCCAATTTTTATTTTGTGCTGAACAGTTGTCAAGCCATATTTTAATAATTTTAGCTTTATCGTGCCATTTCAAAAATTTATAATAAGTCGACCGTATAAATGATTTCACCCTCCTCTCGATGATTGTTTTCAGCATCTTTTTTGTGTAATTTGAGGGGTTCTCCCGCCTTGTCAATATGATAAGACCGACCTTTACATATTCCACAATTTTCGTTAAGATTTCCCGCCTTATGCTCATGCTCATTAAATTCCTGACAATCTTCGCATTCTTTCAAACCCAATTTTGGGAATGATATTTTCATTTTCCTTCCAACTTCGCAGTACTTTTCGAAAGAAGTACCGATAGCGACATATTCGACTAATAAACAAATGGGGCAGTTAATTATCTTATCATTAAACGGTTCGAAAGTAAAGATATTAGTCATAAGTGGACTACAGTAGTCTATTTATGACGAATATCTTTACTTTAATTTATTACTTATCTAGATTTACTGATTGCAGGTCTGCAGCAGATTCTATGCTTCTATAACCTCCATCAACATTGAATTTAATCGAATCTCGTCTTTACCGTAGCTATTTATGTAATTTCTAATTTTTCGGTAGACCTCTTTGAGCGATGTGTCCGGGGTTTTTCCTTCCGTAAATTTACGCCATCCTTGTCTTTTTTCCATTTGCAGAAATTTTTATTTTGGGCTTCCTTGCGAGAATATGCTATTAGATCTGAATATTTATGTCCGTTTTTTTATACGGAAATTGGCTAGTAGAGTACGAATTCGACTTTAAAACAGGAGCTCTAAAAATGCCCAAGGAGTCGACATCAAACCAGTCCCTGAGATTTTTGAGCGAGATTTCCCTATGATCTTAATTGCGCTTACTTTGATTCTTCCCTCCACCTTGCGCTGAAGGGAAGCACTTTCGCTCCATCGCAAGCTGGAGGAGGTGGTACTTTTCATTTCCAATTACGTTTCCGAAATATTCGAGCTTCCGACGCGTGATGTTGTAGAGCACTTTTAACCCTTTCCCCATCCTATTGTCAAGTTTGGCAATAGACCGTATGCACGAAGGGAGAGGAGTCCCTTTTAATGAGATCCCGTCAGTTACGTTCAATTCATGTTGTAAAGTTGATGTTTGTTAAGTCGTTTGTTTATTTTTGAAGAGACCGTTAGATACGATTAGTGAAAAGGCCTTTTTTTAGATTGAAAATGGTTTATTGCGTGATTAAAAAATGTCGAAATGGGTGCAAGAAAAATCCGAAAAATCCTGGCATAAAATTTTTCAAGGTTCCAGCGGAAATTACTAATCGCGCCAGAAAACAAGAAGTTTCAGTGCTGAGAGGAGGCGATTGTGGATTGAAAAAATTAATAATAAATACTATGATGATTGACCATGGGAAAATCATTAATATCACTAGTTGTTTCCCTTAAATCCAATTTATACGAATCTACACCATTTAGAAACTTTATCTTGTTATTATACCTTTCTTTATCGATTCCCAACATTTTACCAAACCGTTTGGCTTTCTGTTTTGTTTTGTTTGGAAACCAAGCTCCATAATATGGCCACCAGATCATGTGACCCGTGTCAAGTGATCTGTACCCCCACTCCCGAAATTTCCCCTTCGTACATACGGTCTATAGATGACAAAAATAAATAAGTCTCGCTTAGATCTTACTTACATTTTCAAACGACTCTCAATGTGCAAACTGTCTGTTTTTATATTCCCTGAACTTATTAAAAGTCCTATTAAAACCTTTGCTGTGCTGCTCAGGTGATTTGCTAACACGTATAGCTCAATTGCACGTTGCTCTTCTTTTTAGCTCAGTTTGATTTCGGCACAAAACAAATTTTTCCCCGACTTGTCAACCTTACTTAACCTATCCTACGGCATTCTACCCTGTCCTAACTTGCTCAGCTTATTTGCCATATTCACGGTTTGCTCCATTTTTTCTCTGCAAATTCCTTTCAAATTTTAATCAAACTTTTTACAACAAAGCTAGCCTCTTTCCATGACATAGCACAAAAAACTACCATAAGAATTTTTGACCTGGCAAAGATCAAGACACCGATCATATAAACGGTCGAAAACTCTGAAACAACATACCAAAAAGGAAACAAAAAAAAATCAGACTTGTCATTTAAATAACAAACCGCAAAATGAATTGCCGAAATCCTCATAGCAAATAACCAATGCACCCAAATTGACCAAGAACACCCACCTTAAAAAGCCGCAGAATGACCAGTTTTTGACCAAGCGTAAATTCTCGGTATTGACCGTAAGAATACCAACATTGCGTGAGTTGGAAACCATTTACTTATTTTACGTTTTGCGTCATTTTTTTTCTCTCTAAAAACTCTCCTTTTAACGCTCCATTGTCGACCTAATTCATTTGAGTGAACGCCTTGTCTGGGACTCGTTCAAATTTAAAAAAAAAAAAAAAAATTCACTGTGAAAAGATGACGGTGAAAGAAAATCATAATAAGTATTAAAATCGACAAGATAATATTTACTGTTCAGTAGTCGGTTTGATGCGATCTCACTCTCTAGATTACTGGTCCTCCTCGAGCCTCGGGGGACAGTTTCAAAACGATCTTGTGCTTTACTGAACGAATCTAAGCACGCAATTGATCTTTTGTTTTGCACGCACTCTTAAAAACCCAACGAGGGTTGATTTTTTTCGATCATTCGGAAAAAAAAAACTCGTTTAGAATTTTTTGTAATTAATATCTACGCACAGGTTTAGGCGCAAGCGTATTTTTGTTTTTTCTTTTTTTAAAGTCGCCACTTTGACGTTAGAGCGGAAGTGACTCTACGTTTCTGTCGGTATTGAAAGAAAAAGAAACCGTTAAAAGTCCTTTTTAAGTAATTGTGATGCAGAACTAATATCTTGTTTATAATACAGTAATTTACTTGGAATGGAGACATCACACAGGGTGAACGTCTGGACTAACGGTTTGAGAAAGGGTTACCGCGGTAGGTAAAGTAGAAACCGATTTGTCAAAACTAATGTTTACATCTTGTCCTTTTATTTTTCATTGTCATTTTCATTTTAGATTGAATTAGTTTAGACCCTGGGTATCGGTACATAACGACGTCATTACATCTTGAAAACATTGTCAAAAAAAATGTTTTTTCACGATATTTCCTAATTTAATAAATGTATATGGTCCCTTTTCCCTTTCGATCCCCGCTGATTCGATAAGTTATTTCAAATGTTTCTCCGTTTTCCTGTCTTTTTTTCTTTTTGAGTTTGGTAATATTGTATGAAATAAATTAATTAAAATCTGTGATAATGAGCCGTATCAAAACTTTTTTGAAGCGAATGGGATTAGCTGTTATCTGAGAATCGTACCGTAATGCGTGTTAACAGGTATTCATATGTGTAATACCCCTGCCATTTTATTTATTTGATGATCTGAAAGAATCACATTTTTTTTTCTTTCATGTTTTTTTTTTTTTTTTTTTGGTGAAAATGTAGCGGTTCCGTATATTGCGTAACGAGAACAAAGGTAAATACTCTGCAGTGCTAAGGGGGAAAAAGAGTATCCGCTTTTTGCAAACTGAGAGGATAGAACCAGTGTTGATGAAAGCTAAACAAAGCATGAAATATGCGGAAGCACTGAAGGTTCACGCAACTTGTTTATTGTTCACTGCCAGTTCCGGAACTGGCAGTAAACCAATTGCCAGTTCCGGAACTGGCTGTAAACGTGTACTGTCAGTTCCGGAACTGGCAGTGAACAATAAACAAGTTGTGTGACACTTCACGCTTCCTTAGAAATATAAATGTGCAGCCGTTTTTGTGTTCGAACGGCAGAAGTCGGTCATAAACCTAAACGTATCCATTTTTGAAGAGTTAAACGAGATCAAAGGAACGGTGCCTTTAGATCCTTTGCGTAAGAAGAGAGAAGAAGTAGAACTCTGGCAAAGCCGTTGCCTATTTTGGTACGAATTTTTAGATTATGAAAATTGATCATAAGGTGTGCTTTTTATGGTGTTAAAAGTCTGCGCCAGAGTAGGGTGGTCCTTATTTTACGAAGTTTGGATTTTCGATAAGTTCACCCTGTGATTTTTTTATGTTGGATCAAAAAACACCGTTTGAATTTTTAAAAATGTTTAACGGGGTCGCAGTGGTGATTCATTCTGAATAGCGGCTCGTGATCAATGAAGTTAAGCAGCATTGATGACGGCCAGCTACTGGATGGGTGACCGCCAACACTCCCTCCCTCTAGCGGGGATTGTAGGAATTACGGTTACAGCCATCTTAACCTCGTTGTAATATGTAGTTCCCACATTAAACACACTAGTTGGATATTCACATAAATTGGATTTACACATAAATTGGATTTCATTTATAACGACTTTGGACACTCATAAAAAAACGGCTTACGATTAAGGATTAAAAACACAGAGTACATGGCCAAGGGTCTTCCGACCGATAGCCAAATAAATCAATAAAAAAAAAAAAAAAAAAAAAAAAAAAAATGTTTTAGCATTGGAGCAAACTGAATTACTCCGGATAATAATAACTATCTGAGAATGATATTTAAAGCTGTACAGGATCCATTAGCAGGATTTTATTGTTGTCCTAAATAAAACGAAAAAAAAATTAAAATTCCAACATTATAAAATCAATTTTTTTTTAAAATAACTTTTAGAGTACATTACTTGGAAATTTATAACTTTATTTAACAACATATAAGACACAACGTCGGCTGAGTGGCGAGCGTGCTCGACTCCGAAACGAATGATCGTGTGGAGTCTTGGTTCGAACCTGATTTCAGTCAGGATTTTTTTCCGCCACCGCCAGCATTCACCTCTGATACTCATGTGTGCATCATGTGAAGAAGACCGATGTGTCACAGGGTTCGGATTCCCTGTCTAAATAAAGTAGGTCCCGCTCATTCGTAAAATACCTTTGCGATATGAGTGCCCCGTCTTCGAGCTCGTCACTCGATACATTAAGGGCTATGACGTAGGAACGCCTAAACCTTACACCAGAAACCGAACTTGGTAAAGGTAGGCGCCGGGTCATAGGACTTCATGTCCTGATTATGCCGAAAAAGAAGAAGATTTAACAACTTGTCTATCTGCTTTCGAAAATAGAGATCATAGGAATCCTGGCTGAGTGGCGGAGGTGCCAAAGTCAACAATAAATCTATCAAGTCAAAACTTCGCTCGAAGATGAATCTTCTGTTGTTTCTTTTCTGGTAAGCATTTATGGAAAAATTATAAACTGCATTAAAGTTCCTGTTATTTTTTCTGGCATCCTGAAAAAAATTAAATAAATATTATTTTTTAAATTTGATCATTTTTTTACCTTTTATTTATCATGGCTAATATAAGGGAACGTTCAAGTATTACGTAAGATTTTCAGGGGGGGGGGGGATCCGCATCAACCATCTTCGCCATAAGCTAAGTATTGCGAAATGTCTTGCAACCGGGGGGGGGGGGGGGGGAGGGGTCCAAAACCCGGAAAAAAGTCTTACGTAATAGTTGAACGCTCCCTAATGAAAAACTTAAAATCTGAAAACTTAAATAAAAAAAACTTGAATAAATCAATTTAATCTTGCATATCAGTCACGACGTCGGCTGAGTGGCGAGCGTGCTCGACTCCGAAACGAATGATCTTGTGGAGTCTTGGTTCGAACCTGATTTCAGTCAGGATTTTTTTCCGCCACCGCCAGCATTCACCTCTGATACTCATGTGTGCATCATGTGAAGAAGACCGATGTGTCACAGGGTTCGGATTCCCTGTCTAAATAAAGTAGGTCCCGCTCATTCGTAAAATACCTTTGCGATATGAGTGCCCAGTCTTCGAGCTCGTCACTCGATACATTAAGGGGTATGACGTAGGAACGCCTAAACCTTACACCAGAAACCGAACTTGGTAAAGGTAGGCGCCGGGTCATAGGACTTCATGTCCTGATTATGCCGAAAAAGAAGAAGAATTGGAGCAAAATAGCCTAAAAATTTCAAAATTCCATAAGAACCGAAAAATCAAAAGTTTTATTTCTACGTGAAAATAGTCGCTTCCTATTTAAATTTTTATGCAGATTTTAAAAATGCAGTCATAATTTCCGTATCTCAATCCGTTTTGACCATAGAGAATAAAACAAATAAATAATTCAGTGCAAATGGCTATATCCATGTTAGTTTTCAGACCTTTTGAAGCACGAGTAAACGACTTCTAAAAAATCGGGGAAAAAATTAGGCGATATTTTTTTATCAAAAGAAAAAAAATTAGGGGCTGAGGTCACCGAAAATCCAAAGTCCGTAAAATAAGGATCACACTGGTCCTGGCCACATAATGCTGCACAGGTAATGAGATTGAGATATCTATACAAGTCATATGAGGAGATAAAGAAAAATGCAACTGATTCAAATCTCTCAACCAAGTAAATCAAATTCTGATGAAATAGTTTTTGGCATAGAGCTTGGTGCTACCAATTCTTCAATTGCCATGATCGTTAGAGCAATACTGATAGAAAAACGTCGAAGCGTCTTTAATATCACTCTGAATAATGCGCTCATAATTCAGGCTGATAGGGCATGTTTTCCAAAAACCATTTTTCCGCCCTTATTGCGCTGATACTGGTGGTACCTGCACCGGTAATCCAGCATCAGTGTAGTATTTACCAGGTGGCCTAGTAAATAGTTCGCTGGAGTTTCAGTCATGAGATTCGACGTGTCGTACTTCTATCCTAGTTCACGGCTAGAAATTTTTCTCAAATGAGGCTAGTGGGCTAATTAGAAAATCAACGGTTACGTCGGCAAGCAGTGGCAAACCGCCGAGCGGTAATTCGTAATCTTTCAAATAGCCGTTCGGAACCGGCGTTAAACTGCCGGTTTTATATACCTGTGAGAGGACGCACAGGTACATGCTACTATGCGAGAGATTACCACGCACGCACTTGAGAAAACTACTAAGGAGAAGGATTATGCTGATGCAGATTCAAAACATCAGCGAAATAAATACAGATTTAATGTTTACATTTTTGTACGGACCGAATAAATTGGTTGTAAAATACGCCCCTGATTTAGTCAAAAAAATCGTATTTTTTGATGGACTATATTGGAAACCAAAACTTTTTTTTCTCTCCTTCATAGCAGTATCGATTTTACAAGGGGAAAAAAGAGCATACCTACAGAGATTTTAGATAAAAGTTACCCATGTAAACCGTTTGAGTTAAAGAAACAATCAGGTAGATTAATGAAACGATATAAAATCTACTTATGGCGCAAAATAACAATCATTTTAGACGAAAAGAAAAAAAAACTAGTAAAATACGATTGTTACATTGTAAATAAACGTCACATTAAATAATCATTTTTAATCGTGAATCAAACGATAGAAATCTTTTATACTTTATACGTTTTATTACCGCTTGTTCGACAACTGATGATCACTTTGAAATGATTTACATTACATCCCGTCGATTTTTGTCACTTTACCTTAATTCAATATCAGTTTTTTTAAATCTAACCCGATGCAATCAGGTATTTTTATGGTTTATCCTGCAAAGGGTATGCTACACGGTCGGAAACATTCTCCGAAATAAGAAGAGCATATAGAGGATGACGGTGTTGTATCCTGGCTTTCCTATTTTTGGAAATGTAAGTTCATTATTTTTAGTTATAATGCCGTTAAGAAAATTAAAATAAAAAAATAAAAAATAAAAAAAAATGCCGAAAAGTAGAAGCCAGTGAAAATGTGATCGTGATTAGAGTCAAAATAACAGTCATCAAGAGTGTGACAAACTAGGTATCATCTTATTACAGAAATGGTGTCGAGATGACACCGCATTCTAATCATTTCCCTATCATCCCAGCCACCAGCATTCTTTCCTCACGCGATTCGGTTATTTGCCATAGATCACTGGAAAAGGTTCGCCCACGCGTCTCAAATCATTATCACGCAATCCCAGAGTAAAACTGATTGTATGAATAATGGCCAGGATCCGATAACGGTACCATGATTATTTGTCGTTGTTTTTACAAAGGGCAAAGTTCTCGTCAACACGTAATCAAATATTTAAGGAGGTTTTTTTTTTCTTTTTTCGGAACTTTTTTTGATTCGTTTAGTATATAATGCATTAATAATGAATGGTATAACGATATGTCAGATTGAAAATTGAAACCGTTTTTTGGTGATTATTTTCCGTATATCCACCTTCTTTTTATTTGTGAAAGGATTTTGCTGTCTGTGTGGCCAAGCAGAGAGTTTTGATTTTAAGAATACTTATTTGAATAGTATTTCGGAAAATGTGGTCGTAATAAGTTTCTCAGGCCCGTAGCGAGCCCAAAACATTATGTGGCACACAAAACTTCTAATTTTGAAGAAGATTGTACCGATTTCTTGGGATTCGGGGACTTATTCTTCGGGAACGAGGAAAATATTGGGGAAAGCTTGTAATGGGCTCAAAAATAGTTCTTTATAAGAGGAGGAAATATGGGGGTATGGGTAAAAAATCTTCTTACCAGGGGTCCGAAGCCGATGCCGATGCCGATGCCGAAGCCGGCCGCGGCCAGCTGAAATTTCGGGTCGACGCCGATGCCGGCGCCGATGCCATTTTATCTGTTTTATTTCCGATGCCGATGCCGATTCCAGCATCGACCACCCGATGCTGATGCCGATGCCACCAAGCATCGATCTCATCCGATGCCGGCATCTGTTATACCCAATGTACCGATTTTTTAATCAGATAAAAGTTTTAGAGCCATTCTATAATATCATTTTTATGAATCATGCATATGCAGCCACCATTCTATCTACACTTCATAAATTAATTGTGAAATCACATATCTCGAATTTTTAATTCCGACGTCAGTGCTGGTACCGGCACCGATGCCGATGCCGCTGCCGATGCCGCTAACGATGCCGGCACTAATAAATTTTGCGATGCCGATGCCGATGCTGGCACTAACAAATTTCGCGATGCCGATGCCGACGCCGACGCCGATTTTGACTTTGAAAAAAATTCGATGCCGATGCTAGCATCGGCATCGGTTAAAATGTCCAAGCTTCGGACCCCTGCTTCTTACAGATGGATCGATCGATGGATGGATGGATGGATGGACGGATGCTCCCCAACGTAGGGGTTCGAACGAATTAAGTTTTGGCCCGGTCGAAGGACGAACATTGGGTCATCCAAATATTACGTCAGCATAATTTTGACTATTTTTGATCCTCCCACCTTTTCCTTCGGCAATACTTAGCTTATGCGGAAAATTTCTGATTTGGATCCCTTCCCACCCTCTAATGGGTTATTTTATATAATGTGATAATTTGAATGGCCCCACTCCTAGGATTTCTGGACCGAGACGCGTCTCAGCCACATCTGCATGCCAAAAATTTAGTGTGTTTTTAACACACATGGTCCACACACTTTGTATGTCACTTTTTTATGTTAAATTTGACACATTATTTATGCTGATATTAGACGTTGCTATGACAATCTATGTTAACTTTACAAATAACAATATGTGGACCGTTTTTGACGCAAAAAATGCATCAAAAACACAAACGATTTTACTGTGTAATTGGATTTTTTTCTTCTCCCACGTCCTTTTTTCTTTCAATATTTAAGTGCTGTAAGTGCTGCAATTTTTTCGCACTGTATTTACAAATCCGTTCGTCGAAGGTGAACTAACGTATCTCCATCTTAAACATAATTGGAGTTTGTCTGTTTCCACGTTTCGTGGAAGTGTCACGTGATCACAAGTTTACGCGAACCTGAGGGTGTAAACTTGCAGTGGCATGATCACGTGATTTTCAATAAACACTCGGAACAGACTATCTCCAATCATACGTACAATGGAGATACGTTAGTTCACCTAAGACGCACAGAAATAATTCATCAGTAGAAATCGAAATTTTTACTTTGCAGTTACATTTATTTGGGGCTCTGAAATGCTTTGGAGTCATGAAAGTTTCGGAAAAACTTTTATAACCTGGGCAGGACGAGAAGGATTGAGTCTTCAAAGCGTAAAATCTTCTAAGCATGATCCCGAGCTATTTTTCCATAGACCATCAATTACGAAGCGAATCCGTAGCTTGGGAAAGGAAAAGTGAAAACGCAAAAAAAATTTTAATTCTGAATTGAAAATGTTCAAAATTCAGTACAGCATTGCATGAGACCATGGTGGCTTTGGCGAGTGTCGGAACCTGGATGAAAAACGTTTTGCGAATATATTTCCGATCTCGCATCTTTGTTTGATACGAATGATTCCCATAGCTGCGTTACTGTGACAGGTATATGATACCTCCGGCGCCATCACATGGCTTCGGCGCTATGCTGTGTAGACATTGTTTCCAGTTGAAGGAAAACGGTCTTCTCTGACATAATCGTACTAAAAAATTGCTTTAAAATACCCCTGAGACACGTGCATTAATAATATTTTTTTTATTTCTAAAACTCTTTCTCTAAAACCTTCTCTTTCCAAAACAATACACAGAAAGAATCATAACGGCTATTTTAGAAGAAACATCTCAATTTATTTACTCAATTTTGCAGCGAGATTTCACCTTGAATGATAGCGTACGTATTCCATTGAGTCAACACTTGAAATATAACATACAAGTGTTTGTTCAATTCGTTTTTATTAGCCATCTCTCCATCTTAATCGCTCTTCCTTTTTATTTTTCTCTCTTACACCTGTTTAAACTGTTCAGCGGCTCGTCGAACTTTTTCACCGTTTTTTTTTTTTTTTTTTTTTTTTTTTTTTGCAACATTATATTATTTTGCTACCCCGCAAACCTCACAAGATGAAATGACCCAAAATCCAGCAGAGAGGACACAATAAAGCCACCAGCGGATACCTTTAATCGCGGTATATTTCAAAACACCCCCGCGGACGGGGTCCTCTCCGCTGGATACCCCACCTTTATTCAACGGATCTGACATCACAACTTCTGCATTAACGTGGTAAATTAATTAGTCGATACGAATAATTCCTGAACGTGTTAACTCCACCGTTTAAAAAAAAAAAAAAAGGAAAAACTGTCCCATTATTTGATGTCATTCTTCAAACAACCTCCGGCAAAAATCTTAATTGGCAAAAGTATATAAACTCCCGCTTCTCCTCCGGTTTGTAATTAAGATTATACCGAAAAAAAAAAATACGAATCATCGTAGTATTTTAGTATCATTAGGTTATTTACTTCCATTGAAAGTACTTACCGGCAACTGACATTGATAATATCGATGACAAAGCATTTGACCCGGTGATGTTAGCAATCGCAAACATTTTTTTTTTTCGATTTTACTTTTATCCCCTTCTGGAATTAAAGCAAAAGGGGAAAAAAAGAAGATCAATTGACACAAGCTATTAAAAGGAGAAACACTTCCGCGGGGGTAAAACCTTAAATGAATTAATTTTATAAAATCGGACATTGCATAAGGTAGCTAAAAATGATATTCTCTTTATAAGCAATAAATCAAAATGGGATATTCATTTTGAAAAATTGCAATATAACGGAACACCAAAGAAGTATAATAAAGTATCAAATAAATGAGTGTTTTCTTTTCTTTTATGAGATTTATGTGAAATCTCTTTCTTCGGGGGTGCCAATGATTTCTTTTCTAATTAATTTTTTTTTTCCTTTCTACCGGCCAAAGGGCTAATGTCTTTTATGCTTCGCCGTAGGTTTATGAAGTAATTTTTTTTTTTATTCTGCTGCTACTTTAACGACATCCCTTACGCGTGGGCATCAACCCCCTTCTTCCGTGAAAATTAACCAGACCCGAAATCATTCGTTCCGAACAATTTTTTTTCTTCCTTTTTTTTTTTTTTTTTACTTGAAAAATTGTAGCTTACACTTATACAAGCATTAATAACAAGACGATAAAATATTGTACATTAAAGAACCCTGTTATTAAATGGTACTTAACACCACATCTAACGGTGCGTCGAGTATAATGTTGTTTTGTACACTAATAGACAGTGATTAGTATTGAGGAAGTTCTAATTAAAATTTAATTCCATTCAATTAACAAGGCTGTTATTTCAATATTAATCATTTTTTTCTCCAAAAAATGTTTAGCTAAAAAAACAAAAAAAACAAAAAAATCATACTGGGATATGGGGGCATATCATATCCCTGCGTAGGACTACGTCTTTGGGGTACTGTCCTAATATTGCTAAATTTAAACAATGAAACGATTTAAAAATTTTATGGCATTTTTTTTTTTTTTTGCTGGTTTTTCGTCAAAAAATTCGAATTTTTTTGATAAAAATATTTTTTTTTTTCCTGGCACGAAAAAAAAAAATTTGATAAAAAAGGTCAAAACATGTAGTGAACATTTTATTTAAAATTTCTAAATTCTTGTTCAGATTTCATGTAGTCTAATTTTAATATTTAATATTTAAAAAAAAAAAAAAAAAATATTTAAAAAACGGCGAAAATTAAAAAAAAAGTTTTAAAAAATTTCAAGAAATTTTTAAGTTCTCGCTTTAGCAACTTTAAATTTCTTGTAAAAGTTAAATTTCTTGAAAATTTACAAGAAATTTTCTAAGTCCTTGCCTTCGTTTATGTCGTCTAATTTTACTATTAAAAAAAAGGCCAAAAATTAAAAAAAAAAGAGTCAAAATATTATTTAAAATTTAATTTTTTAAAAAGTAAAATTTACAAGAAATTTTCTTACTCCATGCTTTCGTTCATGTCGTCTAATTTTAAAATAAATTTTAAAATTTAAACTTTAAATTTCTTGTAAATTTTTTAGAAAATTTCTTGCGGTGCAAATTCACTATGGAATGTTGGACCAACATTCCACACTAATTTTGATGTAGAAGTAAATTCTGCCATAGTCGATTCGTTCGCTTGTCAAACATGTTGGTACAACAAGTTCGTCCAACATTCCAACAAGTTGGTGTTACATGGTTTGTCCAACCCAACATGTTGGTCCAACATTCCACAGTGAATTTGCTCCCTTGTAAATTTTTTTTAAAAAAACAGCGAAATTTTAAAAAAAGTTAAATAAAATTTACAAGAAATTTTTTAAGTCCTTGTTTTCGTTAATTGATAAAGGTCAAAAGTGAAAAAAAAAATGCTGAAAATATTATTTAAAATTTTCGAAGTTGAAATTTTAATTTTTTAATTTTCCAACCAACCGAAAACTGCTTTAAGACAGGTGGGGGGGGGGGGGGCGGTGTAATTCTCTCAGTAGGGCTTTTTCGGTGTAGGGATCAAAAGAGGAAACAGAGAAAAATGTTCAGTATGTACCAGAGGTACTTGAAGAGTAAACTCGAATTTAATATTAAAATTTTCATATTAAAATAATTAAATATTAATTTTTGATGCAAACAGTGGGACACCCGGACAGTCAGATTTCCCCAGGACCGAGCCCCAAGACGTAGTCCTACGTCAAAAAGTTGCAGTCAAGTGAAAGAGTGCTCAAATTGCTTTATAGTCAAATATTAATTTTTTTTCTTCTTTAAAAAAAAAATCAGAATTAAAGGCGTAAAGGACTCATTAGCCACCTTTACCTGTAACGCTAAAGGGTTTAACTAATTCAAGGTATAAAGTTAAAATCAATTTGATTATATCTATTCTCTAAAAAATTAGCCATGCCTGATTAGTATGGTAATCTCAGTCTGAATTGTTCTTTCTTCACTCTGAATGCAACCTTTCTTGATTTACGATCTTTTTATGGGAAGAATGCATGCGTGACTGAGAAAAAAAACGGTTTTTCCTTTTGGACGAAAGTCCGATCTAACGCAGAGATTTTTAAAAGATTTCAATCCCATTAACGATGCAACAATCCTTCTATAGAGGCTATACGATGAGTGTGTGCAATATTGCAGTTTAAAAGCCGCACACAAACTGCATTTAAGAGACTCAGTTTATGCACTTTAACACCAGCGAACCGTTAATCTAGATGAACCATAATTCATTTTCTTCGCCTAATTATACAGTAGTTTTATCATTGTCGGTATGTGCTACATAAAAAGTGTTTGTGCGAGAAGGCATAAGATGCGATATTTATCTTTTTATTATTTTGCTTGTATATGATGAGCTGCTTTGGAAGATTTTTCAGAGTACCACCCTCTATGCGAATCAACCTCGTTAAATATACACAATGTGGAGTGATTTTTAATCGCTCCTTAATTCAAAAGGAGAATAGAGCAATAAAGGTATGATACACGAAAAACTGATACACATAATAAAAATATAATCCTTAACAATGAAGTATATACTCCGTAAGCGATAATAATTTCGTATTATTTATGTTTTTTTACTTACGAACTTTACCCTTTTTGCTTTTTTGCACTTTTATACTGTTGGCTTTTAGATGATCGTTCAGAAGGATCAAATAAATGACCATACACATCCCTTGCGATGGAATTTTTTTCAAGAGGAAAAAAAACCTTGGTGGTCGCGGGAGAAAAAAAAAATTATTTGAAGAGTTATAACCGTTACGGAAATAAATCTTTTTTTTTTTAAGGTTTTTTTGTTAAAAAACTCTGCAAATTGATTTCTTCTCCGCCTACCTATAAACGCGTGTTAATCTTTGTTTTCAGACCGATTTAACGTTTTAATTATTAAAAAAAAGAAAAGTTTTATGTGAAATTGATGATCAAATAACATTTTTAAAATTGCAAATATGCTTTTTGTAGGAAAAAAATTTATCTATTTGGATGTTCACTGATTTTAGCACGACATATCATAAACGAGTCTTGTTATCTGTGCTATTCTATTGCATCGAATTTGGGGACATTTAAATATTACTTAATTTTTTTTTTTTTTTTTTTGACGTTTTAAAACTTCCCATCTCGTTGTTATCAAGAAATAGGTCTTTCATACGAACATTTAAGGTAATCAGTGGTGTTAATGTTACTATTTGGACCCTTTCAGGGAGTGGCACCCCTGCGTTATTTCTTCCTTCTTGGACCCGGGTAACGCTAATCATAAAGGCCTTCAAGGCAGCTTCCACCCCTGTGGTAGTTGCTGCTTTTGCTCCCGATTAGCTCTTCCTCAGAAGGAAGCTCAGCAGGGGGTTGGGATGCCACTCTTTAAGTATAAACCCAGTAGCAGTCCGAGTGGTTACCCCTCATAAAATGGTCCCTTTGAGTGATTTTGGGATAATTTTTCCCCTTTATTTTGCGTGTAGCCAAACGAGGTCTAAATGAGATTCTAAAAATTAAAACCATCTTAAATTTTGTTTAGAAGCCCAAAATCGCTAAAATGACCTATTTAAGGCCTCTGGAGTTTTTTTTTTTCAGGAAACTGTTGCTATTTTTTGGATTCTCCACCTGTTAAAACATAAGTCTAAACAGTTTTAGGGGCCATTTAAGTATTACGTAAGCATGATTTTGGTGAATTTTAACCCCCCCCCCCCCCGGTTGTAAGATATTTCGCCATACTTAGCTTATGGCGAAGTTGGTTAATGCGGACCCACCCCACCCATCCCCTCCCCAAATCTTACGTAATACTTGAACGTTTCCTTAGCAAAATTCGAAACCCCTGTATGTTACAGTCTTTTTCATTTTTTATAGAAATCAAGGTTGAAAAATTGGAGAAACTTGGAATCAAGCTTAAAAATTTGTTCCAAAAAAAGTTTTTATCGCGAAACTGTTGTCATTTTCGGATTCTGTACCCCTGAGATCATATGTGTAACTCCACATGAAAAGGACCCACCTGGGAGATGGTAACATGGAAGGCTGTGGAAATTTAACTTATAAGAAAACCCTTTGTTTATAAACAAAAATTCTAAGCACCAAATGCCGAATGGGCCCTTTTCATGTGGAGGTACACATATGGTCTGACTATTCAGACAAATGTTTTTGATGCTTATATTTAATTGTGAACTGAAAATAAAATAACCTTAAATAAAAGTTAAAATTGCTAATTTTTTTTCTAATAAAAGGGTGCAAATTCACTATGGAATGTTGGACCAACAAGTTGGTACCACAAGTTGGACAAACATGTTGTACCAACATGTTTCACAAACGAACGAATCGACTATTGCAGACTTTACTCCTACGCCGAAATGAGTGTGAAATGTTGGTCCAACTTGTTCTACTAACATGTTGGTAAAAGTGAATTTGCATCCTAGGAGTAAATTCTGCAATAGTCGATTCGTTCGTTTGTCAAACAAGTTGCTACAACATTTTTGTCCAACTTACGGTACCAACATGTTGGTCCAACATTCCATAGTGAATTTGCACCCAAAGGCGGCACCTCTTAAAGGTGGCAATTTTTTTTTTCATTTTTTCATGAATATTTGGACCGAAAAGAAAGCAAAACCAGTGGAACTCAGCGATCGGACAAAATTTTGGAAAAATGAACCACCCCACTGTCGTAATCGTAAAAATTACTACAATTTCCTTTTTTGAATTAATTTTATTCCTTGATGTGGAGTCTGTCATATCTGTCATAATTCCTTTGCATAACAGATTGATTGAATGAATTAAATTTCCAATGAATTAATTTTCTAGCAACAGACAGTTAGAATTGACCAAACAGAAATTAATAATTAAGAATTGTTGTGTATAAATATTTTTTTTAAATCTTCACTTTTGTTTAAGTAATTTTTTTCATTTAGGATTTTTAATAACGGAGGCAACAATGTAAACCAGCTCTTTCTTAACGTCAAAAACTGAAAATACCCCCGTATTCTAATTACTTCAAAAAATGAGTTTAAAAAAGTAAAAAAATTCCCTACGATTTAAACCCATAATCTCTACCCGTCGGTCTTTTTTCCCATGGAAAAAAAAGAGTTAAAAAAAAAAAAAAAAAAAAACTGATCGGACCGGCTTTGGAATCTAGAAAAAAAAAGCATCGTAGGAGTGAAAATTTAATAAGTTTGCACCTTCAGTAAACACCGACTTGCGACCCCTTTCTTACAAAAAAAAAATCCCAGATAATTTGATGAAATTAAAGTTTTCGACTTATTACGCTATTAACGTGTCAAAGTCCCGTTCAGGTAGGAATCTCTGATTAAGGTTTCCGTAGATATGCCTTTTCTTCCCATTCCAAATTTCTCTTTTTAATTTATAATTAACACAACATAACATCAAGTAAACAAATCGACTTAACGCGGTAGACCGATGTAAAGTGGACATTGATATAATCGTTTATAGCGCGCATGACAAGCTCATTATTTTATTATACCAGCCGATCGCGTGTCCGAGGGTTATCTGAATATTTTTATTATGCCATGTTAGATTGATTATTCCACGGCTCTTCTTGAATTAATCTCCCCGGAAAAAAAAAAAAAAAAAAAAAAAAAACGTCGCATGGAACGTTTGAATGAACTCCTTAATCCGTAAACCGTTTGAGATAAATGTCTGCAATTATTTTCCCTACATTCCAAACTTTTATTGCATTGTGTTTATTGTCTACGCGATTTAATGAGTTTATAAAAATGGTTGCCCAACTTTTTTTTTTCTTTTTTTTTTTCCTGTTCCATGAGTTTTATGCAGTGACTATGGAATAAAAAGGAATTATTCATTTTTACAAAAATAAGGGTGTAGTTCTGTGAAAATCTAGTTCTTAGCTCATTAGGAAAGGGTAGTAGTTAAAGTACCATCAATGAAAGTAATTACATCATTTCGTAAGAGAATAACCTTCGCATCGTCCTTGTAATTATGAATAAAGCAAGAAAATGATTCATAGAAAAGGATTTCGATTCAATATTAGTCCAAATCTTGAGAAGATTCAAAGCAATGTGAATGTATTTTTTTTTTTTTTGATCAAGTATTAAATTAGCACCCTACATTCTTTATTGCTTGGCACGAGATTTCTTTTCGGTGACATATGGGTCAATCCTAGCTTTCAACAGGGTTAGACACGGTTTGACTGACGTTTGTACGAATTAATAAAACAAAAGCAAAAAAAAAAAAGAACTAGGCACCGATTTAAAACCTTATGACCTTTTCTGGTTAAGTGTAAACACCTATTATTACAGGCGGATTTACACGCACACCACGATTAAAATTGGTTGCTTTACGTCGGATTGGGAAAGGTGTGAAAAGGCGGACAATCCGCGTGATTGCCACTTGCCAAGCTAACTGAAAAACCGTTGACTTGTAAGATCATGCAAAGTAAACAAACTGCCAATTAATTTCGGTTAGGTGAGGAAATTAGACGAATCGATACTAAAAGAAGCCCGAAAAAAAATGGGGAGAAAAACCTTGACTAAAAATTCAAGAAAAAAACAAAAAACAAACAAATCTGTTCGGACCACGAGTCACTTAAAAAAAATCGAGGTCGCCGGATTTTTTTCCCCCTTTTTTTTTTTTAAACGTGTCAGCAAAATTTTTAGAGGATGGGTATTGGATATATTGCTTAGAAATCACTTAATTTCGGAGTCACGTTTACGCATTGTTTAATGTGATTCCAGCGCAGATAGGTCGTGACCCGCGATTCGTGTTTGACCACTAACTAATTGACAAGGTTCAACTGATCAACTTCTTTTTTTTTTTTCGGATTCATCCTCTTTTGGCCTTTTAGAAAATAGCCCTGGGAAATAGATCGAACGGAATACCGATAGGAAGATAATGAAATAGTTCTGTTTGATATGATAATTACAATCTTCCACCTTGCGATTTTTTTTCTTTTTCGATTTTGTTCCTTGCGGTCTTTAGTTAATTACATTTTAAAATCGTTGACCTATATATCTCTTATTTTTTTTTAAATTTTTGTGAAGAAAGAACCGGAATGTGAAAATTTAACATTGATTTTGTTGCTTTGGCGGCTGTAAAAGCATCATCTAACGTGGAGGATTGTAGGAATGTCAAGTTGAAGTGTGAATGTGTGATGTTCTTGGAAATTCAGTATTCGTTTTAGTGGCCAAGCTCAATGATCGTTGATTAAATCATCAACAATCCCACCCTTTTTTAACAATGAACTGAATTTTTACATACGATTTTCCTGTTTTCTACAATTGTCAGATGCGACAATACTGTTTGACAGGTTAATAAAGAGGCAGCTAAAATGTTGCATGGGTCAGGGTTTGAGCTCATTAATATTTTGACTATAAATTCGAAAATAAAAAGAAGTACTATTTTCCATTTGGTATTTCTATTTCAAACATAACTTTTTAAGAGGAAGCTTTAGTAATTACCGAAAGGATTGACTGTTTTGCCTAATACTGGATTTACAGTGGAAAACAATTAAATTTAGGTGTTTAACGAACTTCTTTGGTGTATCCTGGAATTGATATAAATTTGATTAAATTTATTATGAATTTTATAATAAAATATTTTTGTTAATTAACTACTTATTTACTTATTAATTCATTCCTCAAAGTAGTAATATGTTCACTGTCTCGAATTCTTGGAGCCTAAAAGCATCAGATACAAATATTAATTCCCTTTTCCAATCCGTTTTTGCATTTGGGTATTCATCTTGGGTTTCACTTTCTATTACGGAGTTCAAAATATCCAAGCCTACATTTCTTTTCATAAATGGAACAAGAGCAAGGCTCTTAATTTTAATAACCAACATTTTGACAATACTTAATAATATATTTACTTTAAAAAATCTGGGATTGATATAAGATTGGAGCTAAGAGACCGGATCAATTGATCAAATGAATAAAAGTTTTTCCTTTTTCGGTCACTTAAAAACGGTATATTTAATTTAAAAATCTACAGTACCCAGTAGACACTACCAGACCCGGTGTCTACTGGATACTGTAGATACTGTAGATACTGTAGTATAGATAGGTACTGCAGATACTGTAGGCTCTGTAGATACAGTGGGTACTGTAGATACAGTTAGCACTGTAGATACCATTGATACTGTAGATACTGTAGTATAGATAGGTACTGTAAATACTGTAGGTACTGTAGGTACTGTAGATACAGTGGGTACTCTAGATTTTTAAATTAAATATACCGTTTTTTAGTGACCGAAAAATAAAGAATTTTTATTCATTTGATCAAGTATCCTGTAATGTTTAGTGGATGCTTAGTTTCAATTTGTCAAAAATGTATATGCGGTCGAAAACTTTTCGAAAAATTTTCCGGGTTCATATTTACTGGCAACAAGTTGAAACTTCCCCAAAAACCAAAAATAACTCAGAGGAGTTCTTTAGACTCCTAAAATTTGAATTTTTCCCCCAGAAATCAGACAAAACGGCTATATACTTTCCGGTATTCACTGAAACATCCTCTTATATGAGTAACTTGTGGTCAAAGTACAGTGTTTTGATAATATCAGAACATGATATTCCTATACCAGTTATAGCGATATACATATTGCCTAAGGGATAGTTCGAAAATACCCAAATAAAGGGGTGGAAGGCTCTGCTCTAACCTCTTCCCCCAGATTTTATATTTTATTAGGGTTATTTTGATCATTTCTTTGCTTAAGCTCTTTGTTACTTTTTAACATCTTCATTTGCTGAGCTAGTAGTTTCATTGCAATCAATAGATCAATCCCAAGAAATGTCGTCGAGTACGACCGAGGCAAGATGCTGGTGATTCGCATTACAATGTCAAAATTCCCCCAAATTCGGGAGAGTAAAATTGGGATCTAAAATTTGAAAGGTAAAAGAAAGTTGAAGGTAGCTTCACAGGCGTATATTTAATCGTATATTTGGCGGAATTATTTTAAACTGATAAATTATATTAGCCATCGTAAGATAAAAACGAAAAGCACGTGTAATTCTTAATGCCAAAGCACTCGTTTCAGTGGCCGACCTCAATGCTCGATGCTCTAATTGTCTGTAGTTGGAATGTTCTCATCAACAATCCCACCCTTTTTTTATTAAACAAAACTGAATTTTCCCATAAGATTTTCCTGAATTGACCTTTCCTTTTTTTTCCTCAGGTATCATCCTGACTCATGAATGGAATGACTCATTCGAATATGGAAAAACGAAACAAACAACGTGTTTTTGTCACTTGATTGTTAACAAAGTTAATAATGAAACAGGTTCATTATCTAGGATGCCTTGTCAAAATTAACCGAGTCAAATAGTACTGTACTTAATGTGAATGAATAATATAATTACTTAATATGTAAGTGAATGGTCCTCGTGAGATGTAGCATATGACTTCCGCTCCCAAGGAGCTAACCACTTTGGTGCTTCTTCGACAATGGCACACCTACTACCGTACCCTCAGGCAGTAAAATCAGGCAAGGTCAGTGTTTTTTTTTTTCCATGATTACTCTTAATAATATTACTTTTTATTAATGAAAACCAAAGTTTATTTCGCACACTTGAACTTCAAGGACGATTTCACATCTAAAGGTTCGTTTCTCTCGCGAGTACCTATTTTTTTTTTTTTTCATTCATATCGCTAAGTTCCCACGGATCGTCTAGGAAAAAACTTATGCAACTGGGTTTTTTTTAAAAATAATTTTAAAAATATGATTAACGACAGGAAAGGATTCAAGGTTGTCGTAATTAAAATCACGATGTGGTCAAGCCGGTGGTCCAATTATTGTATCAAAAGGGGTTGAATGGGGTAGTGATAGTTGTAATTATTCTCGACAGTTGTCAGATTGATACGTCAAAAACGAAAGAAGAAAAAATTGTCCCATTGAGAAGACCGCCTGCAACTTTACATTTTCAAAAAAAAAAAAAAAAAAAAAATATTGACGACCGTGATCAAAGTTGGGTTAATTATTTAATCAGAAAAATATCAAGTAGTTGAAAAAAAAGATTTGTTTAAGCACCCGTGCCATCATAAAGTACAATGATTGTGCACATATTTGATTCTTTCCAAATGAGTGGTTTTATGCTAATAGTTTCACCAATTTAACGAGAGCCGAGTAAGAGAAAAGAGGGAAAAGACGCAGCGGCCATTTTTTTTTTTTTTTTTTTTTCGTTTTATAATATGGAGACAAAAGTTAAAGAAGATACCTGGAACGGTATGGAACTTGCGTGTTCGGATGAATGACAGCATGGGTTTCTGTGTATAGGTTCAAACCACATGCAAATCAAAGTTGGATCGAGGCTAGATTTTTCACGATTTGACCCAACCAATAAGGCACCAACAGGATTTTTTTTTTCTTTCTTTCGAAAAATAAGAAAAAATAGTTTCAGCGGGTCGTGATTTTAACATTAGTACCTTTTGTGTAAAGAATTTCTATCGGTGATTATTGGCACATTGTTAAACATTAAGTATTGACCCAGTTAAAAATTAATCGAAGAACTATAATTCTGGTGGTTAAGTCCTTTTTTTTTAAAGTCTTAATTTTATGTATTTGAAAGCATAAAGATTATACCGCTTTCGGTTGGCGAAAATATCATTCAAAATCTCGGGTCTGCATTTTATTTTATTTTATTTATTTATTTATTTTAAATTCTTGAATAGGCCTATAATGAATTTTCGAACAATATTTTTGATTTCTTCAGTTTTGAAATGATTTTCCACACAGAATTCGAAAATTTTATTATCTTTTTTTTTGTGCTTCAGACTCAAATAAAAAGGATCAAAATCGTTTGCAACCTAGAGAAACATATATATTTGTTCGCTTTGATTTTTTCAACAAAATATATATATATATTTTTTTTTTTTTTTTTTTTTTTTGTTGATTACTTATCATTATTTGCAAAACAAAATTTCCTAAAACCACTGCTCCCAATTTTTTACCCCCCGAAAGTCAAACTTCCTTCAATTTCATTTTATTTTCCTGAAATCGGAATTCTTAAAGCAGTTTTTTCTAATGTATTATCTTTCTAAAAAAAAAAAATCCTAAAGTTCTAATTATAAAAAGCTCAGCTTTCCGTTTCATAAAAATTTAATGCTGATGACAGAAATTTGTCCCCTTACCGAAAAAAATAATTTAAAATTTTGCTAGACCCTCGGACTTTCATGTAATTAAGGACTATTCTTAAAAAAAAAAATAGGTAAGAATATGCACTTCTCCCAGAAGAGCTGGCTTACACTGAACTCAGAAAATTACTGATTAGGATGCGACAAAGCAGTTTTTTAAAACCTAGTGGTTCCCTACCATTTATCCTAATCCATTTTTCCTAAAAAAAATAAATTCCAAATCCATTTTTTCCAAAAATGTTGGTTCCTAAAACTGTTTTCCTAACTATTTTTTTTTTCTAATTTTTAATTTTCCTAAAATTTTTTAAATTCCTAAAATAAAATTTCTTAAAATCCCTAAAATTAAAGGCTGCAACCGGGTTACCATAAGGGTTGTGCCACAAAATTAAATTTTTTTGGACTTTCACCCATCCATAGGATCTAGTGAGGGGGTAAATTAGGCCAAATATTAGGGTCGAAATGAAAGCCGTTTCTGAGGCGGGGATATGAGTGCTAATTCAGTTTTAATTTTTTTTGGCAGAGAATGGGTTGTCCGGTTGAAGAATCCAAAGAACGAAAAAAAAAGCTCTTTCAAAGGGCTATCTAAGGGCATAATTGTTAATTTTTAAAAAAATGGCCCATTGATCAAAATGGGCAATTAAAAGGGAAAAAAATTATTTTCTTTATGTTAGCGTTCTATCACCACTTGAAATTACGCAAAAAAATAGACTAGAAACATATTTTTCTAGTCTAAAAAAAGGTAGAAATAAGGAGAAAAAAAGGTAGAAATTGGCGCAAACCAATGGCCTAAAGTAACCAAAATGCTTAAATTTTGTCTAATTTCTACCTTTCTTTCTCAAACGGAAAAATACGTTTCTAGGCTACTTTTTTTTTGCGTACTTTCAGTGGATAAAAATGGTAATAAAGCAAAAAGTTACTCTCCAAAATAATCAGTTTACCTTCTGCCTGATTATATTTTTATAAAATTACACAAAAATAAAATTCCTAACTCATTTTTAGCTGAATTACTAAGAAATTAGAAGTAAAAAAAAAAAATTTTAAAGATTACAGAAATTGAATACACCCAAACAAACAACCACGAAAATAATCTCAGTAGCATCATACATCAAATCAGACCCAGATGCATTAACTTAATTTTGATAGAAAAAAAATGCATTCTGCTTAATTAATCAAATCGTGAACCATTTCAAAAAAATTATTATACTTGCATACGATCGTTAATATCGTCTTAACTGTAACGAAAAAAATGTAAAAAAAAAAAAAAAAAAATCCTACGTAATACGGTAATTATTGTATTTAAAAGAAAATAATCTCCTATGTAAATGATTATTAAGCGGCCAAATTCACAATGTAGATTTTTTTCAAAAAAAAAATTGGTCGTGCGTTTTATATTTGCTACATATATAATCGATCGTTTTTTCCTCTTCTTTTCTGATTCTTACCTTAATCAAAAAGAGAGGAAAAAAAAAATAATCATAATCCAATTCCGGTTTTCATTTTTTTAAAAAGAAATTAAAAATTGATTCTTAGCTTACTCGTTAAAGAATATTAAAAATCGAATAAAGAAAAAGAGGCATAAAAGGATTATTGAAGATATTTTGTTAACTCGCACAAAAGAAATCGTGAATTTAAATCTTCAATCGCATGTGTAGTTTATTTTATACATATACCGTCAAGTAGGAAATTTACAAACAGATTTTTTTAAAGTGAAGCTTAATAATGATATAACAAAAAATTTGATTGATATTATGTATATTTGGAAGCCTCCGTTTGACAATACCAAACTTACCTCATTACTTTTTTTTTAAATGATTTGGAATCGCCATTCGAAATCGAGTGAAAATTTGTGGAAGTTATCCGCTCTGAATATCTCATTTCTGATTTTTTTTCTTCTTTATCATAATGTATTTCCATGAGTTGTATTCAATTTTTTTATTTCTTCGAGTCATCCTGTGAAATGATATATGATAAATGATGATTCGAACGAAAACTGTGCCAGTTTATATGAGGATCCATGCTGGAGGGTCATCACCAATTGCGAATTAGTAAAAAAAAAAAAAAAAAAAAAAAAACACCGTTGGTCTTTCGTGACTTATTACGTAGGTGTATTTTTATTTTTTTTTTTTTTCTAAAGGTTGAATGGTATTGAACAGAAATGCGATATTTTCAAACGTTTCAAATTACAATTCCACAATGTACAAAAAAGGAAAATTGTGAATTTTTGGAGCGTTTACTAAATCGGTAAAACGTCTCGATTTTCATTTTTTTTTTCATCTCAAGCGGTCAATCTCGCTAAATGTATCTTTTTATAGATATCGCATTTCTCTTTTGAATGATAAAAAAATGATTAAACAATAATATTGTTTAACAAATTATTTTATTATATTGAGCATCAAGTTTTTTTTTTTTTTAAATGTAATTTAATATCATAATTTTTTGAACAAATACTAAAAAAAAAAAATAATAATAATTTGGTCGAAAGAGTATTTTTATAAAACTTTTTTTTTTTTTTCGTTTTCCTTTTTAATGTATTTTTTTTATTATATTTATACATTTTGAAGGTATGCAAACATTTTTATTCCAGAAGAAGAAATCCCAACGGCACTATATTATCCATCTGGAGCGATGGCCCACTTTCTTTTAAAAACATAAGATTCATTTTGTTTACGAGACAAAATCACCCTACTTCCGCTTCCTTAATATTGTTTTCTCGTACGAGATGACATCTTTCGGGGGAGAATAAATTGTCATTCATTTATATGGCGCTGTTGGGATTTTTACAATATTTGGAGTTCTTTTCGTCCCGCTCTGGTTTATTTCATTCTACTTTAATGTCTTCATTTAAAAAAAATTTTTTTAAACGTTCTTTTCAAAAAATAAATATACAGTTTTAAAATTTTCTAAAGCAGTAAACGGCCCATACATTGCAGATGAAATCTTTGTCATTTGTGTATAAGTCGTTTAGAAATGGTACCATCGGGGAAAAGTAACTTCGAATGTTCTATTTGCAAACGAAAATTGTTGCTACGAATTCAAATTTCACAGCCTTCTAAATGCCAACCATCCAATTGTATCTTTTTTAAACGACGTACACATTTATAATTGATGAAAATGTAGCCATTTATGGAGCTTTTACTATAAATGCAGTTTGTCTCAAATTTTTTAAATGATTTTTTTACGACTTTTTGAAGTGTTTAACAGAATTTAAGTGTTCATTTTCAAAAATCCAAAATTTAACGTTAAGTTTAGGTTACAAAAAGCTACAAAAGTTCATATCAGTCCGTTTAAGACTTATTTAACTTTTAAAAAACGAGTCTCATTCGGAAAAATAGAGTTTTCACGGTCATTTTCCTCTAATACCAGTTCGCAACTTTAAACAAACAAATCTTTTTTAAATAAGTCAAATTTTTTTAGCTTTGCCTCCGATAGAGAAATCATCCGACTGTCGGGTTAATGAGTTCTTAAAACTCAAATAATTTTTTTTTATCATTTCGTGTTTTGCTTTTGGTGTTGAAATTGATTTCCAATATTAGGGCTGCTGAGCAAACATACATAGTGCCTTTCCAAAATTATTGATTCGAAGCTTTATTTAATTTGATACTCAGGTGAATTTTCTAATAGAGGCAAAGCGTATTTCAGGTAGAAATTCAAAATTCATCGCATTAAGTTTCATGCATTGAATTTAAATTCACGAATTCATAAATTAATAAAAAATTTTAAAGAACAATTACTAAAATATTATTTCGAGTCTTATCCAGATTTTCTTTTATGAATGCCAAAAAATAATTGTGACGTAAGCTTACACGGGGGTGACTTTGCGCGTGTGCACTTAAAAAAAGGCAATGTTTTGAGCAAGTTCTGTCTTGCAACAAAACTCCAACGTTTCGTAACAGAGCAAAAATGCATTACGACAACGCACAAGTTGTATCATGCAGAGATGTTTTTGCTGTTTTCGCATGATTTTCACGAAAATGTTTTGTCATAAAGAATTTTTTCTTTCGAATTTGACATTTTTTTTCGGACTGCAAAGGTGACCGTATACCATACATTTTATGAAAAAATTATTAAGTTGTAGTGATTGCCGATCGAATATATCGATTTATCGAAAAAAATTATTTGCTTGTTGTGTTGACCTTCAAATCGGCAGGTTATGTAGCAAAATCGATCTTTAAAACTGTACTGTACTTTGATCAAGGATCAAGTTTTCGAGTTTTGGGAAGTTCAGACATGCTGCATGTGAATTGCGAAAAATAAGATACTTGAAAATATTAAAACGGGGGAAAAAAATCAAAACTTGAAAAAAAAAAATAAATAAATAAATAAATAAATAAATAATAAAAAATACCGAGCTGCTAAAATCTGGAAAGTTTTTAATGCGTACACTTTCATTAACATTTATTCTAATTACAGACTAAACCGTTCAAAAAAAAAAAAAATTAAAATGCTTAAGTCGAAGAATGATTAAACTTGTAAAAATTCGCTTGCTCTTTAAATGAACATATACGAAAATATAATTAAAAAGGAATAAATTCCAATTGTAAATAAATTAAATTAGATAAAAAAAAAAAAAAAAAAAATGAATTTAGCCAAAACCATGTTGCATACCTTCAACATGCATCCCAAA
The DNA here is from genome assembly GCA_037577465.1 of Liposcelis bostrychophila. Lineage (NCBI taxonomy): Eukaryota > Metazoa > Arthropoda > Insecta > Psocodea > Liposcelididae > Liposcelis > Liposcelis bostrychophila. The sequence goes on from CM075213.1 coordinate 24,676,491, forward strand.
AAATTAAAAATCGATTTCCATGAATTTTGTACCTTACTGAACTATTTAACAAGAAAAATATTTGTCTTCGCTATTGCAACAAATCACAAAGTGCATTAATGTAAGTCTGGGCCATTTGTAAAGTTTCATATTTTGACAACTGCCTATCATTACCTAGCGAAGGCAAATGTGTCCTTAACCTATCGAATGCCTTATTTAAATTTTCCATCCTCCTTCTTTCCCTTGCATTTGCGGCTAACCTTCTTTTCTTAAGTACTAATGGGCTTACTAATTTATGTGAATTCCTCCTCCTTCCCGGTCTCCTGTACATTTCTTCGTCTTCTTCCTCCTCGTCGTCGCTATCTTCGAAGGTGTTTAAACTACTACTGGTATCATCGTCCATATCGATATCGTCCCTCACTTCTTTTTTAATGTTTATAACGTCGATAACACTTTTACGTCCTCTTTTCATTTTTAGGTCTTTATTATTATTCACTGCACCGCACGGTTTTCTTTTGACAGTCTCTTCCTCTGGGTTTAAGCGTTTGGAATATTCGTAAATGTCGGTGAAGGAGGTCATGGATTGACTCGGCGGTAAAAGGGAAGCGTATTGTTTTCCTTCTTGGCTTAAGCGAGGTACGTCGTTTCGGAAAAATGGCAATTGATGATCGGAAATGTCGTTGGCCGGACTCGCCGATCGGAAACTATCGGGAGACGGAGTGTGACAACCGTCTGATAAATTATCGATGGCTCTCATGTGTAAATTGAAATGCGAAAATTGCGATAAAGGTGATGATGCCTTCGATGAATTCGGAGGGGACAAGGGTTGATAAAAGTGAGGTAGGGGACTTCGGTTTGGATGATAAAAATGATTGTCGGACACTTCTTCAGGCGAAGATGGGTGAACGTATTCCGGTGAATTTTTTAATTTTTCCGGGCTCGGAGAGCAAGGCGCATATACGGTACGACCGGTGATGGATGATAACGGCGGTAAATAATTCATTTTGTCCATTGATTCTGAATCAGTCGTTCTCAGATAAATTTGCCGGAATATATCAGTGGCAACTGCCATAACAATTTTTTTTTATTTGAAGTTCGGTCGACACATTAACTTCACATAAACACACACTTCTTCTTTTTTTTATAAAAGAAAAAAAAATCGCGGTTTATTTTGATTTTGTTTTTTAACGTAACACGTGCGATTTGATTTAAAAATAAATCTAGGTATAGCCACCAGTAAATGATCTAACCACGACGCCGCAATCCACGGCAATGAGCTCCTGGGCTAGATCAACTCTTGTTATATTAAAAACCAGATGACTATCTGGAGGAAGCTACGGTTGCAAATGCTATACATGGGCTCCTTTTTAATGGAGTTTAGTTTTAAATGGGGATGATTTTTCGGAACAATAGAACAAGGGTTTTTTTTTGTATATTCCATTTTTTTAGCCGCTGCTTTTACGTAAGGTAACGATGGAAGGATCTTTTCAATCAGAATTGCGGTTTGATTAATATACATCCGTCTCTCTCTTTCCTCCTGGTTTTGGCCTTATCTGCTTTAGCTCTTCTGTTTATCATTTTTTTAATTTTTTTTTATTAAGATCATGATTGGAAAAGGTCATGTTCACTTGTTACAATCAATTTCGTTGCAGGATTAACTGATGTCCAAATTAAATCAAACAAAAACCAAAGTGCTTTTTTTTTGGAAGTCAGATTATTTTTTTTTTTTTTTTCGTATTTGCCACGAAATAAGAAGTAATTTTTTTTTAAAGTGTAGAAACTTGTAAGGGCACAATCAGAGGCCTGGAGAATTTTTTAGAGTCTATATCCGAACCCCGAATTTTCCAAACCCCGAATCGGGTTTCGGGGTTTATAAAATGCGATATCGCGAAAAAACGATGTCGCGTTTTCCGAACCCCGAAATGAAAAATCACCGAATTGGTTTTCGGGTTTCATAAATGTCGGGGTTTGGGAATCCAGGGGTTATGACGCTTTTTGTATTTCTTTAAATAATTTTATAATTCGGAGTAAAAAATTCTTCGATAATAAAATTCGGCGTTTTTAAATTCGGCGATAATAAAATTCGGCGTTTATAAATTCGGCGATTTTAAATTTCGGGGTTTGTTTAATTCGTGTTTTTTAATTCGGAGTTTTCGATAGGGTTGCCAACTCGTGAACAATAGAATCGTGTTTAACTTATGAGTGCGTCCTGCATTTTGAGAAGTAAATTTACGTAAGCTAAACACGATTCTATTGTTTACGAGTTGGCAACCCTATCGAAAACTCAGAATTAAAAAATACGAATTAAACAAACCCCGAAATTTAAAATCGCCGAATTTATAAACGCCGAATTTTATTATCGCCGAATTTAAAAACGCCGAATTTTATTATCGCCGAATTTTTTACTGCGAAATATAAAATAATTTAAAGAAATACAAAAAGCGTCATAACCCCTGGATTCCCAAACCCCGACATTTATGAAACCCGAAAACCAATTCGGTGATTTTTCATTTCGGGGTTCGGAAAACGCGACATCGTTTTTTCGCGATATCGCATTTTATAAACCCCGAAACCCGATTCGGGGTTTGGAAAATTCGGGGTTCGATAAAGGACCCATTTTTTACATTAAATCACTGGTGGGTCCAGAATTTTTTTTCTTTTTTTTTTTTTGGACCGGGGGGGGACGGAAGCCTAAGATATTAATAAAAATTTGAATTCTATCTAATGTAATACATGATGGTTATTACTTTCTACAGCGGATGCATGTCCTTTACTAATTTTAAAAACGATTTCGTGGCATGTTTTTGGAATTTAACTCATTTTAATCAGGGATCCAAAGCTTGAAAATTTTGGTCGACTCCGATGCTAGTATCGGCATCAGATTTTTTTAATACTCGAAATCGGCACCGGCTTCGGAATCGGAATCGGACCCCTGATTTTAAAAATCGTCTATGGCTCCATGATTTTTTTTTTTTTTTTTTATAGAAAATTTTTAAAGTGTTTGATCCAGAATGTAAAAAATTGATGACTACCTCTCATATCCACTGAAACTTTGTCCACATACTCTGCAATTATTGTTTTATAGTTAAACAGTCCGGATGATACGATGATTATTTTGTGAAGCTTATCCGAAAAGATTTGAGAATTATTTACATGACTGATGGGCGACCGTGGGCCCAGTTTTTTGCTTTAATTTTTTTTTTTAAACCTTCCGAATTTTAAACGCATTGCCCCAATACAAAGAATACCTCCCCTTTATATTAAAGCCGTGAAATACTTTTTTGAGAAAAATATTTTTTTTTAGTTCGGGTAAAAATCCTTCAATTAAAAATTTTCAGATTTCACAACTATTTTTTCAAAAACATTCACGTAGCTTCTTAACCGTTAGGATTAGAGGATACATATACAGTCAAACCCGCTTATAACGAGATTGAAAAATGACCGAAAATTTGCTCGTTATACCCAGGTCTCGTTATATCCGAACTATAAAAATATAACATGAAAGATATAGGCGGGCCAACCGCATTTTTAAAAAATGATCGTTAGAGCCGGGTTCTCGTTATATCCGAGCTCGTTATATGCGGGTTCGACTATGTATAGGAACTTTTTTACTCAAATTACTTTATTCTATAAGAATAGTAAGATTTCAAATTATTTCTGCAGAATATTTCAATGTACCGGTTTTTTAGGGCACTAATTTGGAGCTATCTGGAGCTATCTGGTTTAGTCGATCACGTAGGATTTTGGTACCAATGGTTTTTGACTCCCCTAATGGTCCCTAACAAACCCCATAGGTCAGTTTTTGGTGGCAATTTTGTCCGTAAATCAGTTGGTTGGCGCCCACCTTGGCATAAATACTTTAAGTAGAAAAATTATGCTCTCAATTTTGTTTTTTTTTACTATCTTTTGCTTTTGTACTTGGTGTCAATTTTACCAGTAAGGTTTAATGTATACGATGTCTTTCTTATATGTTACAATGGTACTTCATAATTCAAAAAGGGCTGATACCGGTACTTGATTTGTAATTTGAACAGAAGAAGAAAGCTAAGTAGTAGATGTATTTTATATTTAAAAAAAATTTTTTTTTTGTTTTTTCACATGAGTTTTTATACATCACGTTTATCGCTTCCGAATACCTGTGTCATAACTCCAACTGCTTACCCAAATTTTAGTCTTTTGTCCAGATTTCCCTGGGAAAAAAAGAAACGAAAAAATAAGTCTTAATTCATATCTTTACATGTCATGCTATTCGCCATTCGTTTTACTTACAATTTTCAAAATATCGAAGAAAAATCTGTGATAATATATCATTTCAATTTATGTTTCCTTGTCCGGTTTCGATGGTGCTACTTCTCCAGGATTACTGTTTACCAAATCGCAGGATAACCGTGCTTCTTTAATCCGTTTTGCTAAAAAGCGCCAAATATCTGGGAAAAAATGCAGACCTATGCCTATTCCTACACCTAACACAGAAAATGGATTGGCGATCACCCAGGCAGATATTTTAAAGATGTAAGGACCGGCCAGTTTACCCAGCTTCACGCCCTCCTCAAACAAAGCTACGATCTCTTCCCATGAAGAAGTTTTATTCTCCATTTTAAATCTCTAAGGGACAGCACAAAATCAATCATATCACTGCTAAAAACGATCTTAATAAACTGATTAAAAATTAGCGTAATATTTTTCTGCTAATTTTCTATTCTCCTAAGCGCGAAATATTTTTTTGACGCGCCCCGCTTTTCAAATGTTGGCAGTGGCGTAGTAATCAAGAGCTGAGTTGCACTGACGGGAGGAGGAAAGAAGCTTGGCTGTGTCTCCACTATGTTAATAAATTATGTACCGGTAGTACAATTAATTACAGTTTCTAAAAGAAATTATATTGGACATTTTACTGAAAATTGAACTTAATCGATTTAAGTTTTAGGGATGTTTTAGGGTTGTGCCTCAACACCTCCGAAATAATCCTGGATCAGCTTTTAAATAATGCCACTAATAAATCGAAGTTATTTTATTATTATTATTTAGAATTTTGGGAATTCCATAGTCCTTAAATAATTTTAAAAAATTGCCAGATTTCGTATAACACAGAAAGTATGTTGAAGTTTAAGAAATAAAATAAAGTACGCCACTGAATATCCTTTTGATGATTTTTGGACCGAAATCTATCTTTATCTTGCGTAAAAAGTTAAATGACTCATTCAGAAAATCAGCAGATATTAACTCTGCAATGCTGAAAGCATAACCTTTTGTTCTAAGTTTTAATTTTAGTTCAGGGGTTATCTATATTCCAAGTTTGAAGATTTTCGCTGTAGAATTTTAGGACGAAAAAAGTAATTTAGGACTTTGATTTGAAAAATGGATTTTGAGCAATCAATTTTAAAGCCAAAAGCTGAACGTATACAATTTTCAACGTTAACTTGAAAACTTCTTTTTACTTTCCAATCCTTACTTCGTCTAAAAGGTTTTGCATGGAGTCCCTTAAGAAGCAAATGTAGTGACATTACGCATTCAGTAGACGAGCAGTATTTACTTTTTTTCACATTAGGGTGTTCCTTATTTTGGCAATTAGGAATTCAAAAATGTATATCCCCAAATCAGTGCTCCCTGGGTCAATAATAACCCTCAGTTTTTTTTTTATACTTTTTGGGCATTTTTGCCGAGCTTAAAAAAGCTTTAAAAAAATCGATAGTTTTTCTTCACAAAGAGTAAAGAAATCGATTTTTTTTTTTTTTTGTGTGTGTGAAAATTTTGCGAAAAATTCTTTATTGAAAATTTTTCGCACATCACGAATCTGAAGTCTGTTTTTTTTATATCTACCCCGGTTTTTGAGCCAGAAGCAAATTAAGAGGAAAAATAAAAATTTAATAAGTTTTGTCGCTTCACCGCGATTATTTGCATTATGGTGGGTCGAAAAAGGCGAATTTTTGAATTTGAAGACGCACGACATTTTGAATGGCCTTCAAATTTCCAAACAGCCCATTTGAGGACCTAAAATGAAATTTTTTTTTTTCACATAAAAGACCATTGTTTCCAATCGGAAATTTTACGTAGATTACGAATTTGATGTCAAAAAGTATTTTTGGTGCACAGTTTTTGAGCCGCATGCCGGATTCCAAAATTCTGAAATTCTTGTTATGGCTTTCTGTCAAAAACATGCCCCAAAACAGTGCCCCAAAACTAAACTTTGATTTCAAATTTGTAATATACGCAAAATTTCCGATAGGAAACAACGGTCTTATATGAGAAAAAAAAATTTCATTTTTGGTCCTCAAATGGGCTTTTTGGCCATTGCGGCACCTCAAAATGTCGCTTAAAAAATCAAGAAAAAATTAGAGTTAATAGAATTATAAAAAGGCATTGATTCCCATATCAGCCGTTTTCAAATTCAAAAATTCGCGTTTTTCGACCCCCTTTATTTACCATATTTTTGCTTCCAAATGAAAAGCAGGGGCAGATATAAAAAAAATGGACTTCATATTCGTGATCTCCGTAAAATTTCCAATAGGTTACGATTGTTTTTTCACGAACAATTTATCGATCTTTTCGCTGTTATGGGATTTTTCCGAACCTTAAGCTCACGTCAACGTAATTTTCCGTTGTCCAAAAAATCTAAAAACAAATTACGGGCCATTAGTGTCCCATGGAGCACCGATTTGAGGGTATAAATTTTCATATTCGAAAGTTTTGAAAATAAGGAACACTCTTTTCCACATACACATCAGATTTTAAAATGATCGATTAAAAATCGAGAAAATCGTTTTCGAGCTTTAAAAAAGCTCGTTTGCAGCTTTTGCGATTTTCCTGACGCATTTGCGATTCTTCTGATGCTTTTGAGCTACTCTTGACCCATTTACAATTTTCCGATAATATTTTTAAAAAACTAAATTTTTAAAATAGTACCAAGTGGAAAGACAGCTTGACTTTGTATAAGTACTATTCCGTGAATTTCTTATACTCATTACCAAATTGAATGGCTTTTCAAATTTTTTTCCCGGAATATACAGTCAACTTACCATTCCCATTAAGATTAGTCCACTTTATGCTTAAAAATCCTCTTGTCCTAACGTCTCGAAAGTTTTTATGGAAAAATATTCTGGAAGAAAGTTTTTACATCCAAAAAAACACCAATTTTAGGTCAGAATCTTATTTTAAGATCAAAAAAAGCAGAAAAAAAAATCATCCCTTCAAAAAAAAATTCCTTATACCCTTAAACAGAGATAAGCGACACGATTTCACTAAATAGTGTTAATAAACAGAAGAAAAAAAACCTGATGTGAAAATAGTTTAATTTGACATATTCAACCCCCCGACTAAAAATAAAAATAAATTAAACGGATTTAATGGTAGGAAACATATCCCAGTATCCACGGGTAAATCGTAAATAACTAAATCCAAAGTATGAGCCTCCCTGCAAACTTTTGACACTTGGTTTCTTCAAATTTAGATGAATTCGTTGTTTTTCAAAGTTTATGAGGTACTTTATTGAGACGTGTGCGATGACAGCCCTTGATAAAATCCAGAGATGCAAAGCTTTATTTTCGTCGCGTGCAACTAATTTACTTTTATAGCTTCCTTAATTTTTTCTCTTTCTACCAGATCGTTATCACCTTTTTTCTGAGTTTTATTGGACTTTATTTTTTTTGCCGGCCGTTACCATTTTTTGTATCGCAATCAATATACATATACATACAGGTACCCACCATCTTATTACTTAGGCAATGATATATGGACCATTTTTTCGGTTACCTTTTTTTACTTCTTCGCATTTTATATTGAGGTCATATGTCGGTTTGGATTTTCGACATCCGCTTCGGCGAACGAACCTGCCAAACCTTATTTATTTTTTTAAAGGGTTTAACGTCGACGGGAAAAGTTAAAAAAAAAAAAAAAAAAAAAAAATAGCAAGTCAGCAAATTAAAACGGCACGGAAAAAGATAAATAGGTATTGATCAATTTTTTTTTTGTCTCGAAATTCGACGTTTATAATTTCGCGGTTTTTTTTTTGTTCTTCGGGTAAAAATGGGAGAAACAAATGACTGAACCACACCTCCAAACACAAAAATGACAAGCAAGTTTTTGTGTTAAAAAATGCCGCAACAACAACAAGGGGGTGAAGGCAGGGCCATGACGAACTAATCAGGATTGCAAAAAGATACCGGTACGGCTTGTTTTCACAGAGGACCAGATATGTCTACCGAAAACCATCGATCATCATCGATTGGTTTATTTAGATCGGAGCATTCATTTTTGTTTTAAAATCAGTCGGACAAGGTTTGACACAAGTTAGGCTGCATTTTTTTTTTTTTTTTTTTTCTTATTAAAAACGGATGCAAGTTAAAAATACCAGACCTGAGGTTGGAGCCAGTAGTGTACCTAGTGTCTGGTAGTAAAGGTAATTACCGACCCATGAGTCTCTCATTTTCTGCAAATGAGATATTGTCTTGCCTCACCTTACCTTCTTTATAAAAATCATCCCGTGCATTTTTTTTTTTCGTTTTTATATTTTTAATTGACTTATTGGAGTGCATATCCAGGTTATACAAATCAATGCGCTTGATGTATAATTTTTTTTGTTGGTATTCTATAGACAGTATTCATCTCTTCACTAAGGTCGAATATTTGATGGTTTGTAATATGCAAACCTGTATCTTTTACATACCTTAGATCTCTGAACTCTAACTTTGAATGCAAATATCATAAAATTGGGTCATCCAAGACCCATTTTTGAATTTTTATCAACCAAAAAAAATAAATGATGCCTTCTACAATGTTAAATAAATTTCCAGATACCGCAAAAAAAGAGATTTGCTCTGTCTCCATTGAAGAATTAATTGGAGGGTACAATTAATTGCACCACCGGAAATGCTGTATATTTTTGGACTTTTTTCTTCTGCTATCACTTTTTTTTTGCTTTCATATTTTTTGTGTGTTCGAAAAAATAATCAAAACAATAAAAAAAAGTGGTAGCAGAAGAAAAAAATCTAAAAATATATAGCATTTCCGGTGGTACAATTAATTGTACCCTTCGATTAAGTGGCCAATGGAGACAGGACATTTAATGTGAAAGACACTATGAGGTTTTTATATTTGGATTTTTCGGGATATCAAGGGGAAGGCGAGCAACCCTCATTTCTCTCTTTGGGTCCGCAAGTGAATTTATGTCACTAGAATTAACGAACTAAAACTTTTAACTACTGGCTTTTTTTCCTTCTTTTCGTTCTCCGCAACGGAGTTGGCGACCATCGTCGTCAAAATATAGTTTCACTAAGGCTAAAGAATTTAGTGACTTGCTTAGAACTATGCATGTTGCTACAACTCTCTCTCTGCCTCCAGCTTTCTGACGTTCAGGTTGGCCGATTTTACTGTCCTTAGCTATCCTTTGGAGCAGGTTCCGCACTTCCTGAATAGTGCTTCTTCCGAAAATAAATTACAACTACATACTTTTGCTAATCACCTTTTTTATATTTACCTCTTTTCGTTATTTTTTGTTTTAGATATGGAGTTCATGAAGAGCAATATCCGTATTTTGGGAACACAGCTACAATTAAAAAATGGATGCTTTGGAACAAATGGAACACCTAAAAGTTTAATTTTATACGTCTCCCAGCTTTCAGCTTCGCAAACCTTTGTTAATGAAAATGGCAATCCAGGTAAATTAATTTTTTTCTATCGATATTTTAGCAGTCATAAACTTTTTTAAGGAACAAAAAAATGAAACTGATAAATTTTTCGTGTTGGAAATCAGGATTTTTTAACTTGTTTCTCTTACGGCAAGTCTAGGACAGAGCCCTCTTATGCCTGTCTATCAGTGCAAATTTTTTTATTTTTTTTTTACTAAAAAGCATTCTAGGGTTTTATAATTAAACAAGTCCGTATGATTTGCTTCTGGGGTTGTAATTATTCCATTTCACAGTGGGCCAAAAAAAAATTATTTTTGGACAAGAATCGATTAAAATTTTTCAAAATTTTACATAATTGATCGGACAACGCAATTTTTTCGTTGTTTCTGTACCTTATATATAAACGAAAAAATCATTGGAAACATTTTTTTGCTCACTATTATTTTCAACCCACTTTTTGTTAATAACGAAAAAAAATTTGTTTGCGCTGTAGGCTTGTTTAAAGAAATCAGAAGTAATGAAATATGATTTACTGATAGTCGGCGATCATGGAGTGTAAAGTATTTCCCCTTCGAAAAGTTTTTTCTGGCGGTAAATCGTTTTTCAAGTTAATTAAGTAAAAAATTTTACAAATATTTTTTTTCAACTAAGCTTTTAGTCGGTTTATTTAAAAGCCTTCAAAACGTTGATGGTCTCATCACGAAGCCTAAAGGTTCTAAATTAAAAACTTGCTTACAATTTTTGTGCCTCCTTGCGCCTAAATTTTGTCCCAAAATATTTTTTCTGGTCCCCTGTGCATTTCGATGCCTTCTTAAATGGCGTCGTTAGGCCCATTTTAAGGGGGACATTGCCCCTTCAATGTTTGATTTTTCTCCCCCAATGATTCCTCATGACTCTTCATTTTCAATGCAAAAGGGCAGTAAAAAATGAACTTAGGCCAGGATTTTTTTTTTTTAATTTTTTTTTCCTCCCGCCCCCATTAATATTTAACACTTAGCGACGCCACTGACCTTCTTGCGTATACAGGAGATAATTTCGAAATGATCATCAATCAATTATCAGGGTCCTCGGTATTTTTGGTTTTAGCCAGGGGTCTGAAGCTTGAAAATCTTGTCCGATGCCGCATGCTAGCATCGGCGCTGGCACCGGTAAAGTCGAAGATTTACGTGATTTCACTCACAAGAAAAAGGGCTGCTAGGTAGAATAGTGCCTAGCCTGCATGATTCATAAAATGATATTTCCAAAAATGTCTCCCATGGCCCAATGATTTTTTTCTACTAAAATCGGAATCAAAGGCGGCATCGGATATAATGGATGCTTTTTGGTATCGGTATCGGTATCGGTATCGGTATCGGCATCGGCATCGGCATCGGTGGTCGGTGTCGGAATCGGAATTGGGATCGGGATCGGTATCGGGAGTTAAATAAATAATATGGAATCGGCACCGGCATCGGATTCGGATTCGGACCCCTGGTTTTAGCTTATGACCACTTATAGCCGAAATTTCCCTAAAAAGACAAAAAAGTCTTAGGACTCATGTATGAGAAAACGGGCTTCACCACGGAATTCAGGAGTCGAAATTACCCCTTGAATCGCCACCAAACACTCGGTAATAGATGTTTTCGATTTTGAAGAAGTTGTACATTACACGGTAAAAAAATTTATGTTAACAGTAACATAAATCATGTGTGGACTTTTTTTTTATGTTAAAAATTAACATATTTATGTTAAAATATTAACATAATTATGTTAATTTTAACATAAATTGTGTGTGGACTTTTCTTTTTAACATAAAATTTTTTACCGTGTAGTTTAAAAGGACTTGGGTCTGAAAGGGCCGAGTTTACGAGGCAAAATTACTTCTAAAATCACTGGAAAACCCTTGGTAATTTAAGTTTTCGAATTTACTCTGGCCCAAAGAATCTTCGGCCCAGAAATTTCCCCGGCGAGAAAATGGCCCTCTAGTCTAAATGTATGGGAAAACGGATTTCTCTACAAAATTCTAAAGCCGAAATGACCTCTTAAATTACTAATAAACCCTTTTTAAGTTTTGGAAAAGTTATGCAATTCTTCTTATAAGGACTTCGGTCTGAGGGGAAAACGGATTTGAATAATAGCTGTGCTGTATTCTAGAAAAATCAACAAAATGCCATAATCGCAGGTTTTTAAACAAACTCCAAGAACAGTTTAAACCCCCATTAATAAGTCAAAATTTCAAAAGCGGCGTCAATCAAATTTTATTTTGTTGCCAAAACATGTCAAAATTTCCATAAGAAAAAGAAAAGGAAAAAAAGAAAAAAAATTCGGAATAACCATCAGCATTGGTTCCAGGAAGAAACATCCGAAAGAATTCATAAACAAATCAACAAAACAGATGTGAGGCTCGAGGAAAGACTTTTAATATGAATCCGTTTTACAAATTCGGGATATATTATACAGTCTATTAATTACCGGTGTATCTTTTTATATGCATATAATGATTACAGATTTCGTTTGAAAACTACATCATGTTAAATTGAAAAAAGGAAACCATCCCATCAACCAGTTTTAAGATAAGTTAAAAGTAGGTAACAAAAAAAAAACCTCCGAAAAAAAATTCGTCTGAATTTTGTTTGCGTGTCACTTAATTATATCCACACACACATTACAAAAAATTTGGACAAAAAATGTTTAGAGGGAATAAAAATATAAAAATCGATTTGGTCGGTGTATTTTTTATTTCGAAATTTTTTTTTTTTCTTGTCGCGGCCGTTCTATTGTCCTCAATGGTTCCGCAGACGTGGATAATTATATCGTTACCGCGGCTTCTTTTTTTTTTTTTTATCCATGGGTATATTGTTACATTGTTACAGAAGGAAAGCATGCCATCAATCGACATAATTAATAATGCGCCTTAATTATTATTTAAATTGGAAAATATATTGTTAAACCTTTTCGTTTTTACTTTTTTTTTTTGTGCTATATTTTTTCAGACTTTTGTGTTTATGTCTTGGTTGTTTCCGGACTTCTTTTAGTCGCGTTTTCAATGATTAGAAGTAATAATGTGATTACAGGTTACGTTTCTTGAGGACAGCAGCTTAGTTTTCAGTTTTAAAATTTCCAAACTTTATTTTCTAGTCCTTTTAAAAGCTATCTTCGTCGTAGCTATAAATTCAGGATCGGCAGTCTCGGGATCCTCATTCTGATCTTGCAAATGATTTTCAGATCGACGCATTATTTTCGTTTCCAAATCTGGAAGTTCTAAGCGATAAAAAAGAGGCAAAAATAAGGTTTGACATTGAATGTATAATTCAGATCGGTAAAGAGCTGATCCAGGGATTCTGTTTCACAGGATGGACTGTAAAAGCTTAAAATGTGCCCTAAACGCCTCTCTTAAACATCAATTTTCATACATTAGTCTATAACTTCTTCATTTCCGAGATGGCGTCTAATTGCCATTACCTCCCCCCAACCACCTAACCCGCCAGTGTTTTTGGTAGATCCGTTTTCAGCAAATTTTCGATATTCAAATTACTTCTGAAGTTTTTCCAAGATCGGTTTTGAAAATTCATTTGATTTTAAAATTCCTAAGTATCGTGTTGGTTCAGTAGGTACTGCAGTCGACCGGCAATTGAAAGGTCCGGGGTTCAAGTCCTCGACTCAAATTGACTTCATAAAATTTTTTCAAAATTTTTCTTTGTCCGGACACTTTGTAAAATAAATATGTCAATTTACGGTGCCTCACACAATAAATTCATCCACAATATTCGATTTTTTTTTCTTTTTTTTCTCTACTTCAATTTTATTTATCTCTTTATATTTCCCATTACGGTTTTAGGATGTAGCCGTCATGTCCAGATTGGGAAATATGGTATGGATAATTTACCAATTCGAGAGTTATTTAAGGCAACTGAAAATTAATGAGTCATTTAATTATTTTAATTTTAACATCATTTAAAGGAGTCATTTAAGGCTTATTTTTCCTCTTTACAAGGTGCAACCTGTTTTGCACAGGGTGCGTAGCCGTCCTATATTCCTATATTGTCCTGTATTTCAAGTATGCCCTATGTTTGTCCCATATTGTCCTATTTTTTTTAGAGGAAAATCGATTTTGTCCTATATTTTTGATACATTTTACGTACATTTATTTTGAAATTTTAGCTTTTTCTCCCTTTTTATTATTATTATTACAAGAAAACCTTGAAAGAAAAAGCTAATGTTATATTAAATTTTTATTTTTTTGTTTCCTAAGTTTTTTTTCTACTTAAAAAAACAAATCCAAATGAATTTGTGCAATATGCAGAGTATTTGAATGTTTCAATTTTTTATTATTGTCCTATATTGTCCCATTTTTCTGATAAAATTTGTACTATATTGCCCTATTTTTTTGATAAAATATGTCCTACATTTTTTCGAAAAAAGTCCTATATTTTTTTAGGACACGGTACGCACCCTGGTTTTGCAACCATTTTCTTTTCCAACAAATGCTGGTTCTTCAAAAATGAAGTTATACCAATCAGCAAACTTTTAAAATAAAAGCAAAGGAAACGGACTTTAGCTCTGTCTCCATTGGACAATTAATTGGAGGTGGTACAATTAATTGTACCACCGGAAATGCTGTACATTTTTGGACTTTTTTCTTCTACTACCACTTTTTTTTCGTTTTCATTATTTTTAGTGTTCGAGAAAATAATCGAAACAATAAAAAAGGTGATAGCAGAAGAAAAAAGTCCGAAAATATACAGCATTTCCGATGGTACAATTAATTGTATCCTTCTATTAATTGGCCAATGAAGACAGGACATTTATTTGTTACTACTGTCCAAAATTTTTATTATTCCCCAAAATATTCTTGTTGATTCAGTAACTGAAAATTCCATGGGCTGATATAGTGGTATACGAGCCATTGATGAACTGACCCCTTTTTTTTGGGACCTTAAGTAAGTCCCTGGTAGAGAACGAGTTAAGGAATTATGAATCGGTTTGTTGCACTTCGAAAGTGACCGGGTTGTAGCTGCAGAACTTTTCTACCAAACACTGGAATGTTCTTAATGGAACCAATAAAAACTCTTCTTTTTTCCTTTTCTTCCTTGTTATAGTGCGCACTTTGCAGCCTCTCTTCAGCATTTCTTCCCGCTTCCCAAGCTTGATATGAATATAAAGAAACTTGAACTTTTAACTTTTTATGGTAAGGACGGGACAATTTCCCAGGGTTCGACTGTTACACCTACGCAATTAAAGTATCCTACCCATCAAAGTATATGCACCTACCAGTCAAAGTATCCTCCCAGATCCCCGAATTCTCCCAGATTTTACATTTTTTTGACGAATTTTTGTCAGGCTTAATTTTCATATATTATTAATTCCAATAAAATTAATTTGTAAAAAAAATCGTCATTTTCATTTTAATTTCTGAATTTTAACAATTTTTTTCTTACATCTTAGATTACGATGAAAAAGACATCTTCATTTCCCCTATATTACCGCAAAAGCGGAAATTTCGTCAAAAGCCGACTAAAAAAAACGGTGGTAATAGGGGTGTCATTTTCGTCCGATAATTATAGGTGAAGTTTTCTGCAAGCGCTAAACAATAGAGAAGCGAACCTTTGGAAGTTACGTCGTCATGTTTGTTCAAATCAATGACTTATTATTTTCAATGGTCAGTTTGTTTATTTTTTTCCTTGCTTCCTTGTGATTTCATCTCCTATTTAGCAAGACCACACGTTACGTTGTCTTTTGTTAAACCAACAACGAAATTAAGCATAGGTCGATGTGGTCAAAATGATGATTAGGAAGTAGCCTTTTTTTTTGTAAGTCCGCCAGTGCGTCTTCTTTTCGGGTAATTTTTCAAATGTTGAAATATTACAAATCACTCTTTCAATAAAAACAACCAGAGTTAGTTTCCGTAAAAATCAGCAAAAAAAAAATAGTACTATTTTTTTTTTTTTTTTATAACAAGTTTGGTAATACATCAAAATCGAATTTTTTCCCTCGCTTCAAGGTATTGTTCTTGGGCGAATATTACGAAAATAATCAAAACTCGTTCACGTGTGTGGTCCTCCTTTTTGTAATTAATTAAACAAAATTTTGATCACCTTGAATGATTGCGTGCCAGTAAACCTAACTCAAATCATGCTACTGTTTCATCTGACACTTTCACAGTCATTTATTATTTTTGTCAAGCGTTTCTTCTTCGCCTAACATTTCAATAAAGAACGATTAATGGAGAAACTTGCAAATAGAAAATAAAAATGAAAAAAGAAAAAAAAATTGAAACCTGAATGGGGTATAAAGCCCTTATCGTGTGCATAAAAGAAAGTCGGTTCCTTTTCGTAGCTGCATGATGCTTTTGTAAAGCTATAACGGGACGATTGATTGATTCATGAAACTTCTTTTTTTTATTGAATTATCGACCTAATGAATGGAAATATAGGGCAGATATTTTAATAATTTTTCAATAATAAGGTTGGAATCAGGAAAAAAAAATCAATTTGATAGGGGGTTAGAATAATTTGTTATGTTTTTATAAAAATAATAAAATGTTCCGAGAATGTTGACAATGGGAAAAAGAGCTAACCAGATGCACGCCAAGGACGTATTATGTGTTTTCATCTTAAAACCGTTTAATGCACCCTTGAGCCCTTTAATGATGACTAGCCGCTGTCGAACTTGTTTATTGATGAATGAATCGATCACTGTTTTAAGAAACTCAGCCTTGTTTATGAGGTGTTGCTCGTAATTAGTTACACCCTTCAAGCGAATGTTACATTTTCTTCTTTTCGTCTTATTAATTATGTTCTGTAATTTTTTGTAATGATTCACAAGAGAATATTCTATTTTTTTTTATTATTTAACGGGAAATAAGGTGACTGCATGAAAAAGAAATTTTATAATAATTTGATGAGATTATTTTGGCAAAACAAAGCCTTTGTGATTTAAAAAAAAAATCGGAAGTGTACGGTACCTTTCGCTAAAAAAAAAAACACAAATTTCTGAAGATGCCATCATTATAACCTTGCCTCAAAAATTAATTTCGCCAAAAAATGAACTTCACAATCCTATTTAAAAAAAAGTTTTCAACTTTTTAAGAAGAGGCTTCACGGATGCCGGAAGGAATGGCAGTTTTCCTAATACTCGATTTATGATGATAAAATCCAAATTTTAGGTACCGTAAACTGGGGTAAGATTGACCGCCGGGACGAGATTGACCAGCCTAAAAAAAGTTAGTAACCACGGTTAAATTATGTTTTCTTTAAATAAAATTACTAGAGGATTTCCCTTTCTTTCCCCTCTAACAATCAGATTTTAAAAAATTCAGCCAGAACTACCTTTTTTTAGGCCGGTCAATCTCGCCCCGCCGGTCTATCTCACCCCAGTTTAAGGTATCTATCGAACTCCTCTGGTATATCCTGGAATTTTTAGTGCAAGTTTCAACTTGTTTTAAATGTATGGGTGGCGGGAAAATAATTTTAAAAAAATTGCGGTCGAAATACTTTGATTTTGTTTTCCTGGTTTTTGTTTGCTTGGAACAAGTTGAAACTCTTACCAAAAATACAAGCAAAAGTCAAAGGAGTTCGTTAGATACCTAAAATTTGATTTTTTTCCCCCGTAAACCGAGTATTAGACAAAACAACCATTCTTCCAGTATTCCGTGATGCCTCCTCGAAGAAATTTTTACTTCGTACCAAAAAGTGACTCAAAAAGTGTATAAAATTTTTGCAAAATAAATGGAAATAATTTATACAAAAAAAAATATTATTTTTGTATCATTTATACAAAAATTAAAACATGTGAAGAGTGCACGGGAAAAAAGACGAAATTCCATTTGTTTGCATTCTGCTTTGCTCCGATGTTTAGCTTTTGTTAAAGAATGTCAAAAAAAACATGGAATCTGGCCTCTCTTTTCCTGGCGTCATGTATAATTTCTGCAAAGTTTATGCATATTTTTTTAGGCATCAAAATTTGAATATGCATAATTTTACAAATTTTATGAACAATTTTTGATTCTCTCCCATTTTTTCTAAAAAAAAAATTCCTAATTCATTTTTTCTAAAAATTTTGGCTTCTAAAATTGTTTTCCTAACTATTTTTTTTTCTAATTTTTAATTTTAAGCTTAATAAAATTTCTTAAAATCCCTAAAATAAAATTTCCTAAAATCCCTAAAATAAAATTTCCTGAAATCCCTTTAGGGATTTAGAAAATTAGGAAAACATTCATTTTAGGAACTTTAATTTTATGAATCAAAAAATTTTAAAAAAATTGAAAATTAGAAAAAAAAAAAAAAGAAAAAAATTAGGAAGAGTGCAAAGGGGTTTATGCAAAAAAGCCGATTTTGTGACCGCCCAGAAAAAGTCGGCCCTTTTCAAATCTGAGAAACTACTTTATGGTTTTTGACCCGTAGAATCCGAAAATGACCATAAAAATGACGTACGGCTGTGGGAAAAAGCCGATATCTCAATTATTAGATTAAAAGTCGATTTATCGAACAGGCAACCAGTTCTGGGGACATCGCTGGTTAAAAAACCGGGGAGAAAAATTCAGAAAACACTTTTCTGGCTATATCAAAGCCCAAATGAGTTTACTTGTTTCGGGGGTTCGCGGGAAAAAATTCCTGGGGGCGCAGGGGAGGCTCAATCTTTCAAAATTCCCCATTGAGCTGGGCCTAGAATTGTAAAACTGATGGAAAAAAAAATTCCGGGAACGCACTTTTCTCCTGACTGATTCCCATACGTAATTACACCCGTAGCATTCGAAAATGACCATAAAGATGGCGCGAGGTTGCGAGAAAACCCGATATCTCCAATAATTATGAGAGAAACGGCATTTTTCGAATACGCAAACGATTTTGAGGACTCCACTGGTTAAAAATCGGGGGAAAATTCGGGAAAGACTTTTTCGGGTACTTTATAGTCAAAATGAGTTGACATGTTTCGGGGTTTCGCGGAAAAAAATTCCGGAGGGCAGGCGAAGCTCAATCTTTAAAAATTCCACCTTGAACTGGAGCTAGGAGTAGAAAAAAAAAATCCCGTAAACGGTTTTTTTTTCTGAGTGAGTACTATACGTAATTGGTCCCGTAGAATCCGAAAATGACCATAAAAATGGCGTCCGGTTGCGGAAAAACCGAATATCTCCATTTATTTCGATAATAACGGGATTTTTCGAATACCCGAATGATTTTAAGTATCTCACGAGCTAAAAAACAAGAAAAAAAATTCGGGGAAGTCTTTTCCGGGTTCTTTATAGTCAAAATGAGTTGACATGTTTCGGGGTTTCGCGGAAAAAAATTCCGGGGGGCAGGCGAAGCTCAATCTTTAAAAATTCCACCTTGAACTGGACCTAAGTAGAAAAAAAAAATCCCGTAAACGGTTTTTTTTTCTGAGTGAGTACTATACGTAATTGGACCCGTAGAACCCAAAAATGACCATAAAAATGGCGTCCGGTTGCGGGAAAAACCGAATATCTCCATTTACATCGATAATGACGGGATTTTTCGAATAAGGGAACGATTTTAAGTATCTCACGGGCTAAAAAACAAGAAAAAAAATTCGGGGAAGTCTTTTTCGGGTACTTTATAGTCAAAATGAGTTTACATATTTCGGGGTTTCGCGGAAAAAAATTCCTGGGGAGGCAGGCGAAGCTGAATCTTTAAAAATTCCACCTTGAACTGGAGCCAGGAGTAGAAAAAAAAATCCCGTAAACGGTTTTTTTTTCTGAGTGAGTACTATACGTAATTGGACCCGTAGAACCCCAAAATGACCATAAAAATGGCGTCCGGTTGCGGGAAAAACCGAATATCTCCATTTACATCGATAATGACGGGATTTTTCGAATAAGGAACGATTTTAAGTATCTCACGGGCTAAAAAACAAGAAAAAAAATTCGGGGAAGTCTTTTTCGGGTACTTTATAGTCAAAATGAGTTTACATATTTCGGGGTTTCGCGGAAAAAATTCCTGGGGGCCAGGCGAAGCTGAATCTTTAAAATTCCACCTTGAACTGGAGCCAGGAGTAGAAAAAAAAATCCCGTAAACGGTTTTTTTTTCTGAGTGAGTACTATACGTAATTGGACCCGTAGAACCCCAAAATGACCATAAAAATGGCGTCCGGTTGCGGGAAAAACAGAAATCTCCATTTATTTCGATAATGACGGGATTTTTCGAATAAGGGAACGATTTTAAGTATCTCACGGGCTAAAAAACAAGAAAAAAATTCGGGGAAGTCTTTTTCGGGTACTTTATAGTCAAAATGAGTTTACATATTTCGGGGTTTCGCGGAAAAAATTCCGGGGGGCAGGCGAAGCTCAATCTTTAAAAATCCCACCTTGAACTGGACCTAAGAGTAGAAAAAAAAAATCCCGTAAACGGTTTTTTTTTCTGAGTGAGTACTATACGTAATTGGACCCGTAGAACCCCAAAATGACCATAAAAATGGCGTCCGGTTGCGGGAAAAACAGAATATCTCCATTTATTTCGATAATGACGGGATTTTTCGAATAAGGGAACGATTTTAAGTATCTCACGGGCTAAAAAACAAGAAAAAAAATTCGGGGAAGTCTTTTCCGGGTTCTTTATAGTCAAAATGAGTTGACATGTTTCGGGGTTCCTCGGAAAAAATTCAGGGGGGCAGGCGAAGCTCAATCTTTAAAAATTCCACCTTGAACTGGACCTAAGAGTAGAAAAAAAAATCCCGTAAACGGTTTTTTTTTCTGAGTGAGTACTATACGTAATTGGACCCGTAGAACCCAAAAATGACCATAAATATGGCGTCCGGTTGCGGGAAAAACCGAATATCTCCATTTATATCGATAATAACGGGATTTTTCGAATACCCGAATGATTTTAAGTATCTCACGAGCTAAAAAACAAGAAAAAAATTCGGGGAAGTCTTTTCCGGGTTCTTTATAGTCAAAATGAGTTGACATGTTTCGGGGTTCCTCGGAAAAAATTCAAGGGGGGCAGGCGAAGCTCAATCTTTAAAAATTCCACCTTGAACTGGACCTAAGAGTAGAAAAAAAAATCCCGTAAACGGTTTTTTTTTCTGAGTGAGTACTATACGTAATTGGACCCGTAGAACCCAAAAATGACCATAAAAATGGCGTCCGGTTGCGGGAAAAACCGAATATCTCCATTTACTTCGATAATGACGGGATTTTTCGAATAAAGGAACGATTTTAAGTATCTCACGGGCTAAAAAACAAGAAAAAAAATTCGGGGAAGTCTTTTTCGGGTACTTTATAGTCAAAATGAGTTGACATGTTTCGGGGTTTCGCGGAAAAAAATTCCGGGAGGGCAGGCGAAGCTCAATCTTTAAAAATTCCACCTTGAACTGGAGCTAGGAGTAGAAAAAAAAAAATCCCGTAAACGGTTTTTTTTTCTGAGTGAGTACTATACGTATTGGTCCCGTAGAATCCGAAATCCGAAAATGACCATAAAAATGGCGTCCGGTTGCGGGAAAAACCGAATATCTCCATTTATTTCGATAATAACGGGATTTTTCGAATACCCGAATGATTTTAAGTATCTCACGAGCTAAAAAACAAAAAAAAAAAATTCGGGGAAGTCTTTTCCGGGTTCTTTATAGTCAAAATGAGTGACATGTTTCGGGGTTTCGCGGAAAAAAATTCCGGGGGGCAGGCGAAGCTCAATCTTTAAAAATTCCACCTTGAACTGGACCTAAGAGTAGAAAAAAAAAATCCCGTAAACGGTTTTTTTTTCTGAGTGAGTACTATACGTAATTGGACCCGTAGAACCCAAAAATGACCATAAAAATGGCGTCCGGTTGCGGGAAAAACCGAATATCTCCATTTACATCGATAATGACGGGATTTTTCGAATAAGGGAACGATTTTAAGTATCTCACGGGCTAAAAAACAAGAAAAAAAATTCGGGGAAGTCTTTTTCGGGTACTTTATAGTCAAAATGAGTTTACATATTTCGGGGTTTCGCGGAAAAAAATTCCTGGGGGGGCAGGCGAAGCTGAATCTTTAAAAATTCCACCTTGAACTGGAGCCAGGAGTAGAAAAAAAAATCCCGTAAACGGTTTTTTTTTCTGAGTGAGTACTATACGTAATTGGACCCGTAGAACCCCAAAATGACCATAAAAATGGCGTCCGGTTGCGGGAAAAACCGAATATCTCCATTTACATCGATAATGACGGGATTTTTCGAATAGGGAACGATTTTAAGTATCTCACGGGCTAAAAAACAGAAAAAAATTCGGGGAAGTCTTTTTCGGGTACTTTATAGTCAAAATGAGTTTACATATTTCGGGGTTTCGCGGAAAAAATTCCTGGGGGCCAGGCGAAGCTGAATCTTTAAAAATTCCACCTTGAACTGGAGCCAGGAGTAGAAAAAAAAATCCCGTAAACGGTTTTTTTTTTCTGAGTGAGTACTATACGTAATTGGACCCGTAGAACCCCAAAATGACCAAAAATGGCGTCCGGTTGCGGGAAAAACAGAATATCTCCATTTATTTCGATAATGACGGGATTTTTCGAATAAGGAACGATTTTAAGTATCTCACGGGCTAAAAAACAAGAAAAAAATTCGGGGAAGTCTTTTTCGGGTACTTTATAGTCAAAAGGTTTACATATTTCGGGGTTTCGCGGAAAAAATTCCGGGGGGCAGGCGAAGCTCAATCTTTAAAAATCCCACCTTGAACTGGACCTAAGAGTAGAAAAAAAAAATCCCGTAAACGGTTTTTTTTTCTGAGTGAGTACTATACGTAATTGGACCCGTAGAACCCCAAAATGACCATAAAAATGGCGTCCGGTTGCGGGAAAAACAGAATATCTCCATTTATTTCGATAATGACGGGATTTTTCGAATAAGGGAACGATTTTAAGTATCTCACGGGCTAAAAAACAAGAAAAAAATTCGGGGAAGTCTTTTCCGGGTTCTTTATAGTCAAAATGAGTTGACATGTTTCGGGGTTCCTCGGAAAAAATTCAAGGGGGGCAGGCGAAGCTCAATCTTTAAAAATTCCACCTTGAACTGGACCTAAGAGTAGAAAAAAAAATCCCGTAAACGGTTTTTTTTTCTGAGTGAGTACTATACGTAATTGGACCCGTAGAACCCAAAAATGACCATAAATATGGCGTCCGGTTGCGGGAAAAACCGAATATCTCCATTTATATCGATAATAAGGGATTTTTCGAATACCCGAATGATTTTAAGTATCTCACGAGCTAAAAAACAAGAAAAAAATTCGGGGAAGTCTTTTCCGGGTCTTTATAGTCAAAATGAGTTGACATGTTTCGGGGTTCCTCGGAAAAAATTCAGGGGGGCAGGCGAAGCTCAATCTTTAAAAATTCCACCTTGAACTGGACCTAAGAGTAGAAAAAAAAAATCCCGTAAACGGTTTTTTTTTTCTGAGTGAGTACTATACGTATTGGACCCGTAGAACCCCAAAATGACCATAAAAATGGCGTCCGGTTGCGGGAAAAACCGAATATCTCCATTTACTTCGATAATGACGGGATTTTTCGAATAAAGGAACGATTTTAAGTATCTCACGGGCTAAAAAACAAGAAAAAAAATTCGGGGAAGTCTTTTTCGGGTACTTTATAGTCAAAATGAGTTGACATGTTTCGGGGTTTCGCGGAAAAAATTCCGGAGGGCAGGCGAAGCTCAATCTTTAAAAATTCCACCTTGAACTGGAGCTAGGAGTAGAAAAAAAAAAATCCCGTAAACGGTTTTTTTTTTCTGAGTGAGTACTATACGTAATTGGACCCGTAGAATCCGAAAATGACCATAAAAATGGCGTCCGGTTGCGGGAAAAACCGAATATCTCCATTTATTTCGATAATAACGGGATTTTTCGATTACCCGAATGATTTTAAGTATCTCACGAGCTAAAAAACAAGAAAAAAAATTCGGGGAAGTCTTTTCCGGGTTCTTTATAGTCAAAATGTTGACATGTTTCGGGGTTTCGCGGAAAAAAATTCCGGGGGGCAGGCGAAGCTCAATCTTTAAAAATTCCACCTTGAACTGGACCTAAGAGTAGAAAAAAAAAATCCCGTAAACGGTTTTTTTTTCTGAGTGAGTACTATACGTAATTGGACCCGTAGAACCCAAAAATGACCATAAAAATGGCGTCCGGTTGCGGGAAAAACCGAATATCTCCATTTACATCGATAATGACGGGATTTTTCGAATAAGGAACGATTTTAAGTATCTCACGGGCTAAAAAACAAGAAAAAAATTCGGGGAAGTCTTTTTCGGGTACTTTATAGTCAAAATGAGTTTACATATTTCGGGGTTTCGCGGAAAAAAATTCCTGGGGGCAGGCGAAGCTGAATCTTTAAAAATTCCACCTTGAACTGGAGCCAGGAGTAGAAAAAAAAATCCCGTAAACGGTTTTTTTTTCTGAGTGAGTACTATACGTAATTGGACCCGTAGAACCCCAAAATGACCATAAAAATGGCGTCCGGTTGCGGGAAAAACAGAATATCTCCATTTATTTCGATAATGACGGGATTTTTCGAATAAGGGAACGATTTTAAGTATCTCACGGGCTAAAAAACAAGAAAAAAATTCGGGGAAGTCTTTTTCGGGTACTTTATAGTCAAAATGAGTTTACATATTTCGGGGTTTCGCGGAAAAAAATTCCGGGGGGGCAGGCGAAGCTCAATCTTTAAAAATCCCACCTTGAACTGGACCTAAGAGTAGAAAAAAAAATCCCGTAAACGGTTTTTTTTTCTGAGTGAGTACTATACGTAATTGGACCCGTAGAACCCCAAAATGACCATAAAAATGGCGTCCGGTTGCGGGAAAAACCGAATATCTCCATTTATTTCGATAATGACGGGATTTTTCGAATAAGGGAACGATTTTAAGTATCTCACGGGCTAAAAAACAAGAAAAAAAATTCGGGGATGTCTTTTCCGGGTACTTTGTACTCAAAATGAGTTGACATGTTTCGGGGTTTTGCGGAAAAAAATTCCGGGGGGAGCAGGCGAAGCTCAATCTTTAAAAATTCCACCTTCAACTGGACCTAAGAGTAGAAAAAAAAAATCCCGTAAACGGTTTTTTTTTCTGAGTGAGTACTATACGTAATTGGACCCGTAGAACCCAAAAATGACCATAAATATGGCGTCCGGTTGCGGGAAAAACCGAATATCTCCATTTATATCGATAATAACGGGATTTTTCGAATAAGGGAACGATTTTAAGTATCTCACGGGCTAAAAAACAAGAAAAAAAATTCGGGGAAGTCTTTTCCGGGTTCTTTATAGTCAAAATGAGTTGACATGTTTCGGGGTTCCTCGGAAAAAAATTCAAGGGGGGCAGGCGAAGCTCAATCTTTAAAAATTCCACCTTGAACTGGACCTAAGAGTAGAAAAAAAAATCCCGTAAACGATTTTTTTTTCTGAGTGAGTACTATACCTAATTGGACCCGTAGAACCCCAAAATGACCATAAAAATGGCGTCCGGTTGCGGGAAAAACCGAATATCTCCATTTATTTCGATAATAACAAGATTTTTTGAATAATGCAACGATTTTAAGTATCTCACGGGCTAAAAAAGAAGAAAAAAATTCCGAGAAGTCTTTTCCGGGTACTATGTACTCAAAATGAGTTGACATGTTTCGGGGTTTCGCGGAAAAAATTCCGGGGGGGCAGGCGAAGCTCAATCTTTAAAAATTCCACCTTGAACTGGAGCTAGGAGTAGAAAAAAAAATCCCGTAAACGGTTTTTTTTTCTGAGTGAGTACTATACGTAATTGGACCCGTAGAATCCGAAAATGACCATTAAAATGGCGTCCGGTTGCGGGAAAAACGAATATCTCCATTTATTGCGATAATAACGGATTTTTCGGAAAAAGTGGAGATATCCTCTTTTTCCCGGAACCGTACGCAATTTATAGGGTCATTTTCGGATTCTACGGGTCCAATTACGTATAGTACTCACTCAGAAAAAAAAACCGTTTACGGGATTTTTTTTTTCTACTCCTAGCTCCAGTTCAAGGTGGAATTTTTAAAGATTGAGCTTCGCCTGCCCCCCCCGGAATTTTTTTCCGCGAAACCCCGAAATATGTAAACTCATTTTGACTATAAAGTACCCGAAAAAGACTTCCCCGAATTTTTTTTCTTGTTTTTTAGCCCGTGAGATACTTAAAATCGTTCCTTTATTCGAAAAATCCCGTCATTATCGAAGTAAATGGAGATATTCGGTTTTTCCCGCAATCGGACGCCATTTTTATGGTCATTTTTGGGTTCTACGGGTCCAATTACGTATAGTACTCACTCAGAAAAAAAAACCGTTTACGGGATTTTTTTTTTCTACTCTTAGGTCCAGTTCTAGGTGGAATTTTTAAAGATTGAGCTTCGCCTGCCCCCCCGGAATTTTTTTCCGCGAACCCCGAAATATGTAAACTCATTTTGACTATAAAGAACCGGGAAAGACTTCCCCGAATTTTTTTCTTGTTTTTTAGCCCGTGAGATACTTAAAATCGTTCCCTTATTCGAAAAATCCCGTTATTATCGATGTAAATGGAGATATTCGGTTTTTCCCGCAACCGGACGCCATTTTTATGGTCATTTTTGGGTTCTACGGGTCCAATTACGTATAGTACTCACTCAGAAAAAAAAACCGTTTACGGGATTTTTTTTTTTACTCTTAGGTCCAGTTCAAGGTGGATTTTTAAAGATTGAGCTTCGCCTGCTCCCCCGGAATTTTTTTCCGCGAAACCCCGAAACATGTCAACTCATTTTGAGTACAAAGTACCCGGAAAAGACATCCCCGATTTTTTTTCTTGTTTTTTAGCCCGTGAGATACTTAAAATCGTTCCCTTATTCGAAAAATCCCGTCATTATCGAAATAAATGGAGATATTCGGTTTTTCCCGCAACCGGACGCCATTTTTATGGTCATTTTGGGGTTCTACGGGTCCAATTACGTATAGTACTCACTCAGAAAAAAAACCGTTTACGGGATTTTTTTTTTCTACTCTTAGGTCCAGTTCAAGGTGGAATTTTTAAGATTTAGCTTCGCCTGCCCCCCAGGAATTTTTTTCCGCGAAACCCCGAAATATGTAAACTCATTTTGACTATAAAGTACCCGAAAAAGACTTCCCCGAATTTTTTTTCTTGTTTTTTAGCCCGTGAGATACTTAAAATCGTTCCCTTATTCGAAAAATCCCGTCATTATCGAAATAAATGGAGATATTCTGTTTTTCCCGCAACCGGACGCCATTTTTATGGTCATTTTTGGGGTTCTACGGGTCCAATTACGTATAGTACTCACTCAGAAAAAAAACCGTTTACGGGATTTTTTTTTTCTACTCTTAGGTCCAGTTCAAGGTGGAATTTTTAAAGATTCAGCTTCGCCTGCCCCCCAGGAATTTTTTTCCGCGAAACCCCGAAATATGTAACTCATTTTGACTATAAAGTACCCGAAAAAGACTTCCCCGATTTTTTTTCTTGTTTTTTAGCCCGTGAGATACTTAAAATCGTTCCCTTATTCGAAAAATCCCGTCATTATCGATATAAATGGAGATATTCGGTTTTTCCCGCAACCGGACGCCATTTTTATGGTCATTTTTGGGTTCTACGGGTCCAATTACGTATAGTACTCACTCAGAAAAAAAACCGTTTACGGGTTTTTTTTTTCTACTCTTAGGTCCAGTTCAAGGTGGAATTTTTAAAGATTGAGCTTCGCCTGCCCCCCCGGAATTTTTTTCCGCGAAACCCCGAAACATGTCAACTCATTTTGACTATAAAGAACCCGGAAAAGACTTCCCCGAATTTTTTTTCTTGTTTTTTAGCTCGTGAGATACTTAAAATCATTCGGGTATCGAAAAATCCCGTTATTATCGAAATAAATGGAGATATTCGGTTTTTCCCGCAACCGGACGCCATTTTTATGGTCATTTTCGGATTCTACGGGTCCAATTACGTATAGTACTCACTCAGAAAAAAAAACCGTTTACGGGATTTTTTTTTTTCTACTCCTAGCTCCAGTTCAAGGTGGAATTTTTAAAGATTGAGCTTCGCCTGCCCTCCCGAATTTTTTTCCGCGAAACCCCGAAACATGTCAACTCATTTTGACTATAAAGTACCCGAAAAAGACTTCCCCGAATTTTTTTTCTTGTTTTTTAGCCCGTGAGATACTTAAAATCGTTCCTTATTCGAAAAATCCCATCATTCGATGTAAATGGAGATATTCGGTTTTTCCCGCAACCGGACGCCATTTTAAGGTCATTTTGGGGTTCTACGGGTCCAATTACGTATAGTACTCACTCAGAAAAAAAAACCGTTTACGGGATTTTTTTTTCTACTCTTAGGTCCAGTTCAAGGTGGAATTTTTAAAGATTGAGCTTCGCCTGCCCCCCCGGAATTTTTTTCCGCGAAACCCCGAAACATGTCAACTCATTTTGAGTACATAGTACCCGGAAAAGACTTCTCGGAATTTTTTTCTTCTTTTTTAGCCCGTGAGATACTTAAAATCGTTGCATTATTCAAAAAATCTTGTTATTATCGAAATAAATGGAGATATTCGGTTTTTCCCGCAACCGGACGCCATTTTTATGGTCATTTTGGGGTTCTACGGGTCCAATTACGTATAGTACTCACTCAGAAAAAAAAACGTTTACGGGATTTTTTTTTTCTACTCTTAGGTCCAGTTCAAGGTGGAATTTTTAAAGATTGAGCTTCGCCTGCCCCCCTTGAATTTTTTTCCGAGGAACCCCGAAACATGTCAACTCATTTTGACTATAAAGAACCCGGAAAAGACTTCCCCGAATTTTTTTTCTTGTTTTTTAGCCCGTGAGATACTTAAAATCGTTCCCTTATTCGAAAAATCCCGTTATTATCGAAATAAATGGAGATATTCTGTTTTTCCCGCAACCGGACGCCATTTTTATGGTCATTTTGGGGTTCTACGGGTCCAATTACGTATAGTACTCACTCAGAAAAAAAAACCGTTTACGGGATTTTTTTTTCTACTCTTAGGTCCAGTTCAAGGTGGAATTTTTAAAGATTGAGCTTCGCCTGCTCCCCCGAATTTTTTTCCGCGAAACCCCGAAACATGTCAACTCATTTTGAGTACAAAGTACCCGGAAAAGACATCCCCGAATTTTTTTCTTGTTTTTTAGCCCGTGAGATACTTAAAATCGTTCCCTTATTCGAAAAATCCCGTCATTATCGAAATAAATGGAGATATTCGGTTTTTCCCGCAACCGGACGCCATTTTTATGGTCATTTTGGGGTTCTACGGGTCCAATTACGTATAGTACTCACTCAGAAAAAAAAACCGTTTACGGGATTTTTTTTTCTACTCTTAGGTCCAGTTCAAGGTGGAATTTTTAAAGATTGAGCTTCGCCTGCTCCCCCGGAATTTTTTTCCGCGAAACCCCGAAACATGTCAACTCATTTTGAGTACAAAGTACCCGGAAAAGACATCCCCGAATTTTTTTTCTTGTTTTTTAGCCCGTGAGATACTTAAAATCGTTCCCTTATTCGAAAAATCCCGTCATTATCGAAATAAATGGAGATATTCTGTTTTTCCCGCAACCGGACGCCATTTTTATGGTCATTTTGGGGTTCTACGGGTCCAATTACGTATAGTACTCACTCAGAAAAAAAAACCGTTTACGGGATTTTTTTTTTCTACTCTTAGGTCCAGTTCAAGGTGGAATTTTTAAAGATTGAGGTTCGCCTGCCCCCCCGGAATTTTTTTCCGCGAAACCCCGAAACATGTCAACTCATTTTGACTATAAAGAACCCGGAAAAGACTTCCCCGAATTTTTTTTCTTGTTTTTTAGCTCGTGAGATACTTAAAATCATTCGGGTATTCGAAAAATCCCGTTATTATCGAAATAAATGGAGATATTCGGTTTTTCCCGCAACCGGACGCCATTTTTATGGTCATTTTCGGATTCTACGGACCAATTACGTATAGTACTCACTCAGAAAAAAAACCGTTTACGGGATTTTTTTTTTCTACTCCTAGCTCCAGTTCAAGGTGGAATTTTTAAAGATTGAGCTTCGCCTGCCCTCCCGGAATTTTTTTCCGCGAAACCCCGAAACATGTCAACTCATTTTGACTATAAAGTACCCGAAAAAGTCTTTCCCGAATTTTTTCCCCCGAATTTTTAACCAGTGGAGTCCTCAAAATCGTTTGCGTATTCGAAAAATGCCGTTTCTCTCATAATTATTGGAGATATCGGGTTTTTCTCGCAACCTCGCGCCATCTTTATGGTCATTTTCGAATGCTACGGTGTAATTACGTATGGGAATCAGTCAGGAGAAAAGTGCGTTCCCGGAATTTTTTTTTCCATCAGTTTTACAATTCTAGGCCCGCTCAATGGGGAATTTTGAAAGATTGAGCCTCCCCTGCGCCCCCAGGAATTTTTTCCCGCGAACCCCCGAAACAAGTAACTCATTTGGGCTTTGATATAGCCAGAAAAGTGTTTTCTGAATTTTTCTCCCCCGGTTTTTTAACCAGCGATGTCCCCAGAACTGGTTGCCTGTTCGATAAATCGACTTTTAATCTAAATAATTGGAGATATCGGCTTTTTCCCACAGCCGTACGTCATTTTTATGGTCATTTTCGGATTCTACGGGTCAAAAACCATAAAGTAGTTTCTCAGATTTGAAAAGGGCCGACTTTTTCTGGGCGGTCACAAAATCGGCTTTTTTGCATAAACCCCTTTACTATGTAATGTTGAAGTAACATGTACCAACTTGTTGGGACCAACATTTTACACTAATTTTGGCGTTGGAGTAAATTCTGCAAAAGTCGATTCCTTCGCTTGTCAGGGTGCAAAGTCACTATGGAATGTTAGACCAACATGTTGGTACAACAAGTTGGACAAACATGTTGTACCAACTTGTTTAGGAAAGCATTAGGAAAAAATCTACAAATCGCAAAAAGTTGGAAAAAATGTTTGCAAAAACAGACATGTTGTACCAACTTGTTGTACCAACATGTTTGACAAGCGAAGGAATCGACTATTGCAGAATTTACTCCTATGCCAAAATTAGTGTAAAATGTTGGTGCAACATGCTGGTCCAACTTGTTGCACCAACATGTTGGTTCAACATTCCATAGTGAATTTGCACCCGAAAAAAAGTTTAGGGGCTAATTTTTATAGGAAAAACGGATTAGGAAAAATGGTCGGGAACGATAATTTTTTTAAGCATGAAAATCTGTTATGCATAATTTTTGCATAGTTTATGCATATATTTTTTTTAAATCATAAAGCAAAATGCAAATTTTATGAATCAAAAAATTTTAGAGAAATTATGCTTATTCGACTTTTTTGTCATTTTATGCGTAATTATGCATAAATATATTTGAAAAAGAAATTTTCCGGTAAAAAATGTTAAGTTGTTTATACATCATTTATGCATCTGTTTTTCATACGGGAAAGCAGTGATTCCGGAAAAAAGAGGTCAGCTTGACATTAGTTGGAACGAAAAAATGGTTATCCCTTATCGAAAATTAATTTTATCGAAAGATGGACTTCGCAAACCGTTTTGCAAACATTTTTTCCAACTTTTTGCGATTTGTAGATTTTTTCCTAAAGCTTTCCTAAAGCAGGGTGATTCAGGAAAAACGAGCTCGACTTAAAATTTGTTGGAACGAAAATGAAAACGATAACGATAACGATAGCTGATTTTACCGGTGTCTTTATGCAAATGATTCCAACGTTCTATTAAAATATAAGCCTTTCTCTTTTTTTTTTTTTATTAAATTGCACAAAAAAATAACAAGTAGCCCAAACATACCTATATCTCCCGCTTCAAGAGCTTCCAAAAAAATTTTAAACTTATTACTATACGATGTTTCCGAAAACTGTTACCACTTATACGACTTAGTAAGAGTGAAAACATAGGAGTCATGCAGAAAGTCTAATTCAAAAGTTGCAGTATTAAAATATATATTTCAACATGTTTGAATAATAAAGTTTCAATAATTTTTCTAAAAGAAATAACAATAATTTACAATTGGTTTTATTATATAATACGTTAGAGGCAGTATTTTTTTGTTATTGCGAATACCCGTAAAACACAGAAGTTCTCGAAAGGGGTCCTAATAATGGGCAATTATTAGCTTCGCGTACTTTTAAAGCAATTGGCACCAACTCTCTTAATTCGAATTGCCTTCTTTCATGGCTTGGATGTGTAGAGAGCCACTCGACAGGTATCGGCGATTCATTAACCAATTTCATTTTGGCCCAAAAGACAGGGGCTTCTCTTACATCGTAACAAGCTTTAGCTGCCAGTTTTAACCCAACCACATCAGCTTCCTGTTCTATTTTTCTACTAAAAGGCAGATGAAATAACAATTTGGACAAAGCATTTGTCAACCATTCGGAGAATAAGGCCCAGACGTCGGAAAAAACCGACCAAAATAAAACAGAAGGGAGCAGTAAAATCATGTCAAGGAATATGACTCTGCTCATGCTTTCAGCAATATGACTGCAAATAGCATGAGAAATCTCATGTGATAAAACTATTGCCAATTGATCGTCATTGGTGCAGATATTAAGCATACCAGAAAATACAAATATTTTCCCTCCTGGTAAAACAAAGGCATTTGTAATCTCTGGCCTATCGATCACAGTTATACCCCAATTTTTCCTTTTAATTTGAGGGATATCCAGATTTGAAACTAATAATCTGTTAGCTACTCTTCCTACTCTCTTATAAATCGGATGATTAATAGGAACAATGTACGATTTAAATTGGTTTACTTGATTTTCAAATTCCATCTCAGCTACCACTTTCATCTGTTCATCGTTAAATATTATAAATTTTTTTCGTTTTGTCAAAGGATCTTCTTGAATGTGCTCAATATAGTATAGAAAAGCAAATCCAGCCAATGCTGTTGCTGCCATGGCAATGTGTGATTGCCTTGATCTTATTTTTTTCCAAACTGCTTCTTTCTGTTCCGGTGTAAGTTTTGCCCACCATTTTCTGATATATCGTCCAAACAGAACTGCTGTGATTTTTGTTACAGGTCTCAATAATAAGACTATAATTGGTGGTAGAGCTTGATTAGACGATGTAACATGAATTGGGCGAATTTGTATTGATACTGGCTTCTGGTTAATAAAAACATTCTGCAAACTAATAGTTCGAAGTCTGACAGGAACATTATTTGAAAATCTTACAAAATTCATACATTTTGTTTTAGAGAATGTTGAAAATAATTTCACTAGATTTCGTGACATGGTTACTTAATAGTTTTTAAATCATTCAATAATTTTACCTTTTAAGTACAATTTGGTTTCCTTTTTAATCAGGTTTCTGCTGACATTTTGACAGATTTACAAAGATTAGTATTTTTTATTAAATATCGAAGAAATATTCACTCTATGGATTTCCGTTTTATGTTGATTAATTTTTTCCTTGTAGATGCTAACGATAATTCTAAAAGAATGAAAATCACACAATTATGAAGTATAACATAACCTCATTTGGTCGAAAACGACAGGGAAACTACAAATTACCTTTGTATGATTAAATCACATTAATTCCGAGTCTTCTTTGGTGACGAAAAGGAGTATTATAAATAAGTTTTCGATTTTACTTCTAAATAAATAAATTATTGTACGGTGATTCCAAAAAATAGCTTCATTGTTTTGTTTTGAAAAAATTGTCGCCACATCAAGGGCAAGGCAAACTGAGGCACGATTGCCGACATGATGACCGCCTTACAATTGTGAATTATACCGCGCTGCACCCTGTGCTGCACATCATGTTATCTAAGTCAGTTCTTTACTTATCACAAATTAGTAGTTCTTTATATTTAAATTATTAATGTTAATTATTCTATCGTTTCTATTTTTGACCTTATTTTGCTATGTAAAGATTACAAAAGGAGGGTCTAGCAAAATCGAAAGTCATTGCAGATCTCATGATAATTAATCAGACCACTTTGAACATCGGTTGGGGACAAGTTTTTATCTCAATTTAAGAAAGGAACCTAAAAAGTTCTCTCATTTTCCCGAATCATTCAATTGCATATAAATGATACAGGAAATAAAAAACCATGAAGTAAAAGATTATTTTTTTTTAGATTTAAATAAATTAAAATATATTTTTAAAAAAATTACAAATCTAGGCAATAATAAATCTTAAATAAATCTAAAATAACCGATTCCTTTTTTTTTTTTTTAGGGACATAAGGGACTAATCAAAAAACAACTCATTTATGAAATGAGCAAAAAACCGATTAAATTTTAAAAACAAGGCGATAATAATTTTAATTAGTTTCCGAAAATTGATTTTATCGGGCAGACAATTAACATGCAACCAATTTACATTAATTACATTACTTTCTTCTTTATTAGAACGACTAACAATCCGAAAAATTTAAGTTTCAAACATGAAAAAAAAAAAAAAAAAAAAACCTTTTTGGATGAGCAAATCATTATCCCGACATGTATAAGCAGTAGGTTCTACAAATATTTTCTTTAAAAGGGGGGAGAGAAATTAAAATTGCCGATTAACTTATCACTATAATACTCTGATTTAGCCGTTATCAGTCATGTACATAATATTTATTTACAATTAGGAATTCTTAATTTAGTTATTTATTTGTTACAGTTTCGGCCAAGCGTATATAGCTGGTAGGGCTGAGTGGTATGATGTGTCGTACAACTGCGCCTTGATGAAGCTTTCTTTGTCCTCCGGTTCTGGGAAAACGGATGCAACTCCTAAAACAATAAAAAAAATCAGTAAGGTAAGATTTTTTTTTTTTTTTTTTTTTTTTGAAAAAGATGAACACGAACCTTTTTCGTAAGCATGTTCGGCAACGCGCACGGCTATTTTGATCGAACAATTTTGTATCGATGATAATGGGGGATACAAATTCCCGCTTTCCAAATCTTCGTCGGATACCAAATCAGA
Source organism: Liposcelis bostrychophila (assembly GCA_037577465.1). Classification (NCBI taxonomy): domain Eukaryota; kingdom Metazoa; phylum Arthropoda; class Insecta; order Psocodea; family Liposcelididae; genus Liposcelis; species Liposcelis bostrychophila. The sequence continues at coordinate 24,710,929 of CM075213.1, forward strand.
TAGAGCTTGAGCTGCCACGAGGAACAATTCAGTGCTAATGGTTTTAACTCCGACGCAAATAACTCCCAATGCAACTCCAGGGAAAATGTAAGAGTTGTTACCCTGACCGGGATGGAATAGTTTTCCATTGTGCGTAACGGGAAGGAACGGAGATCCGCTCGCGAAAACGCATGTGCCCTAAAAAAAAAAAAAAAAAAACAACAGAAGATTAACGTAACAGACATTTTAAAAAAAATAATAGTAACTCCAAAAGATCGGAACTTACGTTAGTAGCTGTGTAGGCTTGCTCAGCAGTACATTCGGCTTTGGCAGTGGGATTGCTTAGGGCGAAAATAATAGGCCTTTTGTTATTTTTAGCCATCTCCTGGAGGATTTCCGTTGTGAAAGCTCCCGGGACGGCTGCTGCTCCGATGATTACGTTTGGCTTAATAGTTTTAACGACTTCGGTTAAAGTTTTGACGGGGGCGTGTTTCTGAGCGTAATGGATTTTATGACCGGTCACTCCGCCCTCAGGCCTGTCCTTAACGATTAAACCTTTCGAATCGACCATCCAAATTTTGGATTTCGCGTCTTCCAACGACGTCCCTTCGGCTTGCATGGCCATGGTTATCAATTCTGCGATTCCGAGGGAAGCCTCACCCGCTCCTTGAAAAACGATCGTGTTATCCGATAACCTTGTTTTCGTAACTCGTAGTGATGCTAATAATCCGGCAACGGCCACGGATGCTGTTCCCTGGATATCATCGTTGAACGTGCAGTATTTGTCTTTGTAGAGGTCAAGAAGGCGGAAAGCATTCTGGTTTCCGAAATCTTCGAACTGGAATACATAAATAATTCAATTAATTATTTAAAAAAAAAAAAAAAGAAAAAATATGGGATCGGCCGATAAAACTTCCGCTTGCGGGAGATCAGATTCGTCATACATATGGAAATCGATCTCAGGGAAGGAAAGCGGGGGAAGGGGGGGGGGACGAAATTATTAATTTTATTATGTAATGAATATGATATTAAAAAAGTAAATATCTAGGTCATGGTTCAATACTGGATCAGTTTTAATTACTGACCTTCAATTCGTTCTAAGGCCGAAAAGAAAAAAAAAATATATGTGTGTACATTCTCTTTAAATATTTACTCAAAATAAATACTTTTTCTTCCGGATAGAGCGAAAATTTCACGCGAAAAAAAAAGATGTAAAACTTGCCTAAGACGTTTTTTTTTTAAACATGTTATTAAAGTAACGACAGACTTAATTTAACATGAAATATTATTTCCATTTGAGAGTATCATCTTAATTTCAGCTTATGTATTAATTCATTTATGCGTACCACGTAATTAACCTGTTATTAAATCAATACCACCCAAAGCCCTTATGTGCATTTTAATAAATACACGTTTTCTTCCATTTTTTTTCCGTTTAAAATCCGATCGAGACGATCAAATCCGTAGATTTTTTTTTTTTTTTCATTTTATGTATTCATTTTTAAAGGAAGTGGGAAGTGGAAAATGTTAAAAGTTATGAAAAGATGATCGTGACCGATTTAGCTTTCTCTGGCACGTCTGCTTTTTTTCTCATTTTTTTTTCCTCCTTAATGCAATAAAAGGAGGAGATGAAAGCGTTTTTATTTTCTTTTTATATTTTCAAATAAGCGAAAGGTTTCCAAGAGTCCTCTAAAATATAAAGAGGAAATTTCGAATTCGGTTTCGCGACCGATAGGGAGAAAACTTGTAACTTCGTTTAATCTCTTTTATAAAATCCTTTAAATCCTCACGCCCGACTTTCCTGAATGAAATGCAAATGACGGAAATCCGATAAAAAAAAAAAGTTTCGGACGATATTGTATTTCCTGCGGAGGCGTAAGAACGTCCTTTTGAAAAAAAAAAAATGAATCCTTGATCTTTTTTTTATGGGTCTTTTTTATTTTAATATCGATTTGCGATCACGAACGATTTTTATTGGGTTGAGCGGAAAAAAAAAAATGAATTAATAAAAAAAAAAAAAACGTTCGATGAAATAATGTCATTTTGCATTTTTTAAAAATTACCATGCGGATAGTTTTTTTTATAACTATCGATTAGGAAAAAAACTAGGCAAAGTTTTCTCATCGAATTTTTCTCTAAATTTTCTTGGCATTGAAATACTTTAAACGTTGGGGAAAAAACTTCGGCATAAATTTTCAGGACTTTGTTACTGAGATGGCCGTAGGATATTAAAAACCCTGAAATTTAGTTTTATTAAAAATTTTGTTGCTTTTAAAGATTTGGAATAATTATTTTCCATGATTTATTTTTTAGCTCTTCTATTTATTTATTTATTTATTATTTTTTATTTTTTACTTTTCTGGCATCAATTGTAGTTGTCCAATGTTGGTGCTCTCTCTCAGGACTTTTTAAAAACTGTGCATCGAGCAAAAATTGTTTGCTTTCGAGAAAGTTCCGTGTTCAAAAAGCTTAAGTTATGTAGAACCTAAAAATTAAGCAGTTATATAGAACTTTTTTTACCGGATCTAGGCATTAAAATGCAAATTTCAATGTCCTTCCCCTGCAAATTTAAATTCCCCGGTCCCCTTCTTTACTGATGCCTTCACTTGAAAAGCATCACAAAATGACAACTATTTCACTATTTTTTGAAACTTTTTTTTAAAAATTGGACTTGAAGAGAAAAGGCAAGATTTTTTTTTCATTTTGTCGGGTTCCTAGAATTTTGTGAAAATTCCAAAAGTGCCAAACAAATATTTTAATTATTGAAGTTGAAATTCAAAAAGTGACTAAGAAAACTATTTTCATTCCTAAAAAATTGTGAAAATTCAACAAGTGGCTAACAAAAGTTTAATTTTTTTAAAAATGGGTAAAAAGTGGGTAACATAAGAAGTGTCACGTCTTCTTTGCTTCTGAAGATAATCTTGAAATTCACGTAAATAACATTTTTATTATGAATATTTCCTCAAATATTTATATTTATTTTCGGCAGAAATAAGTTATAGGTATATAGTGTAATAGGTGATATAGTGATAATTTCATTTAGGTTTTTTTACCTAAATGAAATTATCACTCGACAAAAGAATTAATGTTTTAATCAAAATTATTACAGTTTAGAAATAGGAGCTGAGCTAAATTATTCAAGCAGATTTAACTGGAGAGTTTTAAATCCATCCAATAAACCCTGTTATATACATCTTGTATTTTCTTGCACGGTTTTCCCCCTTTCGGTCATGTTTAACTGGCGGTCGTACCGATAAATTTAAATAAAGCCGCAATTTGAATGAATATATTGCACGGCTGGAAAATTCATATGAGAGATTGTACCGCGGTTAAAGACACGTTACAGGTTTATGAGTAATGGTTTTTTTTTTTTTTTTTTTGAAAAAAAAAAAAAAAGTTGATTAAACCTAAGTTTTAAATTTCTACTTTGTTCCTGTTTGATACCTAATTTGTCTGATCGCGTGAGCTACATCATTAAATTGCAAAGAATTCAGGAATTCCCGTAAAATTGTTTTATAGGAGGAGGATTCGAGGAATTTTGCAAAAAATGATTGTATTATCCGGAGGTTGACTAAGGGGCAAAAATTAAGTTTTTGCCTCCCACTTCCATTATTTTATACTCAAACGTTTCAACCAGATTTTTAAACAAACTAAGATACCAAATCGAAATATTTGGGTGGAAAAATTGTGATATTTAACCCATTACTTAATTTTTTAGTAATTTTTAATGACACCTTTCTCGCCGAATAAAGTTTTTTCAGTAAAAAATTATAAAAGACATGTTTCTACGGGTAATTTGAACCGCTGATTCCGAATCTGAAGTCAGAATGCGGAAAAAACTAAAACTCAATATGGTAGATCCATTTTATTTTTAATAATTTTTTTTTTGCGCCGCCATATTGGATTTTCCGAGTGGATTTAGATCATTCTGACGTCAGATTTGAAATCAGCGACGTCGAAAACGTGTATAAAGTCGTTTTCCCGATCACTTTACGGAAGGAAACAAATTTTGTGCGACATTTTGTATTGCATGTATGCGTTGCTGGTTGCATATACTGAAAATTGGTAGGCGTTTAATATGGGTTTTAACGCACATTGCGGTTCCCTAATGTGTTGTAGGTTAGTTTTAAGTGCGAAATCATGGGGAAATAAAACATTTGGGAAATTTTCTTCGGTTTTCCGGGAAAATTTTCCAAAATTCGTTGTTAAAGGGTTAAAGTTTCCCGTAAATTCTAGCTTTGTAGTATTCGCCAATAATGTCGCTAGGCCTTTCTGGGGGACCACCGCACCTCCAATGTTGGTTTTCTCGTACCAATTATTTCTCATAGCCCTTCATTATCAACGCAAAAAGGCAGTAAAAATCATTTTAGGCAAAATTTTCAATCGAAATTTTTTCTTCCTGTTCCCCCATCAGGGTGTCTACTGAAAATGAAAAAAAAATAAATAAAAAAAATAAAGGACTTTTAAAGGATTTTAAAGGTGTATTTTTCAAAAAAATTAAGGACCTAATTGCGCAACTTTTTTTTTTTTTTTTTTTGGAAGGACTCCTATCATGTTATGGCCAATTAAGAATCATGCTTAATTTTATAAAAAAATTTTAAAAAATTAAGCAGATTCCTGGATGGGTTTTAGCCTCTGTTAACAGAGAAATGAAAAACGAAAACAAAAATATCATGCTGTTAATCAGAAGAAAGTAAATTTTTAATATAATTCTAAATACATGCATTTTCAGAACAGAATACCGTCGTTTTTTTTCAATAGCAATTTTTTAAAAAAAATTTAACGAAATAAATAGAATCATATTTTTTGGCAAATTAAAAGATTTTTTATATTTTGAAAATTTTACTCATAGAACCTAAATGGTTTCAACCTCACGTTGAAATTAAAAATTAAAAGTTTTTGCTCATCATCATTATTGTTCATGGCAATTTTTCTTCAAATAAAGGATAATAAAGTATTTAAAGGAAATAAAGGACAGTAGACACCTGCCCCACCCAATATCTCATGCCTCAGCGACTTCATTGATATTTCCAAATGATTTTTAAACCTACAGAACATATTTTCTGTTTCTGGAAAAAGCACCGGGAAGCTACGGCACTGTACCTAATTCAAAAATCATGGCTACTGGTTTTACTCTCTATTATCTAACGCAATCATAATTCTGACCCTTTATTATTTAAAGGCGAACTCATCTATTCCCTCAGAAAAAAACATAAAAGGAAACATCATCCTCAAGGTCCTTGGAACTCAATTATTCTTTGCACTGTAATCATTTGTTAAATATAGAGTCGTATATCGTAACCAATTGCTTAAAAGAAAAAATAACATGTTTTTACATTTCGAATTCTGCCGTTTGTTGCTTACCTGAATAAGAACGTTTTGGCCGTATCTCCTAACAGCAGCTTGCATAAATTCATCGACAAATTCATCGTATTCCTTTCCGGTGACTCTTTTTTGTCTCAATCCAATGTACAGAGGATCATCCAAAAACGCTTGATTATTGGTACCGACGTCGAGGGTGATGGGAAGGCATTGATGGGGTTTGATCCCGGCCAAAGCGGTGTACAGTGCTAATTTCCCGACTGGGATACCCATTCCGCAAGCTCCCAAATCTCCTAATCCTAATATCCTTTCTCCGTCCGTGACAACGATGGCTCTTACGTCTCTTTCGGGCCTGTTGACAGGAAAATTTAATTTACATAATCGAAAATATCCATCACTGCGAAGTAATCATTGGACGGATTCGTTAATATAAAATCCGATAGTGAAGGACGCAAAGACGTAACGCTTAGTCATTATTTAACATTGACGAGGATTTTTCGTCAATTATTACACTTAACTTGCTAATTTCCACTTACCAATTTTTCAAAACGTCGTAAACGTGTCCCTTATCGTGGATGGATATGAAAAGGCCTCTGGGCCTTCGGAATATCAATCCGTATTTCTGACAAGCCAGGCCGACCGTCGGAGTATAAACAAGGGGCATGTATTCTTCCACGTTTTCCTGTAGGAGCTTGTAGAAAAGCCTTTCGTTCCTGTCTTGAAGACCCATTAAATAGATGTATTTGTTTAAATCGTTGTCGTATCTTTGCACGTTTAATTTGCATAATTTAGCTTGTTCGTTTTGTGTTTTCACGCATGCAGGAAGGAGTCCGTGGATTCCGAGGCTTTGACGTTCTTCTATCGTAAATGCCATGCCCTTAAAAGAGAAATTAAAAAAGAAATGTAAATATTTAGTATTTATTGACGTCAAAATGGAATAATTGAAATGGATTGGAAAACGATTTGGATTTTTTTTCCCCTTTATATTCCTTTTTTCACGACTGTCAGCCGAACAAAAAAAAAAAAAACTTTGTAACGTCTCAATTTTTGATTTGACATGCAAATCATATTCATTTGCTGCAAGAAGGAAATATTTTTTAATTTTTTTACTTTTTAAACTTTCTTAATGGTTTAAAATTAAGAAAGTTTTAATTAAATTCTAAAAAAAAATGGAAGAAAAATCTTCCCGAGAATGAGCAATAAAAAGAAGCCGAAAATTTGCTCTGTCCTATCAAAACTACATTTTTTTTAAAAAGCTTTACAGTTTTGGTGTAATGATACGGATTAATTTTGAATGTACCGGTTATAAATGGGTCTGTGTACATATTCTCTGCGACTTGATTTGTCAAAAATTCTTTAATACATTTTTCTTGTCCAAAATCCTTTTTGAAGTGAAACTTCTTATGGCGGGCCTGAGTGTGGGCGTAACGCGATAAAATTAAGAAAAACATTTTAATATTAATTTAAATAAAAAATTTAGAAAATTTAAATTTCATTTAAAGAAAATTTTCATAAAAAACTCACATTAAAATTAAGTTTTAAAAGGAAATTTCGTGAAAATTTTGGTCTCATTTAAAGAAACGCGATCAAATTAAAAACATTTTAACGTTAATTTAAATAACATTTTTAATTTAATAAAAAGCTTAAAAATTTAATTATATTTCAAAGGTAAATGGAATTTTATCATTCAAAAATTTGAAAATCAAAATGGAATTTTGATACTAAAATTTACATTAAAATGTCTTGCTAAAAGTCATGTTTCATCTTCAAGATAAATAGAGAAATATTCAAAAATAAAATTGATAATACTTTCATTGAACTTAAAATGAATTAAAGCGTAAAGGAAAACGTTAAAAATTCAGCTTAAAAAATTTAAATTTCATTTTAAAAAAATTTGATAAAAAACTCATATAAAAATTAGTTTATAATTTAAGAGGCGAATTTCATGAAACTCTTCTAAAAAACTTTATTTGAATTTAAATAATAATTAACCCAAAGTGAAGTTTCACTTCAGTCCTAACGCTATCATAGAGCGTGTTAAATTTTTTACTTTTCCTCATGGCCGGATCTAGAATTTTTTTCTAGGAGGAGGGGGGGGGTAAGAATAGGGGAAAACATTTTCTGGAGGGGGACTGACCCTATTCAGACCATATAATTTTCAAAATTCTAAGGGGGGCTGTTCTGCTTCAAAGGGGGGGGGGCTAAATCCCCCTGCCCCCCTAGATCCGCCCATGCTTCTCATTCGTGAAGAATAGAGATAGAGCTAGATAAATTATTTTGTTCATGACATCAAAGCAACCGTGGATTCTCTCTAAGCTTTTTTACCCGTTTCTGTTTTTTTAACTAGAGCTTGTACTTATGGGAAAAATTGTTATTTGTGATTTGAGAAAATATTGGGGGAATATATAAGCTTATATCATTATTTTCTACCCAAAATTTTTAAACATTAAGATTCTAAGATCCGAATTTTTGGGCTCAACAGTGTCCAAATTTTAAAATTCTGTCAGCTAAATCTTTCTCGCGGTGATCTGTTGCCTAGTTCATATGCGTCTTCTAACTCACAGCTAAGGAATTTTTTTAAAGTAAGACTAGTGCGCTGGTCAGAAAATCCAGGCTTATCACCCCTCCCTCAGCTCAGGCAATTACTATGTAAATCTAACAGCCCCAAAGGTAAAAAGTTTTGACCGCTTAAAATTCGGTCCAAAAAGATATTACCAAATGCATGACTAATTTTGATTGAACTCAAAGGGTTTTCATAAGCAGTCTTTAAGACAGGCCTTTCTGAGACTAAAAGTGACGTCAATATCTTTTTTCCGCGGTGTATAGCATAATCTAAAAAAAGAATTTTTGTATAGACTGCGACGTAGCAAAAATCATTACATCGCAAAAAATTAGTTGATAATTTTTTTAAAACCTGCCACTGAATTTATAAATGGAACTGAAGGCAAAAAAAAAATCTTCATATTTCGTTACTTCCATTTTTCAAAATGTACTTCACATCACTTAAAATTATTTGCAATATTTCATCATGTTTTTTATCCGGATTCTTTCTTCAATTAATTTAACGTTTTTTTTTTCTTTTTAACTTTTGCATTATATTTTTTACATGAGAAAAAGTGAAGAATAGGAGTGTCATTCAGAAAAAATCGGGTGCAGTATCGTTGATAAAAATACAGTAACTCTAGAAATAAAATCCTAGTAACCCAAACACCATGGGCGGATCTAGAATTTTTATTAGGGCGGGCTAAGAATAGGGATAAAACATTTCTAAAGGGGCCTGACCCTATTCAGGCCAAACAATTTTCAAAATTCTGGGGGGGGGAAGGGCTATTCTGCTTCATAAGGGGGCTAGCCCTCCCCGGCCCCACCCCCTAGATCCGCCCATGCCAAGCACTCTGAATTTCGAATTCAATTTTTTTTATACATAAATCTGAACCGTTTTATTATTCGTTTAAACATTTTTTTGATTAAAAACAAAAACTTTAAACCTGTAGATCGTCACAAATTTCGACCAAATACCCCCTATTACGGTTTTAAACATTACAGCACCGTCCGATTTTTAAATCTTAACATTTCACTCATTTTCAAAAAAGTTAAAAGAAAAACCCTTTCCAAGTCTCACTTCGCCCAGTTCCACCTTACATTTATCAAATTTCATACGTAATCTGATGATATAATCCATAAGGTGACGATTCTTAAAACTAATGCCTCCTCTATACCTTCATTTGCTAAATTATTTTGCAATCACCTTAAATCAGACCGGATGCATTAAATCGTTAAACCTTCAGGGTTTTTCCCATAATCCCCCGCGCTTTAATCGTAAATGCATCGTGACCGTGTTGTGAAAATTTAACACGGCCGATTACTTACAAAATAGCTTTAAAAAAAGATAGCAAAAATGCATAACATGAAAATGCGGGGTTATGTTTATATATCATGTTGACCGTAACAATGACCGTGATTAAACGATATCGATTATTACTCACTCATTAACGGGGTATGTTCATCCATACATGAATATTTAAAACAAGGAAAAGTAAATAAATGTCTTTCATATCTACAAAAGTAGACTCATAAAAGTGAAATATCTTTGAAATCGAGTGCAAAAGTAATTTTAGAAAGAAAAAAAAAGCCTTGGGGAAATTTTACGAAATTCAATACCTTATTGCACCGAAGTAATTCGTTTATTTTAGAAATAAAGATATACAAATAGCTAAAAGGGGTATCATGAATCGTTAATTACGTTTTAACAATCAAGTCGATCAGAAGCGGATTTTTAATGTTGCAAAATTATAGAAATTGCGGTTATGGTAGATGATTAAAAGTCTTGCATACATATTGCCATCCATGGTCTTCGGTTTTCGCTAATGATTTTTATGAGGTGTTGCAAATGGGCCTTCTTTTTTATTTACTTCGTTTTTTTAAAAAAAGATTTGCAATCTTGCAATTTCCTATATTACCATAATTGAGGTATTGAAAACTGTTTTTTTTTTTTTTCTCCTTTCCTTGCATAAAATCTCTTGCGCTGCTTTTATAAGCGTAAGTCTGGAGAAGAGAAAGGGATTACTTGAATGATACTTTAAAGGTGAAAAGTTAATTCTATCACGGCTGAAATATTTCTTGCAAGCATTTTAAAAGATTTATTCTTGGCAAAAGTAAAGCAGATGGGCTGGGTTTGAGACTTTTTAATTCTGAAAAAGAAAAACTTAGATAGATTTCAACTCTGTATGACGTAATTTTTTTTAAAGAAAAATTTCTTAATGAAAGTTTTGTTTCATAATTTTTAAAAAGCTTTGTTCCCCCTAAAAATCATTAGTACATCATCGATATTGGAAAATTATTCCTAAAAAAAAATTGACGCAGCTGCTGAAAAAGGGGTTATAAAGTTTGTTGACTTTACAAACTATAAGAAAAGCATTTGCTGGCCTGAACCTTCATTCTCAAAAACACATTTCTTTACCAAAAGTCCTTAAACAGAATTTCGTAATTTGTTTTTTTTTTTTTGACGTAGGACTAAGGGCGCATTGTCGTGCCAGGTTTTCCGGTTGGTGTTTTGGACACCGAACATAAAAAAAAAAACGAATATTTCAAAAATTTTTGTTTGTGTAAAATGTTTTGTAAAATGTTTTGTAAAATGTGTTGTAAAATGTTTATAATAAAATTTTTAAAAAAATATTGTATAAATTTTTGACTAATTTTAAGAATAAAGGGAACATTTTTAGAAGCTTTTTTAGATTTTTATGATTTTTGATAAAATTTTATTGAAAAAGGGGGCCACGTGGGCTAATATCAGGGTTTGGAGGATTTGGGGATCATTAACATTTTTTGAAATGAAAATTTTGATGATTTTTGATTATTGAAGAATTTATTTAAAATTTTATGGAAAAATCATTTTTTGAAACGAACATTTGATAAATTTTTAGATAAATTTTTTCAAACATCTATGATGCTTCGAGGATTTCAAAAAGATGTCAGTTTTTGTGTGGGAGCAATTTTTTTAATTTTTGAAGTGTAAGTTAAGAGCAAATAAGAAAGCGAAAAAAAAATTAATTAATTAATTAATTAATTAAGATTTTATTAATTCTGGACGTAGTCCTGCGTAGGGATATGCCTCATATCTCTGACTGTTTTTTTTTTTTAATTCCTAAATTACAAATCCCTAAGCTTATTTGTGATTTTTAAAACGAAATTTTCAGGAAGCTTTTTTTGTTTTTTATTAAATTGATGATTTTTGAAGGACAGTTACTAAGGTGCTAATTATATAGTAGAGAAATGATGGTCAGTTGCAGTCCTACCAGAGATTTCTTTTGCCCGTTTTTAATTTTCTTTTTAAATTTCGCATCGTCAGTATCACATTGTTGCAGTCTCCACCATGGACACTATTAAAGGTCCATTATTATATATTTGTTTCAAATATCCATATTTTTAAAAAAAAAAGTCCTGAAAAAATGGGCTCTGAATGTTTATGGACACTTATCAAATGATTACAAAAAAATAAATAAATACATAATAATAATAAAATAGAATTTGGGCCAAAAGACTCAATTTAATTCAGTCCTATAATCAAACGTTTTGCAAAAAGAATTAGCCTTACTTCATTTGATTCATACTCGCCCATAAAAATACGTTTTCAAACCAGAACCCGGATTTTTTTCTTAATTTTTTACCCTCACAAAATCGTTCTGCAGTTTCATTTATACCAACGTTCAAATTTCAGGAGGTGTGTCAATAGCTAAATCGAATTGAAAAAAATGCCGGTGGTAATGACCAAGATAACAAAAACATTTTTTTTTTTTTTTTTTTTTTTTTTTTTTTTTGTTTTGTTTTTAAACATCATTTTTAGACTCAAATCCATGGTCTCAAGTTCATAGTTCATGCTTTATGCGATGACTTAGCGAATTGGCTACAAAGTTTTCAGTTCCTGTTGAAATGAACTTTTATTTAAAACTCGTCTACACAATTATCATCATCATCATCACGTGTGAAAAAGGATCGAAGTGACAAAAGTCTCATTATTCATACGTTATTGCTGATGATTTAACATTTTAACCTGAATTTATTATGAAAGAGAAATCGCATAGAAGTCTATTATCTATCCTCCATTGAAAATGGAAATTTAATTCAGGATTAGCGATTTTGATGAACGCTACGCCATTTGTTCTCGAGGGGAAGATAACAACAACAAAAAAACAGAGAGGATTTTTACTCTCTTTTGCAAAAGAGAGAAAAAAAAAAGCGGAGATTTTAACAGATTCATCTTCCTCACAAAAAACAATTTAATAGAATGACTTGTATAGAGATGAAGGACAGGACAGTTTGTTCTCATCTAGCCGATGACTCATTAATTTTTTTTTTTTTTCTTATCGTAAGGTGCTTCGAGACAATTACTTATTATTATGAAACTTATGAAAGTGTAAAAACAAACACTTTCGGGGAAAAAAAAACGTTATCAATAATATGATTCTAACCATTTTGTTGGTAAATATTACCGCTGCGGTTTTGCGTTATCTGATACAGGATGTTCAAATAAATTAACCTTTCTTTTTTTTTTTTTTTTTGCATAAATAATAACAAGGTTTCAAAACAAGATCTCTTGTTTGATTTTCTTAGGTATATCATGTCAATCCTCGAAAAAATCTGACATTTGGCTCAGGCATTGATTATCCGACCGCTAATGAATCCCCCTGGGGAATTATTTACGCTAAACACAAGAAAACAATGCAAACCACTCCTTTTTGAATCCAGATCAAAGTCCAACACGTAAATTGTAATTGCAGTGCCTAACAATTTTGGTTTTTTTTTTTTTTTTTTAGACGGTCCGGAATCGACCCGCGGCCTTTTTATTTTTTTTTTTTTTTAATAATAAGGAAAAGTTACTTGTTTCGAGCAGATTGTTTTGAAAAATGTAAAAAGCAAGTCACTTCAAATGACATCAAGCATTTGGAGAGAGAATAAAAAAAAAAAAAAAATTGGAGGGATCGCCGAATAAAAAATCTCCTCCTGATTGCCCCCGGGTTCCACGTAATTGAACTTCGAACCTTAAATCGTATCAAAAAGTGTGTGCGTTACATGGTTTTTACTTGACATCTGATTTTAGCTCCCATAAATTTTTTTCTTCCAATGAAATACAGGTAACTTTCTTATCGGTTTAATTTACAGAAATTATAGCAGAAAAGTTATGTCAAAATAATGCGTTTTTCCAGCTGAAATTAATTATTTTTAGTTTTTTTTAAAGATAATCAGTATAATGCAAGTCACGATTTGAAAACTTGGCCTCGCACGTTTCTTTCGTTTTTAACTTAAAAAAAAAAGAAAAATAACCAGAATTAATTTATAATGACTATTTAAGTAAAGAAGGTTGGGATGCAAAAAAATTTAAATATAAGTTTTAAGGAAAAAAGCCATAATTTTTTTTAAATAAATTGATGGCTTCATATAATCTGTCAAAAAGTAAGGTTTTCATAGTAAGCAGTAAAATATTATCGCATTTCCCTAACGTTATTCAGATTCGACCTATATAGTTCAAATTACAGCAGGAAGTTCGAAAAATAATGCCATTCAAGACGGCTTTTGCTTGACGCACCGTAAAGCAGGAAGTCTAACTAATGAACTAATTAAAAACAAAGAGCTTTTTTTGGGATGTCACATATTTATGATGCAAAGGAAAAAAATTCTCCACATGAGAAAAATTTTAAAAGGGTCGGTAGCTTAAATCGCATTAAAAAAATTTTTTTTGATTGAAAGGAAAACGTTTTGCTTTATAATGTCCAAATACCTATTATAAAGTGGTGAGGGAAAAAGTATAGTAAAATTGAATGTTAAAGCTTTTTACGTATTCAGGTCAGGGTGCCCCTTATTTTTCGATTTTTCGAATTTCATATGTCTAACCCCCTTAAAGTTTTTTTTTTTTTTTTTTTTTTTTGGAGTGTTAATAAACACTGAATTTTTTTCAGATTTTTAAAATGGCTGGAAAGTGCGCCTTCAATGTTAGGGTGCAAATTCACTATGGAATGTTTGACCAACGTGTTGGTACTGTACAACAAGTTGGACAAACATGTTGTACCAACTTTTTGGATCAACATTCCTCACTAATTTCGGCGTAGGGGTGAAAATTCTGCAATAGTCGATTCGTTCGTTTGTCAAAAATGTTAGTACAACAAGTTGGTGCAACATTCCATAGTGAACTTGCACCCTAAATTCTGCAATAGTCGATTCGTTCGTTTGTCAAACATGTTGGTACAACATGTTGTTGGTCCAACATTCCATAGTGACTTTGCACCCTTAAAAAATTGTCATAAAAACCAGTCTTTTTTTTTTTTTTTTTTTTTTTTTTTGAAAAAACACTTGTTTTTTATCGGAAATTTTGCGTAGATCACGAATCTGAAGTCCGATTTTTTATATCTGCGTAATTTTTTCAGTTAGATGTCTTAATATTAGCAAAATTAAGGACTTAACATGTTTTGTCATTTTACGCAATTTTTTTGCCCTATTTTTATTTCTAACACAATAACTTAGGAAGATGGAAAAAATTTGACTTAAGATTCGTGATCTACGAAAAATTTTCCGATAAAAAAAGAGTTTTTTCACAAAAAAAAAAAAAAAAAAATACAGATTTTTTGGTTTTTACGGGAATTTTTCAAAATTGAAGGCCCATATGAGGCACACTTTCCGTCGTTTTAAAAATCTGAAGAAATTCCGCCTTTATTAACACACCAAAAAGAAAACTTTGAGGGGGTTAGACAAATAAAATTCGAAAATTCGAAAAATAAGGGATACCCTACAATAATTCAGGTGTAGCTTTCGCAGGACAGGTGCATTAAGGGGCAGGGATGTGCACGAATAGTATACGTAAAAAATACGTAAAACACAGGTCCATGAAATTCATGCATTCTACAAGCGATAAATACCTTCTCAAACTTGATCGATTTTCAATAAAGCTTCATTTGACATTATTAAACTTGAATTACCGTACAGTCAGCTTGCTAAAAAAAGGGTTGTAAACTTTGTTCGAGGAAAGCTAAACTAAAGACGACTAGCTGATGTATTAAAAATTAAAGACACGTGCCCATCGCAAGATGGGGACCAACCACTGTCGAATAATAATAAACCTACACAAGAACATAAAAAGCCCGATAAAAGCCCGATTATTTCATTTAAGAAAATGGGATTTTTACTAAATAAATGCAATACAAAAACAGATGCTTCCGAAAGAAAATTGTAAATTGAGTTACTCAATGAGTAACCAATTGTAGGAAATTCACAATAATTGATGTGTCTTAACTTAATCCTAACAGAGCCATAGGGAAAAAATTTTGGTCTATTCCAGAAAAACAGAAAGTTTCAAAATAACCAATGGAAAAAAAATAAATCCAAGCCCTATTAACATTTGGAAAAAAAAAAGTGCTTAAAATCGGAAAGAAAAAAATGAGCTGGGATTGGGTCAAATAAAAAACACATGAAAAAATCATGAAGCTCCAATTTAAGATCCCGGAAGGGTGGAATGTGCAAATAGGGAATTCCCTACGAGTAAAAGAATTCAATGTCTAGGAATTTTTATCTCAAGAGACAGATAAGCTCATGAGTTCAAAAATCGATTTGATTTGATTTTATTTGGTCCGGTTTTGGTTCGTTCAGTTTGTTGAAAATAATTTTAAATAAATGCTGGAGATTCGGTTCGGCTCAAGTTTTGTAAATAAAATAAAATTAATTGATTCACTATGTAAAATGTACCTCGAAACTCGGTTTTATATATGAAAGTATGATCATAAACTGAAAAGATCGATTAAGATAGTATAAAATTAATCAATCAACTCAAATAAAAAATAATGATCAAAAGCTGTACGCAAGTAGATTAAATCTGTCGGTATCGTCAAAGTCAGATGAATGAAATGGCGAAATTGGTGCCTTGGATTCCGCAAGATTCTGAATATGGTTGCTTCACTATATTTCCAATAATTTTTTTAACTGTTCAGAAATTTAGGGAAAAATATCAGAAAACGAAATCTAATTTGTTTTGGCTCATTCGGAATGTTATAATTTTTTAAATTTGAATTAAAAGTTGACAAAATTATTTCAGTCCGATTTGAACGCTTTCGAATATGGCGCCGGTTGTTTTTATCATTCCGTACAAATAATTAATTCGAATCAGCAGTGAATCAAATGTGTGAACGTTTTTCAATGGGGAATGTTTTTGTTTTGAAATAAAAAACTAGTCGTCTGTCATTTTGACAACGAGTAAAAAAAAAATATTAAATATTGTTTCGATCCATTATGTGCTAACAAATCGCAAGACTCCAGTAAAATCTTATAGTTTCATTAAAATCTTAATCCATTTTTATTTCAAAACAAAAACATTCGCCATTAAAAAGTTTTCAAAAATTTAATTCACTGCTGTTTCAAACTGGTTAATTGTACGGAACGATAAAAACAACCGGGAGCCATGAGGAATTTTTTTTTGGTAGTTAAATTTTTAATCGATAGATAGCTCACGAGTGTAAGTCAGACCCAGATATGGCGGCTGAAAAAATTTGAATGTTTGTTTTTATTTATTTTTTGTACATCATTTTCAAATAGAGATGTCAAATACGAATAATATGACTAAAATTAATTACGGAAGTAATTATCTGTATTAAATCTGTTTTCAACTTTAAAAACATGGGTTTTAGTATAAAAATTTTAAAAACCAATTCAAGTAAACATAAACAAACTTTCAAATTTTTTTAGCCGCCATATTTTGGTCTGACTTACATTCATGAGCCATCTATCGACCGAAAATTTAACTGCCAAAAAAAAATTCCTCATTTAATTTTGCGTTTTTGGAAAGCGTTCAACTCCGACCGAAATTTTGTCAATTTTTAATTGAAATTAAAAAATTTAAACATTCCGAATGAGCCAAAACAAACAAGATTTCGTTTTCTGATATTTTTCCCTAAATTTCTGGACAGTTAAAAAAATTATTTGAAATACACGGTGGAACAGTTTTTGATGTGTGATTTTATTAAGGTAAACATAGGAAACACCGCCATAAAAATTGTTCCGCCGTGTATAATGAAACAACCCTATCGTACGGTGAAACATATTTTCGGCCTTAATGTAGTATTCTGGGTGTTGATTTAAAGTTTCCAATATCCATGCCCTAGAACCATTATGAAAATCCCCAAAATCGAAGCAGTTTTAATGTAAAAGGAAATCCGTCATGTTTTAACATGACGGAACATGACACCAGCGACTCGAGCTAAATTTCAGACTATTATCACCACTCACCAGTCTAACAATGCCAAAACAATATTCCCAACTCAGGGAGATAATTTAGAAGTTCAAGGTGGCAACAGAAGTTGCGTACATAATTTTTTTTCAGCCAAATTTACCAACTTCATATAAAAAAATCTTTCAGAGTTCGAAAAAAATTTTTTTGAAGGCATAATAATAGAAGTGTCAATAAAATCAAACAAACTGCTCTATTTCAAAATTTAACACAGCTTAAAGCGCCTGCGAATTTAATGCTTGCAGAAAAATAAACAACATAAATTCAAATTAGACGTGATATATATAAAATATTTCACCAGATAGAAAACTAAACTCATGCATTAAATCATTTCTTTTTCTTTTTTTACACCGATTCCTTTCGGGGATTCTCCACCATGTTTTATATATGCAAAAATTTAAAGAGAATCTATCACGCTATCTTTTTTTTTTTTTGCAATTCATGAACAATACTCATGCGATCTCGAAACACCTACATTCCGATCAGTTATACAAAATAACCAGAACAAACCTTCCAATTTTTCGCTTGAAATAATTCGCATTTTGAACTGTACCTCCCCGCGATCGCCGTGAAAAATTTTCTGATCGTGTATTTACTTCCCATAATCACTAATAACCGATCATCGAACGACTAACGTCATTCAGTTATCAGCTCAAACAAGCGTTTCTTTTGCTTAAAAAAAAAATCAGCGAAATATGGCATTGACGAGCACGCGGTCAATGTTGGAAAAATTTTGATAAGGGAATATAATTATCGAATGATGTAACGCGGAAACATAGTTTTTCTATTAACGATTAAAAGTGTGGAAAAATTCTTCGACACAATAAAAATTGTATCCGCGGTGGCCGGAAATCTTTCGTTCATCGTTTCTCGATACGCAAGAACGGTCGAACCCGTTCGGACTGAGAAAAAATAAAAAAATCAACTTAATTGAGTGAGATTGGCTGTTTCAGTGAATTGACATAATGACTTAAATCAGACGTAAGACACGATCATAGAAATAAAAAAAAAAAAAAAAATATTGTATCAAGCCTAGAGCCGACTTTGTAGGCCTTGGTACTCCTTGCCGGGTGACGGGTGTCGATTCATTTCCTTAGGCTTTAGGTCAATGTCACAATCCAAAGCTATTATTTGCTACAATAAATTTTTTTCACATGCATTTTCAATTGTTTTCTTAGAAAAAAAAAAAAAAAAAAGATATATAAATTAGGTCAGTCCTACCCTGCTGTCCGATGAAAGTAAATTATCAGGAATCGAAGTCATGGGTTCTTTTTCAGGTACGAACTTCCACCAATCGCACATTATAAAAAACCGGAAGTTTTTTTTAAATGAAATTTTAAATACCCGTTTTCATTTTTTGTCCCGAAGTTTGCGTTGTAAAACGGAAGACTTTCTCCGATTGTTACCGGGGAAAAAAGTAACCATCGTTACGACGTTATGTTTATAACTGAAAAAAGCTACTTCATCAAAAAAAAGGGGGTAGGTCTCGGGGTGACGTTTGATCGATACGTTATTTCTAGTTTAACATGCAACCTTTTTTTGAATACATTAAAATTCCCTTATTGTTTTATTCACATGCTTATTAATAAAATAGTAATATCGATTCAGGAAAAATTTACCGGCTTCTTATTATTACTTTGTAAATAATTTTTAAATTTATCCTTCCATTTAAATTTTTTTATTGACGATTAAAGTTTTAGAAATGATTTTAAATGCTTTTTAAATGCTATTTCAATTATTTTAACAGTTGTATGTAGTCGAAAACTGTAATTATGTAATTAATGAAATTACTGCAATTTGTGTAATATTTACAATGACAACAGAGACATTTCGTTATCAAGATTTAGAAGTGCAAATCACTTTTTTCTTTTAGTATTTTAAAATCAACGACTAAATGTTTTCCTTTCAATCATAATAACCTACATTCAATAGGTAAACAGTTGCATTTTTTTTTTTTTTTTTTTTTTTTTAAATTAAAAAGGCCCTCCATACATAATTCAACAAATAAATTGCAAATAGATTAAATGCATTTTCAAATGAAAAAAAATTACCTTATTCAGAGAAGGATCTCTCAGATGATCCAAACCTCTGGCTTGGTTAAGGGAGACATGATCTCCTGTGTTTTCCCCATAAGTCCACTGCCCGATTCGATCTTTTGAATAAATCGGCATTTTGGAAACGAATTAAATTAAAACTCCACTCGTTTCAAAGGTACACGGTAGACTGTAACGGCTATTACTATACACAACACTTTTAATACAACTTCAATTTTTTATTATGGCCCCTCCATTTCTGACGTAATGAAAACAGCTGATGCGCAGTAACGAATACGCAAGACAGTTTATATTTGCTTTTTTACCGCTCTTTTTATCATACTTTCAAAGTATGATTTGCCATTATTTAATTTGCTGATTTGTAACCATCTCCAATCATGTCATTCAGTACCATTTGGTCCTTTTTTTTTTTCCTCTTGTATCATGAGATCAAAATATGATTTCGTCGTGGAATTAGACAGGTTCGATTTAGACATTTTGAATTCCCCCGCCGCATAACGGTTTTTCCGTTTACGATACAAGCGTCTGTTTTTTTCCGTTTCTTTTTTTAATAGTGTTTCCCGGTACTTCCGGAATATTTGACGATATATTATGCGTTATCGAATTCTCTTACAAATATTTTGTGCGTTTGAGTCACGGGAATTTTGGCTGAGAAAACCAAATCATTTTTAGGCTATTTTAATGTAGGAAAATCCTGATTGAGGTTAAGGTGCGACTTGTTGAATACTTCATTGGAAAGAAATGAATATGATCGATAATTTGAGGTAAGCGATCTATATTTCTTTAGTACTCTAGTAAAATCATGATTATTATGTTAAATTGTAGAAAAGGTCTCGCTGCTTCCTGTTTTCAAACATTTTTTATTTTTTTTCTGCAGCTATAGCTATAGCTTTTGATCCTTTGCACAAGATTGGTACCTACCATTTATTTATTTAATGTAATGTACATAGTAAAGCTGCATGTTTCAAGCTTGAAACATTAAAATAACTGATTTATGCTATAAAATCAGGGGCACTTAAAAGTCATGGTTTCGAAAAAAAATTGACATCTTTATGAGTCGAAAACATTTCACAAAATCAAAATCCAAGATGGCGGGGACAGTACTTGGCCGTATTAATCGAATTATCTCCACTAATCTCGATCAGTTAAGTAATTTATTGCTGTACGCCTAATTCATTTTTCCATTATTAATTCCATGCTGCGTCCTTTTAAAAATGCCATGAAAATTAAGTTTCAAAGCTGTTCAAGATTCATGTTAAATTTCTCCTTTAAAAAAAGTATTATCTCAGGCTATTTTTGGCAGCCGTTTTTTTCCAAAGTTTCGACGAATATTTTCATTAGTTTTGACCAAAACTAGATTTTATGTCCTTCCTGGAAATGAAAAACCATAATGGATGTACAACTATGGCTTCCTAGGGCCTTCCATAACTGAATATCATCTGAAGATTATGTAACCGTTAAAATTCTTTTGGATCAAAACCAAAAGATTAACTTCAGAAATTAAGAGAATTTTTGAAGAAGAAATCATTTTAATGGGATTTTAAATTACCAATTTTAGATTACTAATTTTGAGTCACTGTAAATTTTAACTAAATTGAAAAAAAAAAAAAAAAATCTTAAGCTAATTTAAAAAAACTAGTTTGAGGGAATCCCTGTCTTTGAAGTTTCTCCTATACGACCGATAAAGATTAAAATTTCAGTTTTTAATACCCTAATCAGTCAGTGATCTATCACTTTTCAACAGCAATTTGATCACGGATACAGAAAACGAACATGCACGTTCCTTCCTCCTACTACCAGCCATGAAGTTAAAGATAATTAAAAAAATTAAGCATTTTTTCTTATCACACCACTAATATCTGGTTTATTCGGTTGAGATGAGAGGCGTTATCTGTACAGTGAAGGTTGCTTATATGATTCCCTATCGCTCATCATTATACATTGCGATTCAATTTTCGTGTAAAAATATTATAACATGTTATATCTTTGTTATTATAACGCACTGATAGGACTTTCCGTCAAATAAAAGTGATGAAAATTAAATTTTCAACAACAGTAACTTTATTCTTATTATAATTTTCTTTAAATATAATACTTATACTTATACATTTAAACAATAGGACAATTCACAATGATCGGATCAAAAGGAAAAAAAAAGACGATTTCAAAACATGAAAAATGTCTGTTATAGATCAGAGAGAATTTAAAATGACTGGTCAGCCGAAGGGTTTAGATAATTAGATCGACTAAAATGCAACAGGATTTTTTAAATTAATTACAAAGCGTAAAAGGATTCTGCTGCGATTTCAATTCAAAATTTTTCTCTTTTCAAAGGAATATAAATCATAATATATAATTTTTAAAAATAATACTTCCATTTTGTTTGACTAGTAAAGGTAACGATGTAAAGATTCGGCCAAAAGGCAATAAATACGCTTAAAAAAAGTATATTTGTTCTTTTAAAATCGTTCGATGGCACCAAATTTCGGTGAACTGCTGTTTAATATCAACTTTATTGCTGACTTAAATCAAAAATAATTAACATACTTAAACTACTGCAAAAAAACCAATTAAGACAAAAATTGGAAAAAAATCATTTTTTTAATAAATTTTCTTTTTTTTTTAAATATAATGAAGGATCCTAAAATGTATATTACTGTATAATTACTTATAAAGTAATGACTATTTGCTATTTTTTATCACACATATTTGCTTCGATTCCTTTACCAAAGGAAATTTTGTATAAATTTAAAAAATAAAAAAAAAAAATTCAAAAATTAAATAATAAGATTTTTACGAAAAAGCAGGCGGGAAAAGAACTGGGAAAAAACCCTACGTACGAATACGAATCTTGCAATGCTCCGCTGGTTATCGCAAATAAGAGAAAAAAAAGACAGGGACCATGTTTTCCGGAATTAATCGCTTATTAATTTTTTTCCGTCTATTCCTTCTAAGTCACCGAATTTTAATGACGGGGACTCCTATAAAAATTAAAATGAAATATAAATTTTTTTTTTCCTGGTCCCTTTTTTCAAAATTAAAAATGAAACGAATACAATTTTTTTTTAAAGAGTTTACATACTAAAGACCAAAAACTACGTTAATAAATAAAATTGATTTCGATCGAATGAATACTTTTAGACTTGAAAACTAGCGACCTATTTTAATACTTTACCTTTCACCTGGCTGCTAAAAGAAAGACAATAAGAGAGAATAATTATTAAGCATAAAAAATTAGCGAATTTAAAAAAAAAAAAAAAAAAAAAAAAAAACTACATGAAAAAACAACAGCTAAAGGTGAGAAAAAAATACTGGAATCAATACAGATTGAATAAATTAAAAATACAGTTTTAAAAAATATCGCAGCAGGATTAACTATGCAGACGTAATTTCTACTACAATTAACTTAATTATTCCTGCGCCGAATGTACGTTAATCTTTTCTTTTTTTTTTTAAGAAAAAAATTGAAGATGCAAGTGCTGAAGATGAGAGTGCAGTGCGAATAAAATTTTAAAATCTCTCTTAAAATTTGGAAGGACCTGCCTTTAAGGGTACGTTTACTTCTCGCTGTATGGGCCAAGAATAAGTACTAGGGAGGATGCTGTCATAATGAGGGTTGTACATAAAGCCTTCGATGAATGCTCGTTTACTAGCAGGTTCTGGGTAGTGAGAGGCTAGACCTGTAGAAAGAAATACCAAATTTTTTTTGTTTTTAAATTCAGAAAAAAATTTAACTTGTATATACATTTTAAAAAATTTACCTTTATCATATGCGTAGTTGCATATTTCTGTTGCTATCTTAATTGAACATTCTTTAATGGAGCCTAATGGAGGGTACAAACTTCCTGCCTGCAAATCATTATCAGTTACGTGATTCGCCACAGTCTAAAATTAAAAAAGAAATATTGTTATAACTTTTTAATTATTCAATTAATAAAATCAAATGGGGGTTTAACGTACTTGAGCCGCAATCAAAAACAAATGATCCGTAATATGATGCATTCCCGTTGCAATAACCCCTAAAGCTACCCCTGGAAATATGTAGGCATTGTTACCCTGTCCTGTCTTGTAAGTTTTCCCTTCATAAGAAACAGGTGGGAAAGGAGATCCGCTTGCGAATATACAACGACCCTGAGTATGTTGATACGCTTGTTCGGCAGTGCATTCAGCTTTGCTAGTCGGATTGCTCAAGGCAAATATGATCGGTCTTTCGTTGAATTCCGCTAACTTCTTCAAAATATCAGCATTGAAAGCACCGGCTGCTGCCGAAGCCCCGATCATAATCGAAGGTTTAATTTCGGTAACGAGGCCTAACAAATCCTTCGTGGGTGCGTGGTCCTTGGCGAAATCTTTTTTATGTCCGTCTAGATTTCCTTCGGGTCTCGAAAAGCAGAGCAACCCGTCGATATCCATCATCCAAATTTTAGATCTAGCTTCCTCTAATGTGGCACCATCCGCCACCATGGCAGTTACGCAAAGATTTGCGATTCCGATGGCTGCTTCTCCGGCTCCCAAAAATACGATAGTGTTGTCTGACATGCGCTTCCCCGTAATTCGTTTTGATGCCATTAATCCTGCGACAGCGACCGCTGCTGTTCCTTGAATGTCATCGTTAAAAGTGCAATACTGTTCCTTGTACTTGTCTAGGAAGCGGAAAGCGTTGTGGTTACCAAAATCCTCAAACTAAAAAAAAAAGTTTCGAATGATTCACCATTTATTTTCATTAATGCGGTAGTGAGGAAAAAAAAGAATAATTCTTTTTTTAATTTTCAAAAAAATTATTCTTATTTGTAAGGATTCTGTATATTTAAATGATTACCTGAATTAAGGTGTTGCTCCCATACCGCTGAACAACAGCCTGCATAAATTCATCCATAAAATCATCATATCTAGGACCTGTGACCCTTCTCTGCCTGAGCCCGACATATAAAGGATCTTCCAATAACTGTTGATTATTTGTTCCAACATCTAACGTAATTGGAAGGCACTGATGCGGTTTGATACCTGCCAAAGCTGTGTATAACGAAAGTTTTCCTACTGGTATGCCCATTCCACAAGCGCCAAGATCCCCCAAACCCAGAATTCTTTCGCCGTCCGTTACGACAATAGCTCGCACATCCGATTCCGGCCTAAAATAGAAAGAAATTGATTTCAAATAAACGGCATTTTTTTTTTTAAGTGTAAAAAATCGATACCCACCAATTTCTTATAACTTCGAAAATATGATTTTTGTCATAGATTGTGATAAACAACCCTCTTGGTCGTCTGTAAATTAAACCGAATTTCTGACATGCTAATCCTACGGTTGGCGTGTAAACGATCGGCATGAGGGTTTCGATATTTTCAGATAAAAGTCGGAAGAATAATTTTTCGTTTCGTTCCTGAAGCTCGCATAAGTAGAGATACTTGTTCAAATCTTCCTGATATCTTTCCACCGATATCCTACATAATTCTAATTGTTGTTCCTGAGTTTTGAATCTAGGAGGCATTAGGCCGTGTATACCCAAAATTTGGCGTTCTTCAAGAGTAAATGCTAATCCCTGTAACATGACGTAATAATT
Organism: Liposcelis bostrychophila; assembly: GCA_037577465.1. NCBI lineage: Eukaryota > Metazoa > Arthropoda > Insecta > Psocodea > Liposcelididae > Liposcelis > Liposcelis bostrychophila. Next base: position 24,735,609 of record CM075213.1, read on the forward strand.
ATAATTATGCATATAGAATTTACAAAGTTCCCAGTATTTTTCCCTTTTTTGAAAAATTTTAGGAAAAATTATCGAATCCTGAATTTATGAGATTTCCTGGTAAATTGCAAGGTTATTTCATAAATTATAAGCTCCTCTTGAAAATTTAGCCTTTCTCTAACTTCTCAGTCTGTTATGCAGAGACTAAGACGTCTAGTTTACAAAGGACATTGTTATGCAACAAATCCTTAATGCTTAATAAACTTTGTCAGTTTCAATGAAGGAAAACTTTATAGGAGGTTCATGACGTCATTTAATCTTTGTTTAATCGAGATAAACTAGGTTTACCTATATCCAATTTTGTCTAAAATCTTCATTAAGACCATTTTTTTCTTTTTTGTACCTCTATATAATTTTCCCTTAAATTTTGATGGATTATTTTAATATTACTCTTTTAACAAACCTAGTACCAATCTTACTTTATTTAATCTAGGATCTCGAAGGTGACTTATTCCCATAATCATTGATGGTATCAGTATATCTCCAGTGACTTCATGATGTTGCCTAATCTGTGTAGATTCAATTGTAGGAAGATATTTATTCCCTGAAAACTACAATAAAAAATTTTGAAAAAACCGGATTTAACCAGTCAAATAGTGTTAATCTTAAGCATCAGCTTTTATCTAAATTCCAGACCTTGACATATAAAATTTGTTGTGCTCCTAACTCTCATCAAATTACCTTGCTAAAGATGATAACTATACACAACTATAACACTTTACCAATCCTGATAAATAATATTTAACAATTAACCTTTAAAAGACGATTTCCAACTTGATGAGATGCAGGCAGACTAGATAAATTTCGAGTAATTTTGAAAAATTGTTTTTTAGAATCCCTGGTATCTTCTCCATTTTGTTGTCCCGGAATTTGATTGATAGTGCCCAAAATTCTACTCCTTTTTCCAGCATGAAGGATTGCATTGCAGCTGTTTCTATATTGAAAAATATAAAAGGGAAAATTTCATTACATGGAAAGCGTAAATCACTATTGGGATGGAAGATGTTTATTCATTAATTTGTCCCTGAGCAAGTTTTTAAGGTCAGCAGGGCTATTAAAATGCAAAACTGTGAACTACCAGTGACTTGAACAAGATTGCTTATGGTTGCCTTTGTTCAGCATGATTTTAAATTCATTATTAAAACATGTGAATAACCTTTTTTTATTTGGAATTTTTTTAAATTCTGACACATAATTACTTTTTATTTAAAGACACATTAAAAATGTAATAACCTGATAGGGAAAAAATTTGGGGAAGAAAATTGGCGTGAAATGGATAAATCATTTACAATGCAATTTCATTTTAATTGTTGCAAAATCTGATTCGGCAATTTGCCATAAAAAATGAACGAGGCTAGGGCCCTATTTTTGAAATTTAATTTCCATGACATCGATAAAAAGGTATATAAAAAATAATTGTAAAAAAAATCAACGGGAGACTTTGATTTTATAAGAACAAAGTTTGAGGTTAGCCACGTTTTTCCGAATTCAGTAAGAATAATTGAGGAAAATAATACTTACGAAGCATTTTTAGGTAGAATTGTCAACATTTTTTTAAATTTGAATTGATGTATATATGTGTGAAAAAAAATAATACACAGCTGCTTTCTGCTGTAGATTCTCTGATGTTAGCTGCGCCGGTGCCGACTCCTATAATTATTCATTATTAAATACGAACATATGGTTAGCTTATTGGACCTACAATTTTTTTAAAGCACACCAAGAGTCCATAACTGCAATGTTCCTATGCACGACAAGTTGCCTAGTTTTTAAAAAACGTTTTCAAAGTAAAAAGGCGGGAAAAAAATTGGCATCATCTGCTGAATTATTGTTATACATTTATTTATTTTTTGCGCCACTATTAATATCAACGAAGATAAAAATTTAAAAGTAGGCGGACGAATTTGTACGTCAGGAAAGGAATAAAAACAAAAAACATTTCGTCAGGAAAGGAACAAAAAAACTGAGAAACATTTACATGCAAAAATAATACTTATATCATATCACAGAAAATATATTTCGTTCTTTTTTATTGGATACCTTTACTTTTTTTTTTTTTTTTTTTTTTTTTTTTTTTTTACAACAAATCAAAACTATTTTGCCGTTTCTGATATCAACAAATCAACACAATTTTACACAAATTCTTTCCATTTAACAACAATTCCATTTAGATTCACAAAACCTGTAGATTTCTTTTTCAGAGCTAAGATTTATTAATGGTAACGATAATTTCGGTTAAGTCTACCCTTTTTCGTTTCTTTTCTTCAAAAAATATTTTATCAAAATTTTCTTTTTACGAATAGAATGTAATCTTTTCTTCCCTTATCTATTTATCTTTCAAAAAAAAAGACCCCACACTGAGCACATTTACAACATAAAATCATCAATACTAGGCATTTTTTTATGTTTACGCCTAAAAACAACAACATGACATAAGGGTTGTGACTTCTAAAACTTCCTCTTTTTTAAAAATAGAATTTGTACTATGCAACACCCTGGCAAAAGGTATCCCTAAAACATTTTAAAAATTAAGGGTTGTCTTGATTCTAAACAACGTCTTTAAAAAAATAAATTCTAAAATGTAACGCCTATTCTTATCGACTTGATATATTAAAAAAATAAAAATATCGGCATTGGTATTGTTTAATAACGAATGCAACCATCATGCTAGAGCAAAAAAAAAAAAATGTAATTAATAAATAAATAAAAAATGATAATAAAATGAAAGTTGGATAATTTTAATAATCAAGAGAATTTCTTAAATGCAAGAATTTTCATTTTTTTTTCTCCTTTCAAATTAACTGTTTTCAAATCAGTTGTTCATGTAAAAGAAAATTTTCGAAAACTTTATTTCTGTTAATATGATTTTTCGTAAAAAGTAACGGAAAGATTGTTTGATCATGAAGATTACTGAAGATTAACGAAAATATCCATAAAAGTGAAATCGCTCATTTTAACACGAATCAAAATTCCTTTAAAACCAAAACTTAAGTTGGCAGAAGCTTAAATTAACAGTAATAGAGTCAAAAATGTTTGGTGACCAAAGTGCTGCCAATAATTAGCTCATGGTAATAATCGTTAAATTAATTAATAAATTTATTTCTTTTCACATCTATTTTATTTAATTTTTTTCCCTACGACCATTAATTTCGTCTGATCGCTTAACTCTATAAATGAAAAAATTAAGAGTAAAACTTAAGTCGGGGGATGAAAATTTTTGCAAATAATCTTGTATAAGAAAAAATAAAACTAAAACTAAAACTAAAACTAAAACTTTCTAATTTTAGAATGAAAATCAGTAAACGTAAAATATCTTTACGACAACCCTGTCATAATATAACACAGTCGCAAACAACTAAACTAATCTTATTTTTCAAACCCGTTCAAGAATAATCCTATTAATAGCCTAACTAAATACGATACAAAAAATTCGCTTTTTTAAAACCGAATCAATTTTTAAAAACAATTATTTAAAGAATAAAATAAATACCCATCTCATGGAACTTGACGGGAAAAAAGTTTCCGGTTCAGAGAGCTAAGATTAAAAAATACTGGTTGTTAAGATTTCTATCATTAATTCAAATTCTGTTTGCTCCTTGAATATTGTCAGGAAAAACGTTTATAAAAATAAAATTAAAATTAAAATTAAATTTTTTTTTAGGAATTTTTAAACCGATGGTCATTCTGTCGTTAATGCAGTCTTTAAAATTTGAAAAAAAGAAAAAAATCGTAAATGCATGCTTGTTAAGAACTTTGACAGCACTATGTTTCGACAATTGATCTTCGTTTTTGTTTTCTTTCCTCTTCCGGTTGTAATGGTTCCAACGCTTCGTGTTGGCCAGCCGTTTCGATTGGGGGCTTCCCACCGGGGTAGTTCCAGTCTTGAATCTCTGCGGTTCCGAAGATGTGAAAGAATAAGTAAGTTATGCAGGCTACGGCTGCTGCTACTCCGAATACTATCCTCCACCCGTCGATACTTCTCTGTAAATTACATAAATAGATCATGAAAAAAACTGCATAACTTTACATACAAAAAAATTTTTTTTTGTTCGCTTTAGGTATAGATGAGAAAATTTTCGTAAGCGAAACGAAGAAAAGGGTGGGATAACATAAAGTCAAAAAATCATACTTTATAAAACGTAGGACTACGTCTTTGGGGTACTGTCCTAATATTGCTAAATTAAAGAATGAAACGAGTTAAACGTTTTAAGGCATTTTTTTTTTGCTCGTTTTTGGTCAAAAAATTCGAATTTTTCGATAAAAATAAATTTTTTTTTCTGGCGCGAAAAAAACTTAAAATATTTGATAAAAAAGGTCAAAAGTTGAGAAATATTAGTCAAAATTTTAATTAAAGTTTTCAAAGTTAAAATTTTAAAATATTAAAACATTGCTTAACTCATATTCTTGGCTAAAGGAAAAAGGACAAAAAATGTACTGAACATTTCATTTTATTTAAAATTTTTAAGTTCTTGAATATTTAAAAAAAAAAGATATTTAAAAAAAACGGCGAAAATTTAAAAAAAAAAAAGTTCAATAAAATTTCAAGAAATTTTGAAGTCCTTGCTTTCAATCATGTCGTCTAATTTTATTATTAAAAAAGGCCAAAAGTTTAAAAAAAATAGTCAAAATATTATTCGAAATTTAACTTTTTCAAAATTAAAATACAAGAAATTTTTTAAGTCCATTCTTTCGTTCATGTCGTCTAATTTTAAAATAAAATTTTAACATTAAATTTCTTGTTTTGATCATTTCTGGTAAATTTTACTTAAAAAAAAAAAACAGCGAAAATTTAAAAAAAAAAGTTAAATAAAATACAAAAAAACTTTTAAGTCCTTGCTAAGGCCAAAAGTGAAAAAAAAAATAGTCAAAATATTATTTAAAATTTTGGAAGTTAAAATTTTAATATTAAAATGATTAAATATTAATCTTTGGTGCGAACAGTACGACACCCGGACAGACATATTTCCCTAGGACCGGGCCCAAAGACGTAGTCCTACGTCAGAAAAAAGAAAAAAATTGAAAAAATGATAATAACACTTACATTTTGCGTTAAAATAGCCCCCGCTACAAGGGGAGAAATAAAACTAGCAGACATATGAATTGTTTGAGCAAATGCTAAGACTGGGCCGGCTAAGTTCGGAGCAATATCAACAATACTAGCCATCGCTCCGGCATAAGCAGCTGTGATAAGGGTAACAGCAGTAAACCATAAGACAAATACCGCAATTAAATTACATCCAAGATATCCAATTATAAATACCATGATACCAGGCACTACTTGGGCTGAAATTTAAAGAAAAAAAATTAATTAATTAATCGAACATTTATTTCATTTTGAGCCATTGAAGTGCTTAAAAAGTTGTAACTTACATAACGCCGTATTAATTTTCCTAATATTAGTAAGGCTTAAAATACTTTTGGTATGAAGTTTATCAGCTACATAACAAAAAACCACGGACGATAAATAACTGCAGATAAAAGGCGCGCCGGATAAAACTCCGTTTTCTAAAATGCGGAGACCGAGGACATCTTTCATGTATCGTGGCCCAGGAATCATGAAAATATAATGGACCCAAATTCTTCCGAATGTTGTAATACCGATGGACCAGGCCGCCATTGAAGTCAAAACGGAACGCCATGGGACGGTCATGCCCTGAAAAATTGTTAATGAAAGGAAGGATAGGACCAAAGCAAAACTAAAATTAAATAAAATTTTAAAATAAAATAAAACGAAATGCGATCAGTACTAAACAAGGAAAATCGTATATAGCGAAAGGCTATAAAATCGATAGTATCTTTTGAAAAAAAAAGGCGTGATTAATTTAATATTCACGCATTAATTATGAAATCTATGCACTAATCCCATTTAAATTAAAATAAGATAAAAAACTAAAAAAAGGAAGTGGGGAAAAAAGGAAGAAAAAAAAAAGCACAAAAAATGATTAATACAAATTGCTAAACAAGGAAAAAGTCGTCGTTTTCAGACGACATTCTTGCAACAGATTAAGACTGATTGATCCGAAAGTAAAATAATCAAAACCCGATTAATGAGATGTAAAAATAAGATTTAACATTTCTTTTTTTTTCGTGTTTTATTCTTTACCTTAGCACCTACAACTGTGTTCCCGACGTGAGACTGTATGTACTGCAATTCCAAAGGTGATATTCTCGGATGTTTTTCAGGTTCGTCAAAGGCGAAAAAGTACCAGAAGACACACCAAACCAATCCCAGGGATCCGGTCGTGTAGAAAACGACTCTCCAACCGAAATTTGCAATCAGGAAACCGGCCAACATATAAGTGACACCGATTCCGAAACTAAAACCTGAATGAATGGGTAAGTTTTTTTTTTATACATATAATATTTAATTCCAATAATTTTTCACGTTATTAATACCTTGAAACGATGACATAAATCTACTCCTTTCGTGTGAAGGGATCCAATGGCCTACGATGGCATACATGGCCGGCCAAGTTAAACCTGAAGCAACTCCTTGAATAGATCTTAAAAGTATTAAGATGGACCAATGAATCCCCGCCGCCCATGGTATCAGTAAAGAACTAACGGCAGTAGCTAACTGAGATCCGCCAAATATCAATTTGGTTCCAAATTTTTGAGTTAATACGCCACCAACCACCTGTTGAAAAAAAAAATTATTTCCATAAAATTAAACGGTCGTTGAGTATTTGATTTCGGACTTTGCTGCATTTCCTGTCAATTTTTCGGCTTTTTCAAAACGCAAAAAAAAGGGCCCCAAATTTTTTTTTTTTTTTTTTTTTTTTTTCAAATTATGAATTAAAAGAAAGGAATTCAGGCATATTGAAACCTGATCGGTGTAAAAGGCAAGTAAATGATGAAATTTCAACTTTATTTCCTTGTTCATTCCTTGCCATCTACTTCTGATTATGTACAGCTTTGATAAATCCTGCTAAAGTAAATGTTTCTAACATGACTTTACTCTTAAAAGTACTACCCGTTCAGCAAACTTATTTAGTGAAAGTTATAAGATATTCGGTTTTGCTTGTTTTTTTATTCCTAAAATATTCAGAGAGAAGAGATCAGTGTAAGGGGAAAGAAAACATAGCTGAAACCTAAAATGTTTTCTTTTCTTAAGGTCATGAGAGATTTTCAAGTTCGTAAACAAAATTGGCGAAATAATGGATGCTTTAAGATATTGCCAAAAACTAAAAGATCTTCCTGCCGAAAAGAAAAAAACGATTTTCCGAACATGAGGAAAACTAAATTTTATCACTTTAAAAACTTGGATATTTGATGCTCTTAGTACAAAACTCCCTAAAACCAAACAAAACAAAAAAATTAATCTTGTGGAATTACGTGGGGGGGAAAAAAATGAAGACGAAAAGGGACGAAGATAATAAAGGCCGCATAAAATAAGAATAAAAAGTAAAAGCAAAAAGGAGAAAAAAGAAAAATACTCCCCAATCCGAAATAATGCAATAATTGACAGTGGTAAAAAATTAAAAGCGCTGAGGGCTGCCTAAAAAAGGAAGAAAATTGAAATCATAAAACATACATCATTTTAGATTTTGATATGAAATCAGAAAGCCATTAAAAAAACAATCTAAAATACATAAAAACCACAGTTTTATATAAAACAATAGGTATAGGTGAAATATTCTATTTGACCAGACACCTTTTTTTTAAATAAAAAGCACGACCTTTGAAATCAAACCAGGAAAAATTCCTTAAAAATTGTATTAATGGTTTGGCTATAATTGACTTAGGGTAGGGAAAAAGTAACAAATGGAAAAAATAAGATTTTTTTTCTCGTCCTCTTTTATTAAGCGTACGTCACCTAAGAGAAAATCTTTTTTAAAGCATATTTATATTTTAATTTGGCCAAACTTCGATTCAATGAATTTTCAAACTTAGTAAATGCAAAAAATATGCAGAATAATTACCCTGAAAAATAAAAAAAATAAAAAAAAAAAAAAAAACCTACAGCGACGACAAGCTTTAGATCTCATAAAACAGTTCTGTAAGAAAATGTCGAACTAAGACACTCTATTTATATTGATAATGTTCTAAATTATTAGAATAATTTTCAGGTTATCTAATCGGTCTTCCTAATGAATGTTTTCCGGTGAAACCGTTTTTCAACAAAAACACAAATGGTTTCGACGAAGGGCTACATCTTGGGGCTCGGTCCTGAGGAAATCTGTCTGTCCGGGTTCTGTCGCACTGTTCGTACCAAAAATTGATTTTTAGGTAAAAAACATTTTCATATTTTAACTTCAATAATTTTTAGTTTCTTTTCCACTTTTGGCTTATTTCAATAGTGAAATTAGACGACATGAACGAATTATTATTCAAATAATATAAAAAGGTAAATTTTAAATAATATTTTAACTATTTTTTTTTAACTTTTGGCTTTTTTTTTTAATAGTAAAATTAGATGACATGAACGAAAGCAAGGACTTAGAAAATTTCTTGTAAATTTTCAAGACACTTAATTTTTACAAGAAACTTAAAAGTTGTTAAAGCAAGGACTTTAAAATTTCTTGAACTTTTTTTTTACTTCTTTAACTTTAAATTCTTTTTAAATATTAAAATTGGACGAGGTACATGAACAAAAACAAGAACTTAGATATTTCAAATAAAATGTTCACTAGGTACATTTTTTAATTTTGTCCTTGTTTCGTTAGCCAAGAATATGAGCAAAAGCAATGTTTTAATATTAAAATTTTAACTTTAAAGACTTAAATTAAAATTCTGACAAATTTTTTCAACTTTTGATTTTTTTTTATCAAAAATTTTAGTATTTTTTCGTGAGGAAAAAAATTATCAAAAAATTCGAATTTTCTGACCAAAAACAAGCAAAAAAATTGCAAAAACAATTTCTCCATTACACTCAGTCTACACTTAATGGTTACTTCCTCCTAGGCACCCTGACACCCTAAATGTTCCAGAACTTTGCTCTATAAGCTAAAAACATGGAACATGTATGGGTGTCCGGGTGCCTAGGAGCAAAGCAACCCATAAGTGCAGACAGAATATTATGGCTCAAAATTAATTTTTTAGAATTAATTTTCAAAATTTCCGGAAGTACTGTGCTTTAGTTTAGTTATTCTATGGACTTCTAACCCAAGATTTAAAAATGGAGTCGGCCATTTTTACTACATTGCGCATTGATCTCTATTATTTACGCTAGATGTACAACTGATTTTCTTCACCTATATTTAACTTATGAAATAAAAAAAAGCTATCGCGAACCCAGTTTGACTCCAATGCACTACCTCCGAGATCCAGTTTTCATTAATTAGCAGAATGATTTTAAACATTTTTGTGTACAAGATGAAAAAATAAATGATCAGAAATTTGCAACTAGATACCACGACAACACAGAATATTGCAATTGCAATCTTTCCTCAAAAATACGGAAAGCAAATATTATCGTTATTCGATTGTTTACAAAAAATTGATAAAGAAGGTAGTGCATTGGAGTCAAATTTGGTTCGCCATTTTTCCCGTCAGTTGGGAATCTAGTGTAAATAATAGAGATCAATGACATTGCGTTTCTTTGTTGTTAATCCATGGTCGAAAATTCATAGAACAACGAAAGCACAGTACTTCCGGAAATTTTGAAAAATTAATTCTAGGAAATTAATTTTGAGCCATAATGGAGAAGCAGCAAAAATTTTAAATCGATTCATTGTTTAAATTTTAAAATAATAGTTTCATTGTTTACATTTAGCAATGTTAAGGCAGTACCCCACAGACGTAGTCCTACGTAGGGATATGCCCCCATATCCCAGTATGATTTTTTTTTAAGTTTTTAATGGTAAAATCACTAACAAAAACGCCTTTTTCTAACGATTTATCATTAAATTTGCGAAAGTACTATTATTAAAAATTAATATTATTAATTTTTTTTTCGTATGCGTATATATTTGGACAAAATTAAGTTCTTTTTCATACAAAACCCACACAAAATATGTTTCGAAGTTCGAAGAATAGTTAATACCGAAAGGAAATAAAAAATTGAAATAAGAAAGAAAACATACAAAATAATAAACTCATAATTTTCTCACCTGAGATAAAACATAGCACCAATAAAATGATCCAATAATAACGGATTGAACATTTGAACTCCAATCAAATTCTCCTTCTTCCGCCTGCAAAAAAAAAAAAAATCAAAAGATTTTTTTATAAAAAAAAGACGGTTTGTCTGGGAAAGAATTTTCATTGCAAAAAAAAAAGGATTCTAGATCATCTGGAAATGTCTCGACGCGTAGGCAGGCTTTAACGGCGGTGATGGAATGTCTATTATTTCTCGTAGAAAATAATTCCCTTTTAAGGTATGCAGTTAAACCTACTTAAATTCGTGAGATTGCGATTATTTTATTCCAAAAGTGGGAAAAAGAAATCGATGAGCAAATGATCACGTATACGATTTTATCTCAAGATCAATGAAAAAGATAAAAAAAAAAAAATGTATATATATACATATTCTAAATATTCTTACTTTAAAAGATTCTTCATCCGTCGTGTTTTCAGGATCGTAACAATAAATTGGAATGCCGCTTGTGGAATTTTCGGAATCATTAAAAGTGGATTTCGCCATTGCCACCATGGCGATATTCATGTCGGTCCTCATCATAAAACTGACGAGGAAGCCGCTGAATGATAGAATGTATAATACGACTCTGGCCGGAACTAAATCTAAAGGGAGGAAAAATTACATGAATTTTCTTTCACCGAAAATAAGATAAACAATTGAATTTTACCTCTCATTCTACTTATGCTGAATTTCCTATTTTCAATTGAGATACCTGGCTCCCCTAACCTATAACCATAATTAAAACAAAAAAAATATACATGTGTTCCATTTCCAGAAGAAAAAAGTACTCCAACGATTAAAATATATTCATTTCGCCTATTCTAGACGGTTTCATTAGCGTTTTCAAAAAGGGCTGCGGTTCTGCATGTAATTTAATTAAGACCTACAATCCAAGACGGATTGTTTAATTGGAATCGAAATTAGAAGTAAGCTTTTTCAATTAAAACCAAAATAAGGATAGGTCTTAGGGTAATTTAAATTTTTTACTTCAGCACCCACTAAATGGGGCAAAAGGTCAACATTTTCCGAAAGGCGACTATATAAATGGGAAAGTAAAAAAAATATGGGTAGGGCAGTATTTTTCCCATAAAATTGGCAGTACCGTACCTAGTAAATTTAAATATGGGGCAGTTTTTTAAATAAATTGGCAGTGAACTAATTTTTTTTTGGGGGCAGTAAATTTTTATATTTTAGGGAAGTTTCAGAAAAAGCAGCAATTAATAATCGAAGGGCAGTATTTTTTCATAAATCTAATTTTTTTATGTTTTTATTTGTATGCACAAATATTGCTTAAAGAACGCAGGGCATTACTCACCTGCAGGACAAACATTATTTACTCGCTGGAACAGACATTATTTTGATCACTTTAAAACCTGAAAAATGTATTAAGCATATATTGATTGTGTCACTTTATGTTAACATTTTTTTTAAAACATGCCAAAAAAATGCCTTTTAATTTTTAAATTATTCATTATTCTGCCGAAATATTTTTTTAATGCCAAATTATTTATTTTAATGCCAAAATATTTTTCTTACTCCCAAAATAATTTTTCTACTGCCCAAAATTGTACTGCCAATAAAAAAAACTTCCATATTATTAAATTTACCGCCAATCTATTAAAAATACTACAACTTTATGAAAAAGTACTGCTCTACTATTAATAAATTACTGCCCCTTTTAATAGACGTCTTCCCAAAATCGTATTGTGCTTTCGTAATAATGGCCATTTACTGATGATCAGCCAGGGCTGCAATTCCAATTAATTTTTATTCGGAATCGGAATCAAAATTCGGGATCTGATATATTTCAAAAGTAATTGGAATCGGAATCCGTGCTTTACTTGAATAAATAGGAATCGGAATCGGAATCTCGTCTGAAAACAGTTCGGAATCTTCGGGCATCCGAAATAGTATTTTTCATTACGGGAGTCGAAGGTAAGAAATTTCAAAATGAGGCCAAGTTTACGGCTCGAGCCGAAGGCGAGGGCCGTAATTGGTCGAGTTTTGAAACTTACCTTCGATTCCCGTGATGAAATATACTTTTTATCACGAAGATAACGCATTTTACTAAACTCAGCAGTACTGAAAAGTGGACTTTCTAGTACTGAGTGATGAAAAAATATTTTCGATTCAGATTGACTTAAAAAGCACGAAAATACCGTTACTACAGTTAATCTGGTTTAAATCGGAATCAGAATCAGAATCGGTATCAGAATCGGAATCGGAAATGGAAACTGAATCTTACTCATAAATAGTCAAGAATCTGCGGAATCGGAATCCGAGTTGCAGCCCTGCTTTCAGATGAAGGATATGAAAAATGCATTGATCAGAAAATTTTCTGGGCACATTTTAAGTCTTGAACCCCTTTCCATTCCGGAAGGTTGGGAATTCTTTAACTGATTTTAGGCCGGTTAAAATCGTCCCCATATGGCCATTTTTTTTACCCCGTGTAACGGTATTAAAATTAATAAAGTGTAAAATAATAAATATATTTCAATATTGATTTAATACTAAAAAGGTGTGAACATCATTTCAAGATTTTACTCGTGTTATCGGTCGACAGATTTTGAACAAAAACTATCAAAACTATTTTGAACAAGGGCGAATAATTAGGATAAAAGAAATACTTAGGGGCGGATCGGCATGAAGATCGTTTGTCTTAGACGCCATTTAGCCTAGCGACGGCTCCTCTTGACTGCAGACAACATTCGGGGAACGAAAATGAAAATAATAAATGCGATGTGTACTGAATGTAAATAGTCTCTCTCTGGAAATTTCTCTGAACCCAGAAAAATAATGAAATCTGAAATTTGGATAGGAATTTTAAAATATTTGCAGGAATTAAATTGGTACGATTTTCAAAAGGATTACTAAAATTATGCATTAGAACCAAAATCTCAATTTTTTCTGGGTTGTGAAAATTGGAAACGGATCTGATTTGCATTGGAATCGGCATTGGAATCGGACTCGGAACCGCAGCCCTGTTGTCCCTTAATTATTACAATTTTATAAAATAATTATTTTTGTTTCCCTTACAATAGAATACGTACACGCTATAAAGAAATTTAAAAAAAAATTACCTTAGTGCTTCCTCATCCATGATCGCTAAAAATGATTTCCGTACTTCCTGTTATTATCTTAAATCCTTTCAGCCAGCTAAGATAATCTGAAACAACGGGAAAAAAAATTTAATATAAATTATTTTCAAAAAGGGGCATTTCTATTGGGGGAGTAATAATAATGAAATGAAAAAAAAAAAAAAAAAAAAAAAGGCGGCCTATCAAAACTCACCAGCCTTAAAAATGAGGAACCACGTTGCATAAAATAATATTATAACGGCTATTATTCTATAAATGCAAACATAAACATATTATGTATGGAGGCGGTTTCACATTCCGCTTTTCCTCCTTTCAATTTTACTTCTAACGTACAAAAATCGCATAAGGCATCCCCTCTTCCTATATAAAAAAAAAAGGATACACAAACATTTTTTCAAAAAGATTAGATTTTCCTTATTAATAATTATTAAAAGCCAAAACTAATTGAATCTTCCGCTTCCGTCTTCATTATCGTCAAATTATTTTCAGATCGGAAAAGAGGAAAAAAAAAAGAAAAAAGAAAAAAAAGAAAAAAAAAAATTACACAACACAGGATACAACAGAAAAATTCCAAACTAACGTAATCTGCCCTTTGAACCAAATAACGAGATCGCCATTATTAAAAATATGAATGACAGGCTTAAAAATAAGAAACCGATATAATTAGATCGGTTTAACGAGCTGGCAATTAAGACAAATCCCCATTTATGATGTTTCTTGGAAAAAACGTATTATTTCTACCTGGCGTCTTTGAAATAATAGCACTAAATTGATACGTTTCTGCAAAATTTCATGCTGTTAAAAAAAAAAAAAACATACAGATATATCAGGCATATCCCTACGTAAAGCTATGTCTAGAATTTTTGGTTGGGATCGAATTTTGCGAGCTGGGAATGGAATCTTTATGTCGATGAAATTTTCATCAAAATAGGCCTAATCGTTTCAAAAAATGTTGATGACCTATTTCACAAAACAATATCAAAATTTTTAATAAAAAATTAAAATTTTAAGAATGTTTACCAAAACTTTTTAATAAAATTCAAAAAATGTTTTTTCAATAAAATTTTAAATAAATTTTTTCAATGATCAAAAATCATCGAAATCTTCTTTTAAAAAAATGCCAATGATTCCCCTAAATCCACCAAGCCCTAATATTAGTTCATCACGTGGTGAACCTTTTTCAAAATATTTTATCAAAATACATCAAAATCCAAAAAATTTTCTAAAAATGTTCCCTTTTTTCTTAGGGTGCAAATTCACTATGAAATGTTGAATCAACATGTTGGTACAACAAGTTGGGCGAACATGTTGTACCAACTTGTACCAACTTGTTGGGACTGTTGCAGAATTTACCCCTACGCCGAAATTTAGTTCTTGACCAACAAGTTGGTACAACATGTTGGTACAAAAAGTTGGACCAACATGTTGAACCAACATTCCAAACTAATTTTGGTGTAGGAGTAAATTCTACAATAGTCGATTCGTTCGTTTGTCAAACATTTTGGTCCAACAAGTTGGTACAACATGTTGGTTTGTCCAACTTGTGGCACCAACATGTTGGTAACATTCCATAGTGAATTTGCACCCTTAAAATTAGTCAAAAATTTACAATTTTTTTGTAAAAAATTTTATTACACCTAAATTTTACTGAAAATTTAAAAAAATTTTTAAGGATCATCAAGGATTTTTGATAAAATTTTATTGAAAAATTTATCTAAAATTTTTAAAATATTCGTTTTTTTTATTTTTGGTGTCCAAAACACCAAGACAACCGGACAACCGGATGCTCTATGTCTATATAGCGTAAAGAAGACGTGAAACTTATGGGGTTAAATAAGAATTTTTTAATTTTCACAAAATTTTATTAGTAAGTTTTTTTAATTAATTAACTTTTATTAAAAGTTTTAAAAAACTTTTTAAAAAATGGTTAAAAAACCTATCACTTGTGAAGCACCGCAAAATAACAACACTATTTCATTTTTTTGACATTTAAAAATGCAAGAGTTTTTAATTTTGTTGGGTTCCGAGAATTTTGTGAAAATTCAAAAAGTGACTAACGAATATTTTAATTATTTAAGCTAAAATTCAAACAAATTTTTTTTTTCCGAATAATTTTACCGGAAATTTCAACCTTTTTCAATCTTCTGTCCAAACAATTTGGCGTAGCCGTTCGGCAAATTTTAAGTTTCAAAGGAAATTCAAACTTCACTTCATTGCGCGAACCCGTCCCATAAGAAGTTTCACTTCAAAAAAAGAAAAAAAAGAAAACAAATATCGATTAATCTACGAGTTATGGTTTTTAAATATTTAAATGCATTCGACCTAGGTCAAGGAAAAGTGGCGAATCTTCATTGCTTTTCCGGGATTTTTTTGCCTGCGCAGACTGTTCATTTGCTTAATAAAAAAAAGGAAAGTCAATCATGTTCAAAAAATTCAATTTTTATGCAAAAATAAGCTTATTTTCAAATTACGTAGCGGCTTTGACGCAATTTTTTAATATTAAGCACATTCGTGCCCTTAACATTATCGGCTATTTATGGATCAATTGTACTTCAAAATCAGTGAATTATATAGATAAGATTTAATTATAGTCATTGTTCAATATGAGAAAACCGAAGCACGTACTGGAATATTTTTTTAAGGTCAAAATCGAAATGATTTTTCATCTTCTCAGTCTCAGTAAACATTCAGCTGAAATTATTTTCCTCGATTTGAGAATCACCAAAAAATTTCAAAAAGAGAGGGAAATTTTCAGTCTTTTAGACCTACAACTTTTTATCACACTTTGACCTTTAAGAAAATTTTTTATAAAAGAAAGCGAAAAACAGATCAAAGAATATTAATAGAAAATTAAAATGGAGTTGATAAAAAATAAGATTAAAATTATCGCGTCAAAATGTGCGCTATAATGAGGTGTGGTTATTGATTAATGCATAAATTGATGACACAATAAGATAGCAGTATCATCCCAAGTAGCACATAGGGTCCAGGGTGTCATGACTTCGCAAATGAACGAAAATTCTGATATTGTGGAAGCAAAACAGATTATGATTCACTTTGAGAAATGTTTCGCTTATTTTCTTTACTCGTTAAAAAAAAAAAAAAAAAAAAAAAAACTAATTTTAATTTTTTGTTTAATTTTTTGTGCAAAAGGAGTACAAAATTGTTTTCTAAAATGAACATCGGAAAATAAAATCATTTTAGACCTATATTTAATCAACCATTCCCCAGCAGCTTTCATCCAATACAAAAATATAAAACTGCAAAGTGTCTGACCTTGCTAAAAAAAAAATCCAGTCTAAAGTCCTTTTCAAAGGAAAGAAAGCTTCTCCAAAATTTTTTTCGAACGGTTTAAGGTTTCCAGATGAAAATTGCCAAGAGTGGTCACTAAAGATCACGAAAATGAGATTTTAGGAAGCCTCTCGGTGCGTTTACGGGCAAAAATCAAAAAATGCACTTCTGCCTATAAAGTAAAATATACCACCGTGGCCAAAATTGAAAGGCACAACCACAAAGTTGGTTTTTTTTTAATAGGGACTTTTGGACCTGGAAATTTCGTATTTGGGACATTTTGTCACACTGATACTTTTTGTCATAGGGACTTTTGGTCACATAATACATTTTGTCACAAGGGTATAATTCATTAAATTGTCACGTTACATTTGTCACGGCGACATTTTGCCTATTTTCAATTTTTACACATTTTTTATTTCAAGTTTTCAGAAGCCAATCAATTCCGGAATAAAAGTTTGGAAAAGTGGAAACCCTGACGGTAATTCAATCAATAACGTTCAATGAAAAAGTTCATTTTCCGCCGTCGGAATGAAAAACATCTTACGAATTAGGCATGGAGGTGCATGGCTTGCACTTCTTGACTAATTAATTCCAGGCTGAATTAGTGAAATATACTATTTCACGCTTTAATTACATTAGAAGCCGGTAAATCTGAAAACAAATTCATAAAGTTTTTGCGCAAGCATAGCCAGGGAAGCTAGAAGGGGGCACTCAGTGAGTCAGGAAAGGCATCCTATGGCATTAAAAAGTAAGCAAATTAGTATAGAAAAAATATCAAGAAAAAAAAATTTCTAGGAAAGGAAGACAAACACGCCAGTAGCGCCTTCTTGGCTATAAGCCTGATATATTAAGAATTCTGTGGAATTCCGAGTTTTATAAAGGGGAAGGGGGGGGGGGGGGAATTCAGTTGAAAATAATAAATTTGCAAAATTTGGCTTGAAAAAAAATGGCGGGATGGAAAATATTGTTCTAGACTTAAAAACCTCATGCATGTGCTTTCATTATTCATTAATTTTATTAATTTTTTCAAGATTCCAGATAAAAAGCTGCAAAACTTGGAAAAAAAAAAAAAAAAAAAAAAAAAAAAAAAAATCATTTTTTTTCTTTTTTTCTCTTCAAAAAGTCCTGATTTTTTTCCTTTTAAAACAGAACGCATTTTCTCTTCCCCTTGAAAAAAAAGGGCTTTAAATTTACTGCCTCATTGAGAAAGTGTATACTTAAAATTCACGAACTAATTTTTGATTTATTAATATTGTACGAAGTAAGCGTTAGCGATAATTATGGAAAAAGTTTTCCGCTCATAATCGAAATATGTGTTAAGCTCGTATGAGGAAAAAACTTCTAAAAACTGACGCTATTGTGTTGCATTTCAAAATTGCAAGTTTGGGTTTGAAATTCTCAACAACGGGCATGATTCATTTGAAGCTGAGTTTTTTTTTTTTTTTTTTTTTTTTTAAAGTCTTAAGTTTGAATAATTTTTTTAAAGCCTCTAAAGCTTAAGTGAAACCTTAAGTTTTACTTTCAAAGAAAGTCAACAACTGAAAATGCCACTTCTTCTTAGAAGATGGGGGAAAAAAACTGCTGAAATTAAATGATTTAAAAATGAAACCTAGGAGAATAAATAGAGTTTACCGGTATTCTGGAACCAAAAAAATAGGCACATTAGTATTAGTAATACGCATATTAATAATAGGCAATTAAAGTTTGAAGCTTAGAAGTTTTAATAATAGAATTACGTTTAATGGGGGTTAAAAATTACTGAATTAATAATCATAACTTATTTAATAGCTAAAGGATTCGTGAGGAAAGTGGACTGTTACTGGTAATGCAATTCCAAACAGTATTGGCATTTAAAGATTTTTCCGGATAAGAATTGAACATGTTTAGAGATGGCAAATGTTCGTCTGGATTCCCTATCATTTTTCCTAAAATAAAATGATTTCCTAATCCATTTTTCCTAAAAAGAAAAAAAATTCCGAATCCATTTTTTCTAAAAATTTTGGCTCCTAAAATTGTTTTCCTAACTATTTTTTTTTTTTTTTCTGATTTTTAATTTTTCTAAAATTTTTTGATTCATAAAATAAAATTTCCTAAAATGAATACCGGTATTTTTTTAATCTCTAAAGGGGTTTTAGGAAATTTTATTTTAGGAATTAAAAAATTTTAGGAAAATTGAAAATTAGGAAAAAAAAAAAATATGGTTAGGAAAAAAATTTTACGAACCAAAATTTTTTAGGAAAAATGGGTTAGGAATTCATTTTTTTAGGAAAAATGGTCGGGAACAGTTTGTCTGCACTGCAATCTCCTATTTTAATTCAATCGCACCTCGATAAATGTTGGGCACATCGAAAAAAAAGGGGCTCCTGCACAAATTTTAAATTCAGAATTTATTTTTCCAGTAAATCGTCCTTCAGAAATCATTTTTCGATATTTAACTGAGATTAGCTAGAAGGAAAAAATTAGCACACAGCCAGACACGCACCTCACCTAAACATGAGCACTTTTTGCGTCTAACATCCATGAAAACATAGGGAAAAGGCCAAGAATTACATGAAATAAAAATGTTGTCGTGTGTCTTTACTTCAGCTCTTTCTCAAATTCCGGAGGGAGTAAAAAATACTCCAGGTTCTAAATGAACAAATATAATTCGAATTTAAATGTTATAAAAATATTGGAAATTCGAACCTCATGGTTCGAGCCCATATTTTGGCTATATAATCATAATTTCAAAATTTAATTTACGCCAGAACCGAATAACATTGCATTTTCATTTATTTTTTGATTAAAAACCAAATAATTTACATACTTTCCGAAAACTTTTTTCTTTTCCTGGTATGTCGTTCATTGGTGAAATGGAGAAAAAAAAAGGCACGGGCAGAATGTAACCTGATGCAGAAAATGCCTACGACAATCAGAAAACTTTTTATCGCTTCTTTGATTTCATAATGATTATAATTCACCTCACTAATTATTTCAATCGGAAAACTCGAAAATTTATAAAACGTCCAGTCAAAAATTTCGTTAAGCAGTAAAAAAAAAAAGTAACTTTTATCTGGTTTCCCGAAAATTTTCGATCTGATGCAAAAAAATTAAAATGCTTACAATTTCATGTCAGGTGTCTTCGAATAAAAACCACGTAAGTCCGAACAATTATCAAAAATGATAGAGCCTTGTGCTAATCTCATACGAACGATGGGCATCCTTAAAAAATCATGTGCGTTAAAATCAACACGTTTCGAAATCTAAACACATCACGTCTGAACACTTTAAAGGATGATTCCACAACTGAACGATTAACAAAGTGTCGGCAAGCCGGATGAATTAACCGCAAAGCGTGCCATTCTGATCCGTATGTCCACTGCTTTTTGCCAGGGTTGCCAAATTCGAAATAAATAATTAAATTTCCCTCGGATTCGAACGTTTTAACGGTTTTTCTTGGCAATTAAAAAAAAATGGCGGATCAGACTTTTTTTCCTTTAAGTTGAATTAATGCCAAAATCAAAACGGAAGAAGTCGTTTTAATTGGGTTAGTCGGTTCTTTTAATTTTGGTTTACCCTAAATACTGATATCGTTTTGTATCGCAAATGGCGTTTACCTTTGATTGACATTTTCTTATCCTTTTTTTTTTTTTCTTCTCAAGAAAGAAACCATTAGAACATGAACACATTCCTTTAAAAAAAAGGCTTAAGGAAAAACTTGAAATAAAAAGATTTGTATTACTGTTTTTGCAAACGGCAGCATTTTGTAACGCAGCGAAAAAAAAACGAAAAAAATTTTAAATGGTAACTTGTAGTTCATTATTCGCGAGTCACTTATAATACGACATTCAAGGCTGTTTGTTAATTAATATCAATATCACGATTGCTTTGATAAAGTTCAGATGAATTAAGAAAACTAACTTGATAAAAGAATAAATATAACCTTTAAAAAATTGAACTTAGGCATATAGACTTATATTGGCAATTTTTTTTTTTTTTTTTTGTCTTTCTAGGAATTGAACTTATGCGATCTGCTTGAAACGATGCAACCATGCCTCAGCAGTTTTTACAGCCGAAATTGCAGGTGAGCTTTTGTTCAAAAAAATGTTTAATGGAAAAAAAGAAATGGAAGTATGGGTAAAAGTCACACAGAGTCGGTCATACCCAATAAAAAAATACCTACATAAATTTTTAAATAATTAAGAAAATGTGTTATGTCTTTAAGAAAAGGTACCAACTGGAAAGTGTAACTTGGTATGTTTTGTTTCTAAACAAAAATATTGTGTTATGAATTCCAATTTCACAACCTCGTAACCACCAATTCCACTTAGTAACTTTTCTAAAAAAAAAAAAAAAAAAAAAAAAAAAAAAATTGTTTTTGAGAACAGGAACTGGCCCAATTTTTTGAGATTAAGAATGGGTGTTCCTGATCCCATGTAGAGGTTCCAAATTCCCGAAGTTTTTTCATCCCCGGAAATAGGGAATTTCCGTTTTTGAAAAAAATGTCAATCCCGGGAACGAGAATTCCCGTTTTGGTCAGCTTTTAATTTCTCGGGAATCGAGAAATATTGACACTTAAAATCGCGGGAATCCCGGGAAAGCCGAGAATTTACTTATAGCCGAGATTAGGAATGGGTGTTCCTGATCCTATGTAGAGATTCCAAATTCCCGGGAATCGGGAATTCCCGTTTTTGAAAAAAATATCAATCCCGGGAACAAGAATTCCCGTTTTGATTAGCTTTTCATTTCTTGGGAATCGAGAAATATTGACACTAAAAATCCCGGGAATCCCGGGAAAGCCGAGCCGCGGGAGATTCCAAATTCCCAGGAATTCCCGTTTTTGAAAAAAATATCAGTCCCGGGAACGAGAATTCCCGTTTTGGTTATTAGCTTTTCATTTTTCGGGAATCGAGAACTTTATACTTAAATTCCCGGGAATCCCGGGAAAGCCGAGAATTTATTTAGAAGGCGAAAAGAAAAGAAAATAACTCCGTATTTTTGGGGAGTAAGTTCGGAAATAAGTGGAGCCATGTTGAAAAAAATTTGTTGTTTAAAGGGAACGATTTAGGCAAATTATGACAAAAATTTCTGATTTTTATAACTTCACGGGAAAAAACTTGTCGATCCCGAAAATCGAGAATTTTCAAAAATGAGAAAAATTCGATTACCAAGAAGTGGGATTCCCGACTAGTAATAAAAAAATGTTCCCGGTAAATTTTTCGAGAGAAAAACCGGGATCTCGGGAATTCTGGGAGGAATCTTTAATCCTATGAAGACCAAAGGAAATTTCTATTGACATTTTAGGGTCCTTGCTTCGGTAACTCCATTAGGTGCTACCCTATTAATTATGTCATTTTACGGACTCATATAATTTCATTAAAGCTAAACTTATTAATTACTGCCTATCCTATCTAAAATCTAAAGCAGCCTTATGGAAAAATGACGTAAGTAGAAAAACGCTCTTCTCTCCTCTGAGGAAGTAATTGACGTGACGGAAAAATTTTGCACATTGAATTTTTTATGCATAACAATAGATCTGATTTTGTTTTCCTTGAAATGCTTTAATGGGTTTTTAGGAAATCTGAACGTCAAATCATTCTAAATCACGGCTGTTTTAGGTTTTTAGACAGACCCTATTTACAGATGTGCAAGTTAATTTTAAAAAATGAATGAATTTCAATTACTTTAAAAATTATTCACTCCTTATTTATTTTTCCAATGTCAATACAAGATGAATACTCAAGTTAATGACATCAGAAACACAGATCAGACCATTGAAAAAAAAATCGTAACAATTTATTTGCACTTTTTTCAGTTAGGTTTAGTTTTATTTAGTTATATATTTATTTATTTATCTATTTATTTATTTATTTATTTATTTATTTTTCTTCTTTTTTCTCAAAAATTTAATTCCAAACCTATATGAATTATTTTTTATTTTCCAACAAACTATATGAATTATTTCAGAAAAAAATCATTCTTCATTAACCATACCTTTAAAAAACTTTCTACAAAAAAATTTTTTCTCGGATGAATTTTGCGTTTTTTGAGTAAAACACTTCCGTCTGCTAAATTTAAAGTAAAAGTACGCTATTATGGCTAGAATGGCCATATTAAGTCAACCTAGGTCCGACATGAGGTCACGAAAGGTAAATTTTAGCCTAATTTTTTTTTTTTCCCCAGCGTAAGTTAAGGGTATACATCTTTTTTTTACCATGTTATTTTCCATAAGCACAAAAAAAGAATCACAGAGCCCTAGAGGAAACGTAAAAAAATGGTTGATGGCTTAAATGAAAGCTTGGTCTTTTCTGAACAAAATGTGTTATTTACTTTTTCCGAATTCTGTTTTTAAAACAAAGAAAAAAGACTTTTCCTAATGCCTTCAAAAACCGAAAATGTAAAGTAACGCCATTTTTGCCTTATATCTTTGGAACGGTATGGACATTAAAAAATCGAAATAACACATTTTGTACAGAATTTCGAGCTTTATCTGTTGACCTTTGAATCATAGTCACAGTTCTATTCCTGTAAGCTGTGATTCTTCTGAAAGCTCAAACGATTATTTTTAGGCTTAGAAATGCAATAACGAGCTATCTGAAGAAGTTTAATTTTCAGGTACAGAGAAATAGGATAGAAATAATAATAAAGTTCTGCTTTGATAAATGTAACTCGTAAAGAGACCCCTTCTTAAAATGAGTCGAATTCGGGTGCCATAAATTTTTTTTCGCACTGGCACAAGAGGGTTTCATTGGTAACACAGTCTGTATGAATAATAATAATGTATTCATGTCGATTGAATATTGTCGGTGGTTTTTTGGTTTTTCGATTAGCTCAAACAAGATTCCTTTTGGTAAATAGTTGTAATTCACCGAAACTTTTACTCCCTCCGTTCCAAATAAATAATTAAATTTTTTTTATTGCTCGGCATTTCTGACTCTTTTGACTGAAGCCCAAACTAATAATTTTTTAATATTACAATTATTTAATTTTATTAATAATATTTAAATAACAATTATTGTGTCACTTGAAGTACCTACCCGAACACTTTTTACACCACCCCCTAACCGCACTTCCTCCCATGTCCCCCAGTGGAAAAAAATGATTTAACATACGGAGAGAAAAAAAAAAAAAAAGATTTCTCCGCTTTGGACAGAAAGCTTAATAAAATTAACCATGGGTGAAAATGATAAAGCTTATGACCCAAAAGAAGATCCTACGGTCATAAATTTTTCGGATCGTTCCTCCCTGGTAAAGGGGACGATATCGAAGGAGGGGTAAATTTTTAAGAATCGTTAGATTGTCACGAAATTTGGTGTACAAGGGTTTTGGGAGTCGCTGATTTCTATTCTGAAGTCAGATTTCAAAAATTCAAGATTGTGGATCCAATATGAGAGCTCATATAATTTTTACGGCTCCGTACTTATACAAAATTAAAAGGCAAGATGTACAGAAAATATGAATTTATTTACAGGAGAGCAAAGATAAAAAAGAGATAAAGATATGAAACACAATTTTGAGCAGGTTCTTCATAAAAGACGTTTTTGCAATTTTTAAGGCATCGATGCCGCTATTTAGAAATTACTACGGAGCCATAACTAATATATGAGCTCCCATATTGCGTCCGCCATATTGAATTCTCAAAATCTGACTTCGAAATCAAAATCAGCGACCCCGATAACGGTAGGTACTTGAAGTACCAAATCGTGAAACAATTCAAATATTATTTTCAAAAACCAGAGAAAATGCGAAAATTCCGACAGTGTATCATTTACTAAGGCAGTATTTTAATGGTTTTGTCAGTGTAGTAATAAAAATGAGCAGTTAAAAAAAAAACTTGGTAGCATAAGGATAAAATTTGGCAGTGTGGAGGTTTTCAAAAAAATTAATTGAATAAATGGGAAAACTTGGTGTGCAAGTAATTTTGTAACAGGCAGCAATTTTCGTCGAAAGTTAAAAAAAAAAGCAAGATTATGCAAAATTGTACATTTGGCTTCTTGTGAAGCAATATTGCTATTTTTTGATCTTTCAATACATTCTTCATAGGCTAAAAATAGGTTCTACACTAAGTAGAATCTTATAGCCAATACATATGGCAACCCGAAAAAATTCGTGGAGGCGAAAAACTGAATGCACTTATTCATTTTAATATCAAAGAGTAGTCTTTTCATAATTTTTTAAAATTTTTATTTACACGGACAAGGGATATAATATAATATGCCCACTTTTGACCTAAAATAATTAAAAATGGTCCAAGAAATTTTTTTAGCATAAGACTGCCATTGAAATGGAAATCACACACTTATCTTTGAAAATAAGAAAGAAAAAAAATGTTTTGTGCCCAAAAAAACTTTAATCGCCAAAAAAATTTGCTCTAAACATGTTTTTAAGAATTATGAAAAAAAGTTAAGAGCTTGTTTTAGAGGAAATGGAATTGCCGATACACTGAGGTCTAAGCACATAGATTTTTTTAAAAATGTAACTGTTGCAAAGTGCCAAATAATAATACTGCCCTGATATATATTTATATACTGCCCGAAATAATTTAATTTACTTACAAAAGTTGATTTTTTTTACTGCCCATTTAATTTAAATACTGCCCAAAAATTTAAAAATACTGCTAATTAAATACTGCCCCGTTAAATACAAACCGAAAATAATTCCAAGGACAGAATCGAGAAGATTCAAAGAGGAGCTAAAACGAAAATCCAGGAAAACCAGCCAGGACAAAAAAGAAAGACAAAATAGCGAAAAAATTGTACTTATGGAAATAAACCTTATCGATACTTATATCGATATAAAGTGCGAACAGTTTATTTGTAACTTATTTTTATTTCAATCCTCCAACTGTCCTGGTCGAAAACCCGGAAGGGTAATAAAAATGTCAAATCTATTAGGTATACCACTGCAACAATTTTACGCTTTAACAATAGCGTTTCTTTACTGAAATACCCAAATCCCTTCTAACTGGCCTACCCTAATTACGGTACCATTAGAAGATGACAACGTTATAAGAAATGTTGCATTTTTCTTTTGCGTTTTAAAATCCGATACCGAATGGGCAAAAAAGGCATATATACCAATATAAGGGTTGCGAAGAAGTTCGCACGAAAAAGATGTATACCCTTAAGTTAAAAAACATTAAAGGCTTTTTCACTAGAGAGGCCAATTTAAAGTTTCTGTGGGGAGAGTAGCGTCATAAAAAGATATGCTTAACTATATCGTCTCATTTGGCTTAGGGGACAAAGTTGAATCCGGGAAGGCAAATTGCCCTTGTCACTCTCCTTGTTTTACAAGAGTCCCTCTAAATGCAATATGGGAATCAGATTTGCGATCTCATGTGAATGCCTAAAACATTTTTCAGTATCGACATCAAAATCGGTTATATTTCGGAGAATTTTTATTGGATACTTTAAATTTGTGAACCGAATTGAAATCAAAAGTTAAAAAAAAAACATTTACCGGTATTAGGTAATGTTATTAGAATTTATAGACTGGTGTAGGTTGATTTTGAATCAGGACCAGAATCGAATTCAGCGATGCTGTTACCCGAAAATCAATTTGGGAAAAGAGTGCAAGTACAACTGAAATATAGTGCTTTACATAATGCGCTCAAGTTTTTTGCTTTATCGACCGCAGGGAGAATAAAGCATTGCATTTAGCACAAATTTCAGATTTTCAGTTTTCGATATATTTACACGTTTTGAGGTCCCCTGATGCCGAAAAAAGCAAAATTTGAATGGTGGCCGTGTGTGTGTATGACCGTATGACCGTATGACCGGATGTGACAAAAAAGAGGGATGTCCGTCGAAAAGCAGAAAAACGAAAGAGCGGATATCGATGATTTTTGGTGGGTAGCAACTTCTAATGAAATGTAGGTGCTGATTAGTTTTTGAGTTAAATCGATCCAGGGATTCGGAAGCAGTGAGTGAAAATGTTAAATTTTCAACAATTTCAAGATCTTTTTTGACTATAAATCGCGAACGCAGCTACCAATTGAGTCCTATTTTCGTACTGCAGTAGATATTCATCCAGATACGCTACCATTGAAATTTGGTTAAATTCTGTTGAGTGGTTCAGAAACGGTGAGCAGGGCTAAAAGTATGGGTATAGGCCTAAAAACCGATATGTCGACTTTTGAAACGTCACGATATGACGTCATCGATTACGTCAACTAAGCGATTTGGATGCTGATTGGCGGGTTTTTCGTGGGAGCTAACAAAAAACTAACCGTATTTTTGAAAATATTTTCGGGGTAGAGGATTCCGAATCTGAAATAATTTTTCCGAAATTCGAATCCCTTATGCCAGTATTGCGGCTTTGGTGGACCTCTGATCAAAAATCTAACCGAATTTTTGAGAATATTTTCGGGGTAGAGGATTCCGAATCTGAAATAATTTTTCCGAAATTCGAATCCCTTATGCCAGTATTGCGGCTTTGGTGGATCTCTGATCAAAAATCTAACCGTATTTTTGAGAATATTTTCGGGGTAGAGGATTCCGAATTTAAAATTATATTTCCAAAATTCAGATTCCGTATGCCCGTACAGTGGCTTTGGTGGACCTCTGATCAAAAATCTAACCGTTATGTATATTATTTATAATATACATTTCATAATTCGTCGATAAAGCACTTTGATCGGTTCACCGATCTCATTTTTTAAGTTTTTTTAATTCAATTTTTTTTTTTTTTTTTTTTTTTTTTTTTTTTTTTTTTTTTTGACGAACTAAAGCAAGAGAAAAAAAAATTCTCAGATATCCGGTTTCTGAGAATAAAAATCCACGGTGACTGACGGCTTATATTATTTTTGTTTTGAATCGAAAATCGGTGGCTCCGATTGAATAAAATGTCTGTTTCTAATAACATGAAAAAAATATTAAAAGCTCGGTTTCTCTTAATACAGCTTCTAATAGTCAGCTTAGAGAAAAAAAAGAGTTAAGTGATTTCGATAAAATCAATTATAGAAAATTACGAAATTTCCATTTTCAGATGGGTTAAAAATGACAGTGCTTTTCCGAGTAATTCTCGCATAAATTTAATTCGAGAAGCATTTATAATATATATCTTACATTAATTTTACGAGAGGAATTGCAAAAAAATTTTATTTTTGGTAACAAGATTGAGCCTTCAAGATCAGCGTTGTAGTAATTTTTTTTTTTTTTAAGCCTCCTGGGTACAACTTTTATCACATTCCCTAAGGAAGTTTCTCCAAGCCCATTAGCCACACTACTCCACTGTTTAAGGCTTATATTTCAATAAATTTGGTGGGCTAGTTTGAATGAACATTTCTTAAACATCAAAATGGGTAAAGAAAGTAGAGGAAAAAAAATTTCAAATGCAATGGAATGTACGAAAATTCGAAAAAAGATCAGCCTTCCAACATTTAAAAAATTTTTCAAATCTAAGATTTTTTTTTTTTTAATTTTTTCTTCTTTAAAAAATTTCTATTTGGAACTTAATGAATCAAACTGCTTTAAAAGTTTTTTTTTCAAACAATATTTTTAAAAATACATTTATTCCGCAAATTTTGAAATGATTTTTTTTTTTTTTAATATTAAAAAATAATTTTAGCGTTCCCTGTCAATATTAATTTACCTTTTAAATTCACCTTTTAATCAATTAATAAAGGTAAATTAACCTTTATTAATTCGTTATTTTTTAAAACAAAATCATTTTGATTTTCAATTTCAGCTTGATTTTTCTATCCCTAAACAACGAACAAAAAAAGTACAATTTAAAAAGAAAAAAAGCAAAAAAAATTCAAAGTCCACATTTAACAGAAAAAATTCCGCAATCACTCACGTGATAAACGATTCGACCTACATTTTAAAAATCATCCCCTCAACTTAATGAAAAAAAAAATAAAATTGAGGTTCAGGTGATACTAAAAAAAAACTTCGAAAAAATTACCCAAATCGTAATTAAAAATAACGAAAAATCCGACCGACTTACTTGGATAATCCAGATAGAATGATTGATTTTGAACGTATGGAATTTAATGAAAGTTTTCGTTTTTCCGACATGTTTCCAGCAAGTGAGCAGAATCGAGTTCTCGACGTCATCAGAATCGATTAATCAACCTTTTTCCCTCTTTCGTATATTCGCGAGGGAAATTTTTAAGAACTTGATGTTGATAATGAAATGATTAGGGGATATCTCAATGAATCTAAATTTAGTTGTCAAAATTGAATTTAATCAACTCATGCCTGATCTTTTTTCTCATTTAAAATAAAAATGCTTTTTTTAAAATTAATCTCCGAAACCAGCCTAATTTATTTGGTTCAGTTAGAAACTATGTCTCACATACAAGAAAAATTTCTGATAACATGATTTTTGAATGTCAAGATAGTAAAGCTATGAGTAAATAAACGATTGTTTTCTAATTTTAATGTAACTTAACAATTGTCTTTTTAAATCTTTCAAATAATGGAAAATGTTTCTTAGTGATGTTCTCGTCTTGATTTTTAAAAATGGGGAAAGGTATTTTTTTTGTTTTAAGCCCTATTTAGTTTTTTTTTAAATTAAAAATTCAGGTTCGGATTCAATTGATTTTCATTGACTTTTTGTTGTAGTGGAATATATCTCAACCAGAAATGTCCTTTGGTACTTGGTCTTTCTTGGATTTGCAGTGAATTACATGATTCGAATAAATATCAACATAGCCATAGTAGCAATGGTCAAAAAACCTCAACAATCCAAAGATGTCAAAGCAAGTGAATGTATAGTGCATCTGAATGAAACAATTGACCTGTTGATAAATGCCAACACTTCCGATTCGGATGTGATCAATAAGACATTGGAAAAGGAAGTAAGATTACATGTATCCTCATTTATGTATGTTATTTTCAGTGATAACGATAACTGCAATTTAAATCAATCGAATAATTATCAATACGAAACTTACTAGTCATTATCTAAGCACTAAAATCCGATGGTCTCCTTCATATTTCTTATTAAAAAAAGTTTTAATAAATTTACACATGAAACTAAAAAGAACAAGCAAACAAATCACGACATGCTTTACTGCTTTTGCAGAAAAAAAATGCAATACGCAGCAGTGTTGCCAAAATTTTTCCCGGCTTTTTATTTTTAATTTGAAAGTTTTGATTCCTTTTCTTTTTTCAGAACACATTTTTATGGGACGAAAAGCAGCAGGGATTGGTTCTTGGAGCATTTTTTTGGATGCATTGGTTGACTCAAGTACCGGGAGGGGTTTTGGCTCAAAAATACGGGACGAAAGCGGTTTTCGGACTGAGTCAAGTATTCACGTGTTTCCTGTCGTTCCTGATACCGTGGTCGGCTTATTATCACATTAACTTGTTACTTTTTGTTAGATTCTTACAAGGACTTATCGCAGTATGTCATCTAAATATCTTCTGATAGTATTTTTATCATTTTTACGTGACCCGTAATAGTATTTAGTGTGATTCCCTTTTTTTTGAAGGGGCTCTCATGGCCGGCTATGCACAGCATGACTGCGAAATGGATCCCGCCGAATGAAAGAAGCAAATTTGTAACGGCTTATTTGGGAAGCTCTGTTGGGGCCGCTTTAACTTTCCCGTTGTGCGGTTTAATCATCGACCGATTTAATTGGGAAGCGGTTTTTCACGTTTCGGGAGCGATCGGCGTTGCTTGGTTTATAGCGTGGTGGTGCCTTGTATTCGACACGCCGGCTGAGCATCCAAGAATCTCAGAAGAAGAAAGACTCTACATTGAAAACAGCATCGGGAAGGCGATAACGAAGAAAAAGGTAAGAAAAAAATGAACTGGGAAAGAGAGAATAAGAGAATAACAGAAATTTTAATAACGGAAAAAGACTTACCGGTAATTAATAACTGGTTATTGAAAATGCTGCTAAAATGAAAAAGCAGGGATGCCATCATTTGAGTTAATATCCTTCTGAGTATTCTTTTGCACTTCCCAAAAAAAACTTATCTTGTCTTCCAGTTCCTTACTCTGTCCGAACTGTAAAAACCTTAAAAAGCTACCGTATCTTCCAGTTATTTTATTTTGTTATCAATTTAGTTTCTTTCATCTCTCCCGGCAGCTTAAAACGCCTTGGAAGGAAATCCTTCTATCTCTTCCAGTCTGGATGAATATTCTAGCTCAATGGGGAGGCGTCTGGGGTTTGTTCACTCTTCTAATTCAATCTCCGACTTATTTTAAATATATCCACGGATGGGATATCCGCATGGTAATACTCATTTGGTTAAAATGCCGAATGCAGAAATAATCATTCCGCTACGGAAAAAAAAAAATATTGATTGAGATTATTTTTATTTAGACCGGATTCTTTTCGGGACTACCTCATCTTCTCCGAATGCTTTTCGCTTTGTTCTTCTCCTACATCGGCGATTATTTATTAAAAAGCAATAAAATGTCTAGAACCGCAGTTCGGAAATTAGCAACAGTGGTATGTAAGTTTCTTTTCCATTTCCCAAACCAGTCCCCTCCAAAAGAAAGTTTTGCGCCTGCTAAAATTTTAAAATTTTAAGGCTAATTAGCACATGAAATATTTTGCAGGCGTTTTAGGACAAGCTGTTTTCACCCTAGGCCTGGCATTTTCCGGCTGTAATTCGACAGCAGCTATTGTTTTTTTAACGGCAGCCACTGCTATTCACGGTGCCGTATCAACAGGACCTCTCGCAAGCTTCGTGGATTTGGGTCCGAATTTTGCCAGTATTATTTTAGGGATCAGCGGGATATTCACGGTTATTCCCGGTTTTATATCTCCCATTATTGTCGGTCTCCTAACTTACAAAAACGTAAGGTATTACGTACTTCGCTTTCTTATGGCTTTTCACAAAAATTTTTTTTTTCTAGCAAACAATATCTCAGTGGCAAATAGTTTATCTCATATCATTCGTACAATTGTTGGTATGCGGTATATTGCATTTGTTGTTTAGCAAATCTGACATCCAGCCTTGGAACGATCCAAAACCTAAAGAAAAAGAATTGGAAGTAATAGGAGGTGAGAAAGAAAAAATGTTAGCCAATAACTGAAACTAAACTAATTTTTATTTTTATTTTCTGATTGGTTTTATCAATTATTACAAATTACAATATTTACAAGGCACAACTAATTTAAACACAACCAATCCTGCGCCTTTAAAAAAAAATAGTTACTTATTTTAAAGTAGATGTAACACCTTGTTTACATTCTCTTTTAACTTATTTTTAAAATATTTAATCATCATCATAACCTGGTGACGTTGGTGAATATGTAGGAGACGTAGGCGAATAACTCGGCTGTCCAGTCGGGGAATATGTCGGTGAAGTAGGAGAATAATCGGGCGAGGTAGGCGTGTATGTTGGAGAAGTTGGTGAATATTTTGAGCTCGATGGAGAGTACTGAGGACTCGCAGGTGAATACGATGGCGAAGTAGGTGAATATTTCGGAGAAGTCGGTGAATATCTCGTTGACGCTGCCGGAGTATGACTCGGCGAGGACGGAGAATAGCTCGGACTTGTCGGTGAATAAGTCGGAGATGTCGGAGAATACTGAGGTGAAGTTGGAGTGTACTGAGGAGAAGCACTTGCGAAACTCGGAGACGTGGGAGAATAACTGGGACTTGTGGGCGAATATTTTGGTGAACTTGGCGAGTAGCTTGGACTTGCAGGAGAATAACGGGGACTGCTTGGACTGTAACTCGGTGATGTGGGCGAGTAACTAGGACTGGCTGGAGTGTAGTTCGGTGAGCTTGGAGAATAACTCGGTGAAGTGGGAGAATAGCTAGGTGAGGTGGGTGAATAAGATGGAGAAGTCGGTGAATAACTGGGAGAAGTGGGAGAATATGACGGAGAAGTAGGAGAGTAACTTGGTGAAGTCGGTGAATAAGACGGAGATGTGGGCGAATAACTTGGTGAAGTAGGCGAATATGATGGTGAAGTGGGAGAATATGACGGAGAAGTAGGAGAATAACTTGGAGAAGTCGGAGAATAGCTTGGTGAGGTTGGGGAGTAACTGGGGGAGGTCGGAGAATAAGAGGGTGAAGTCGGAGAGTAACTCGGAGACGTTGGTGAATAACTAGGAGAAGTTGGCGAATAATTCGGTGAAGTCGGGGAATAACTAGGGCTAGTAGGCGAATAATTCGGACTTGCAGGAGTCATACTCGGAGAAGTGGGGGCGTAGGCCGGACTTGAAGGCGAATAACTAGGCGACATACCGCCTCTAGGACTAGGAACGTAAGGACTACTAGACGGTCCAGGTGAAGACGGACTTCCAGGTTGAGGTGACCAAGGGCTGTAGCCAGGAGAGAGACCACTCGCATCGCTTGATCCGGACGGCGAAAAGCTGGGTCCTCCCGGTGTCATTCCGCTTCCTGCTGCAGGTGACCATGCACTGGCATAAGCGGGGGTTTGTCCTTGATTCCAAGGTGTCATTTGCGGGCTCATGGATGGCGTAACTGCACTTCCGAACATCATTCCTACTCCTCCTATCATACCAGCTCCAATCGACATTGGGATTTCGATACCAGCTTTACATTTATCTTTATCAAGTAAAAGATCAAAACAACCTAAAAGAAAAACAAAAAGACAAATTAATTCATTTCCTCCCTATTTTTAATGCCACAAAATCAATTTTGTTACACGCACCAGTCCCCATTCTCGGTAACTGTCCCATGATTATATTTTCTGAGACACCCCTCATCGGATCTAACTCTGCATGGGATGCAGCATCCATCAAAACGTCAACAGTTTCTTCGAATGAGCATCTCATCAAAGCCCCCGTATCTTGACGGTTAATACCATGACGAGTAATGGCCATCAAATGCCCTTTCGCCGTCATGACGTCACATAACAAAGCGAGATGACGATAATTTACGTAAAGACCGTAAAAATTTAAAACTTGATTCATTTCTTTCTCCACCGATTTTCGCACGGCTTCAATGCCGAGTACCTGAAAACGAACAGAAAATTTATTGTCATTGCCGCTACGATTAGACATGTTTTTAAAAAATACGTACCGAAAAAATTTCACAAATATCGTTGGAATAGGTTCTAACAGGATCTACGTCTCGTTCGCTTAGAACTTTCATCAAGCTAGTTCCGTCAGTTTCCAAAAGCCATTCTGCAATAGCTCTGAACTCACCGGTCTCAGTAATAACTATTCTTTTCTTCGCATCGACCTGAGGTAAATGCATATATACTTTTCCAATGGCTTCTATCCCCTGTAGTGTCATGTCCGAAAGCATATTAGCCTCAATGCACCTTAAAAACATGTCGTCTTCCATTTTATCTTGGTTATCCTCTTCGTCAGTCGCTTTTTCATCGTTGTTCATAATCCTTAACCGTAACACTAATTTTTCGGCGTTATCGTCGTTGAAAATACAATTTAAATCGTCACCGAATCCTGCGTTAATTTTCTCTGCGATTTGTTCCATGGTTAATTTTTTATCTGTAAAAAAAAGAAAAAAAAAATCATAGAAGCATTAAAAACTGGTTTATTGATTTCTAGAATCGAAAAAACTACTGTCCTTGTTTGAAAAACATCTTCGTTTACGTCCTTACTTACCAGTCATACGTTTCCTATCTAATTCAATCCTCAGCAACCAAGGTGAAATCCTTGTCGGATCGAAATCAGGCATTTCATAATAAACAGTCACAAATTCCTGATCTTCTTCGATCACTGTATTCTGAGGGTCCGGATCGTAATAAATAGCCGTGTTGGCAGTCACTTTTCTTAAAGTCGTATGTTCCAAACGACAAAGCACATTTTTAGCTTTTTCAGCGTCACGAGCGGCTGCACCGGTCAAAAACACTGTCAAAGATGGAGCTTTTGGTTTCTTACTGATGTTAATAATTTCTTTCAAACGAGGCACACCCAGGGTTACGTTTTTGGACGACACACCAGCGAAATGGAAAGTGTTTAGAGTCATCTGAGTTGCGGGTTCTCCAAGTGACTGAGCGGCCAAAGCTCCGACCATTTCACCAGGGGCGACTTGAGCTTGTTGAAAACGCGTTTCGATTTCACCAATCAACCATTCAAACGCTTCCGTTGAAAGTCTCATATCTTCAGACACTCCTTTTGTACATAAAGTAGAACGTACTAAGCACTGGAATAACAGAGTAGCGTTTTCGTTTGCTTGTTTACTTAAATGATCTTCTCCCGCGACAATGACGCATTTTTGAAGTAAATCCCGGACTCCTTCGATGACCCTCAACGGGCTTAAATCGGTCGGTGCTCTCTTATTAATATGGAAAATTTTCTGGACGTTCCAAATCATCCTTTGCAAATTACAAGGCAATACAACTTT
Organism: Liposcelis bostrychophila; assembly: GCA_037577465.1. Classification (NCBI taxonomy): domain Eukaryota; kingdom Metazoa; phylum Arthropoda; class Insecta; order Psocodea; family Liposcelididae; genus Liposcelis; species Liposcelis bostrychophila. The sequence continues at coordinate 24,770,354 of CM075213.1, forward strand.
GTTGTTTCCGTCCGGGAAAATTTGTCGTAACGCCTCTCGATCCTTTTGCAACTGATCCCATTCTTTTTCCAAATGTGAAATCACGTCTCCGGATCCCATTAACTCTTTCAATACGTTTTCGTTAAATATTCTCCGCAAATGACGCTCGTTCGTTGCGTCAAATCGGAAACGTTTTTCAAATGCTTTATTTGATAATTTAACAGTCGGCAACGTTTGAAATTCTACAGTTTCTCCTGCTAAACCGTCCTCTCCATAACGCAACTGAATGAGTTGTCCGACGGAATTACGAACGGTCCCATCATAATGGACCATTACAGACTCCATAGCCTTTATCAATCGACGCTGGATATATCCAGTTTCTGCTGTTTTTACAGCGGTATCGATTAAACCTTCACGACCTCCCATAGCGTGAAAGAAAAATTCGGAAGGAGTCAATCCGGCAAGATAAGAATTTTCGACGAAACCCCTTGATTCCGGACCGTAATCGTCCTTTATGAAATGTGGTAGTGTCCGTTTACGAAAACCGAACGGGATTCGTTTACCTTCGACGTTTTGCTGCCCTACGCAGGCAATAACCTGAGAAATGTTAATATCTGACCCTTTTGAACCCGCTACGACCATAGCCTTTAAATTGTTATTTTCCGTTAAGGATTTTTTAGCTGAACCACCAGTTTTGTCTCGAGCGTCGTTTAATATCCTGTTCACTTGATTTTCGAATGTTTGTCTCAATGTGTTTCCGGGCGTTGGTTCTAACTCCATGTTATGTGCTTTTGTAATAACTTCTATCACGTCTTCTTTGGCTTTTTTAATAGCTTTCTGAATTTCTAAATAGGTTTGAGGATCGGCAATTGTGTCACCAATACCTAAAAAGGAAAAAAAAATTGAATAGAATCGAATTTTTAAATACGCTAATTATTTGCAAAATGCTGAGCTTTTCGTACCAATGGAATGTCCTTCAAGTAACAACCAGTTATTAATTACAGTCTGAATGTTCCCGTAGAACTGCCCGCAAACTTCATGTCCCAATTCCAACATACAAATGTGAAGCAATGATCCTGCTGAAGTACCTAAGGTTCTTTTACATAAAATCCCCATAATTAATTCTCCGTGTTCGACCATTACTTTCGTATCTCCGGGCGAAATCCACTTATAGGGACCATCGTCTTCTTCGTCTGGATGCGTCGAATGAGTTCGAATCATGTTAACGTTTCCGGGAATAATTAAGGAAAAAACTTGTTTTCCTGTCCATAAAGGTTTCGGTTTAAAAATAGCGGGTTGTGGCATTTTACCATCCCAAATCGGTAAAAACATAAGAATATTCATCATTTGTTCCTGAAAATAAATAATAATCAAAATTATGAATAATTTCTAATCCTATTTAAAAAATATTTTTCCGACTTACTTTTTCTAAAAACACATCTCTCTTCGTCATTTTCCTAACAGCAGTCAATGTATCCTGTACAATACCCATGACAGGTTTATTGCTTTGTGGAGTTATAATCTGCCGGGGTGTTACATGTAAATTTTCGACTTCAGCTCTTGTTTCCATAGACTGAGGAACATGGAGATTCATTTCGTCACCATCAAAATCGGCGTTATAGGGGGAAGTACAACTAAAAGTAAAACCCATTTAAAATAAAAGATTTATTCCGACCTACACAAAACATCTGTCACTTTATAAACTTATATCAAAAAAATACCTTAAATTCATCCTAAAAGTTGACCAAGGCAAAACTTTAACACGATGCCCCATCATACTCATTTTATGTAGGGTGGGTTGCCGGTTGAAAATAACTAAATCTCCATCACGAATATGTCTTTCAACTTTGTAGCCGCATTGAAGATGAAGATCACTTGGTCTGGGATGAAACCTCAAATCTATCCTTTCACCATTGTCCCTAATAATATATTTTGCTCCCGGATATTGGGAATTTCCTCTTCTGACCAATTCTTGCATTTTGTCTATGTTGAACGGAGTTATGATTTCCGGAAAAGTTAAATTTTGAGCGATAGATCTCGGAACACCGACTTGATCTATCCTTAAATTTGGATCAGGCGTAATTACTGTCCTAGCTGAGAAATCGACTCGTTTTCCCATTAAATTTCCTCGAATCCTCCCTTCTTTTCCTTTCAGTCTAGCTTTAATAGCTTTTAATGGTTTCCCTGATTTTTGCATGGCTCTCGGCATGCCAGGCATATCATTATCAACTAAAGTAGCAACATGAAATTGCAACATTTTAATATTTTCTGATATAATATGGGCAGCAGCACCTGCTTGTTCATTGCGAATTAATTCATTGTTAGATTTTATTATATCTGCTAGCTTATGTGTTAAATCATCTTGATTACGAGCAGAACCATACATGACAACTGCAGGTCTGACAGAAAGTGGAGGAACTGGTAAAACTGTTACCAACATCCAATCAGGTCTGGCATATTTAGGATCCATACCCAAAATTAAGCATTCTTCATCTGTTATGTGTTTTAAAATCTCCCAAACTCTTTCTGCACTCAATGATATTTTCTTTTCCTGATTATCTTCATTTGTGTGTTTCCACTCTGCTGTTAAATCTAAGCCAGCACGTCTAATGTTAGGTTGATATCTACCACAACCACCATGCCCTTGTTTTTTATCTTTCCCACCATCTCCACCTCCTTCGTTATCTTTGGTTATATCCATTTCATCTCCTCCTTCACAAATATTTTTACCTTTACAGAGATCATACACAAATGTTAACCTTTTTCTAGGTTGCCCTCTTGTTTTTGTGACAATTTCTTTCATTTTTGCATTATTCTGAAAAAATTATGGTAAAAAATAATATTCATTCTACAATTTAGGTAAGAATATAGAAGGCATTAATACTTACCGGGCTTACAAGTAGTTTTGAGCAGAAAAAGCATACACATCGGAGAATTTTAATGGTCTTTGTCAGAAAACCAACATGAAATACTGGTTTTGCTAAATCAATATGTCCAAAATGACCGGGACATTCAGTCATGTTCCCGGCACAAGTCTGACATCTAGACATTCTGTCCATGACGCCTTGTCGAGGGTCCATAAGACCCCCGATTTTTGGTCGACCTCCTTCATAGGTTTCCGGGTATTTTATCCCGCCTTCAGTAACGGACATACGACGCTAGGAGAAAAAAAAAGCCAGAGTAAAATATTATTGAAATTAATTACTGTCATATTCAATGATTTTGTATCATGCTTATGACATATATTTTCGAAAATTGTTAATCGTTTCGCATAATTAAAAATTCGAAAGGTTACAAAATATTTGTAATCGCTTTTCAAAATGGCCGAAAAATAAACGAAAACGCAATATATAAAAAGAAAAAAATTACAAAATGTAAATCGATGAAAATACATTCAAATGAAAGCTGACGTCAAGTAGGACTTTAACTCATATATTACTTACAATCTCATCCGGAGAGAGAATGCCAAACTGCACTCTTTTCACAGACCGAAGGGGAGCCTTCGAGTCTGACGTCGCCATTTTCGCGTAATTGCATTGAAATGGCGCTGGTGTCGCCGACTTGCGCAGTTAACTTGACGTGGCAGCAGTTTATTTTTTTTTTTTGTTCAGTTTTTTTGTATGTATACAAACAAATGTAGATTTTCGGCTCGAAAAATATTATAGGCCTACCACAAGAATTCTATATTGATTATGCATTTAGAAGAACTAAAAGGCAAGAAATTTTATGATTTGTAAATATTTATTTATTACACAAAGTGGATCTTGCATGCTTCAGTAGTTTGTGCATCTGTTTTGTTACCAGTAACCAATGACAGTTGAAGTAGGCTTCAAAACCATGTGGTTTGGTTTGATTGTCATCAATTAATTGTAAAAACATGAAAAATTTACGGTATTATTGGATGTATACCGTTTTGAGTTAATCATTATAAACATGATTTGTTTTAGCATTAGAAAAGACTAAACCACTGTTTATTTATTCAGATAAACAGTGAACATATATTTTAGCCATTGCAAGGAATGAGCCAAATGCAGTTCAAGTTAGTAAATTGTTCACTGACGACATCAGCAGGCACAGACTAGACTATTGAACGTCTAAGAAAATTCCAGTGCGTTCTCCTAGTCTTGTCAACCTGGTCCTTTAATTCTGTGCTTTATAAGCATGTTCAGATTTTTTTTTTTTTTTTTTTTGTTTTTCGAAAATATGGCTCCCTTTTCAGTCACTAGCTTGAATCCCACTGTATTCATAGTACATGCCTGGACATCAGTCTATTTAATATCAAAATGGGCGGCCTGTCATTCAGCTATTAAGGTAGATTAATATCAGTCAGTTGGAAGGCTGACTCGGCTGATGCATATTTGTTTGATGCCAAGCAAACTCTGAGAATTAGACATTAATTATCAGTCATATTGATTCACTTATTGCCTGGGATGATGAAACTGATTTTGTAATTAGTAATCGTCTCTTTAGTTTTTGATTTTAAAATCTTATAGTTAAATGTTTTAAAGACAGAAGGCAGTTTAAATTTTGTTTTCATATTATGAAGACAAATAACTGACATCAGTTGATAACAATTAAAGTAGACTGATCATATGTTTTAAAGTTGGGTCACTAACACAAACTACTTTCAAAAGACAGAAAAAAAAAAAAAAAGAAAAAAAAAAACATTGATTTCTTGTAGATGTTTTCTTTGGGGGTTGAGGAGACTGTATAACTTCATGTAGTTGAGTTCTTCAAGATAAAAATTTTGTGTGGTGTTAAGTAAGAGATTACACTGTTACTGTGGTTATATCAAAATTTATTTTAACCTTTGGCTCTAACGAGTCAAAAATTATTTTCTTTTAAATTCTTGCACATCAAATAAATGTTACAGGTGATTCAGTATGTTTAATAAAAACAAATAAAAATTGGAGAATGCATTTTAAAAGCAATGATTAGGCATGCACAAGGAAAAAAAAAAAAAAATAAAGTCAATGTAAATTTTGTTAACAAGGTCTATTTTATTGAAATCACATTTTTAACCGAAGAAGCAACAATAGTTCAAGAGAGAAGAATGATAAAAAAGTAAAACTTGCTTTTTTAATGACAGGCGTCTTTTAGCGACAAGAATGACTATTATAATTTACATAACATACGGTAAAAGACTAGAACGTTTTAATATATGTAAGGTGTATGGCCATAGCAGCAACTCCAAGTTATAATCATCGATCCTAGCTCAATAACGGTACTTCGCATTCTTGTAACTCTATAATAATAGCATATAAGGCTTGATGCTACGGTGTTTTCGATTTAATCATGTCCCTTATCATCCCAATTTGTTAGTAGCCATATAAATATATATTCTATTTCGTTTAGTTATTTTTATAATTATGGTTTTTACGGTTCGATTGATTTCATTCGTAATTTTGTCCTCAGGCGCTACTTCCATGTTCGTTAAAATTTTTACAACAAATCATCTTATTTTTTTGTGTTTATTTTCAGGAATATACACGGTAATCAAAACCGCTAATGATGGGAGAAACGCCAAAGTATGTAATCATTGCTCCAAGGTGAAGATGAAACGGCGAAAAAAGAAAAAGAAATATTACCGATGAGAGAGTATTGTTCTTCGGTATGTAAAACGAATGCTGAAAACCTAATTTTGCTCTGTGGATGTTGGGAAGGTATGTGCAGCTTTAAGTAATTTAATTAAAGGACTTTCTTAACATCGATGATTTCGATAAAATTATGCAGTCAAGCATGTTTAATTCAGAACCTTGAAGGTTATGGATTAGTAGATTTAAAAAAAAAAAAAAAAAAGTAATAAAATTTTTGCGGACGAACCACTTTTAAAGCAGTTAAATATTTTCGTGAAAATTCTGGACGTCAATGAAATACAATGAATTATATTTTAAGACCCTAAATTAACTACCCGAAGAGTATGAAACGAAATTGAAAATGATTCCATTGTAAAAGGATATATATTATTCCCATTATTCTCAATGTCTTAACTTTAAATCTTTTTGTGTCAGTGTTTACAACTAGAAGAATGGGTTTTTCAAAAAAAATGAGATGAAAGTAAAAATGCTTTGAGACAAACTGACGTTGAGTTGGGAAAACAATACATTGAGAAAAGAAAAAAAAATCAATAAAGGGTTACAGGTATATTTACCTGTACCTGGTCATATAAATCGTTTTTCTTCTATGCCGTGTTACCGTTTACACCTGGTGGCTCACTCTTGCGTCTAAAGTCTCCTGAAGAATTTCTTACAGTTCGCCGAGTTCAGTCTTGAGTTGGTCGTACCTGTTTCCGCGTCACGCGAGAGTGTTGTCCTATTTGTTTCTCCCTCATCTCTCTTTCCCTGTCCTTTTTTTTAAAAAAAAAGTGAACGTGATTTAAATTTTTGGTGAATCAACTCAAATTTGGATTAATGATTGGAATATTCGAATCATAGCACGATTAGGTACGTAAGTCAAGTTTCGACGGAAAAAAGGTTAACGAACTTATATGGAGAATTCTCCAGTGTATGCGCATACCTTTGCGTTTATGATAGCTTATGCACGTTATCGTTTTCGCTCTCTAAACCTTCAGTTTTTTCCATACCGCAAAGTTAGTGCATTTTTTTATGTCACGGACGAAATAATATATATGACACCGGTATGGCTTTCGCTTTCAGGGCGAGAACCCCATAAAAATGAGGTTACCCGAAAAAAAAAAAAAAAATACCGAATTGGATCTCATTATAAAGGCATTTCATAGATGAGTGAATGGCCTGAAAGATGACCCTTGGGGCAAGCTAATTCAGTCCCGCCCAGGTAGATACCTGCCATGTATACCTGATGACAGATGAAAAAGGTACCTACGTCATCTTTCAGGTTTTGGTTCGGACTTCAGGCGAACGCATCATTTGCGCGCCCTTTCATACGTATACCCAGACAAATAAAAGTAAATTTATTTTTCTCTCGTGAAAAAGTAGATAATAAATGAATTTCTATTTGTAGCGAGGTCAGACAGATCGTAAAAAGAAGTAAAAAAAATAAAACGGTCAGGAGTCTATTCGATTTTTGTTTGTTGCCCTAAATCACAGGTCCCTACAGGTGCTAAAAATTTCTTCTTCTTTTGCTTTGTATACCGCTGGCATGGTTGTTTTCGAGACTGGACAAAAAGCGTGATTCCAAAACTTGAGAGTATAATTTTTTTTTTCTTTTTTTTTTTGCCATCAAAACGATGTCTTTATTTAAATGTTACGGTGGCATTGGATTAAATTATGATTAAAAAATGAAAATGGCAGTTATGACAAATATGAAGGTTAAAGCGGCATCAATCAGAAAATCCTAAATGGCATATCGGGAATCAAAAGGGAAAAAAAAATCGACGGCAAGACGAAAACCTGCTTTAAATTGATAAGGTGTAGGTAACTATATAGGTAGGTTGTATTGTTCCCCAAGTTGTAATAGGGACTTCCGCTTCCGCTGGGACTGAAAGGATGATTGAATCGTCGTCTTGGGTGGTTAGGTGTTCTTGTTGCGTCGCCAACGTGTATGTAAATACAGTGATGATAGGTTAGGTTTCTTAAGGGATTTGGGATCGTGAGATGCTTACAATTTTTTTTTTTTCAGTAAAGTACATTATTATTGAAACTGACTAAAAAATTCGTATGAGTCTTGGGGGCTAGATCCCCAAGAAGTAAACTGTTTAATAAGGGCATTGCACGTTGAAAAGGGGGAAAAAAAGCGACGAACGCCTGACAGGCAAACTGTACGAAAAATCGGCTTTTCTGCCCGTTTAATAATTTCTAGATCCTCGCTCTTTACTTTTTATCTCCGCCGGTCATTGTTATTCCGAAGCCAATTTTTTCATTTTCATTTCCATCTTTTTCTTAGTGAAAAGCTTTAATTGTGATTCGTTTGCTTCGGAAATGCAATAGGTAACATGCCTTCATGGGCCAAAATCATAAAATGACTGAAAATGATTTTAAAATAGTATTTAAAGGCATAAAAATAATTTCGAAGACCTTTGAAAAGCTTCCAAAACATTTGGAGCAATGTAACCTGGTTTTTTGTTCGAAACGATTTGTTTGTTTTTATTTTGATTTCTATCGAAAAAATGGCATAATGTAACCAAAGCCTTATTAGTTTACTGCAGAAACTGACCATACCGAAAAAAATTGACTGAAAAGAGATCGACAATATCGGGGACAAATCTGTTCAAAATACGAGGAGAGCTACTTCGTCAAACGGGAAGGACACAAAGGTCGTTGATGCACTAAAAGATATATTATCAAAAGGTTAAAGTAGTAACCTGGTAAATGTAAAGGAGTTCGAAGTTAAAAAGACTGAATGACGAGGAATTCTTTCTACCGGTAAAAAATCCGTGTCACGAAAGATAAAATGCTTGGATGCAGTTGAATCTAATGTAAATGTAAATTTAGAATGCCTAATGTGTGTCGGTACCATAGAATGACTAAAACAGTGCTGGTGTACGTCGTTTGGCGAATCTTCGTTATTCCCACCAGAAATATTTCTTTTCGATAAATTTAATTTGAAAGTGGGAAGCCGGGAAATGATTAAAAAATTCTGACCCCATTTACCATATATATTTTTTTTAGTCTTGGTAACGTTTTGAAAAATAGGATGTTTTGCCGGGCTCAGAAAACCGCCTCTAAAGTAGTAAATGAAAAATAGCAAAATCGAATGTCGAATTATGGGGGCGCCGACTTCGTGGGTGCTCCGGGGTTGGTGCACCCATCAGAGAAAAAAGTATGGGTGCTCAGCACCCATCGAAATTTTATGATTTAAAAAAAATCTCTTAAAAAAAAGGAAAAAACTAAAATTATAGCATAGCCACTGACTTCATTTTGCGGACTGCCGTACAAAGAAATACCTTTAGTATTGAAAGTGAATAACCTTTTCAAGTTTTATTTCGTTATTATTTTTCTAAAAATTAATCTTTCAATTTTTTTTGCTTATAGCTTAAAAAATGTGATAAAGTTTTTTAAAAAAAATCGTTATAAAATAAAGCAAATCATACAATTAATAAATGTCTTCATTTATTTTCAGTTATCAGTAAGTCTCGGGGGGGGGGGGGGGGGGTAGAGGAAGACAGAATAAAATTATTTTATGTTGAGCACCCATCGCATTTTTTAAAAGCCGGCGCCCCTTGCCCAATAGCATTGTTTATTGATGAGGTTTCGCAGTGTTTATGGTTAAGGCTTATGGATCCTGTAATTTTTATCAGGGGTCTGAATCCGGTGCCGGTGTCGATACCGATTCTATATTATTTATTTAACTCCCGATTCCGAAACGATAGACGACACCGACACCGATTCCGACACGGAGACCGATATATGATTCCCATTCTGATTCCGACACCGGATGCTGATGCCGACGCCACCAAGCTTCGACCATATCCGACGCCGCCTCTGATTCCGATTTTAGTGGGAAAAAAAATCATAGAGCCGTTCTAGACGATTTTTAAAATCAGGGGTCCGATTCCGAAGCCGGTACCGATGTCGTTGCCAGCTGCGGCCGGCTAAATATCTCGGGTTGATGCCGATGACGATGCCGATGCCAGCACTAACAATTTCGCGGTGCTGATGCTGATACCGATTTCGGATATTAAAAAAACCCGAGCATCGGCATCGGCCAAAATTTTTAAGCTTCGGACCCCTGATTTTGATTAACAACCCTGATTATTTTCGTTCGAAAATATTTGAAGAATATTTTAGTAAATACGAAAATAATCAAAACTATCAAACCCATGATAAATGTAGTACATTTACAGAGTTGTCCTGAATATTTAAATAGTTGTATATATAATTTTAAAATTCTTACGATTTAAATGTTAATAAACCCCATGTGCTTATAGGCCTACAGAGTCATTCAAAAAAGAAGAAAAATACATAACACACAGTCAAGTTATAACGATTTAATGATGTATAAATTTGCATAATGTGTTAATACCGAATTCCTATAACGTTTCAACGGGAACAACTCAATGAACGATACTTCAACATTATCCGCAAATTATTTGTTCTAAGTAAACATAATTAATTGTTTAAAAAAAAAAAATCTGCTTGTGCAAAATAACCTTTTAACGGATTTTTTGGCTTGCATACCGGAAGAAGATTATAAGATAACGGACCGAGTATGAATGATTAAAGAATGGATCGAGTACATTTTTATTTAATTGACAAATATTAACCTAAGGGTATGTTCAGTGTATAAAAGTTATATTAGCACTTGACTGTAGCAATAAAATAAACTGTCTACCATTTTATTAAAAATCATGAATATTAAATACCTCCACATTGAAACTCGTATTTGTACATGCATTCTGTACGCACGATTTTATTTGCTAAACCAACTGAATAAAAAATTATGCTCATATTTTTTTTTTTTTTTTTTTTTCAATTTCACTGATTTCTAAGTTTGGTCCGCATTTTCTTTTTCTACAAAACAGAAAACGAAACTTTAAAAAACGGAAGTTCTTATTACGAATGATTAAATCATTTATCAAAATAATAATAAAGATGAAAAACACGATCATAATAAAGATTCCTGACGGTAAACAACAACAATAAAAATTAATTTAAAAAAAAAAAAAAAATAACACCGCCGAACTGAAAGTGAGTCAGTGCGACAAGTGGGACGAACAACGGTTGTTCTATAGTTGGCGACATTCTTGGTCTTACTTTCCTCGGCAATAATCTTTTTTTATAATAATTCTTACGAGAAAAAAAAAATTGCTCCCTAAATGGAATTTTGGAGAAAATGTTCCGAGAAAAGAAATTTCGCGGATGCGCGCGGCAACAATTATGACTCATGTCTGATGCCACGTTTTGAAATAATATACAGGTTGGAGCGGGTTGGAGGAGTTGATTGACTCGTATGCATCAGTATTCGATGCTGCACGTTCGGTCATATCCTTTGGTATTGTTTCTTTTTTTTATTTTTATAAAGGTTCAGGGTTTGGTTGTGAACTTCACCTTTATATAAATCGTTGACATCATCGCGGCGTTCCGTCATTCTTCCGCCATCTTTAAAAATATAAAACGTGTATCATGCATTATATATGCTTTGGAATTAACTTTAATTTTGCATAATTATACAATAAATGAAAGTTGGCAAGTTGCAACCCGAGAATTAAATTTTTTTTTTTTTCGGCAAAAATTTTGATATTGCACCAAGGGGGATAGCACCGTTTACAAGAAAACCAAAAAATTAATTTGGTGAACTTGATGATTTGTTCACTTTCGTTTATCATTTTTTTTTTTTTTCGGTATCATTATACTTTCTCACACGTACATTATAGGGTCGATACCAATATTCCATCCTTTTAGCTATATAACTATCATTATGATAATGGGCAGTTTTCGAGTGTTATATAGTCTTCGGTATAGTGAAAGCATGATGATGATTTTTGCATTCAACGTGCTCCTGACTTTAATATGAAAAAAAAAAAATGATACGTTATTGATTAATGACGCAGCGATGATTAGCGAATAATCCTGATTTTAGATACGCGAGAGAAACGAGCACCCATTCGGAAAAAAAAAAAATCGTAAGAAGGAACTGAACAAGAAGTCAATTAACTAATGTAAAAAAAAAAAAAGTGACAGTCGGAGGTCGAAAACGTTGGAAGTATTTTTCATTTAAAAATATATACCCTCGAAACTCAGATATTCTTTGAAACAGTCATCTGTTAAATTGCCCGGCGTTGGCTGGCGGATTTTCAATGGAAATAGACCCTGATTGTTAATTAACTTCCAATTATAATGTACAGTTAATTATTTGTCTGAAGTTAACGTTACTTTACTTAAATAAACGGTTTTCCTATTGAAAAATATAGGGAGATTTAGGTATCGTGTTGATTTGGGGTATTCTTGTCGATCCGTGGTTGTAATTATTTGAATTTTGGCTTTTTGTTTTCATCGTTTCTATACGAAGGAATTTTTGATGAATAATATGATTCAATTCAATTTGAATTTTAATTGGCGAGTTTGGCTATCTTGTTAAGGATGATGATGATTTTAGGATTAGTTTTTTGTACTTTGATATAGCAATTAATGAAAAACTTCCTTATTGTTGAATTTGTTAATGATTCGGTAGAAATTAGGGACCGGAAATGTGTTACGTCTGGTCATTCACTGTAAGGATGGTATAATAATGGAGATGCCTTTCTTTTGGCTAGATAGATGTGTGTGCAAAATTCTGAGGCATAATCTCGGCTATAGTTTCATTTTCTATCAGGACTGGACTAGATCTAAAAACGGCGTATTTTTGGGGCTGTCTGAGATTAAGAGCTTATCGCACCTGAAGGTCCTATATAACCAGAGATGCGACAATAGCGTGGCCCAAAAAAAATCGACCATCTCTGATTCTCGCTCCTTAGCAAAAAATGGGTTCTTTTTTATGGTCATTTCCGAATTCTGCAGGTCAAAAATGTAAAAGAGTTTCTGAGATTTTAAAAGGGCCGACTTTTATTTTGCGGTAAAAAAAAAATCACGCTTTTTGTATGAACCTCTTTTTCGAGAAAAACTTATAAGGGCTGATAGCGACCCCTATAAATTTTTTAAAAATCTGGAAAAAATTGAAGAAGGTATCTGGAGGTAGTAGAATCGGTTTTGAGGTGGAAAATCAAAATTGGAGCACCATAAAATAGTAAATAAATTTTTTAAATTTTGAATAAAATTATTCTTTAACCTGAAACCCTTCCTACTCACGCAAAATAAATTTTCTCCAAAAATTGGATCAAAGACGATGAATGTACATTACTTTGGGTTATTTTGGCTATCTTGAAATTTTTTTAACTTTTGGGACTGGCTAGATATTTAAAAAAAACGTTTTCGCCTAAATAAGCCATATATAACACACACAAGGTCTCATTTTTCGTCAAAATGAAATTTTTTCTGCACACATCCAAAGGATTATACCCTAAAAAGATCAGTTTTTTATGTCATCAAATTTTTTTTCCTGCGAATTTTTGAAATTTGATTAAATAAAAGTGCTGAAAGTAAAAAAAAAAAAAAATTCGAGCGCCACCTCAAAATTTTTTCAAAAATCTGAAAAAAATTCACAAGTGTTCCAAGACCCTAAAGATCCCATTTTTTGCTAGAAAGCGAAAATCAGAGGTGATCGATTTTTTTTGGCCCACCCTAATGCGACATATTCCATCGGGCTCCAAATGTGTCGGTAACAAATGTGGCGGCGCTCACATATATTTAGCTTACGGGAAATTTCAGCCAGTGGCGTAACTAACGGGCCCGCAGGTTCCTCGGCGCTGGAGGGTCCACTTTTCTCTGGGGACACAACTAGGATTATACTAATAGTAGTTATAATTATATTAAAAATTTAGGGAAAAAAATTAAAATTCACTTATTACTAAAAATTTTTTTTTCATACATTCTTTAGAATGTATAATATTTTTCAAATGGGGGAGGGCCTCCTGCTTCTGTTCACGGGCGGGTCCACAAATTTTAGTTCCGCCACTGGTTTCAGCCCTCGAGGGGAAATATTATTTTTCTGGCTATATAGGATTTTTAATTGGGCCGGCGCCTTTTATGTTTAATCACACCGGCATATCCGAGAAAATCCGGTAATGCAGCTGGCCAGTCTATTTGTATTATTTTTTTGCAGTCAATTCGATTTTTTACGACTAAAAAACATAATGTTAAAATTCCCGACCAATAAACTCATTTTAGTTTGTTTGAGAGTAGTTTGTTTTGTATTCTTTTGCTGTTTTACGAGATATTTTACTTGAGTCTCTTAATATCCTCTTAGGGGCATAAAGCTTGAACCAAAAAAAATTAGTTTTGTATGTTGCGATTTTATAATTAGCGCCCAGGCACGGACTGGGAATTTTTTAGGGCTCAAGCTACTGACTGGAAAGAGCTCCAAATTTTTCAAAAATTTAAATGCTGAACAAGCTGATCGAACAAAATTATGGGCGCCAGGGTGCCACATCCAGGAAGGTGCACCAGGATTTCCCCGGTTACTCGGAGCCCCAGTGATAACCCGGATATGGGCTAGGAACTGTTTTCAGTTTATGATGAACTGAGGTGTTTTTTATATCTCTCACGTTAAAATCGAACATTTCCACTTCATTTTTGAAGGGGCGCAAACTGCAGAATAAATTGTAGAGGTCTTTGACTCGGCGCTCAACTCGGAATTTTAAAACAGCTCCGCGATAAGAAAATTTCAATTCGTTTACAGATCGTCAAACCGAATTAGTCATCTTTGAAAATAAATTATAATTACTTTGATTCTTCGGGAAAACATCACGTTTTCAAAACAAGTCACACCGCATGCCTTAATATTAACGCGGGTGCGCCTCCACGAAAATAACTTTAAGGATTCACTTGCCAGAAAAAACGATGAGAATCGGAGGAGAGAAAAAAAAAATCCGTGAACTATAATTACAGAAATATTTCCACTAAACGTCCTCAAGCTGGCTTTTTTAAAAACACCAAATATCATTTTCAATACACGCAATATGATAACGGTAAACAGGTTAGGTTATCGCTCATTTTCTTCTTCCTCAAACTCTAAAAAAAAAAAAAAAAAAAAAAAAAAAAAAAACGGTCTACGATATTTTTGTCGGAAAAGGACTAATAAAATCTAATTATAAAGTTGGACAAGCTCGAACGAATAAGAAAATGAAGATTTTAGCCTTGGCAAGAATGTCAAGACCACGATAAATGTTCCGAAAATTTTGTCCAAATCCCCCGTTTCATTATCATGCATTGTTTTGAAAATTATTATTTACCGCGATAAAAGGGATATGACGGTGGCTTTGCTTTCGCATGGTGAAAAGGGAAAAGAACAAAAGGGCTCAAATGAACCGCGGTTCGGCCATGTTTAATTATTATTGGGAAAATAAAAGGAAAATATAAGGTCCTACCCTTGAAATTAAAAGTTTGGAGGAGTAACAAGAGATGTCTTCGATTTTATTATAAATGGTATAAAGTCGATTGCATTACATAAGTAAGAACTGAGATCACGCCTTTTAATAGTCTGTGTTGGTGCTGGCGAAACGTATAATTTGTAGTGCAACGTCATTTTTATCTCATCAGGGCATTAGGTACTCATCTGCATCTTTTAGCCTTCCTTTCACTTTTCTCCCATCACGCTATACAGAGTGAATTCCTTCGATATCGCGAATATTTGGAATTTAACATGCAAAAGGTAGAATAAATTTAACCCCGGAAAAATGGAAAAAAAAAAGATTTCCTTGAAAAATTTATTTCAATTAAACTTGGGAAATTCTTCACCGTTTGGGCGGTGTCTGCGAATATGAAAAATAAAAAAAACAATGGCTGAAATTTCGCCACAACAACAATGAACTGTCACAATATCATTTTGTGGGCCGGCAAACCATAAAGGCGTTTTTAATCCTATGAGCATCACACCCCGTAGAAAGAAAAAAAACATCATTTCCATAAATAGAACCCACGATTTTTTTTCCTATCAAGGTTACTGAGTTTTAATCCGTGTGCAATGTTTTTAATGAGAAGAAGAAGCTGAAAGACGATTACTTTCTTCCTAACACTGTTTTTTTTTTCTTTACAGCGTTAAAAGGATTATTTATTTATTTTTTTTTGTATATTGAGCATCCTGTAATTATTTCGTAATTCATTCCGTGATCACTTGAAATATTTCATACCTCTCAAATTCGTCTGCTTCCACTTTTAATTAATCTTTTTAGTCAGGAGTTAATGACGTAATTTTTACTTTTGAAAAAAAAAAAAAAAACAATGTTTCCACACGCTTTTATTTTTCATACCTACACATTAGATTCGATTGCAGAAAAAAATTGGATACAATAAATTTATTTGATGAATTGTCATGATGATTGGGTTGACGGGGCAGGGCCAAGATAAATAAATACTTACGCTAATAATTGGGTCAGCAGTATTTTGTTTTGAAATAACAATTTCAAAACAGTTAAGATAAAAATAGGGAAGAGATTTTCTTTTTGAAAATAAAATTTTTTTCTCTTGCGGGGCCATTGAAGTTTCTAAAAACCGGTCGTTTAAAAGGTTGTACTTTGCAGTTTTGCCGATAAAAATTTTAACAGATACTTTTTCCCGTTCCCGACCATTTTTCCTAAAAATTTTGGTTCGTAAATTATTTTCCCAACTATTTTTTTCCTAATTTTCAATTTTCCTAAAATTTTTTGATTCCTAAAATAAAAATTTCTAAAATGAAAATTTTTCGTAATTTTTTAAATCCCTAAGGCGATTTTAGGAAATTTTATTTTAGGGATTTTTAAGAAATTTTATTTTAGGAATCAAAAAATTTTAGGAAAATTAAAAGTTAGAAAAAAAAATATAGTTTGGAAAACAATTTTAGAAACCAAAATTTTTAGAAAAAATTAATTAGGAATTTATTTTTTTAGGAAAAACGGGTTAGAGGTTTATTTTTTTAGGAAAAATAGGTTAGAGGTTTATTTTTTTTAGGAAAAATGGTAAAGAATCTTTTTTTCCGATTTTAAATCCGTTGAGCCTGGGCCTTTGGAAGCCCCTTAGCAAAGAGCTAAAGAATCAAAAAATTTTAGGAAAATTAAAAGTTCAAAAAAAAGAATTTAGTTAGGAAAACAACTTTAGGAACCAATATTTTTAGAAAAAATAAATTAGGAATTTTTTTTTTTTTTTTTTTTAGGAAAAATGGATTAGGAATTTATTTTTTTTAGGAAAATAGGGTTAGAGGTTTATTTTTTTTTTTAGGAAAAATGGGTTAGAAAAAATAGTAGGGAATTCTTTTTTTCCGATTTTAAATCCGCTGAGCCTGGGCCTTAGGAAGCCCGTTAGCAAAGAGCTAAAGAATCAAAAAATTTTAGGAAAATTGAAACTTAGAAAAAGAAATATAGTTACGAAAACAATTTTAGGAACCAAAATTTTTTGGAAAAAATAAATTAGGAATGCATTTTTCTTTTTTTTTTTTTTTAGGAAAAATGGATTAGGAATTAATTTTTTTTAGGAAAAATGGATTAGGAATTAATTTTTTTTTTTAGGAAAAATGGATTAGGAATTAATTTTTTTAGGAAAAATGGATTAGAGGTTTAGCATTTGAGCATTTCTTGTAAAAGAGCAATTCACAGCCCCCTTTGGAATGCTGATTTTAATCTATTTTTTGTCGTAAAGCTGAGATCAACGTCTACCAAACACAATCATTTTTTGGGGCTCATTAGAAAGAGGGACTCTGCCGCACATTCACACTCAGAAAAAAAAAAATACTAATAATGTGAACTCAAGAATGTGTGGCGGCAATCATTTTTTCTTAAAAATCATGCGAAAATAATAAAAATGATTTTTTCAAAAGCAACTTATTCTTTGTCGCAAAAAATTTTTGCTTCGTTACGAAACTTTGCTTTTTATTGTCGCAAGACAGAACTTAAGTATATTTTCTGAAAATGGGCAGGAATGGGCGCATTCATTCTTTTTTTTTTATCATTACTCTTGTTACATGTATTAATTACTTGACGGGGGTAGGAGGATGGATTCAGATCTTACGCAAT
Organism: Liposcelis bostrychophila; assembly: GCA_037577465.1. Taxonomy (NCBI): domain Eukaryota; kingdom Metazoa; phylum Arthropoda; class Insecta; order Psocodea; family Liposcelididae; genus Liposcelis; species Liposcelis bostrychophila. The sequence goes on from CM075213.1 coordinate 24,787,830, forward strand.
GGATAAGGGGGAAAAGAGGTCAATAGTTCATGAAAAAAAATTAATATTAAAATAATATTTAATTAATTAAATAAAATATTAATAAAAGAAAACAAGAATATTCCTCTTACACCTGGGAGCGTTTTTTAAATTCTTAGTTGGAGCCAGGGAATATAGATCTCATATCAGCTCTTGCAGAAATAAAATCGGTGGATACATTTTTCGTCTGCAGCGACAAGATTTCGTCGAAAGTTGACTGGAATAAAGATTTGCTATAAATGCTGCACAACAAAAATTTATATTTTGAAGTCAATACAGTGAGAATTTTAAATATAATATATTCACTCAAGGCTTAGCTACAGGGGACCTTGCAGATATTACGTAAGCACTTTTTCGGTAATTTGTGACCCCCCCCCCTCCCTTGTCATTACTTAGCTTACGGCGAACATCGCTAATTTGAATTTCGTTTTTCCCTAAGATGCTAAAGTAATGTTAGAATGGCCCCCCAGTGAATAATGGATCTTTTTCAATATAAGTAAATAAACGTCCTCAAAGAGGACTTTTTTTTTACAAAAAATTCTGCAAATTAAGATCTTTTTTTGTTTTTAACTAATATTTGTTTAAAATATGATCGAATAGGTGCCATGAAATATTGAATCAAAATCCAAAAATTATAATTACCAGGACTTCAATTCCAATTAAAGTATTCGGAATCGGAATCAAAATCGGAATCTGCTATTTTAAAAGTAATTGGAATCGGAATCGGAATCGGAATCCGTGCTTTGAAGAATAGGAATCGGAATCGGAATCGCTAAAATATTTGTTAGTTGGAATCGGGGTCGGAATCTGAATTTTTGTTTTCCACCTTTCGGAATCGGAATCGGAATCTTACTCATAAATAGCCAAGATTCTACGGAGTCGGAATCAGAATCGGAATCGGAATTGCAGCCCTGATAATTACCCAGCAAAACCCAAAACTGAAGCTACTTGACTTATTAAAAAAATACTATCTCGACAAGACTTGATGCTTTAATACCTGTTTGATTAAAACTTAAGCTAAATTAGTTTACTGATTTAAACACCAACCATAATGAGGACAAAAGTAGATACACTCTAAAATTAAAAGAGCCATTCCGCTCGGCAAGAACATGAATCTTCAGAACTTGCCAACAAGTTAATCCTATTGAGAGCTTCCTACGCTGCAGAATCTGGATTATGAACTAGGCCAATAATAGAAAGATGACTGAAAATTTTAAAATATATGAGTAGGAACGAATTTTTTTTTTAAAGTCATCGCTTATAAGCTCATATGAGGTCGATGAACTCAGTTTTGGCACTGGAAATCAAAGATGCTGGCAATCTTTGGTGAAAAATTTAGATCCCAAGGATCTATTTTTTTTTTTTTTTTTTTTTTTTTTTTTTAACGCAAAACTGGATGACTTTCACCCTGATGGAATGTAAAAATGGTATTCCTTCCTATTCTGGTTTGCAACCTTGTCGTAAAGCGCAATTGAATCCGTTCGTGGTAATGTTTATAACCTTTCATTTTTCAACACTCGAGGTCGACTTAATTTAATTTCAACATATCGTACACAATTGTGTTAGCAATACAATGATCCCATTAGTACCGAGGCGGTACCTTAGGACTTGTGGAGTGTTGTTCTTCCCACGTTATAATCGGCCAGCATGATCCTCAAACTAGGAAGTCTAATTTTTTTTTTTTTTTTTTTTTTCACGGATGAAAGACAAGTGCCATAATCGATACTATTTAGGCATTTTTATCTTTCTTTTAATGTCGACAAATCGAGCGCGGTTTTTTTTTTTGTTTTGCGTAATGAATATGGATGAAGATTCATTGTTCTGAAATCCTACTTTCGGTCTTGTTTCAACGAACATAATCATTCGGAAGCGTTTTGTATTATATGAAGGGATATATCGTAAATCCCCAGACAATAATATGAGTAAAAAATCGTAAAGGGAAAGTCGCGTTATACAAGTCAAAAAAAAATTGATTCCTAGGTTTTTTTTTTCATCGAAAATACCGTTTAAGGAAATTAGATGCTAACGGGTCCATCTGGGACACCACATACACGTTTTGTGGTTTATTTCAATTTATTAGTCTTTTTTATACCTTTGAAACAAAAAAAAAAAAAAAAAAAAAACGTAGCTGAGGAATTAGCGCGTCATCGCAAAGACTATTGAATTAGACAGTCATTAACCAACAAACACGATGACCAGCAAAGTCATCTAATTGGACAGAAAATGTAACCAAAATTATTTCCCTAACGGAAATTAAATTGGACGGTAATCTGCGTTTGACCTGACTGACTGAGCATAGGGGAGACTTTTTTTTTTTTTACTGGTTTACGCCCAGATTTGAAACAAGTGCATATTAACTTTTTTTTTTTTTTGTTTGACTAATGGAAGCTATTTATATTTTGTTACAGGTTCATTAGGATGCTCATAAGGAGCCTAGCGGCCATACTGGTCGCTTTCTCAGGATGTATAGGGATAACATTATCTCAGGTATGTGTTGTACTTCTAAAACTAATAATAATTTACTGGAAAAAGATAATCGAAAGAGTCAAGTCCAGTATATGTATAGCATTTAAAAAAAAATAAATTTCGTAAGTTAAACATGTTGATACGAAACGCGGGTGGGAATCAAATTTTCAACTTTTGAGAAAAACATAGAATTTAAAGTCGTAAGACATGTAAATTTTATTTTTTTCAATTTTTCAAGGGTGTTCATTTCATTCTAATCACACTAAATTATTATTTTGATATCCCGTACTGTTAGTTTATTTTATCCGAATATTACATCGAAGAATTTTTTTTTTTTTTTACATGTAATCCCATTTTCGGAGATTTTATGTTTAGGAATTTAAAAAAAAAAATTCAACGTAAAAGTTCGTATATAATTTTTTTACACATACCGAACTATATAATAATCACTTTGAAATTTTTTTTTACAATGCAGAAGATTGGAGGGTATCGACACGGATTCGCCCATTTAAACTAAAACAGGATATTTTAACGGGAAAAAAAAAAAATTTTTTTTGAAAGTTCCAACCCATATGGGTTCAATAAAAGGAAATATAATTTCCAAAATAGTCGGTGGAAACATATAATTTTTGCTTGATTCTAATTCAAACAAGCTGATATATTGTTTAACCAAGCCCGATCGAAAAATCGTGGTCGTTATGACCTCCATACTTTCCACAATACCTGACCTTTCGATTTTTTTTTCTCTTTTTTTTTTCTTTTAAAGTCTTAACCCCCAACACTTAACTACATTAACATGATTAACTCAATGACAATAATTCATATACGCGGTGCATATCGACATAAAAATTTGGAAATTAAAAAGAAAAAAAAAATATTTCGCAATTAAAAATTAAAAAAAGAAAATAAACAAATTAACAGCAAAGAAACAATGGTAGCAAGTTTAACGATTCCAAGGATTAATTTTAATTGTCAGCCGAAAAAATTTAATTTGGATAAGCTTATATTTTTTTTAAAAAAAGCAATTACTGATTTTTTTTTCTTAAGGTCATTTTTTTATTATGTCATGTGAACGAAAAAAATCTGCATCAAAACTTCAATAATTTACTTATTTAAATTCTAACCTTATTTTTTTTATTATTTTTTTTTTCCTCCGTTCGGAAGAGATGATTTTCTATATTGGTTTACAAGAGTCTGTGATTCGGCAAAAAAAAAAAAAAAAAAAAAAAGTATTTAATAAGAGAACCGTTTCGCCATTATTTTATAGATGACTGGACGAAATTTACTATGTACGTGTAAACGGGAACGGCATTGAAACGTTACTTATTTTTTGTTTTCCTTCTTTTTTTCAGGGATCTAGTAGTAATTTATTCACCTGTCCAAACGGTAAGTTCGAAAAAAAGAAAAAAAAATCAAATTTTTATTTTTTTCAATTAATCTGGAAAATATCGCAATCCGCCGGAAATATCAAATCGATTTACTTTGGATGTAGAAATTCGCTAAGGAAATATCAAATTAGTCTTTTTCTTCTTTTTTTTTTCTTGGTCCGTTAGTATACGATAAATCGTGAATTAAAATTCAATGGAGCGTTCAAGAAACACGTTTGATACGAAATCGGATTTTTGTCATTTTCATAACGTTTGTGAGAAAATTCGAGGGAAAATACAGTATTTTTTGACCTGTGAGGAACTCTAATGATGCCGAACAAAAAGTGCTATAGTAGTTATCTCCGAAAGTTTTTTTTTGGTACTAAAAAAAAAAGTTATTGGACTTTCTTTTACATCATAAATGACGAGATTTTGAAGGAGAAAGCAAAACAGTCTTAACTGGATGAATCTTATATCAGACAGGAAATCGGCTTTTTAAAATCCTAAAGCTTCCAATGATTGCGTTTGTCCGGATTTTAGAAAGAATTCAATAAGAGGTTGTCAACCTTATGAAATTGTCATAAATTGCTCAAGAAAGCGACTGAATTGGAATGAAAATGGATTTTTATGTTAATTAAATTTATTTGGCCGTGATGAATTTTTCAATGTTAAGTCCAGATCGAAAACCGATTTTCTTTTCTTTATTTGATATTTGATATTTGGTGATTTTGAACCCTTTCCTGGTTGCGGCCTTTTGGTAAAAAGCGATTTTCATGACGGCTGATTTTGGGAGTATTTTTTGAAAAATTGCAGAACCCCTTCAAAAAATAGTTATGCAACCCGCCATATTCCCGGGTGTAGCTTTAGGAGTGGAGCTTCGAATTTGGTTAGGACCGCATTTGGGAAACTTCTCTTTAAGTTTTCTGGGATTTTCCGAAGATTTTCCCCAATAGTATAGCACAACCGAATTTTAGCTCTATGACCAAAGTCTTTTGAAACAAGAAACGAAATACTTTCCATGATCTTCAAATTTTTTCATTCGAGATTAAAAATCAGACTGGGATATCGGGGCATATCCCTACGTAGGACTACGTCTTTGGGGTACTGTCCTAACATTGCTAAATTTAAACAATGAAAACGATTTAAAAATTTTAAGGCATTTTTTTGCTCGTTTTTGGTCAAAAAATTCGAATTTTTTGATAAAAATTTAATTCTTTTTCCTGGCATGAAGAAAAGTTAAAACTTTTGATAAAAGTCAAAAGTTGAAGAAAATTAATCAAAATTTTAATTAAAGTCTTCAAAGTTTAAATTTTAATGTTGAAACACATCCAAAAAAATGAATATGCCTCGTTCGCAAAACAAGCGATGCTGCTTAGCGACAAAGCCAATATGCTTTGCCGCAAAGCAACATTGCTCTACTTGTCGACATTATGCATTGCGGCAAAGCACTCATGAGTCTTGACACAAAACATTTTTACTGCTTAGACCTAAGTTACGCAAAAATGCTATGTCGCAAAGCATTTTTGCTTAGACACAAAGCAGCATTTTTTTGAGTGCGCATTACTTTAGCTCATATTCTTGGCTAAAGGATAAAGGACAAAATTAAAAAATGTATTGAACATTTTATTTAAAATTTTCAAGTTCTTGTTTTTGTTCATGTAGTCTAATTTTAATATTTAAAAAAAGCGACGAAAATTTAAAAAAAATCTAAATGAAATTTCAAAAAAATTTTAAGTCCTTGCTTTAGCAACTTTAAGTTTCTTGTAAAAGTTAAATTTCTTAAATTAGTTAAAAAATTTACTTTAAAAAAAATTAGCCAAATTTTAACTAAAGTCTTCAAAGTTAAAATTTTAAAATTTTAATATTAAAATATTGCTTTAGCTCATTTTTCATGGCACATTTTATTTGAAATTTTAAATTAAGCATACTTTTTGGTGCGAACAGACCGACAGACCGACACCTGGACAGCGATTTCCCCAGGACCGAGCCCCAAGACGTAGTCCTACGTCAAAACAATAAAGGTTCCAGCTTTCTATTGCGCTTCATCGAAATTCTGTGCGATTGTTTTTAACTTCATCTTCAATCTTGCTCATGAAGAAAAAAATTTGTAGCCAGAGTTCCATCTTTAAGATGAAAATAAATCAGATGTAAGGTACATTTCTTTGATAAAAAGAAAAAATATTAGCGCATCCTTTTTCTGCAAGTGTTCAAGTACTTCTGTTTTTTTTTTTTTTTTTTTTTTTTTTTTCTTTTTTTTCATCCGACTGCCTCCTTATTACTGAAGGCAAGGGAGTAGGAAGGACAATACGCAGCAAGACCTCCATATTTTTTTTTTACTCAATTTTTCTTTTTGTAAAAAATAACAAAATAATGAAAGAGGCGACCGTAAAGCTTTCTTGCACTTCCAGGTAATTGTTTAATCAGGGATAGATGTAGCGGAGGTAGTATCGAAGGCTTAGTTTCAAGCCATCATTGTAAATCATTCAGCTCAATCTGCATTTTTTTTTTTTTTTTTTCCTGTTTTTGCATAAATAAGACTCTTCATCAGGGTTATTCCAAATTTGGAAACTGTCAAGAAAGCCCAACCTTCCAAACCGTTTTTTTATATATCGATCTGCCAACATTTTTTCTCAGGTCCAATTTTTTCATGAATCAATGCCTCAAAATTAGTTCCCTATTGATAATTTTTTTTAATACCTTTTGGCGATTTGCTTTACGTAGCAACTCCTTTGGCTCTTTTGATTGATCTCTTTTCATAAGGATTCGCTTTTATGGCAGGCGTGGAATTTTGATAGATCATGATGTAGTTAAAAGAATAGAGGTCAGTGCTTTTAAAATGCAGCATAAATTTCAAGTCATCTCAATCTTGTTTTTAATTAGCAGCAGGAAAATAAATTTTGAAAAAAATTTAGGGTCCATAAAATTTAACCAAACATCTTTTTTTTTTTTTTTTTTTAAGTATAAAATTATTAGTAATTACGAACCCTGCTGTACACCTTTTCTTTCTCATTTTAATTCATTTCGAACGGCATGATATCCCTGTCAAAATCCCCACCTCTAAACTCTCTCGTCCAGACGTAGCGGAATTTCTCATCTCTAAAAGAAAAAAAAAATATTAAAAAATCCTATCTCAGACTAGGTGTGTCAAGGGCAGCATCGAGAAAAGTTCCACACTGCATGCATGCATTTATTATTTAAGGCTAACAATAGGTAAAACTCGATTGGAGGTTGTCACATTCCCGCATACTTCTTAACTTTTAAGAACCGAAATTACCTCACTCCCTTGGGAGTACAACCAATTTGAGGTTCTAATCCCAAGAAAAAAAAAAAAAAAAAAAAGCTTCCTTGATCTGTCTCTCGTCTGTCATAACCGGAACGAAAAAGCCGGTCTCGACATCATCATCCTGTCTGCTAATTTTATAACGTGAATATTAATTCATTAAAAGATATTAATTATACAAAACGTTATGACAAGATGATGAATAATATTTCATATGAATTGAAAGTGGTATACATACAAAGTAATAATTCACCTCTTAAAGCGGTTTTTTTTAAAAACGTTCTGATTATTGAATGCCTTTCTCCGGATAATACAGGTTTACTTAAAAAAAATTTTTTTTTGAAGTTTACAAATAAAATAATTAGAGAATGTCAATTTAAAAATAACCATGTCCCGACCTCTCACGTTTTTAGCAACATTTTTTTTTCCAAACTTTTCGTGAATTGGCAATATAGTGCGTCGGGTGAGAGTTATTTGGCAATCTTGATACAGTTTTTCCTTTAAAAAAAAGACAGAAAAAAAACGTGCCTGGCATAACCTAAAAAAATTAAGCTTTAATAGCGAAAAAAAAAAATGGCAAAAATGCTACTTGGGCCTAATTGAAATTAAGTATCTAGTGAGACAGGCCAATCACCCGCGGTGATCCGTAAAAAAAAGACGGCAAGAAACGAAAAAAAGCAAGATGGGAGTGCATTCTTCAACTGGGCTTGTACCTGAAAGGTGAAGGCCAGTTAGCTCGATCCACTCTTCCATTACGGTTTTCTCCTCATTCAAAGCCTGGACGGCATTCCTGGAACTTGCTCTTGCGATTCACATTTAAATTGGAACTTTATAATCTCATTTTCTGATATTAATAAATGGATTTGTAGACTCGATAGAAGTAGTAATGAACTTGACGGGGAGAAACAAAAGACCATCATTGCTTTCATAACGTCAAAAATGAAGCATAATAATAGAGTAAAAATGATCAGGTTTAGTTTGAGTCTCTAACCGGTAGCCAGGGGGCAGAATAGTCAACACAAATTTCATTTATTTTTTTATTAACGTTTAAAATTTTTTTATTTTTCGAGGACAGTAAGATTCTCATGGTCTAGGTATGATTGTCTTATGGTTATACTATAAATAGAGTTGGATTAACATGATACATAACCGTTTGTTTATAATCAAAGGCAGAGAAAAATGCAGTTTGTATGACATTAATATTTTGATTCATTTTCAAGATCAGTCTTCTGTAAAATTTAGTGGAAAGAAGATATTGTTATTTCGGTTTATAGTTCCATTATGTTCAATTAATTTCGGATTAAAGTTTTAATTTAAAACCTGGAAGGATCTTGATTGCTTTTTTTTATGTTATCGCCTTTTGCTGAGGTAAATAGTGTCCATTATAAAGTAGAGTTGTGGGTTAGCGCCGCAGTAATGGCTGAAAGCAGATCTCTTTCCTCCTAATTCTTTTAGCAACTTTTTTCCATTCAGTAGTTAGAGTGCAGTTTCTTCTCTCTCCCTTTCGCGAAAGACGTTTGGAAAATTGCAGAGTACTTTTAATTCATTTACGTTTTTATGTTGTTAGTTAATGAAAGTGTTACTTTAATTTGGGTCACCTCCCAGCATAGCATTCTCTTCCATTATTCGCAGCAGCCGACTGCCCCATAGAAGATTTAGTTTTCCGTGAAAATCTAGCGTAAGAGGTTACATCATCTTTACCTTGATGTATGAACGTACAAACTTTTACGGGTACGCTCATGCCTCAAATCTATTTTACAAATTATGAATGGAACCTATTTTGTTTAGGCAGGGAGTCCTGACCCTAAAAGACGTATCAGTCATGACCGTTTCACACCATAAAGTCTATCCAAAATTTTTATGTTTTACAACGGCAATAATTTTTATGCATTTTTTAATGAATATATCAACGCCGTCAGGGAAGGGACAATATTGCCGGGTAACCGGTGTTGCCAGGGCACTGGGAAGACCTAGGGTGTGGCGTTCCTATTACTTTGAGGTGAGCACCTTTCCTCGGGGTATGGGACTAGTGAAGGGCAGCAGTAGGCACTAGTACAGAAGTGGGGCGCATTTGGAACATATTTCCGGTAGTGGCCCACTTTCTGGTTCCTACAGGCGCTAGGGGTGTGTCTCGAACTGGCTGCAGTACTGCGATTCAGGAAAATCTGGGCATCCTGAATTACTTTGTGACATGGGCCCCTGGTGATGGCTGTTCCAGGAGGCCTCGAGGGGTCAGCCCCACTTGGATAGGGGTACGGAGGGCTAACTACTCTCTTGCCTCGAAAACACACTTGTTCTTACCAACAGTTCCTATCAACAGAGAAATACATAATGGACATTGTGTATTAGTGGTAAATTCCGATAGAAAAATCTTAGCTGTGAACTAGTTCGGGGCACCATATTCCCCGAGAGTCCAGCAAGCTGGTCTCGTGGTGTGTTTAACTAAATTTTCTAATGACCATTCAAGAAAAATGAATCCGTCTTGATCGCATACAAGCGATGTGTCATCGTCAAGAATAATATTTGCTTCTGCTCGACGAGTTACAGCTTGAACACGAACACGAGCTTTCGCGCAAAACATTTCCACTGAATAGTCCTAGGCTTTATAAAAATGTTTTGTCGCTATGCATTTTCTCGTTACCCTATAGCAATATTTTATTTTTCTGAGTGAACTGTCGTATTTTAAAATCATACTCCAAAATCAGAAAACTAGGCCATCTGTTTTTTTCTCATGCCTTCTTCAGTACATTATCCTAAACGGTAATTGTCTTCTAGTCTTGCGCAATTTTTATTTGCATGTCTAATAACTGTAACAATAAAAACACTAAATAATTGGGCACTACTCTGCTCAATTGTTGTAGCCGGTGATGTCTCTGTCGTTCCATCAATCTAGATTGAACCCCCTGAGGGATTTAGGAAATGCTGCTATAAAATGGTTACCCTTGCCAATTGGTAACTGTCAAGTTAGCATAGTAGACAACCACCAGCACCACGAACGATTAGAAATACACACAACAAATTTCAGCAAAATTTCGAGAAATTTGCTCAGATTTCGGTTCTGGACGTGTAACACTCTAAGGATTCAAAATCTAAAATTTCATGTTTGATTACCTTGCTCAAGATCTCGCAAGATCCCTAACCACGATATTGAGAATCTGGCTTCCCTAAACGAATAGTCGATGGGATAGACAACCTATGACTAGTCAAGGGTACTCTCTTTTCTTGGTAAACGATGTGAGTAGCTGCCGTATAGTCTGTAACCTACTAAAAATGTAAGCATCTGACCCAGCTTTAACCGAGTTTATAATATATTCGTTTGGGTGTCATTATGCTCTCCTTCCATGTGACACTTTCGAAATGATATCATGCAAGTAAACAAAACAAAACCACCTCATTACCCGCGCTAGTGATTGATTGCATCACATCACCATAGAATTCTCGACGTTTTCATGTCGATTTCAACTGGGTGTCGCGGAGGCATCAAAACGAACAAAACAAGATGAAAAAATAATTCAATATAATAAAAATAATAAAATTTTGTAATGACGGATTCGCGCTCCATCAGGTCTGAACGAGGCTCAGAAATAAAACAATAGAAAGTTGTGTAATCTTTTTTGATCATCTTCTTCTTTTTTTTTATTTTCAATCGCTTTCTTAATTAAGAACTTCAATCACTCGTTGCTAAATTGTTTTTATTCTTTCCTTCTCTCTCGTCTAATATGTCAAACCGGAAACACTTTATGAAAAAAAAAAAAAAAAAAAAAAATTAAATATCCTCTGATGTAATTTCAGAAAGTTCATAAACAAGTCGCGATTTCACTGAAAAATTCAGGTTCCCAGACGAATGGATTCGTGACCCCAAGCTAAATCAGTTCGATCGTCTCGATGTACGCTTTCTTTCAGACCCCTGGTAGACATTGGACCATTAAAGCTTTCGTCATAGACAAAAAAAAAAAGACTTCACGAGCTCACGATTTTTCTTTTTTTCATTGTAATCCTTATGTCATTAGTTTTGAACATCTCAAGGATGTTCAAAACCCCAAAAGGAGCTTCTTTTCGGATTGAAAACCCGTCCAAAACTTATAGTTTAAGGTCATTGTAACGATCATTTAGCCCGTGCACACTTCACAGATCTCATTTCCATTACGTAATGATAAAGACCTTCTAACGAACCAATTACTTATGGCATTAGAATTTTCTTTCTTCATCATCACGTTGAGTATTATTTATTTTCGAAGTGAATCCAAGCGAAATTTTTCTTTTAATTATGTCACTTCAGTTTTAACGATCGTAAAGGTGGGAACGGCAGGTTTGTTAATTGCACGACGCGGAATAACAAAAGTGAGGGTGAAAAATAAATAAGACAAGTTAAAACAAGCGCGGTGGTGTTTTCGATTTGAGCTTTTGACTCCTTTCGTCATATGCATAAGTGTTACATTGAAAAGAAAAACATCTAAACTGGTTAAAGGGCGGAACCTTAAAGAAAAAAAAAAACATCTTTTGACAAGACTACAATCTATTCCCAAGGATTCATTCAGAAATAAAAGATAAAAATTTACAAAACCGCACCTCATATGGAATACTTTCGTTGGAATTGACAGTATCAAAAGTATGATTCATTATTATGGATGCAGGTGCCATAAAACAAGTATTAAACTGACATTACGCTATGACTGGAAAAAATAATTTTTCACCTGAATACTTTTTTTTTAGACTATGAGGCTGGGTATATTACGAAGAGAAAATCTTGATTGGTATTTTTTAATGTATCATCGCATTTTGTGGTCGTTGATTGCAGTTTTGTCATATTTAAAAGGTCGTTCGGATGATGATTTAATATGAAAGTCCGTGTTATTGTTCGGTTTTTAATGTCTCTTGAGTGGAAAGAAGGGCTCCTTGATTGTGATTGAAAAGAAAAATATGTTATCGATGCTTTTCGTAGATACTTTTCTTTTACGATTATGCATAATACTGTAATTTACTAATGTCACATGGAAAATGATGATGATAATAACATTTAAATAAAATGCAATTTAGAATCATTATGCGAATGAAAGGAAAGATGTATGACATAAGAATTAAATTTAGGGATGAGGTTTCAGTTTTGAGCTGATTCGAGAGAGAGATTATGAAGAGGAAGAATGTAGAAGTTTGTGGATTGAAGAGGTCAGGTGGATGATGTGTAGTATGCTTCATGATTGTAGTAGGTAAACATGCAAACGTTGCTCCAATTCAATTGTATTTTTTGTTTCTACACCCTTGTAGGACTTTCAGGCCTGAATCGATATCGTATGTTTGTGACCCAATTACTGGATTCAAGACTCAATCGGTGTTGTATCGACTACAACTTAACATTTCGTATATTCTATCTCGATCCAGCATCGGATCGGAACTTACCCCATATCGAGATCATGACTTTATGTAAATTCAAAGAGGATTTGTCAAAGATTCGCATCACATTTCGATTTATTTCCTGCTTCAAACAGGCCTGCATCAGACATTGGAAATAGGTTGATAATTTCTACCAGGGTACTCAAAGGGTTAAAATATATAATGTAGAATATGTTGGGTCGGCGGAAGGAGGTTGAATTAGGAGTTCTAAAAGTGAATATTGCTTTGAACTCTTTCCCTTACGATATCATTATTGCTAACTTGACAATCCATGTTTGGTCCCACTAGAGACATATCCGGTTGTCATCCGTTTAATCCATCACGTCCGGTGATTCTGACTTGACTGATTGTTTGATAGTGAAAAGACGTCATTCGATTTTTGGCGATTTTAGTAATTGTTCCTGATGATTTCGTACATGTAATCTGTATAAGAAGCCGAAATTTTCCTTCTTTTTGACATGTTCCCACCCAAGGATACACTCACTCGAAGAAAAAAATTCGCTCCTTATCACTAAACATTGAGTTGAGCTGAGTGACTACTCAATATTTGAGCTCTTTTTACTTAAATTTTGTGGTAATTCTGTACGTCAGAGCTAAAAGGCTCAATATACAAATTAAAGATGTCCGCTAAACGTTGTTTACCCATAACAAACGGCACCTTTAATTTGCATATTGAACTTTTTGGCTCTGACCTACAGGATTACTAAAATTGGATCAGTTTTATCGAATTTTAAGTAATGATAACTTAAATTTTGAGTAGTCACTGTGCTTAACTCAATGTTTAGTAATAGGGAGCTAATTTTTTTCTCTGTGAGAAAATAAAATGACTAACGCAAAGTCTCGTGACAAAACATTTCCTGAAAAATCATGCGGAAAGAGTAAAAATATTTTGTCAAGAAGCAACCTGTCCGTTGTCATGAAGCATTTTTGTTTTGCTATGAAACATCCCGGTTTTCTTGCAAGGTAAACTTGTTCGAAACATTTCCTTTTTCTGAATGTATATCTGGGTACATTTCAAAAAAGGTGCTTGGGTTCCCAAGGATAGTTCACGGTAGAAGGATTCTTCATGATATCCCATTGGGTACTTCATGATATTTACCCTTAAGGTGATCGTTTATTGACAATACGTGCGTTTCTATGCTCGTAGAAAACTGCGCTAAACTTGCGTGTATTTCTGCGTATTTATAGTGCGTATTTTGGCGTGTATTTCTGCGTAGTTATTATTTGCGCGTTTTCAATTGCATATTCCTGCGATCCCTGTCACTAACTTTGATAAACAAACAGTAGCAGGGATCCAAAAGATGCGCAATTAAAAGCGCAGCTTAATAGTGGCAGTATACGCCAAGTTTAGCGCAGTTTTCCACTTGTGTACAAACGCAGGAGAGCCTTTAGACGTTTTGGCAAAAATATAATACTAAACAATACAAATCTAAATATTTGTGGCACTTAAAGTCCGGATCCTCGGCTTTCATTTTAAAAGTCCACCGCATAGTAAAGCTTCATTTGTAAAGGGACTAATTTTTCAACAAAAAAAAAAAAAAAAAAAAAAAAAACTTTTTAAAAAATAATTGGGATTTTGTGCCTTCTTTTTTGAAAATTGAATTTTGTGAAGAAAGGGTTAAACAACTACTCTCTTCTCCAGATATTTTCACTTTTTTTTAAAGGCTGTTATAGCCCAATTACCCATTTCCTTCACACTAAACCAAGTCTTTTTTAATGTAGTTACTTTAATTTGTTTAAATGTATTCGTATCTGCACATTAAAAGTAATATATCATGAGTTTCCGCTCTGTTTTACATCGGGTTTTCAAGTGTTTGGAATCCGTGCACTGCATAAAGATATAAACATAAACTTGACAACTTCGATTGACTGATGCATTCCCTTTCTGCTTTTGGGCATTTACAGGCAAAACAAACATAAAGACCTTTTACGTAAGCTAACTTTGCCTGAAGTTATTTTTTTTTATGTACTCATTGCTATTAAGATATCAAGATTCCAAGATTTTTATCCGCAATATAAAAGACTACTTTTTTTTTCTGTAATCAAACAAAAGGCACGCACATAAAAACTGCACCCATAGGTACAAATTCAACCTTAATTGTAACTTAAAGGTGCATGGTAGAATGCACCAACCTCGACAATCGACATGCATAAGAAAAAGAAAGTTATATATAATTTTAAGGTACGGCAACCATAACCATCAAGAAGTAGTCACTTAAAGGATGGACCATCATAAAAAAAGAGCGACAATAAATGAAAGATATGAATCATTCAGAAAAACGTCTCTAAAAGTCGATTTATACACATGACATTCATTCCGTTTAAAAGTCCTACATTTTAATACTTTGTTTTTTTTTTTTTTTTTTTTTCTCGATTACCGGCATTTCATATATAGGTATATATTCAAATGGAAAGTAATATGACACGATGACCCTGCTAAACGTATAGAGACCCTCTTGAGGTGAAATGTGCAGGTACGGGTTTTAATCATTAGGAAACGTTCATCATTAATCAATGTAGGCCACATTATGCACGTGTTCATCCAAAAATATTTCGCACGTTTTTATTTTTGATTTTTTTTTTTAAAAAGCAATCTGGGACCTTGTAATGGTTTTCCTTTTTACTTGTTCCGTAATTTTCTTGCGGTTTGAAAATCATTCGTTCGTTTACCATTGAGCCACGTGTGGTCGGGGACCACTTTTTATAAACTAGATTTTTTTTTTTTTTTTTCATGAAAGCTTTTCGGTGAAAAAGAAAAAAATTAATAATTACTTGAAGCCTGGCGACATTAACCCAAAATTAAAAGCAAATAATGAAAGTTAAATACACTTAAAGATGAAAATTGAACGAATTTTACACTTTCTGAAGATGTATGGAAAGTGCGGCACGCACGCTTTGATTTTTTTTTTCTTTTTAATTTTTTTGAAACCATTTTTTTTTCTTTCTTTGCAAGTTTCGCGTCATTGGACTGGTTAACTTCCGTCCCTTTAATCTTTTCAGAAGATTCTGGTGCGAAAATGTTTCCTAGTTGGTAATGAGACCATATCTGTTGAGATTGTGGCACTAAATTCTTCATGCATCAGTGACATTGCGGCGAATCTTGTTTTCGTTAATTGCGTCATTACTGTATTTTTTTTTCTTTTCCTCTTAACACCATGAGACGGAATCATGATTCCATGATTAGAAGTCCTCAATTGATAAAAAAAAAAAAAAATTATAATAACAAAAAGGAAAGTAATTGTTATTAATATTGATTGGATTTACAGGTGTACAGAGTATAAAATAGCCCTCCTGCCGAAATGATATCTTCACAGCTAAGAGAAAAAAAAAAAATTATGAGAGTGAAATCGATTGATAGAAAGGAATTATTACAGCTGCATAATTTTATTTTTTTTATTTTTTTTATTGTTATTAAAGCTGATACTCGGCGTCAAGTTTTGCTTTGGCAATTTAGAAAAAACAATAAGATAATTATTTAACGGTCCTTTCACATTGATTTGTAATTATGATTTCGTGTGAGATTCGAATCGAAGATTGTAAGATCGTGTAATTAGGAAATGACAAATGGGTTTGTTTCCGTTTTGTCGGGATCGTTGTGTTGTGTTGTGTAATGATGAGAGGTGTAAGAATTGTTTTTTTGTTCACGAAGGAATTTATATCAAGTACGAGGGGTATCCAGAAAGTAATGTCCAAAGGAGAATACCTTTTTCCTGGCACGACAGTAAAATTTTTTCCACTTGTACCATCTTAATCTACATTTAATCTAGTTTTAGAAAATATTCGGTTTTTTTTTTTTTTTTTTTTTTGAAGAAATTTTACAGAGTTATAAGCGTTCAGGGTGCAAATTCACTAAAGGAATGTTGGACCAACTTGTTGTATATTGTACCAACATGTTTGACATACGAACGAATCGACTATTAATTTCAATCGACTAATGAATGCGCTTTGGAATGTTGGAGCGCTTTGGAATGTTGGACCAACATGTTATACATATAAACTTGTTGAATGTTGGACTAACTTGTACCAACACGTTTGACAAGCGAACGAATAGAATATTGCAGAATTTAATCCTACGCCAAAATTAGTGTGGAATGTTGGTCCAACAAGTTAGTACAAGTTGGTACAACGTGTTGGTCCAACTTGTTATACCAAAATGTTGGTTTAACATTCCATAGTGAATTTGCACCCTCAAAGTGGTGTAGAAAGTTGTTTTTTCGTCCATTTTTTGCAATCAGTATTTGGACTACTACTCGGCCAAAAAAATTTTTTTTTGCGGCAAAATTTTACCTGAAGGTAAGACTACGTATCAGAGTCTTCTAATATGGCGGGTAAAGCTCTGTGCAAAGTCACGTTTGTCAGGAAATTTGACAAAAGTTTTGCTTTAAGGATCATTATACGTTAAAATTCAGTTGCCGCAAAGCATCTGCAACGCTTTTTTCTTCCCAAAAGTCAAAAATTTCACAAACATCAAGATAGCCATTTCGTAGTAAGTACAGCATGGTAAAAAATTATCTGTTAATATGTTAAAAACCACAGAATTATGTTAAATTTGACATAAAAATTTGACAACTTATGGTGACCGTTTTAGACAGGAAAAAAAATGTCAATTTTACAGATAATGTTTTACAGTGCAGTCTTAAAAACAGTGATTAATATCAAAGCTTTAACTTTGAGCTTTATAGGTTGAAGCCTTCAATATTTCCAATAAGTCAGTATTTTTGAGCTTTGAAGCTTTCTCATACGATTTTCCATTTAATATGGGTTGTACTTACTGCAAAATGCTGATACTACTTTAAAATGGTCCACAGTTTCATAAATTTTCCGAAGGTTAGGTTTTAATAATTTTTGACTGCAAGTCCATACAACTTTTTTATTTGCAGAACCAGCGTAGCGGACTTTAAAAATCGGACAAAAAAAAAATTTCTACACCACTTTAAGCGCTCACAACTACGTGAAATTTTTTTCAAAAAAAAGAACCATATTTTCTAAAACTACATTAAATGTAGACTAAGATGATATCATTGAAAAATATTTTACTATGTGGCAGCTAAAGTTTGGAAATTACTTTCTGGATACCCCTCGTAAATGTTTTCGCGATCTCTTAATTTGAATTTTCTTTTAATAATGAATCCGATTTTCATTTAAAAACAAAAATAAAAACTTCCTACTTGATAATCAGACAAATCGTAGGATCATGAAGTCGTTATAAGAATCAGAAAGACGAGTGTGATAGGTTTAATTAAAGTAGCTAAAAGAAGCATTTCCTCATGACTAAGTAGTCTGTTTGTGAATAAATAAGTTGCCTTAAGATTCGATTGTTATAAAATTTGCTGGAACGAAATTGACACCGGGATAATTCTTCCTATGTAAATTATTTCCAAAGTCAATTCATCCGAAAATAATTTAAAACCATCGCATTTTGGAGAATTTTCGATTGTAGGTCAATCGAAATAATAAGGTGAAATTGATCTCCAACAAAAAAAAAAAAGTTTTTATGTTGACGGATAATAGTGAAAATATGTGTTAAAAAAAAACTGAAAAGCATTTAGATATATTGGTTCCATTTTCTAGACGTCTAAACCGATATCATTTTTTATAAGGATTAACAATACTGAAAATATGCTTTCATCCCTTAAGTAATCTAACCTTATTTTTTTCCCACATTCCACCTTTAAGGTACCTTTACATATCGAATTCTCTAAAATTTATGAGCTGTAAAAAGATGTCAACGTAAGAGGGTTACTTTTTGGACGAAAAAAAAATTATTGCCGCCTCCTCAAATTGTTCCCTTCCATCCATCTGAAAACAAGTCCTAAATTTTTTCAAATTTTTTCGTAAACCGGAAAAAATGTCTTAGGGGATTTAAAAGTTCAAAGAAGCTCATAAAGGATCAAAAAATTAACTTTTTCTTTTTTGTAAGAACGTGACGGTTTTTCGTCGGAAATAAGTATATTATTTATTATCATTTATTTTTTTATTTATAATATAAAGTCCGTTTCTTTCTATCGTTCACGGTTTTCCTGATATAACGAATATTCAAATACTATGAATGCAGCTTATTGAGCCAAAGCTTGAAGCAGGACACCCGTAAATGATGGGGAAAAACAGATTTCATATTCCTAATCTACCAGGTCGCAAAATTTCCGATAAGGAACCGATTTTATTTAACGAAAGCAAAAATAGTATATTTCACTGCTGGAAACTAAAGCAAGACTTTAAGTCCGAGACCGATTTTGCAGCGTCAAGAGTAACGAGGTGCGGGGAAAAGGTCGAGAGCTCAAAATGTCGAAATTTAGATTCGTAACTGTGAAACATAGTTTTTATTTCAAGTGCAATGATCATTTAAAGCTGTTTGCATTGTGGTTTGACAGATGCCATATAGATTTTTAACGTCACTTTTCGAGCGCTAGTCCATAAATGTTTACTTTTAGGGTTATCTTTTACTGACCTTAAAAGTTCAACTTTAGGACAGAAAATGGATGTAAACAGTGCTACTTTATACACCTGTGGAATAAAAAGTTAATCTTATGACCCTTTATGATCTTTATAAGCTCCTTGAGGCACCCTTTCCCATCGACAAAAAAATCTAAAGGGTTGTTTTTAGATGATATGAACAACTTAAGAGGGTGGTAGTTAGGGTGGGTCGAAAATGAAAAATTTTGGATTTTCAAAATGCCTGATAGCGCAATCGCCGTAGTTTATCTATTGCAAAAAATTTTTTTTTAATAAAAAAGATCCTCCTTTACCACTTCATTAAATAAATTTTGCTGCTCATTTTCGAGCTAAAATTTTATACTTTATATTCGAAATGCAGATCTTTCTTTGGAAAAAAAAATATTGTCTCTTTTTTCTCTACAATAGGGTTGTTTGAGACCGAGTCAAAACCCCGACATTCAAGACCCCGACACTGGAAATCGGGGTTTTGAATGACGGGGTTTTGATTTTTGACTTTCATTATATTTTATTTTTAATTTAATTTAATTTATTTTTTATTTTTAAAAATATTTTTAAATGACGGGGTTTTGAAATCAGCAGTTAAGTCTTACATATTAAAACCCTAAGGAAAAGAAGCGATGTCCAACACTTACGGAGCACCTACCCGACCGATTTTGATAAAATTTTCAGGGGACGTTAGGTCCTTCTGACTTCAGAGTCGATGAGCTTTTATAAAATGAACATTCCCCTGAAAGCTCTAGAGAACTGAAAAGTTCTTGGGAGCTATCAGGAGAAAAAGTCAAGATACCACACAGACCGGCAGAGACCGACGGAAATTCCACAGACCGAGTGCGGTATAGGATTAAGCTCCCCATAGGAGGTGTTCCAGTATTTCGTAAGACCGGAAGGAGGAGGGGGTTCTAGAAATTCTTACTATTTCTTATATATGGGAAGGGGTTTGGAAAATCTATGTAAGAATTTCTATTACAATTTATTGCTCAGAAAATCTTCTATATTTAACTGTTACTAGTTGTTTAATCTTCTATATAAGTGCTATTAAATTTCAAAACCCCGTCATTTCAAAAACTTTAAAAAATTTAAAATAAATTAAAAATAAATTAAAAATAAAACATAATAAAAGGCAAAAAGCAAAACCCCGACATTCAAAACCCCGATTTCTAATGTCGGGGTTTTGAATGTCGGAGTTTTGCTAGGGTCCCGGTTGTTTCACACAATTTAATTTAATGTTTTAAACTGCTTCAAAAATTCGAGAAAAAAATACGAAAGCATTTTGCGTTTCAATTTTTTAATTCCAGATTGTCATTAGGTGAAAAAAAATAAAAAAAATTGGGCCAAAAATTGATGCATTTGAAATGATTTCGAAAAGCGGGATGGCCTTTTTTGAACTAATTGTTTTTATCGTTCTGCACCTTGAGAATTAGCGACTATGTATTTCTTATTATGCGCTGAAGGCAAATAACAGAACGATAAAAACAATTGGTTAAAAGAAGGCCGTTTGTTTTTGTCCCGCTTTTCGAAATCGTTTCAAATGCATCAATTTTTCGCCCGATTTTTTTTATTTTTTTTGAGCTAAAATGACTTAAGTTAAAACAAAAAAATTACAACTCAGGATGCATTTTTATTTTTTCCTTTAACTTTTTAGGCGGTTTAAAAAATTTAATTTAATTATGTGAAACAACCCTATTGTTGAAAATGAAAATCTCTGAAAGGCCTTATTTTGAAAAATCATTTTTCAGTAAAAAAAAACCCTGGTCTAATTCTCATACCCTTTTAAATAAAAAAAATTCTTAATTAGAGAGAATAATGACAAGATTTAATGGTTTTAGAAAAAAAAATGGGCCCCCTGGACAAAAATTGGGTGCCTTCTGTTTTGGCTATGGGGCTGCCGATAAGTACAAAAAAAGAAACGTCAAACGTTTTTAAGAGCAAGAGATCAAGTTTTTTCGAAATGTTGAATGAACTGAAACAGGAGGAATATGAAAAATCATGACTTTTTGAAAACCCCTTGAAAAAAATTAATAATACTCTGGATTATATTATGTACATATTTTTTTAAAAACAATTCAGTAAGTAACAACAGCCGAGCCACACATAACTTCAATATTAGTACAACTTATCACCATGCCATGCTGGCGATTGTTTTACATCGTAAGAACACTGGATATAACTTTTTATCCTTTTCCACGTCAACAAAATTATATTCTTTAGTCGTTACATTATTATCGTTCAGGTCGGTTCGAAAATGTCGGAGTGGCTAACAAAATTTTATTTACAAAAAATTCTTCGATGCTACTTTAAAGACGACGATGTAACGCTACAGGATTTTGACATTTCACCCGGATGCTTGGAAGGGAGACATTTCGGAAGCAAAATGTACAGAGTAATGAATCGGTTCATTCGACGTGATGAGCCAGGATCTCTCAGTATCATCGTCAAGAACGTCACAAATGTGACTAGTTTAATGTCAGTGTCGAAAAACAACTTGTTTTACTACAATCATGAGAAATTTACGCTTCAATATACTTTGCCGAAAATATCGGCGAAGTTGAACGATTCCAAATTATTTTTTCCGAAATTATATTACGCAGACGATGAAACGAACACGTTGTTTTTGGAAGATTTACGAGAGATCGGCTACGAAAGTCGTACCTATCCGGCAGGCTTCGATTTGGAACACTGTTTAATGGCCATGGAAATTTTAGCAAAACTCCATGCCGGATCGCGTCTCTTATTACAAGACGAGCCTGAGCTGAAAAAAAAATACTTAGATCTACCGGAACCGGATTCCCTACCAAGCAAATGGTAATGAAAGCAGAAAAATGCGTTCGGGAAATTGTGCTCGAGTTGGATTTACCAGAAATATTCAAGGAAAAATTCAAAACTCTGGTGAATTGGCAGGAAAAAATGGAAGCAATACGGAAAAAGACCGACAGCGGCTTGAACGTGATTATTCACAACGACGTAAATCGCCGGAATTTCATGTTTCAATACGTCGATGGTACCGTCAAAGATTTGAAGCTCATCGATTTTCAAATGGTTACTTTTAATTCAGTAGCACTCGAGCTGGTGTGTTTCATTTTTAGGAACGGCAATACGGAAGTCCAAACGACTGAGGGTGTGGATAAACTTCTGGAACATTACTACGGAACGCTTACAGGGATAACGGGAGAAATCCCCGACTTTGATTTGCAGTCATTGAAAAAAGAGTTTAAAAGCAAGTTATTCGTCGGTTTCCTGTTAACTTTGCTCATATACCCGCTTCTGGCATATCCGAAAAAGTTGGAACTCGACTTTGCGGCAATCTTAAACGGTGACTTAATTCCTTGGAACAAAGACATGTACAACAATCCAAATTTTTTACAACGTTTTAAAGAACTCTTGCCGTATTTCGAAGAAAATAATGTGTTCTAATTATTTTGTCATACACAAAAAAAAATTGTTCGTTTTCATGCATGTTCGCGTTAAAGCATAAGTAATTCATCAGGAAAAAAAGTGAATGACAAGTTCTTTTTTCTGATTTTTTTTTACATTTTGGAGAACGTGTGATTGTGAAGACAAAAAAAAAAAAAAAAAAAAAAAAAAAAAAGATAAAAATCCCGAATAATTCTCAACTCATTTCGTGCTTGACTTACTTGAATAATTCAAAATTACGTAATCGGTACTTGATGATCACGGTCAAACTATTTATGGCAACTACCGAATTATATCGGAAAGATGATCACATGGGTAAAATATACGATATATTAGTGTGGTCCTTATTATAAGAATTTTCGAATTTGTTGACTACCACCAGAGTGGGTCGAAAATTAAAAAATTTTGGAATTAAAAAATGCCTGATAGCGCAATCGCTGTGGCTTATCATTTGTAAAAAAATTTTCCTTTTCGAAATTTTTTTTTAACGGCGTCTTACTCGATTACGAGCGTGGTGATCTCTCCAGGCATCGAACCCATTCCGCCCAGAAAAATTAGTGACTTTAGGGACCAAAAATGGTTTAAATAGTGACCTGACGGAAGGAATTTAGTGACTTGAAATAAGTATATCCAAAATTTTTTTAACGTATTAGACGTGAGTATTACATTCCTTATTATTTCTATCAATTTTTCCTAAAAATTTTGGTTCCTAAAATTTTTCGCCTAACCATTTTTTTTTCCTAATTTTCAATTTTCATTAAATTTTTAATTCCTCAAATAAAATTTCCTAAAATGAATATTTGTCCTAATTTTTTAATCCCTAAAGGGGTTTTAGGAAATTTTCTTTTCTTTTAGGAAATTTTATTTTAGGGATTTTAAGAAATTTTATTTTAGGAATCAAAAAATTTTAGGAAAATTAAAAATTAGAAAAAAAAATAGTTAGGAAAACAATTTTAGGAACTAAAATTTTTAGAAAAAATGAATTAGGAATTTATTTTCTTTTTTTTAGGAAAAATGGTAGGGAATCTTTACAACTTTACATAAAATGATTTTTAAACATGACGTTTTAGCGAAAAAACCTTTCCTTGATCCACTTCGAATGTTGAATAGAAATTTTTTAATGCAGGAAATTTTTTAAAATCCACCAATTTATCAAAAAAAGTTACTTTTAGTGACCTTTCACAAAAAAAGTGACTTTTAGGGGGAAAAAGTGACTAGTTCTCACATACACCTGTGCGTGCGCTCACAGGCATATGAAACCTACAGTTTAGTAGTTGGGGTATTTAGCCTATAAGGTTATGTATGGTTATATCCTACAGTTGGGGTTAAAAACACCCTTTAATTTTTTAAGACACCCATACCATGGATTTCATACCATTATGGAAAAAATAAATAAGATAAAAAAATACATATAGTTCCCCATCTGTTTTGCTCCAATTTTGGTTTTTCATGAAGAACTTAAGTGGAAAATACTAAGGTGAAACTTTTTATTTATTTAGACAATTGAGGAAGGGTATTTACCGTATCTTTTAATTGCAAATAATGAAAATTATTAAATCATGAACTATTATAATATCAAACTCTCTGAGGCAAAAACAGGGTATTATTAGTATTATTATCGACGATGATAATTAATTAATTAATTAATTAATTATAATTCGAATCTTTCTAATCGTCTAGCTGTTTCTGACATTTTAACCTGTATCGAGGGTGCTACAAAAAGCTTCTTTTGTGATTGTTCCAGTTATGGTAACTGTAGTTCCGGGTAATGAAGCAGTAACCATTTCATTGCCTTCTTCGAGAATAATCAGCGAGCCTCGTATTTTATCACGTGTTGTTGCGATTCTGTGTATTTGTATCCTATTTTTAAGTCGCTGGCAAACAATGCAGCACTAACGGGCACTTATGCTACAGGGCAAATCACCGAGCACAAGACAAGCCTTTTCGCAAAGGCCCCCAAAGACGAAGATCAAGTTCTTGATACGCTAAAAATCATCGTTAAAACAGTTCCGATTCAATGAGAATTTTCGAGATACACCAGATTTACCGGAACTATAACCAAACAGTTTTACAGTTGTACTTCTAAAACAATTATTGCTCGCAAAATTGATCGATTTTAATCTATTTCACGCCATTCACTGACCTTCCCGTCTTGAAAACACGAATCGATCTCCAGCTATGGATTTTAAAATTTTTTTTTATACAAAAGAGAGGAAAAAAAAAACATGCAAAATTTCATAATTCTTTTAGAATTGTCCTTGACAACGAGGTACAACCTAGCGTGAAGTTTGAGCTATAACGCTTCCACAACTAATAAAAATTCCATATTCGACGGATCTTTTTTTTTTTTAACAAAAATGTATCTTCGTATCATTTATCCCACATTTCGGATTCTTGTGAGAAGGTTATGTAGTGGATTTCGCTTTTGTTTTTTATATAAAATTATTCGTGAACCGAAGCCATTAAATGTTAAATTACCGGTGTCGCAGACAACGGAAATTCAAGGTCTAACCGTAGGAGTGAGCGTACGAGGATGAGTAAAAAATATCACATGCAAAAAAAAATAAGATAGCGTTTATTGATAAAAAAAAAAAATTTACAGAAAAAAAGCAAAGAAAGTTTCGTTTTCTTCGCCTATTCGATAAAGGCGATCAAAGGTCGTTTCCGGATCATATCACATTATTTTGCACAAAATACGGCAGCGTCTTTTCCAACAAGTCTAGAAATTTAGGATTTTTGAAAATTTTCGTGTTTTCTGCGCTTTCTTTGTTATTAACGACCGAATCGAGATCGATTGCTTTTTTGTTCGGGGGTGCCATAACCATCGGAACTCCGGTGACGGTGGCGATAAAAGCCATGAATAATCGCTCTTTGATTTCTTTAGTCATCGTTTCCATTGTAAAGTCGGGTATTTTAGCGATACTCGTGAAAACGGTATAATAGCGATTTAATAGCTTGTCCATAGAGTTCATTCTTACATCCGTGCTTGTGTTCACGTAGATAAATTTTAATAGGTCAAGTGCAAAAGAGTTATATGTGCCCAGTTGGAAATCAATCAACTTCACTCCTTGGACCCCACCCTCGTCGTATTTGAACATAAGATTGTTGACCCAGCAATCGTTGTGTAGCAGGACATTAATACTCTTTTCCTTCCTTTTCCACGTATCTATTAACTTGAAGGTCCAATTTTCGGAGTTCCGTAATTTGGCTTTGTGTTCCTCCGGGACTTTGAGTTGGTACGAGATTTCGGATAGACCTTTGCGTGCGTTGTCGATCATCATACCGACGAACGCTGCGTTTTCTTCCGATTAGAATCCCAATTCGAAATCTTTCGTCAATTGAGGTTCGTCTTGAAAAACGAGATACGACGTCGCGTGCAATTTCGCCAAAGCTTCTATTACGAGTAAGGAATGTTTTAAGTCGATTCCGGATGAACGTTCGCATAATCGATAATTATCGTGGCATAGATCTTCTACGAAAAGAGTAAGATGGAGTCGTCCGCGTGATAAAATTCCGGATAAAATCTCGTTTTGTCCGTTAATTTTTCAAACATTTTCGGAAACATCGTCTCGAACACTAATTTTTCTTTGTAGTAAAATCTAAATTTCTCGTCCATTTTTTTGATGTGTGCGTCGGTCGTCAGCTCTTTGCCTATTATCGATAGCAATTTATCGTTCTTCCCTTCGATTTTGATCCGATAAATTTGACTAGCGTATCCGTCTCCGAGATTCGAACCGGAAGACACTTCATACCTTCGTATCGCTGTATCCTCGTATCCAAATATTTTTTTAAGAACGTTTTCCAAGTATTCCTTGGTTAGCCAGTCAGGTTGCCGGGACGACATTATCCCACAACAAACGGTTTCGTACTATTGCACAACTTGCATTTCTCATCATTTATTTTTTTCGCAAAATGATGACACCTAGTGAACGCTTCCAAAACTAATTTTTTTTTTATCTCGTTTCAGGATGGGACATTAGAGGACTTCACTGTTACAAATTCTTCAGTATAAAACATTCATGGGAGAAAGCAGCCGAGCTGTGTAGAAGGTAAGCTTGCTTTTAAAAAAAAATCCTGTATCATAAAAAACTTTGCGTGCGCCAATTTGCAAAAAGTTATTCGTTTGGGAACTGGTACCCCCTGGAGGTGGATTGCCAAGTCAAGATATCCCATTCAGGTACCTTCTTCCTATCGCACATATACATACGCGATAATATGTAATCTGGAAAGGCTTATGACCTACTATGACCTAACTAATGGCATTTTGCCAAACCATTACGTGAGTTACGGTTAAATTATATACGCATAATATAATCATTTGTATCATCCTTTGACGATTAAATTTTTCGATCCAACGATCATCATCGGACTTGTCGGGTGTTTGACTAAGGGTTTCTTTCTTTGAATCCGAAAATAATTTTTAAGTCAATCAAAGTGGACACGAACCCCGTTTCCTTTATTTTTGGATGATATTTCGATCAGTCATCGATCCCCTCTTCATGTGTCTAATTGCGGTGAAGAAGTTATATTGATTCGCACAAAGTTAAATGAACAAACATTATTATAAGGATGTCATCAGTTCACTGGCCTTGTCATTCAGTCAAGCATGTTTACAAATGGAATACCATTACCATGTACAACACAATTATCATTTTGGTAATGCACTTCTAACTGTATAATCATTCTAAATTAGATCAAACGCTTCCAAAGTGATTTAATTTTTTGAGCTTTTTTTATTTTTATTTTTTTTTTATTCAGTTTCTGGGTCGAAAACAAATCGTTTTAACACGAAGTAAATGATGTAATAGCCAAACCGTGTCGAATTAATTTACTACTGCATTAGCAATTTGTCACTAAACGGCTAAGGTTTGCCTTAAAAATAGATAAACATGCATCGTTTTTTGTTTTTTAAATTTAATTTTTTTAGTTTTTTCCTTACTTTTAACGTCAGGTGATTTTTATCGAAAATCATGATCGCGGAACCTCCCGAAATACTTTTGGTCAAAGAATTTTAAAGGCGTGTCTATAGCCACGAAGAATAATTTTTTTTTTTTTTACCTCTTTTAATATGCCAAAGAACAGGACACGGTCTAAATACTCTCAGCAAAAACACACATGTCAAAGTTGGCAAGATTTTCAAGTCCAGAAATGATGATTATTTTACGTATTCGTCGAAGCGATCGCACATTCCGGCCGTCTTTAGCCTTATGACTTGCATGACCTTCAAGGTTGTTCACCTACACTAGTAACATTTATTATTCAAATTTCACGCCTTTTTTCACAGTGAACAGGATCCGAATATTTGGGGAAATACTCATTAAAACGTAACCAATTTTTTTTTAAACATTTTATCCTGATTATTTTTAAGGAAGGATAAGACTGCTTATCAAATTCTATATTTTTGGATGACGTACTGCTTTATGATATTTTCGAGTTTAATTCTTTTAACATTCGGTGAAAATTTTAGCAAATTTGAGTAGGTCATAATGCGGGCTACTTTTTTTTTTTTAACATTTCGTGCATCTTTTTCTCTTGTAACCTGTAGTAGAATTCTAGAATGCACACCAACTGTGGATGAAATTAAGGTCTTTTCCTCACGTCCGCCACCGCACTATGAAAAAAGTTTTTTAAGTCAGTAAGCTTAACGCATATTCATAAAATAAAATTTAAAAAACGCATACGACTGGCCACTTTTTCCTCCAGTTTTATCAGAATTTGCAGGGTTCTGACATTAGAGCTTTCTAAAAAAATTGAAAATAAGTATAGGAAAGTCATTATTACGCGACTGTATATAAAAAGAGTCTCACTTTTTTTCTTTCTTTCTTTTTTTTTTTTTTTTTTTTTTTTTTTTTTTTTTTTTTTGCTACAGGCTCTTTTAAGAGATTAACCAAACGACTCATATTTACAGTTATGCTCCAGGCAAAAACCCCTAAAAACCGAGATCGTATATGCGGCATATATGCGGTTCATTTACATGAGTAAGAATAAAATTCTGTTCCGGGGGATTTTTTTTCCGAAAAAAATTCTGTGTTCCAGGGGTTGAAAGAAATATTAAAAAAACGTCTTAAACGATTACAATTAATTGGATAAGAATTTTTTGGGAGTGTTGGAATATGAAATAAAACTCTAAGCTTTTTTCGCCAACTTATCGATGAATTTATTCCATCTTCGATGAACGTTTCGATGAATTTATCATCAAGACGTTGGCGAAAAAAGCTTAGAATTTTATTTCATGTACCAATACTTTCAAAAAATTCTTATCCAATTCATAATCAAGAACGAAATCAACTTCACCAAAATTACAAGTAAACTTTTGGGGACGGACGCATCAAAATTAATATTTCATGCTTCTGATGCTTCTGATGCTCTATTGCTTCACCAAGAGACCTCGCATTCGGTCCTTGAAAGTTCCTAGTCGCGTTTAGCCTTTAAGATGGTCCTTTCTTTGCGTGTTTTCGGTCCTTAAAGTTCCTAAATTTTAGAGCACAATCCAATACGAGGCCTGAACAATTCACTATTGAATTTTTGGTAAAAAAAAAATGATTCCCATGTTTAGCTTATGAAAGCAGTTTTTTAAAATTGATCTTTTTCATTAATGGATTTTAAATTATATTAGCAATATTATGGTAAATGATTACTTATAATACAATGTAACATGGTTTAAATTAAAGGTAACATACTGCCATATTTAGCTGATGAAGATTTTTTTCTACCAGGCTTAGCTTATGGGAATATGATAAATTCCATTTTAAATACGTTTTATAAGCTAAAAGTTACTCAAACAACCCATAAGCTAAACATGGAGTCTTTTAATGGTTCTAGCACTTGTAAATTTTATTGCGGTTCATTTCATTGCTGTTTAAGAATATTTATTATAATTTTACAAAAAACATTTTTTTTCCCCCGAAACCTAAATATAGACCACCAAAAGTTTTTTTTGACAATGCCGCTAACTTCTACGGACATTGCTTTATCAAAATATCAAAAACTATTGAACATTATTGCCTCCCCTGTGATGTCATAGGGGTCGTCCATAAATTACGGAAGCATGCTTAGGGGGGGAAGGGGTCCAAATTTCTGATCTTACCCATAAGCTAAGTATTGGCGAATGGGGAGGGGGTCAAAAGTACCATCTTACTTGTTTATGTAATTAATGGATGACCCCCCATAAGGGTAATAGGTAATGGGTCAAAGGAAGTAATGAAAGCGAAATCAAAGTTATATAGAGGCAGAAAATGTTAACAGAAACCTAGGATAATACTACCAGGATAGCTCATTCCCATTTAAAAGCCGAAGCTCATTCATGACGTCCCTAGAAGGTCCGAAAATCAAATATCGGTAAATGGCGGATTGTTCATTTTTATTTAGAGGTTTGTTTTTAAAAAATTTTAAAAAATCAACTTTTATCAGCAGCAGATATACTTTTAAAAAGTGTGGGTCGTGCTTTTCTACCAATATCGATGAATGATTAAGCCGACTGATCCGTATTATTTATAGCGATTTTGCCTTTGAGCTTTTACCAAGCTTAGTCACTTTTTTCATTCACAAATACCTACAGTCAAACATTTCCATCACTTTTTTAAACATATACTCACCCTGCAAATTGTTATTTTTTGAAGATATTTTCATCAGTTTTTTTCAAAATGAAAATAAAAATAAAAACCGCCGTTTTAGCTTTGGACCTCCGGCTTACGCCACTTTTCCGAATTCATCCGGAAACATCCGAAGCTAATTGAGTGTTTCTGGTAGTAATATCCTTGAACAGAAACGCCGTTTTTTGTTTTATCTACTTAAGAGGAGTCTTCAGATATTTATTTAAATATACCAAAATAAATTTCCATGGCTTAGAACTTTTTTTTGGAGATACAAATTAGAAATCTGGCTTCGTAGCGAACTTCATAGTGATACTGGCATCTATCCTTCAAAATTTCAGATTCTCAGGTTGTAAAGAAACTCCGGAAAACGCTTTGGAAAATATATTCCCGACATTTATTTTTGAAAACGTTTTCCGGAGTTTCTTTACAACCTGAGAATCTAAAATTTTGAAAGAAAGATGCCATGAATATAAAGTTCGCTACGAAGCCAGATTTTTAATTTGTATCTCCAAAAAAACGTTTCAGGCCAGGGAAATTTATTTTGGTATATTTAAATAAATATCTGAAGCCTTCTCTTAACAAAGTTTCCCGATTGGCATAAAAGGAGAAGAAATCGTTTGCAGGACCACATTAAAATATATTAGAGACATATTTTTAAAAAAATAGCCAGCTTCTTGGTGTCCATTGGTTAGTAGTTAAGATAAATGTTAAGCTTATACGACGTTTAGCACAATAAACACAGAAGCCTTAGTCAAAACGTACAAAGTCCAGGCATCATTTTTTATGCTTTCTAAAAAAGGATATAAACCATTTTTGGCTTTTTTATTTGTATGCATAGCAATGTTTTCGTATACTTGTAATTTTTCGTATCTTTTGAACGATTAAATGCTGAATTAAGCTCCTTATCTAAATTACCAAACCAAATCTTATTAATTTTCATAAACGATTGGAGTTATATATCAAATATATTTCTGTTAATTGAGCTATTAATTGCGTTAATAATTGTACTCTCGGTATGGATTTAATTCATATTCATTAAATTAATTCCTATAGGTATTGCTGTAATGTTTCGAAAACGATGATAATCTCTTCATGTTGTTATTCCTCCCATTAGTTCTCAGTTCCTTTACCAAAAAATCTCGTCACAATTTATAATCCTGCTCAAGAATTCCAAATCGGAAAAAAAAAATCCCAACTAGTTTTTCTGTTTGACTCTTCTTACTTCATCGAACCCCCTTCGGCTATATATGGAAATAAAAAAAAAGTAATCATATTAAATCCCCGATCTAATATATTTACAAAACAGGAAACGAATATGGTAACTGTGAAAGCGGTTAGCAATGAATCAATCCATTCAATCGATTTTTTTTTTCTTATACATTTTTAATTACTCATTGCTCGTACGACGCATCTTAAATTGATGAGCAAACAGAAAGTTACTATCTCCGACGAGTCAATAGCATATCATCCACAATATGGTTATTATTATTTTTATTTTTTTTTTAATATTCAATTGCGATTTAATGTCACGTTTCGTAAAAAAAAAAAAAAATTAATCAAGAAGATGCGTGATTTAAATTCTCAGCCGACATCAAACGGAAATCACATGCCTGTGCATCATTCATGCACTTCCTACAACTTGGCCAACTACATAATTTCTTATAATAACTTTTATTTCCGTCTCTTTTCATATTTTTGTCATTTTCATGCAAACATCAACATCAATCACCGTATAGACAAGTGCCATAAGTAATTAACCTAAATATTTTTAAACCAAGTTTGTCTATTGTGTTAATTACGTTATGTGAAGTGTCTCACGGTAGATTTGAGTGTATATTAAGCAAGTATATGACTTTGCTATTCAATAAGTTATGCAATTTTCGAGATCATGATCTTTTTTCTTTTTTTTTTTTTTATTATTTCTTTCATTCTTGTACGGATCTTCGTTTTTAAATACTCTCAATTTATATCCCACGATGCGTTTGGTAATCGCGGAACATAATTTTAACCGGTCGGGAATTTCTTCTTCTATTTCTCTGATTTTTATATAACAATGGTTTAACTCGGAACCGTATTTGGATGACACATAAGATTCTTTAATTAAAAATTCTTTACGTGTAATCTTTTTTTTTTGTTTATAATATACCGCTATGTGCTTTGAGTCAAGTGCTTCGACTTCCTTATTCACAAACATGGTCATCCTGATAATTTTTGCTCGTTTTCGGGGCTCATCCATCGAAATTTTTCAAGGTGACGTGACCGAGAAGACAAACGTTGGAATGATCGCGAATTAATCATTGTAATTAATATGGCAAAGTTGTGTAACGCGCTGGGGCATTGACCACTAAAAAAAAAAAAAAAAAAAACTGGATTGACTGGAGGGTAGCCTGAGTGTCATTCACACAACGTATGCATAATATCTTCGTAATACGGTAAACGTATTACTAATAAAGATACAACTGGTTGTAGATCATTAATTACGCTTATATAGAATATTATAATAATTACCCGTCTTCAAATTTTACAATTTTGTACTCTCGGGCATTTTAAGTCGATTTGCGTGAGGTTGGGTTTTAGTCAGGGCTGCAATTCCGATTCCGCAGAATCTTGATGATTTATGACTAAGATTCCGATTTCGAAAGGTGGAAAAAATTTTCAGATTCCGATTCCGATTCCAACTAACAAATATTTTAGCGTTACCGATTCCGATTCTGATTCCGATTTAAATCAGAATTGATTAACTGTAATAACTGCATTTTCGTGCTTTTTAAGTCAAATCTGAATCGAAAATATTTTTTTGGATGCCGATTTGGAGTGGCTCATTTTAAAGATCAAATTTTTAATTTTCTTTCCCTGGGCAAAAAATCATTCATTTATATGTAAAAAGAAGCCTGAATTTTTTTTAGGTCGAAAAAAAATTTTTTGGCTCAGGCCCAATTTGAAGTTTTTAGGGCCAAAAAGGTACTTAATTTTGACGAATTTCAAAAATTCGCCCAATTAGCATCTTTTAATATAAAAAATTGTCCTTTATAGGGTATATTAGGTATGTTTTGAGCTTCCTAAAAAAGAAATTTAGATTAAGTTGTACATTAGTTAGTTTATACTACAGTATATTAGTTATATATTAAATACTAGCCGCTTCGGGGCCGCTTCGCGGCCCCTTCGCGTCTAGCCTAAAGTAATGTAGAAAAACGCAAAAACGTTAAATACTTCATTTTTTTCCACCCAAAAAAAAAAAGTTTAATTTTTTTTAAAATTTTTACCGTCTGTTTTTTAGATCCCGCATTTTTATTTCTTTTGCATTTTAAGAATGCGAATATATGTGACTGTGTACACCATTAGGGTGGTTCATTTCGAAAAACGTTTTAAAAAGTTAGAGAAGTTACCCGAAACTTAGATATACGCATTCCGTTTGGGTCACCCAATGTCAGAAGTTATTCACTTTTTAGGTTTGGCTCGGAGTTTATGAAAAGGGCCGAAATGGAAAAGGGTCCAGAGACTTTTTCGACTCTTTTCTATGTCGACTGTTTTTCCCGTCGGCCCTTGGTAATATTTTTTTGCAATTTTACCAATTATTTTTTTCAAAATCTTACCAAATAATTTTTGGAATTTTACCACCTCTTTTTTCGGATTTTACTAACTTTTTTTCGAAATATTACCATAAATAATTTTTTAAATTTGACCACTTTTTTTTGGAATTTTAACAATTTTTTTTTGGAATATTACCAAACGGGTTTTGGAATAGAAAAAAAATATAGAAAAAAAATTCCTGCGTACAGACAGGGAAACTTCCCCTTTTATTCGTCACAATTTTTTTTGTCTAATGCGACTATTTTTTTTTTTTTTTTTTGTCTGTGGACAAAAATGGTACATTTTTTAGGCAACTAAAACTTTTTATCAATTTTTTCGTCAAATTCGTCAAACTTTTTTTGTCTGATCTGATGATTCTAACTATTTTTTTTTCTTCTTTTTTGTCTGTCGACAAAAATGCTACATTTTTTAGGCAACTAAACTTTATGTATTTTTTCGTCAAATTCGTTCAAATTAGCTTGTCTGCGGACAAACGCGGACAAACGGAGGGGTTTTATTATATAGGTAGATAGATTAGTTAAATATTAAAAATTAAGTAAAAATTTTTTAAAAAATTGAAAATTCCCAAAAATTTGAAATTTCAATTTTTTATTTCGGAGAACTTTTTAAGTTTTATTAATTTGGGTACTTCCATGCGTTGGAAATTCACTTTTTGGCTTTAAAAATGCAATTTTTTTAAAAGAAAAAAGAGCCGAAAAGTAAGGAAAAATGGGGTTAACATAGGGTAAAAAATGTTTGGCATCGAAATTACATTTGGGGCATTATTTCTACATATTTTGGGCACATTTTGGCTATTTTTGAATTTTCAAAATTTTCTGCCCTTACCCTGTCACAGCCATCTTCGTTTTTCTACTATAACCCTGCCTGGGCGGCGAACGAGTCAATATTTTCGAACCTAATATTTTTTTTAAAAAGCTCAAAACATACCTAATATACCCTATGAATGAAAATTTTTTATATTAAAAGATGTTAATTGGGCGAATTTTTAAAATTCGTCTAAATTAAGTATACCATTTTGGCCCTAAAAACTTCAAACCCCTGGGCCTGGGCCAAAAAATTTTTTTTCGGCCTAAAAAAACTCAGGCTTCTTTTTACATATTTGCCCAGGGAGCGAAAATTAAAAATTTGATTTTTAAAATGAGCCACCTTAATGCCGATCCCGATCCCGATTCCTATTCCGATTCCGATTACTTTTAAAATAGTAAGATTCCGATTTCGATTCTGATCCCGAAGATTCCGAGCTGTTCTCAGACGAGATTCCTATTCCGATTCCTATTTCTTCAAAAAAGCACGGATTCCGATTCTAATTACTTTTGAAGTACCAGATTCCGATTCCGATGATTCCGAGCTGTTTTCAGACAAGATTCCGATTCTGATTCCCATTTATATTTTATAACTTCAAAAAAAAGCACCGATTCCGATTCCGATTTCGATTCCAATTCCGATTACTTTTGAAATAGTAAGATTCCGATTTCGATTCCGATTCCGAATAAAAAATCAATCGGAATTGCAGCCCTGAGTTTTAGTCGGAATTTCGACTTCGATACAAAATTTAAAAAAAACATAACATCATTAAGACTTCGCAATGAGATTTTACATTTTTTCCCCTAATTAGCAACAAAAGCAGTGATTCGTGAAATATTCATTCAAGTTAACAAGATCCCTAAAGTAAAGAAAAACATTTCTGTAACTAATGATCCATGTCTGGAAAATTTATTTTTGCCTAAATCAACATCATGTTTGATCATTCTTCAAAATGTTCATTCACACTTTTTTTTCTTTTCTTTTCTTTTTACAGATATGGTAGTGATTTAGTACTAGTAGAATCCTATGCGGAGAACAACTTCACAGCAGGCTTAGCATCTAAAAGCTTAGGACCAAGTGACCGGCACGACCAACATTACTGGCTAGGATTAGCAACTTTGGACGACTTACGAACGAACACATTAGAATCAGCAGCTGGTTTATTAGTTTCTCAGTATGCTGGTAAGAGTTCGATTTCTATGAATTTTTATATGTGACGATGATCGTTACACTTCGTAAGCATCCCCTTTTTTTACTCGGTAATCAAGGTCAAATCAAAACTGTCATGAATTATTTATCATTCTTTTTTTTTTTTTTTTTTTTTTTTTGTGAAATCCCACTTCTTTCATTCAGTCTACTGTGTATATGCGTCCTCGATAATATCCCACCTGATGATAAAAGTTGCATCCTCCTATAATTCAAATTTATTGTATTACACATGAAAAACCGTAGGATTTGCCTTCATTACTTCATCAGATAACGTTTATGTAGATGTTTCGCAGCTTGACGTAGGTATTTTAATAGATTTCATTTGTTTTAAAAAAAAAAGCCGGTTGACCTATTTAGAAAAGTCGCAGAAAAGTGGAAAATTAAATGCGTTAAAAAAAAGTCTGCCAACGCTAAAAAGAACGAGTTTCTTTTATCTCAGTTTTTTTCGAAGTCGTCTTAGGATGCAAGATTGTTTAATATATCCATTTAAAAAAATACTTTTCCCGTTAGAAATGAATAATATGAAGTCCAAAGTCTCGGAAAATGTCTGCCTTATTTAAATTAAATCGCAAAAAAAAAAAAAAAAAAAAAAAAATCATACTGGGATATGGGGGCATATCCCTATGTAGGCCTACGTCTTTAGGGTATTGTCCTAATATTGCTATTTAAGCAATGAAATGATATAAAAATTTAAGGAATTTTTTGTTACTTGTTTTTAATCAAAAAATTCAAATTTTTTGATAAAAATATAACTTTTTATCCTGGCACGAACAAACTTGAAATTTTTGATAAAAAAGGTCAAAAGTTGAAAGAAATTCGCCAAAATTTTAATTAAAAGTCTTCAAAGTTAAAATTTTAATATTAAAACATTGCTTTAGCTCATATTTTTGGCTAAAGGAAAAAGGACAAAATTAAAAAATGTAGTTAAATTTTTTATTTAAAATTTCTAAGTTCTTGTTTTTCTTCATGTAGTCTAATTTTAATATTTAAAAAAAAAAAAAGATATTTCTAAAAAACGACGAAAATTAAAAAAAAGAAAGTTAAATAAAATTTCAAGAAATTTTTAAGTCCTTGCTTTAGCAACTTTAAGTTTCTTGTAAAGGTTAAGCTTCTTGAAAATTTACAAGAATTTTTTTAAGTCCATGCTTTCGTTAATTTCTTTTAAATTTTTTAGAAAATTTCTTGTAAATTTTACTTAAAAAAAAAAAAAAAAAAAAAAAAAAAAAAAAACAGCGAAAATTAAAAAAAAAAAAAGTTCAATAAAATACAACAAATTTTCTAAGAGAAAATTCTAAGAGAAATATTTTCTCTTATAAAATTTACAAGAAATTTTTTAAGTTCTTGCTTTCGCTCATGTCGTCCAATTTTACTACTAAAAAAGGCCAAAAGTGAAAAAAAATATACTCAAAATATTATTTAAATTTTTCGAAGTTAAATTTTAATATTAAAATAATTAAATATTCATTTTTGGTGCAAACATTGCCCGGACAGACAGCTGGACAGACAGCTAGACAGACAGATTTTCCCAGGACCGAGCCCCAAGACTTAATCCTACATTAAAAAAAAACTTACAACTCGCTTGTTGAAAAAGTATTTAAATCATAGCACTCATCTGTGTCAGTGCCTCAATTTAGAAATTGAGTTAATTATTGTAAAAATGTCTTCGGCTTGTGACTAAAAAGTCTTGACATATTTATAAGATTCGAGCGGACTAAAAGAAAAAATCGAAAGTTTTGTTGTAACCGTGTTTTAATTTAATGTTATATTTAGCCCGATTGGGAAAGAACATCATTTCCCTGTGATGACGGTTGTCAGATAAAAGTGGAAAAACTACTGGTAAAAATAGCAAAATTTATGGCAAGGAAAGTGCAAAAAAAAAACGTCACGAATTTTACATGAAGTTGTAATTTTTTTTTTTTTTTATAAAATCGAAATTTTTGCTTGTAATGATTAATGCTATTTAGCCGACAAACGAATGAATTATTCGGTAAAAACATTTGAAAAGAGAGGCAAATTTATATTAAAGAGTCAATATTAAAGTTTTATTGCTGTAATTAAACATAATTTTCAAACCGATTTTCCAGTGTATAATTTTTTTGACTTTTGGAAAGTCGGAATGTTCCCTTTAAAAAAAAGCTTTGCAAATGTGGAACACTAGTTTCTAAATTTCTAAAAAAATTACTTCAACTATTAATTTTTTGAGATTACCAATTACCCCTCGTTTTGTAGATAATACACGACTACCTTAACGGTAAATAAATGAAAAAAAAAACTGAGATAATAAACAATTAAATTACGAGGCACTCCTAAAAAATTTTGGGTGGTTATTGTGACAAGGAGCCAAATGAAGGTGATCTGACAAATGTCACCAGCAACAGGTTTTTTATTAATTACATTACATACCGTTTTATTCAAGGTTAAATGCAGAACCGGCATGCGAAGAAAATAACATAAAAATTCTTTCAATTTCCCCCACGCAAAGTTGAAAAAAAAAGCTTTATTCAAAAAAGAAAAACAAAAAAACAATGAAGTCATTCTTTTAAAACTTTCAAAAAAAAAGTTTAAAATACCTTAAAAAAATTGTCCAACTTTGTCGAATTAAGACCTGACTTGTTATTTTCATGAACTCCAAACCAAAACTCGTTTAATTTTTTAATACGATAAAATACAGTTAATACATTTTATTTATTTTTTTTACAGGATTTTGGGCATTAAAACAACCGAATCCATCATTAGGTGAATGTGTAGACGTAGCCGTTACGGATGAACATCAGTCCTGGCAATTGACGACTTGTGAAACTCTATTACCTTTTTTATGCCGATCAAATGCTTGCCCCGAAGGTAAATAATTTAATTAAAGTGGAAAAAAAAAAAAAAGATTTAATCCGATTTGAAACGGTCAGTGCTTGTTACTGAAAACTGACCGTTAGATAAGAACTCAGCTTGTCATTAGAATTGTTAGGAACATAAAAAAAGTTCATTGTAAAACAAATAACCGCTTAATTATTATTTATCAATTTCGTTAGTTATAATGTGTTAATTATAAACCCTAATTTTTTGGTATTTTTAGGTTCATTCCACTGCTCAAACGGTAGATGCATTAACTCCGCATTTAGATGCGATAAACAAGATGATTGCGGAGACGAATCAGACGAATTGGATTGTCCAGCAAACTGTCATTATTATATGGCCAGCAGTGGCGACGTCGTTGAAAGCCCTAATTATCCGCATAAGTATAGTCCTTTGGGTAATTGTAAATGGACATTGGAGGGGCCACAGGGACATAACATTTTATTACAGGTTCGTCTTTAATAAATTATTATTTTATTATTACCGGTTATTATCTCTCATTTTCATTTTTTTTTTTTTTAGTTTCAAGAATTCGAAACGGAAAAATCCTTTGACATCGTACAAATTTTAGTCGGTGGACGAACCGAAGAAAAAGCTGTGAATTTAGCTACGTTATCTGGAAAATTGGATCTCAGCAATAAATTATATATGTCCGCTTCGAATTTTATGATTATTAAATTCAGCACGGATGCTTCTGTCGAAAGGAAAGGTTTCAGAGCTTCTTGGAAAACCGAACCTCAGACATGCGGCGGAATTTTAAGGGCGACACCGCAAGGGCAGATATTGACTTCGCCGTCTTATCCTCAAAATTATCCAGGGGGATTGGAATGCTTGTACATTTTAACGGCTCAGATCGGACGAATTATATCTTTGGAAGTTCAAGATTTGGAACTGGATCCTGTTAAAGATTATATTTTGATAAGAGATGGAGATTCACCTGACAGCCAGGAAATAGCTAGGCTAACTGGAAATAAAGAAGATAATCAAAAATTAATCATGTCAACCAAGAGTCAACTGTATTTGTATTTTAAGACTAGTTTGGGAGATTCGAAGAGAGGTTTCAAAATTAAATATTCTCAAGGTACTTTTTTTTTTTTCGTTGGTTTGTGCTTATACCGAAAAAAAAATATGCAAATCTTAATTTGTTAATTTTTCAAAGGTTGCCAGGCAAGCATAACAGCTATGAACGGAACTTTCACTTCACCCGCATTCGGCCTCAGCAATTATCCCAGCAACCAGGATTGTCTTTATCGAATTAGAAATCCACGATTAGGACCGATCTCATTAAAATTCGAAAATTTCGACGTTCATACGACTGATTTCGTTCAGGTAAGCTTATACGAAAAAAAAAAAAGATTTGAAGCAGTATCAGCGAATTTAAATTATTAACAATAAAACCTGTTGAACTTTTTTAGGTTTACGATGGAGCTAGCACAAGTGGATTAAGGCTTCATCCCGGAAGCGGATTCTCAAATAATGCTATCCCAAGAATCACGTTAACCGCTTCAAGCGGCGAAATGTTGGTCCGCTTCCAAACAGATGCTCTCCATAGCGATAAAGGATGGGAAGCTGTATTTTCAGCTGATTGCCCGAGTTTGAAACCGGGGGAGGGAGCCATGGCGTCCAGCAGAGACACCGGTTTTGGTACGATCGTGACATTTAGTTGCCCTGTCGGACAAGAATTTGCGACTGGAAAAGCTAGAATCACAACCGAATGTATGCAAGGTGGAAATTGGTCCGTTACTTACATTCCCAAATGCCAAGGTATAATTTTTTTTTTTTTTAAATTGTAAGTTTCATGAAAAGAAGAAAGAATTGATTATCATCTTTTTTTACTTTCAGAGGTTTATTGTGGGCCCGTGCCGCAAATCGATAATGGCTTTTCCATTGGATCAACCAACGTTACTTACAGAGGACAAGCTATGTATCAATGTTACGCAGGGTTCGCATTCCCTTCTGGACAACCAATTGAAAGAGTATCTTGTTTATCAGATGGAAGATGGGAAAGACTGCCGACATGCTTGGGTGCGCTTTAATAACAATTATAATTCATAAACCGGTTTTTTTATGAATATTATTTATGTGGTTATTTTTGTTTTCCTTTTTTTTTTTTAGCATCTCAATGCCCTCCGCTACCGGAAACACCGCATGCGAATCAGACAATATTAAACGGAGGTGGAAGGAGTTATGGCACCATCGTTCGAATCGAATGTGAACCTGGTTACATACGATCTGGTCACCCCGTTTTGTTATGTATGAGTAATGGAACATGGTCCAATAACGTCCCGACTTGCACCCGTGCTAAATGCCCTCATTTCCCTGTCGTTAAAAATGGTTTCGTTACGGATTTATCCCGAGAATATTATTTTGGTGATGAAGGAAGAGTTCAATGCCATCGTGGGTACAAACTTACAGGATCAAATATTATTCGTTGCGGGCCTAATCAAGAGTTTACAAACGTTCCTAGATGCGAGGGTAAATTTCGAGTTTGAAAAAAATGAAACCGATACGATCTGGCCGGAGCTTAAAAATTAATTTAAATTTTTTTTTTTTTTAAAGACGTAAATGAATGCAGCGCAAGTCAGTGTGATTTAGCTTCAACAGAATGCAGTAACACACCTGGGGGATTCCACTGCAAATGCCGCAAGGGATTTGCTCCTAA
The DNA here is from genome assembly GCA_037577465.1 of Liposcelis bostrychophila. Lineage (NCBI taxonomy): Eukaryota > Metazoa > Arthropoda > Insecta > Psocodea > Liposcelididae > Liposcelis > Liposcelis bostrychophila. Next base: position 24,828,930 of record CM075213.1, read on the forward strand.
CTATGAATGTAGACCAGTAGGTGATCTTGGACTTACAAACGGCGGAATTCCCGATGATTCCATCACCGTGTCAATTCGGAAAAAGGACATACCAAGGAAATGGTTCGATTAAATAACGCCAGAGGCTGGTGTGGAAACAACGTCGAACCCGGAAATAACTGGGTTCAATTAGACCTTAAAGCTCCGACCATTATTCGCGGATTTAGAACACAAAGCGTTAACAGAGCCGATGGGAGCATAGCTTTTACGTCCGCGATCAGAATCCAGTATACAAATAATTTAACTGATGTATTCCGAGATTACACCAACCCTGACGGAACCCCCGTCGAATTCAGAATTTTAGAACCTACCTTATCCGTTTTGAATCTGCCGGTACCAATTGAAGCTCAGTTTGTTAAATTTAAAATTCAGGATTACATTGGCGCTCCTTGTTTAAGACTTGAAGTTATGGGCTGTACTCGTTTAGAATGTAGCGATATTAACGAATGCGCTGTAAATAATGGAGGATGCGACCAGAAATGCATTAATAGGTTCGTTTGCATTATAATTTTTCATGTTTTTTTTTTTAAACGAAGAAATCGTTTTGCTTAATTTTGTTTCAATTTTCAGCCCGGGAAATTACACTTGTGCTTGTAACGTCGGTTATGAACTTTTTGCCTCAAACGGTACTGCTGGGTATAGCATCGATCCATCAGAAAGCGGAGAAAGAGATGGCGATATTTTCCAGAGAAACAAATCTTGCGTCCCTGTCATGTGCCCGAAATTGCATTCTCCTGATAATGGAATTATTCTAACAACAAAAGATAAATTTCATTTCGGCGATTTAGTGAGCTTCCAGTGCAATTTCGGTTATGTGATGTCTGGTTCTGCCTCACTTTTATGTACCTCCAGTGGAGTTTGGAATGGAACAGTACCTGAGTGTCAATGTATGTATTTTTTTAAAAAGAGGAGCTCGGTTTAATTTTTTTTTTTTTTTTTTTTTTACATTTCATTCATGATTTTTTTTTTCTTTTTTAGACGCTGTTTGCGTTTCCCTACCCGATGACAAAAACGACGGTTTAATTGTTGCAAGACCTGATCAAGAGAGCGTTTTAGTTCCATTTAAACAAAACGTATCATTAGAGTGTAAAAATACAGGGCGATATCTTAGAAAAACGGCTAGTTCAAATTTCAGACAGTGTGTTTATGATCCTAAACCAGTAAGTATTATTTTTTTTTAAAATCTTTCACAATTATTTAATTTACATATATTATTTTATTTTTTTAGGGTTTACCTGATTATTGGCTCTCCGGCTTACCGCCAGCATGTCCCAGAGTTGACTGTGGTCTACCATTACCAACGCCTGGAGCTGAATATGGGGGTTATCCCGATACTAAATATCAATCATCATTTTTCTTCGGATGCCAAGAAACGTTTAAATTGGCAGGACAAACTAGTCAGAACGATAATGTGGTCCGTTGTCAGGCAAATGGTGTTTGGGATTTCGGAGATTTACGATGCGAAGGCCCTGTTTGCGAAGATCCTGGTCGACCAGCTGACGGTTTCCAAGTTGCCCGAAGCTATGAACAAAGTTCTGAGGTTGAATTTGGATGCAACAGACCCGGTTACATTTTAATTAATCCAAGACCTATATCTTGTATACGAGAACCCGAATGCAAAGTTATTAAACCTTTGGGTCTTGCTTCCGGAAAGATTCCTGATTCTGCCATTAACGCAACATCTGAAAGGTATGATCTGCTTTCTATCTGGGCTTGTCCATAAAAAAATTTCAGAACTCAAAATTTGATTTTTGGACATTGCTTGATCAGGTCTTTGATTTTACTGCAGCGCAGTTTCTTCAAAATATTTGGTTTCATAAAAGTGTTCTAAGAGTATCAGTGGTCAAGCCCATTTGATGGTTTCTTAAAAATAAATCGTGAAGATGGTTAATTTTGTAATTTTTTTTTTTTTTTTTTTTTTTTAGACCTAATTACGAAGCCAAAAATGTTCGCCTAAATTCTGTCACTGGTTGGTGTGGAAAGCAAGAAGCATTCACATACGTTAGCGTTGATCTCGGAAAAGTTTACCGAGTAAAAGCCATCCTTGTCAAAGGTGTCGTTACGAACGATATTGTAGGACGTCCGACGGAAATTCGATTTTTCTACAAGCAAACCGAAAGCGATAATTTTGTTGTTTACTTCCCGAATTTCAATTTAACAATGCGAGATCCTGGAAATTATGGAGAATTAGCTATGATCACTTTGCCGAAATACGTCCAAGCTAGATTCGTGATCCTCGGTATCGTTAGCTACATGGATAACGCTTGCTTGAAATTCGAATTAATGGGATGTGAAGAACCGAAACGGGAACCATTGTTGGGTTACGATTACGGATATTCTCCTTGTGTGGATAACGAACCTCCAGTTTTTCAAAATTGCCCGCAGCAACCTATTGTCGTTCAAAAGGGCAAAAACGGTTTAGAGCCTGTAACGTTTACTGAACCCGTTGCAGTTGATAACAGTGGCAGTATTGCTAGACTGGAAGTTAAACCTCAGAGTTTTAAAACTCCAATTATGACGTTCCACGATATGGCTGTTAAATATGTAGCTTATGATTACGATGGAAATGTAGCTATTTGCGAAATTAATATCACTGTTCCAGGTAAGTAAATTTTTGAAAATAATATTAAAATTAAATCTTTTTTTTTTTTTTTTTCTAACATTTTTTTTTTTAAAGATGATACTCCGCCGCTTTTGAGTTGTCCGCAAAGCTACGTTATTGAATTAGTAGATAAACAGGATAGTTATGTTGTCAACTTTAATGAAACGAGGAAAAGAGTAAATGCATCCGATTCGTCTGGTGAGGTTAAGATTTCTTTTATTCCTGAACGTGCAACAATACCTATTGGAGGTTTTGAAAATGTGACAGTTGTTGCTAGTGATAAATACGGGAATCAGGCTACTTGCCATTTCCAAGTAAGTATTTTTTTAAGAAAATTAAATTATCTTTTCGACGAAACATTTGGCTGATGAATCTTTTTTTACTAGGTCGCAGTGCAAGCAACTCCTTGCGTCGACTGGGAGTTGAAACCCCCCGCAAACGGAGCGCTTAATTGTCTACCTGGAGAAAAAGGAATTCAGTGTATCGCAACTTGCAACAGAGGTTTTAGATTTACGGACGGAGAACAAGTTAAAACATTCGGATGTGAAGATAAAAGCGCATGGACTCCTACTGGAGTTGTACCAGATTGCGTTTCCGAGGGTAAATATATTTCACTTCATTTCGAATTTTTAAAAAAATTCGTAGGAACTAATCGTTTTATTAATTTTTTTTTTATTACAGATACCCAACAAGCTGATTATCACGTTACTTCCAGTGTTACGTACCGTGGAAACGGTGCTGTAGCTTCGCTTTGTCTTGCTCAATACGCCGACCTTATGTCACAGTATTACGGAAATCTAAACGAAGAACTTAGCAAAAAATGTTCAGCTGCTGTTAACGTTTTTATTAACGTTACATTCAGCGACACAAAACCAAAATTGGTCGATGATAATGTCGTACAGGTAAATTAATAAGACCGCTTTAAGCTCGTAATTTTTTTCCTTAGATTTATTTTATTAATTTTTAAATTTTTTTCTTTCCTCCAGATGGATTTCTCTTTGGCGATAGCTCCTTCCGTTCGTCAACCTCAGCTTTACGAACTTTGTGGCTCCACAATAAGTTTGATCTTTGATTTAACCGTTTCCTCTGCTAGCCAGGTCATCGAACCCTTATTAAATGTATCGGCTATTGGAAACCAATGCCCACCTTTGAAAGCTTTGAATTCTAAAATTTCTAGAGGATTTGACTGCAGCGTTGGCGAAGTTCTTAATATGGATACTAATGACGTACCTCGATGCCGTAAGCATTTAATAGATTTCCATGTTTTGCTTTTTAAATAAGTAACAAATATCATATTAATTTCTTGCTTTTTTTTTTTTTTTTGCAGTACACTGTCCTGCTGGAACTTTTGCCGGTGAAAAGCAAAAGACATGCACATATTGTCCGAAAGGATTCTTCCAGAACAGAGATAGGCAAGGTTCCTGCATTCGTTGCCCAGTCGGAACATATACAAGAGAAGAAGGTTCAAAGAACATTCAGGATTGTATCCCCGTATGTGGTTTCGGTACCTATTCCCCGACAGGTTTAGTACCCTGCTTGGAATGCCCGAGAAACAGCTTTACCGGCGAACCTCCAACTAGTGGTTTTAAAGATTGCCAAGCTTGCCCAGCTAACAGTTTCACATACCAACCAGCAGCTCCTGGAAAAGAATATTGTCGGGCTAAATGTTCTCCCGGATTTTACTCCGATACCGGTCTCGCACCTTGTGCTCCTTGTCCGAGAGATTTTTATCAATCTCAGTCCGGTCAAACAAGTTGCCAGGAATGTCCTACAAACATGAAAACCGAAGGGTCCGGAGCCAGCGGAAGGGAAGAATGTAAACCGATACAGTGTACCGAAAGTGCATGTCAACACGGCGGCCTTTGCATACCCATGGGACATGGAGTTCAGTGTTTCTGTCCGGCTGGTTTCTCAGGACGACGTTGTGAAATCGATATAGATGAATGCGCCTCTCAACCTTGCTATAACGGAGGAACTTGCATCGATTTGCCGCAAGGATATAGATGTCAATGCCCTTCGGGTTACAGCGGAATTAATTGCCAGGAAGAGCGATCCGATTGCAGAAATGATACTTGTCCAGAAAGAGCAATGTGCAAGGATGAGCCTGGATTAAATAATTACACATGTTTATGCAGAGCTGGATATACTGGAATCGATTGCGACATTACGGTAATTATTATTTTAAATAATACTTTAAAAATAAATCAGTAAATTTAATTAATATTATAACAATTTCAGATTAATCCATGCACGGCGCAAGGAAATCCGTGTCAGAATGGTGCATCGTGCGTCGCTTTACAGCAAGGAAGATTCACATGCGAATGTTTACCAGGTTGGGAAGGACAACTCTGCGACGTCAACATTGATGACTGTGCAGAGCGACCTTGCTTATTAGGTGCTAACTGTACTGATTTAGTAAACGACTTTAAGTGTACTTGCCCTCCTGGTTTCACCGGTAAACGATGCCACGAAAAAGTTGATCTCTGTGGCGCCAACCCTTGCAAAAACGGAGTTTGCGTCGACAAGCTTTTCTCTAGCCAATGCGTTTGCAATCCCGGTTGGACCGGACAATTCTGTGATATCAACATCAACGACTGTGCCGGGCAACCGTGCGAAAACGGAGGCGTTTGCACTGATTTGGTCGATGGATTTACTTGCACTTGCGATTTAGGTTACACCGGCAAACGCTGTCAGCATTTGATCGATGATTGCGCATCTGATCCTTGTCAAAACGGAGCCACTTGCGTTGACATGTTGGATGGTTTTATTTGCAGTTGCAGACCTGGTTTCGTTGGTAAGTAAAATCTAAAGCGTATATGACATATCTATTATATTTCCGAAATTGAAATATTATTTTTCTTTTTTAATAGGGTTACAATGCGAAGCTGAAATTGATGAATGTTTAAGTGACCCTTGCAGCCCAGAAGGAACAGAGCGTTGCCTCGATTTAGACAACAAATTCGAATGCCAGTGCCGAGAAGGATTCACAGGATCGCATTGCGAAACGAACATTGATGAATGCAATGGAGATCCTTGTCTGAACGGTGGAACTTGCAGAGATGAAATCGGCAAATTCACATGCACTTGCTTGCCAGGATGGACAGGACAGAGATGCGAAAACGATATTGGAACATGTCAAAACCGACCGTGCATGAACGATGCCAATTGCATTAATCTCTTCCTTGATTATTTCTGCGTCTGCCCGTCTGGTACCGACGGAAAGAACTGCGAAACCGCACCGGAACGTTGTATCGGAAATCCATGCATGCACGGTGGTCAGTGCCAGGACTATGGCAGCGGTTTGAATTGTTCCTGCCCGTCCGATTTCACTGGAATCGGTTGCCAGTATGAATATGATGCCTGCGAAGCTAATGCTTGTAAGAACGGAGCAACTTGTATCGACAGCGGACCTGGTTTCACTTGCCTTTGCCCACCTGGTTTCACTGGAAAATTCTGTGAAGAAGATATCGTTGATTGTAAGGAAAATTCCTGTCCGCCATCCGCTACTTGCATCGATTTGACGGATAAATTCTACTGTCAGTGTCCCTTCAATTTAACAGGAGAAGATTGCAGAAAAAGTAAGTCTTTTCAAATTTTGGACAAAAAAATATAAATTTTTTACTGATTTTTCTCCTTAATTTTTAGCGATTCAAGTCGATTACGATCTACACTTCACGGACTTGACCCGCAGCAGCGCTTCGTTAGTCGTACCGTTTTACCTCGGGCAAAAAACAAGCATGACAATTGCCATGTGGGTTCAGTTTACGACAAAGGACGAAGGTGGAATTTTCTTCACGCTATATTCCGTTAGCTCTCCCCACGTCCCGATCAATCGCCGACCGTTAGTACAAGCACATAGCAACGGAGTTCAAATATCGATATTCCCGGATTTGCAAGACGTTTACTTAAGCTTCAAAGAGTATGCCACGATTAACGATGGACAATGGCATCACGTAGCCGTCGTTTGGGACGGCGAAAAAGGAGGCGAATTAACTCTAATAACGGAAGGTTTAATTGCTAGTAAAGTCGAAGGATATGGAGGCGGAAGAACTCTGCCGGAAAACGCTTGGGTTACTCTGGGAAAACCGAGGAACGAAAACGCGAAAGCATACACCGAATCTGGGTTCCAAGGGCATTTGACTAAAGTTCAAGTTTGGGGAAGAGCGTTGGATGTTACAACCGAAATCCAAAAACAAGTGAGAGATTGCCGAACGGAACCTGTTTTATACAGAGGACTGGTATTAAATTTCGCTGGATATGATGATACCATCGGAGGAGTTGAACGTGAAGTACCTTCACACTGTGGACAGCGTGTTTGCCCGCCTGGTTATACCGGAGCTAAATGCCAACAAATGGAAGTAGATAAGGTTTCACCTCAAATCGATCACTGCCCTGGTGACTTGTGGGTTATCGCTAAAAATGGATCTGCTATTGTTACATGGGACGAACCGGAATTTAGCGATAATGTAGCCGTCGTTAAAGTCGTCGAGAAAAATAATCACAGACCTGGACAAACTTTGTTATGGGGAACTTACGAAATTGCTTACGTCGCTTATGATCAAGCTGGAAATACTGCCACTTGTTCTTTCAAAGTTTACGTTTTGTGTAAGTTTAAATTTTTAAAACGAACTGAAAATAATTGAAATAATGTTTTTATTTTCGAATATATTTTTTTACAGCTGAATTCTGTCCAGAACTTAGCGACCCTATTGGAGGCACTCAAGTTTGTAAAGACTGGGGTTCCGGCGGTCAGTTTAAAGTGTGCGAAATCTCTTGCAATCCCGGCTTAAAATTCTCACAAGAAATTCCAGCGTTCTACACTTGTGGAGCGGAAGGATTCTGGAGACCCACAAATGATCCTAGTCTACCGATGGTTTACCCAGCTTGTTCGGCTGCTAAACCGGCTCAAAGAGTCTTTAAGATCAACATGTTATTCCCGAGCTCTGTTTTGTGTAACGAAGCCGGTCAAGGTGTACTGCGTCAGAAAGTTAAGAATGCCGTCAATTCGCTTAATAGAGATTGGAATTTCTGTTCTTATTCCGTGGAAGGCACCAAAGAATGTAAAGATCTCCTCATCGACATTAAATGCGATCATCGCTCAAGGGCAAGGAGGCAAGCAGGCAACGATGGCGGAGTTTACGTATTATCTGCCGAAGTTCCAGTGGATAGGTATGCATTAAATTTTTTATTGTAGCAGTAGAACACATTTTACACAGACACAGTAGCACTATTTTTGAAAAATCTTGACAGTATCATTTTCATAGTACACTAGGTGTTGGTAGATTTGTTAGCATGTAATATCTTGTGTTGTAATTTGTTAGGCATGAACGTCAGACTCGACAAGCCAGCGACACTTACAACGTAGAAATTTCATTCCCTGCAATAAAGTAAGCATGATTCACTTATCATCGGTTGTGGGAATTGATTCTTAATTTTTGTGATTGAGATATTAATTTTGAATGTGCTTATTTTCAGCGATCCGGTTATCAATTCAAATTCTAACGAAAGATCAAGCGTTCAGAGTTTATTGGAAAAATTAATCTTGGAAGAAGATCAATTTGATGTTCACGATATCCTTCCAAACACAATGCCCGATCCGGCTTCTTTGTCGTTAGAGTCCGATTATGCTTGTCCGATCGGACAAGTGGTTATCGCACCGGATTGCGTCCCATGCGCTGTCGGAACTTTCTACGATAAGGATACAAGATCTTGCGTACCTTGTCCATTAGGATCTTACCAAAGCGAATCAGGACAAATTCAATGTTCTGCTTGTCCTGTAATTGCCGGTCGTCCGGGAGTCACCGTCGCCCCTGGAGCAAGAAGCGCAGCCGATTGTAAGGAACGCTGCCCCGCTGGTAAATATTTCGATCACGAAGCCGGCCTGTGCAGAAGCTGCGGACACGGTTTCTATCAACCGAACGAAGGAAGCTTCTCTTGCCTGCTCTGTGGGCTCGGAAAAACGACTAGAACGACCGAAGCCGTTTCTCAGGAGGAATGCAGAGATGAATGCGGTTCCGGTATGCAATTGGCAATCGACGGAAAATGCGAACCGTGCCCTCGTGGAACTTACAGAACTCAAGGAGTACAAGCCGCTTGTCAGAGCTGCCCACTTGGACGAACGACACCGAAATCGGGAGCTGCTTCAATCGAAGAATGCTCCTTACCCATCTGCCCACCTGGAACCTACCTCAACGGCACTCAAAATAGTTGCATCGCTTGTAAAAAGGGAACCTATCAACCCGACAGTCAGCAGACGATGTGCTTGCCTTGCCCACCGAACACGAGTACCAAAGGAACATCTGCCGTGAGTGTCCCAATTTTTCATGACGTGGATACGTCTTAAAAATAGATATTATTACATTGTTTAATATCCACCTCCTTATAAGATTAAGATTATTAATTTTATTTTTCTTTTCCCCATCAGACTAGCAAAGATGAATGTACAAACCCGTGTGAAACAAGCGGACCAGGCTTGCACTGTCATCGTAACGCTCATTGTCTACTCATACAAGAAATCAACGACTTTAAATGCGACTGTAAACCAGGTTATGCTGGAAACGGAACCTTCTGCTACGGTAATCACTTCTTCATATGTTTTTTTATATATTGACTTTCAACAATTTTTTAATTTTTATTTTTTATTTTTAGATGTTTGCGATAAATATTGCGAAAACGAAGGTGTTTGCGTTAAAGACATCAAAGGGCAACCATCATGTCGATGCATCGGTTCCTTCACTGGAAAACATTGTACTGAAAAATCGGAATTCGCTTATATTGCCGGGGCATTGCCGGAGGAGTTATATTTATAATACTCATTATTTTATTAGTCTGGATGATTTGTGCGAGGTAATGCGGGTTCGAAATTTTCGTTTAATTCCGTTTAAAGTAGATCTGAGACGTTTCTAATATTTGATTTTTTTTTGGCACGGTTTAGGGCGTCTAGAAGAAAAGAACCGAAGAAAATATTACAGCACGCAGCCGATCAAAACGGATCTCAAGTCAATTTCTATTATGGCGCTCCTACGCCCTATGCGGAGTCCATAGCTCCGTCTCATCATTCGACATACGCCCATTATTATGACGATGAAGAAGATGGATGGGAGATGCCAAATTTTTATAATGAGACTTACATGAAAGGTAAATAGGTAATAAATCAACTGTTTTATAAGGGTTTTAGGGAACAAGTAAATAAGATAAAAAATGGAATAAGTTAATTTGATCAAAGCGCAAACAAATTCCAATTCCGTGCTTCGGAGGTGAACTAACGTATCTCCATCGTAAATATGATTGGAGATAGTCTGTTTCGAGTTTTTAATGAAAATCACGTGATCATGCGACTGCAAGTTTACACGCTCATGTGGGCATAAAGTTGTGGTCACGTGACACTTCCACGAAACAGACTAACCCCAATCATATTTACGATCGAGATACGTTAGTTCACCTCCGACGCACGGTATTAAATTTAACTTAATGATAAAACATAAAATAACTAAATAAATAAAATTAAGTTAATTTAAATAAAATTATTTTGGGGTTATTCAAATATTACGTAAGCACCGTAAATATTACCAAATGTTGATTCCAGTGTCTAATCTGTATAAGGAAGTGCGTTTATTTGCTGATGAAAGAAGGGAGGGTGTCAAAAATTGTTGAAATTATGCTGACGAAATGATTGAGCGGCTCCTTCTAGTGACTTTAAATTGATATCGATTGAATTGGATTCTAATATCATTTATTGAAATTGTAATTGAAACTATACTCCAGACTTATGCGTCTTGAGTTATTTTTTAAAAAAAATTTTTAAATTTTTTCTTTCTTTCAGAAAGTTTGCACAACAACAAAATGAATAGTTTAGCCAGGTCTAATGCTAGCATTTACGGAAATAAAGACGATTTATACGATAGGCTCAAAAGGCACGCTTATAATGGAAAGAAAGACCGAAGCGATAGCGACAGTGAAGGACAATAAATTTTTTCAATTAAAAAAAGTTAATTGGATTTAAAAAAGTGCCAGATTACTGACTTTTGTGGGATGTTACCCTTTTTTTTTAAATTAAAGAAAAGTATATAGATAAATAATTAATAAAAAATAAATCCCCTTCCACGATAGTCAGTGAATGTACCAAATCGAATATCGAAATAGCGCCGTACAGGCCTTATTTCCGATTCACTTGTTATATACATTCAAATTGTTTTTAGTTTAGCTATAAAACAATTGTTTTATGAACCATTCGGAGAAAAATATTTATTTTAATGTAGAAGACTGTTTATAAGGTTTTTTTTTTTTTTTTTTAGTAATAAGCCGAACAAGTCATACAATTTTTTTCCCCGTTTTCTTAAATTTTTAAACAAAAAGAGGGGGAAAAGTGATAAGTCATCTTAACTAAGCACGATGGAGGGATAATATTTAAATATCGAAAAACCGGTTGTGATTCCGATCGATAATAAGACGTCTGCCATAAAATATATATAAAAAAAATGACTTGTGGCTTTTTAAATAACTTTCAAAACAATAACCAGTGTATTATTTTTTTTTCGATAGAACTCCAATTTAAGTAACAAATTAATGCATTTTCAATCATGCATCATTCTGGTCAAATAATTCTTTTAAAGAAAAAAGTATGTTATTTAAAAGCTCAAATTTAGGATAGAAATTTTAAATATGAGAAAAAAAAACAGCCAAATTGGTATTATTTTTACCAATAATTTTTTTTTTTAAAAAAAAAAGCTGAAATGTCGTAGATTAGTGTTAAGGTATGCATGTACAATAGAAACGAGATTTGTTTCAATTTCATCATTTTAAGAATGATTTTTTTTTTTAAGAAAAAAAAAATGAGATGTGTAAAAAAACAACCCACGTTTCTATTATAGAGTCACTAATTGTTAAAAATATCCAGTGTGTTTGCTTTAGTTGAGATAAAAAAATTTTGAATGAATGAATGTGTGAACGAACGAATGATTGGATGTGTGATTCAATGCCGATTGATTGATTGATTGCAAGATTATTATTGTTGGATTATTTATGAATGAAAAAAAAAATTATTTAATGATTAGTGAATGTATGAGATTTTTTTAAATGAGTTTTTATAGTTTAACGTGTGCCTTATGTGACTGGTTTTGTAATATTAAGTTTTAGGTTTTGTAATTTTTTAAAAATTTAAATAACATTTTTTTATGAAATCAATTTTGTCCTTTTTTTTTATTGCGACGTCCTGTAAATATTGGCTTTCTTTTTTTTTTTTAATAAATGACCATTGTATGAGTAAGCGAAAGTGTGTAAGAATTTAAACCTAAGTGGAAGTGATTCATCTCAATTCATTAATTCAGTCACCCCTCCCCCTGCTATGTATATCCTCCCTTTCGTCCTTTTCTGATCAGTACAAGGGTGAAATGGCATTAGTCAAGGGCAGAGAAACGAGGGGCAAGGGCAAGGTTAGGGGTGTATTTTGAAAAAACAGTAGCGTTTTTAATCGAATTTTTTTTTAGAAAAAAAAAATTTTTATTAAAAAATATTTTTTAAATGATTTTTCCGTTCTCAAAAATTTTTCTTCGTTCAAGTTTTCTAAATAAAAACAGAACTGAAAATGAAAATGATCGTAAAATAAATCGGAATCAAAACGATCGCTCCGCCACTGTTAGTGAAAGCAATAAGGGTTGTTATTGATCGAATACTCCCTCATCCCTAATTTTCACTCGCAGTCTCCATCCCTTAATTTTACTCTCAGTATCCACTCCCTAGTATCATGTAGAAACGAGTTTTTCTATAGGTCTATGCATTTTTCGTTACTTCATTGGTATTTTTTGTGACAAGTGAAAGAGTTATGTTGTGCTTTTGTTCTTGTTTTTTGTGATTGTAATTTTTTTTTCTTTATTTTTTTCGTTTCCTATTGTTGGATATATTTTTGTGACTGTGGTAAGTTTTCGGTACGGACACGTGACTTTGAAAAATAAAGTTATCAAGGTCATTTTTCTGATAAAATATTTTTTTTCTGTTTTTCCGAATTAAAAAAAAAATAGATAAATGGAAAAATCTCGTCCGGATAAAATGAACGACGGTCAGAAAGCCGCATATTTAGAAGCTTTTATGGCTCATCAGCAAGCGGCAGCGCTTCAGCAGCAGAATAAATTCCGATATGATAATATTCCTCTTGCGGTCGACGATAAAAAAAAATCTATACCGCTTCCAAATGGGAATGCTATTCCGAATCCTGGGAAAATATTCAGCAATCCGATCAGCAGTTGTAATAGTTATACGGCTCCTATTAAAGTTCCCCAACTGCAGACGTCGTCTTCTTCGAATCCTAATTTAGATTCAACGTTCACTGTACCTGATGATGGTTTAGGTTATGATGACGGTGTGAGGGTTTTGAGGACTTTAGGATCATGGTAAGATATTTTTAATTTTGAGAATAAAAGCCATGATAAACTCGCTTTTTACCCATATGGCGAATATAATATTTTATATTTTTTATATTTCCTTAAATCGTTTTGACGTAAGCTTAAGTGGTAGAAATTTTTGGACTTCATAGCCAACAGGAAAGGTGGCTTCTTATAACTTGTAATTAATTATCAATTTTAATGGCATCACTTTTTTTCCAGGACTCCTGAATATCCCGGACTATGTTCAAGACCTTCAACAGGGATGTTATTTCCAGAGCTTCCATATCCAGAGTATAACCAAAGAAAGATACCGACGTCAGTGCTTCCGACTCCGCTCCCAGTACCTCAACCCCATAATTCGACGGCACTAACGCGACCGACTCCTACCATCCCTACCATTAAAAAGGAAGACGTCCCCATGAATCAATCGAATTGCCGAAACCAACAGCAGCAGCAAATAAGTCGGAACAATCAACAAAAAACAAACGGAGTGACTTCAACCGTACAAAATTCAGGGAATAAATCCTTCACGTGCACGATATGCGGGAAAAGCTTAGCCCGAAAAGACAAATTAGTGATACACACCCGTATCCATACGGGAGAAAAACCTTATATTTGTGAAGTTTGTGACAAAGCATTTGCAAGACGTGACAAACTCGTTATTCATATGAACAAAATGAAGCATCGAACGCCTACGAACATTGCGCCATTGGGTAAACGCACGAACGTCGACAAATCAGCCAAAAACAAAGCAGCGCACGAGGAAGCTGAGGAAATCCCGAAAGCAGCTGCTTTAAGCATCCAAACGGCAGCCGCAAACTGGTCCTGCAAATTGTGCGGACAAATGATGACGACTAGGGAAGAATCAGCGCTTCACACATCCGCTCACTTAGAAGAGAAAATGACGGGGATCGGAGTTATGGGGCCTACGGATTTTCCGAATAGCCAAAGACCAATCGGAAATTTCGGTGGGAACTCCGTCCATATGCCTGGCATTACCAACTCGAGCTATCCTCCTGTTCCTCAACATTCCAGTCCTTATCAGCCGTTTAGCATACCGGATCGTCAGTTTTGCCCAGTTTGCAAGCAGACGTTCAGTAAATCCGAATTCATGCTTCATGTAAAAGCTCACTTTGATGTAATCAAACCTGATTTAGATAGTTTAAGGCAACCACAGATACCTACTTCTGGTGCTGCTATCATCGATAACGCCAGCATTTGTAGTTAAATTTGAATTATTAATTTTTTTTTTTTTTCCTTTGGGACTTTGTCATCAAAGTTAATACCTCGGGGTACGTTTGAGTTTCCCAGTGAAATATTTCTGGGATATTTCACTATAAATATGCGTTAAAGCATTTCTTAATTTTTCAAAGCTGGGGTGCAAGATTTGACGTATTAACTTAAACCCCAGGCACAGCCCTTTTCTATCCTGGGCTGGCCTTAAAACCAACAAATAAAAAAAAAAAAGCAAAATAAATTAAAGTAAATTAAACTGGAAATTTTTTCATTTTGTGCCAAACACATCATCGATTTTGCATATCGTGTTTATGAAAATACAAATTGCGATTAATGACTCTGTACTTATCTCTCCTTTTGTATAACTTTTCTATGAATATATTTAAAAAAAATTTATAATATGTTACCGTTTTTTTTAATGAGATCTACAATGAGAAAACTGAAGGAAGTAAATCTAACTAATATATTAGTGGGAAATGGCATTAGTAACAATATTAGTTAGCCAAACATTTTTTTTAGTCAGTGTAACTAAGATTGACTAATAAGAAAAAAGTCTTTCGTCGCCTTAGTATTACAGGGTTCTATCATGTTCATCGTATAGTAAGTTAAACATATGAAATATAAAAAAGATAATACCGTGTGTCTACAGTGTACTTCAGTCCTCGAATTTATAAAAAGGTAAGGACATAACCTACCTTCTTCATTTTTCTCTTTTCACTTCCCTTTTTTTTCTTCAATCTCAGTTTCTGAATTTTTTTTTTCCTGCTCCTCCTTTTTCTTTATAGGTATGTCTCCACTGGTGAATTAATTACATGGTGTAATTAATTACAGGATGTAATTAAATGATTTTTGAAGGTACTAAATCGTTGTTTTCGATTTTGTTGGTTAGATCTACATTATGAAAAAGGATATTGAGCTCCAATGATTTGAAAAAAAAAAATAACACCTTTGTAAACCATTTAATTGCATTCTGTAATTAATTACATCATGTAATTAATTCACTAATGGAGACATAATATATTTCTTTCTTCTGCCCTTCAGCTTTTTGTAATTTTTTTACCACTGCCTCTATTTTCTTCAGTTCTTTTTTTCTCCAATTCTTCAATTTTCTTCTTCTCTTTTTCCTCAATTTTTGCTTGTTTCAGTTCTTTTTTCTGTGCTTCATCAATCTTCCCTTGGACTTTTTTGATGGTTACTTTCTTTCATTGATCGAATGATACATACAGTGTCTGGCATTCTCTAGGGGACTTTTTTTTCTAAAACTAATGTAGTTTTTTTAATTTTTTCGCTTCGGTGATTCTGGCCCTCCCTTTCCCCTTCGTAAGCATCCGTAAGCATCGGCCGTACCCTCTCCCCCCCCCCCTAAACATGCTTACGTAATTTATAGACGACCTCTTAGATTCTTATATTTTGAAAGATTATTATTCTCATAAAAAATATTTAATGTTTCGTTGTAATTTTTTGTTTTTTCAGATACCCGGATGAATTTGAAGAGGAGGCAGAAATAGTTAAAACATTTCTGGCCTTAATGGAATTTGGCGATAAAGAAAGCTCCTTAAAGGAAAGCTCTCCAAAAGAGAGCTCGTGGAAAGAACAAACCGATTCTAGTGATGATGACAGCAAAAAATTTTCAAACTGACAAAGGCGATAAAGGAAGTGATAGTTTTAATTCCGAGGCATCAGTCATTTCCAATATAGAACTCTTAGCAGATTTCCCATTGGATAACGTGGAAGATGGAGAATCTTCTTTCTTCTTTTTCGGCATAATCAGGACGAAGCCCTATGACCCGGCGCCTATCTTTACCAAGTTCAGTTTCTGGTGTAAGGTTTAGGCGTTACTACGTCATACCCCTTAATGTATCGAGTGACGAGCTCGAAGACGGGGCACTCATATCGCAAAGGTATTTTACGAATGAGCGGGACCTATTTTATTTAGACAGGGAATCCGAACCCTGTGACACATCGGTCTTCTTCACATGATACACACACGAGTATCAGAGGTGAATGCTGGCGGAAAAAAATCCTGACTGAAATCAGGTTCGAACCAATCTTCCACAAGATCATTCGTTTCGGAGTCGAGCACGCTCGCCACTCAGCCGGCGTCGTGATACGCAAGATTAAATTGATTTATTCATTCAAGTTTTTTTTATTTAAGTTTTCAGATTTTAAGTTTTTCACTATATTAGCCATGATAAATAAAAGGTGAAAAAAAAAAATGATCAAATTTAAAAAATAATATTTATTTAATTTTTTTCAGGATGCCAGAAAAAATAACAGGAACTTTAACGCAGTTTATAATTTTTCCATAAATGCTTACCAGAAAAGAAACAACAGAAGATTCATTTCTTCGAGCGAAGTTGTTGACTTGATAGATTTATTGTAGACTTTGGCACCTCCGCCACTCAGCCAGGATTCCTGTGATCTCTATTTTATTTAGACAGGGAATCCGAACCCTGTGACACATCGGTCTTCTTCACGTGATACACATGAGTATTAGAGGTCAATGCTGGCGGAAAAAATCCTGACTGAAATCAGGTTCGAACCAAGACTCCACACGATCATTCGTTTCGGAGTCGAGCACGCTCGCCACTCAGCCGACGTCGTGTCCAAGATGGAGAATATTCCGACGAAAGTGTTTTTGAATCAGCGGCTAAACGCCCCAAAAGGGACTTCTAATAAGTCAATTTTTTCACTCGTTGATTAATTATTATTAAGATAATATTATATAAGTGAATTTAAATAAATAGTTGATACAAAAGAATTAAATTGTTTTCTACTATTTTTGCAGCATTTAGAATTTGCTGATATAAGTCAATGTCACTAACATCCAAATTAGTAGTTTCATTTAGCGGTAACTCAAAAATAACAGGTATTATTTAATCAGGTATTATTTATTATTTAATTATTTAAATCATCATTTTCAACTGAATAGTTTTGCGTCTTCAGATGTTTTACAAAAGAATACTGCAAGTGATAATATCCGTTACAGCCGAAATGGACACATCGATAACGGGAAATTCCATTTATCCCATAATCGTTTAAATGATTTATTAGATCACTTACAGTTTGCATGACGAAGCAGGTCTGCAGGAAGCAGCGGGAAACCATTCAAAAATAACGTTAAAAAGAGATGAAAAACTAATTTTTGGGATATGAATAATAGGATATTTTTGGGATAGATTGGGTTAAATTCCAAAAAAAGCAAAACCTGCAAAGATATTTAAGGAACGAGATGTATGATCTGAAAAACTAACTGTCCAATCGCAAAATATGCAAAATTGCAAAAACCGGGCCCATAGCCAAGGGGCGTTGCCCCCCCTGGCCTGACCTGGTGCCCCCCCCCTCCCCCCGGAGCTAATTGGCTGAACATGACAGGCATAGGGAATGAACAATTTTAAAATCAAAATATCCGCGCTATTCAAAAATTTTTAATGGTGGTAATGTGGTTGTCGTGTCATTATAACTCCCTATCAGTCGTGTCATTAGACATATCTTTCAAAATAAAAAAGATGGATCATTTGTATGCTAGTAGTATGGATATATTTATTTTGTAATTTATTTTTGACCTAATTTTAATGTAATATATTAACTTAATCATGTCAGAAACGAGCGATTCCGAAGAATTTTACGATGCGGAGGATTCTACTCCCAACAGAGTGTCCAAGTAAGTTATTTTGTCGGTTTTTCTGTGTGGGTGTAACCAATACTTAATAGAAAAGAAGAAAATTAAATCTATTTTTTATAGTCATTTCGTAAATAATAATTAAAATTATTAATGACTCATCCAGGAAACATAGGCTAAGCAAAACGTCTATGAAGGATACTGCATCCCAAGAAAGTACAGAAACAGAAACCTCTAGACCAGATTCAAAATCAAGTTCTTTGGAAAATGTAATACATCCTAAACCCGAAAAGAAACTTGAGGAAGCAAAGCCAGCCAAAAACACATCACAAGATGCAAGTGATGGAAGGAAATGGTTTAAAGAATTAAGGCAGAGGATGCAGACAGATGATGAGGAGTTGGGAGGTTTAAATGCATCTCCACCTGATAGTCAAACATCTTCTGTAGAAGGTGTATTTACACAACCTGCTCCCAAAACAAGTCATCCATTTCGGATAATTGAAACAGACAGGGTTAGCTTGCAAAGTATGATGTCATTAGGACGAGTTGGAAGACTTTTAAGTGGAGTTGAATCAGGTAAAAATATCATAGATTTTTCTGTATTTTAAAGAACATATTAATTGATATGAGCGGGTTGTTTATAGGCACTGTTAAGGAACATCTAGCAAGTATATCAGGATCACAATCATCATCTGAAACAACTAGGGATGCATCACCTGTATCAGCTCGAAGCAGTCATTCAGCTACATTTTTACCTATTTCACAGTTACCTAAACCCAATAAAAGTCAGGAAGATGTTAGATCATCTGTAAATATGCTCCAAGAACCAGATGTGATTGCTAGTGCAAAAAATTCAATTAACACGCAAAATGAAAATAATGATGGTCAAGAATTAATGAAAGCTCCAAAAGCTCCACCTAGGAAACGAAAAAAAAATAAACCTCCATCTCCAACACCTGTAAGTGTTATTCAGTAAGAAAAATTATAAAAAAATTTAAAAATGTAATATCTTGTTTCTTTCTTTTGATTTTCTTTAGAAAAACGATAAAAATGATGCACAAGAATTAGAAATAAAAGATTCATCCAAGGTTGTAATACCATTGCCAAGTCCAGCCAGCACAATCGAATCATTAACAAGAGAATTGGAACATTCTTTAGATATACATTCGGCCACTAAAGGCCAGTACGTCGTAAAACCTCAGGACGAGGACAAATCGAAAGCAGAGGGACCATCAAAAGAAGAGCTTAAAAAATTACTATTGAACCAAGAATTTAAAAATTTTATCGATAAAAGTCAACTTAATAATGGTAGTCAAGCAACTCTAGTACCTTGTAATAGTAATAGCATTGGAAGGACAAGCATCAACAGTGCAAATGGTTTAAGGTATGAGAATGATGATGGATTCTGTTTGAAAACTCATCTAATGAACGAAATTTGTATTTTTTTAGCATGTCCCATTTTACTGGCAGCGGAAGCGGAGGAAATGTAAGCTCGAACGAGCAAGTTAGAAAAACTGGAACGAGCCCGAGGAATTCAAAAGAAAGAAGGCGCTCGGCTGGTGACGAACAAGGAATTATATCGCAGCTGAACATGTTTGTTAGGACTAGAACTGATTCAGGAAAACAGTTATCAGATCTTGTAAGATTTTGCTTCTTTTAATCTGATTGTTAGAGAAAATCACAAATCTTAAAAATTGTTTTAATGCTAATCTTTTTTTTTTTTTTTTTAAAGGAAATTTTGGAACAAGTTACAGTTTTAAATTTAGACACTGGGGAAAGAGTTCCTCTTAGCGTGGCGGAAGACAAATTACCACAAGGCATTAATCCACTTTCTCTTCATATCATGAGGCTAACTTCTGAATATGTGAGCAATACTAGTTTGGAAAAAGAAAAAGAGTCTGACGAAGAAAGTGTTGACAGTAAAGTTTCCGAAATCCCAGTCGGCAAGGATGTAGACAGAAGTATGGTAAAGAAAAAGACAGACAAATTCAAAAGATTTTTGGGAAGTACCGTGAAGAAAACTATGGACAAAGCCAAATCAATCGCTCAAGAGGTACAAAATAAAAGAAACCAAGACTATAATGAAACAAATTATTATTACTATTATTTTTCAATTTTTAAGGTCTCTCATGCCAGACACAAAGAGGATGTGATGGACATTGTTGACGAAGTCACCCCCGGAGAACAATATATTAAACTTAAAGCGTCAAATAGCCATAAAGGGCCCTACGATTTTGATAGTTTGCAACACGTTCAGGATCTTAGCGGAGAACATCAAGGGCCTGTTTGGTGTATGAAGTTTTCCTCTTGTGGGAGGTTATTGGCTACTGCTGGACAGGATAAAGTTCTTCGAGTTTGGGTTCTTAAAAATGCATTTCAACATTTTCAGGTAAAAATCTTGATACAGCACAAAAGTGATGATCTCCTGGATTTGGGAAATTGCCATGTCGAATTTTTAAAAAGTGAATTAATATAATTTTTTTTTTTTTTAACAAAAGTAACCATAGAAAAATGCTTTTAGTTGACTCCACGAGCTAAGAAGAGCTCAGATGTTCTTATTTTTAATATCCAGGTTCCACAGTCAAAAAAAAAAAAAAAAAAATCGAATAAACCAGCATTACTTGAATTTTCCAGGATATGAGAACAAAGTACAATGCAGAAAAAGTCTCCCCAACGCCATCGCAGGAATCGTTGGTCTCCCAGCAATCAGCCGAGGATCCTGCCGTAACTGCCGCATTACTCGACACCCGAGGGAACATGAGCCCGTTTATGCCGAAGCCATTTTGCACTTACACCGGCCATACATCTGATTTGTTAGACGTATCCTGGTCCAAAAATTATTTTGTTTTATCTTCGTCCATGGATAAAACAGTGAGGCTGTGGCATATTTCACGAAAAGAATGCCTATGCTGTTTTCAACACATCGATTTCGTGACCGCCATCGTTTTCCACCCTAGAGACGATAGATATTTTTTAAGCGGATCTTTAGACGGTAAATTAAGATTGTGGAACATTCCCGACAAAAAAGTAGCAGTCTGGAACGAAGTGGACGGCCAAACGAAATTAATCACGGCAGCGAATTTTTGCCAAAATGGAAAATTTGCCGTCGTAGGTAGCTACGATGGCCGATGTATATTTTACAACACGGATCAATTGAAGTATCACACGACGATACACGTCAGGTCTACGAGAGGGAAAAACGCGACCGGGCGAAAAATAAGCGGGATCGAACCGATGCCGGGAGAAGATAAAATTTTGGTTACGTCCAACGATTCTCGCATACGACTCTATGATTTAAGAGATTTAAATTTATCCTGTAAATATAAAGGTTACGTGAACGTAAGTAGTCAGATAAAGGCGAGTTTTAGTCACGACGGGAAGTATATAATTAGCGGTTCCGAAAATCAATGTTTGTATATTTGGAAAACTCATCACGATTATTCGAAATTTTCGTCGGTCAGGCGGGATCGGAATGATTTTTGGGAAGGGATCAAAGCTCATAATGCTGTCGTTACTTGCGCTGTTTTCGCACCTAATCCAGATAGCATTATAAAAGAATTAGAAGAACGAGAAATGGAACAAAAGGGAAGAAGCGATTCGACTAGTATAGAAGATCCCATGGTCGCGCAAAGAACGAAAGGCTGTGGAGGTTACGTTTTAATTAGTGCAGATTTTAACGGTTGTATAAAAGTATTTATAAATAAGATGAAACCGAAGCACAGCTCGCTACCAGCTTCTGCTCTCGCTTAAGTTATTTTTTTTTTTTTTTTTTTTTTTTTACAAATTTTAAAGTGAATTATATTTGTTTCTTTTTTGTTTATTTAAATCAAGGCGCGTTTTGTTGATTTTGTTTATTTTTTAAGAACAGGGTAGTTTATATTTATTTTTTTTATTTTTATTTTTTTTTTTCTGTTTTAGGGATTTTTAATTTGCTACCCTAGTCAGCTGAAAACTTTTTTTCACAAAAAAAAAAAAAAAAAAAAAAAAAACCCAGTAAACAATCATATACATTATTTTCCCTTCAAGTTATATTATACATATACAAAAACTTAAAATATGTTATACATACAATTTTTGAAATTAACTCATTTTGTGATAACGGAACAAATTAAAAAGTATTTTAAAAGTTTTGTTTGAACAAAAATTATATCTGGTAGTTATATTAAAGTCCTTAAACTAGATTTGAAAAGATTCACTGCCAGTTTAAAAAGATTTTATCCGACAATAATGAATGATGCTTCACACACATGAATCTGGCAGTTAAAAGCTTATTTTATTAATAAAGACATCTTATTTTTTTAAAATTGAAAAACATATTTTTAGATGGTTTGAAATATAAAGGAAAAAGAGAATGTTGAATGAAATTATGAAATACAAAATGGAAAATAGAAATATTATTTAAATTATTCACTGTCTGTTTTAAGTACCTAACTTTTATCATAATGTCTTCACTGTATAAATTGGCTGTTTTCTTATGAATTCATCTAATTTACTTTTAAATAATTCAGTTTGTATGGGCTCATCTAAAGCACACATAGGGTTTTTAACAACATATTCTACATATATTTGGCTGTATATTTGTTGAAGTAGATCCCTCACATTAGGTGAAGCAATGTCAGTGTTGAGAATGAATTTTAATCCAGTAGGTGTTTCAAAATAATTCAATGCATATTTGCTGGTTTTAAAATACAAAAATCCTTCTTTCGTATCTGTTGGGGATATCCGTTCCACAAATGATTTTAATGAGTAAAGCATTCCATACATTAATTTTCCTTCCTGAAATAAGAATTTGATAAAATTTTATTTTTATTTTTTAGAAAAGAATCTTCACTTCTTGTCAATGTTTTACTTTCTGTCATTTAAATGTTAATAGCCTAAAGGAACTCAAATAACAAACCTCTTCTCTGGTCATAATTGACTGCTTATATCGATTCCATTCGGCATAATGAAGCAGTGTTCCATTTTTATCAAACAAATAAAAATTATAAACCGTCATTTTTGCTTTCTCGTAGAAAAATAAATAATAACTGAGTATTTTAATTTGACATTTTGTTATCACATAAATACAACATAACCTAATCTGGTTTAAAAGCACAGGAAGGCAGTGCCATCTTTTGACACTATTCTTTTTTTTCTTCGTGGGATTAATTATTCAACGACACCTTCGAATACGAATTTTCAAACAAGTAGAGAAAAAAATTTTAAAATTATTTTACTCTAAAAACAATTACCAGGCACAATGGCAGCGTTAGCGAAGAAACTAGCCGGTCAGCTAAAGAGTAAAGAATTTAGAAGTTATTTGATGAGGTAAGGAAAGCTCTGAGATGAAAAAGTATTAGATTAAATTCGGTTTGTCATGTTCCTCCCTCAAGGTCTAGTGTCCTATATTAAGGTCAAACAGTGGTCAATGTTCATATTATTTAATTTTTTCCGACAGCACTCACTTCTGGGGTCCTGCCGCAAATTGGGGTATACCGATAGCAGCCATAGCAGATTTCAACAAAGATCCAAAATACATTAGCGGAAAAATGACATTAGCATTATGTTTGTACTCTCTGATCTTTATGAGGTTTTCATTTCGTGTGCAACCTCAAAATATGCTTTTATTTGCTTGCCATTTTACAAATGAATGTGCTCAAATTGTCCAGGGCGTTAGGTTCATAAATTATAATTATATGAACAAACCTATAGAGGAAAAACCATGATAGGGGGTATTAAATAGGGTTCAGCAGAAAGAACAAATTTAAGCGAATGTACCAGTGCCTTATAAATCATTCCGAAATAGCAAATATTATCTTGAAGAGGCCAAATCATTTATGAAATTATGTGATAATAACAAGTGTCAGATAAGTGATGCAGTTGTCAAATTTTAAGTAGTTTTTAAATTGTAAGCATTTGCCAATTCTTATATTAGTAAAAATCATTGTTCGTTAGTCATTGTAATTTTCAAATACTGTGCTTTCTTTCATTTTCTTCTAATGAAGTTTTTCTTAATTGAATGCTTCTCATTTGAAATTTCTTTTTTGATGTAGTAATCTGTAAAGCAATTTTTATTATGCTCAAGTTTAAAATCAAAAATCAATGTAATTTATATAAGGTTGTTCATTAGTGTTTTTCTGTCGTTAATCATGAAAGAGATGTTAGGTGCTTTAGGGACCGCTAGATCTGATATTAAGGAAATGATTATTTATTCAGTAAAAAAGTTTACGGTACAAATCAATATATTTTTAATCTTCTATGACAAAAAATTATTATGTACATTTTGCACAGCTTATTTTAAAGTGAAATTATTATACAGATTTGTTATTTTTTCATTAATGGGGTTATATATATATATAATATTCTAATTAAAAAATTAAAAAAAAAATTTTTTTTCCTCTTAGTTTCTTTTATAGAAGTCTTTCGTAATAAAAACTATATCATGATACCACACACGCGCAAGGACATGAATATTAATTATTAAATCCCTGATAAACATATGCGCTTGTTATCTAAATCTTTGAAGGTCACTACTCAACTCCCTGTTAAAAAAAATGCTAGCTCACCTTAACACGTGAAACAAGGATTTGAGTAGCCATTTCCGGTAAGGCGCATCTTAAATAAGAAGGGTGTCACCCTACCCATTTTTTTTTCTTGTTTTGATCCACTAGTGGTTAAAAAAAAATCTGAGCGTTCTTAAATATTCTGATACATTCTTTATTTCACTTTTAAGACTGTGGTCGAAATTTTATTTGCAGCCAGTGAAGCGTTAAAGAGATATTTTAGTTTACCTAAAAAAAAAAAAAAAATAATGAGATCTAGTGCCAGAGCGGCATTATTTTCCTTTTTCAATTGAAGACAAACATTAGTCCTAAAATTTTCTTCTCTCATCATTCTGTAAGTTAATTTGAGAACTAAACTCTAAAAAATTTTGGCTATTCTAATAACAACAAGGACTAAATTATTGATAAATTCGGATTTGACCTTTCGACCTCTACAATACTTATGAAACTGTGTTTATGGCCGTAGTTCTGCTGAAACAACCGAAATATATTTCAACCAAACAATCCTTTCACTCTGATTCGCTATTAATTTTTTTGTATTGAACATAATCCTTTTTGAAAATCTGAAAGCATCATAAGTCCAGGGAATATAAAAAAAAGGAAGGGGAAAAAAAATTGCTTTTGCAATTTTTGTTCTCCATACCCCTTTCTCCCCCATCGAAGAGGTCAACGACTGCTCTGCCGAAAACATTTTTCCAAAAATTTATTATAAGGCTCTAGTTTCCATCAAGTGAGACATTATCAATAAAATTTAAATTTATGATTTTTTTTTTTTTTTTTTTTTTTTTTTTTTTTTTGTTTTTCTGAAGTAGCGGGGGGTATAAGTTTTAAGTAAAATGCCCAAAGTCATAGAAATCTATTAAATTTTGTTTAGTATCCAATCTAGTTAGTAGGAGGATCGTTCTCGAATTTCAGAGTCGCCACGCTTTAGGATAATTTTAGGGAATTTTTACACGATTTTTTTTTTTTTTTTTTTTTTTTTTTTTGAGAAATTAGCACTATAAAATAAAGTCCATAGTTGATACCTATTTACATTAGGAAAAAAAATTCTTACATTTACATTAGGAAAAAAAATTCTTACATTTACATTAGAAAATGTAATAACATTTTGCTTTTCGACATACAACAAAATGCAGTTTCATAGCCTTTGTTCTGATTCCTGAAATTTTGATCAATTCAGCAGCTTTATTCATTTTTGATTAAAACCGATAATTAGCTAACGTTCTTTGAAAAATGTTACAAAAACGTTATAAATTTTTTTCTTTATTTCAGTCCCTGTTTATTGGTGATGCCAAATCGATGCTATTATTCTTACGGTTACGGTACGGTTATTGTCATTTCGAAATTAGTCAGTTCGTGTTCGACATTTTTCCAAAAAATTTGAATTCTGAAATTTTTAATCCATATTTCAAAGTCCCAGAACTGGATAAATTGCAAGAAGAATTTTTTGTAAACAGGTATGAACGAATAAATAGCAGGCTTTAATAAAATAAAAAAGTTATAATAAGGTTAAAAAAATTTTGTTAACTTAATCTTTAAAATTTTAAGAAAATTTTTAAGAAAATTTTTAGCCTCAAGTTATTTTAGAAATACCAATACAAATTATTTACTGATATTCAGTTTCAGTGGCGTCATTAGGGCTTTTTTGGGGAGACCCTCGCCCTTCCAATATTGGATTTTGTCCCCCTCTTAATAATTTCTGAAGACACTTCAGTTGCCATACAAAAAGCCATCTGAAGTGGTTTCAAGCAAAATTTTTCTCAAAATATTTTCCTGCTTCCTCTTATCTCCTCATATTTAATGGCTAGCGAACCAACTTCTGGTATTTTTTCACCTGAAAGATTCCAAAATTAATTCAGCATTATTGTAAAATAGTTCGTAGATTTTAATTTATTTTCCAAAGCCAACATGGAAACGTATCATTTTCTCTTTATTTCGCCCACAATTTTGAAAAATATGAACTTTTGAGGGTGGTTTTTTGAAATTAGGACTCTGAAAGATTATAGGCTCGTATAAATATACACGTAAATATACCTGTTTACCTTATCCGAGGCGTATATATTTATATAAGCTAAACACGATTTTAACGGTGGCGCTGCAGTCAAAGTCGCTCGGAGCCTATTATAGGTTCATCAAGGCTTCTGCCATTGCCGATATCGGTACAAAATTCTCGTTACAGTTTAAAGTAGTAAGCATTAGCATTTGTTTGGATCATAGTGTAATGGTTGGGGTAATATAAAAGTCAAATAAAGCCACAAATATTGTTTTTATGTATAGTATAGTGTGCTCAATATTCGTGACGTCATTATTCCGAATTTCGATTGATTGGCTAAAACCATAAAACGTCACTGTTCCCAATTATTACAAGCAAACTGATTGGCAGCGCCATGTTGGAGGATAACGATGGAAGGGGTAAGTGAGCTCACTATGTTTTTCACTATGTTTTTATGCCATAACATATTGGCATTTAGATGGTTTTCAAACTGATTTGGATTTCCGATATAAAAAGTTTGACCAAGATGTGGTACACACTACTCACATTTAATTCTCAGACTTTCAAATTTTTATTATATGGTTTTCTCTTTTCTTCATTGTTTAAGTCCAGTAAAAGTAAATGTGTTGTTAAGCAAATTGCATAGCCCCCCTGGCGGAATAACTTTGCAACAGGAAAATCCATCCGATAATTTTGATACTGATTGGAACCATTTCTGATAGCTGTTTCAATTAATTGCCATATTCCTATTCCATTCCAAATCATTTTTAAATGAATAAAATGTGACTCTGATTTGATTCCTGCCTTGAAATTGGTTTCACCTAATCCTGACGAAAAGAAAAAATTTTGAAGTACTGTTTCTTGGCTGATAATGTCATAACCTGGATACGTTTTTAACATTATTTATCTCCGACGAAAGTTACATTTTTCTCAGGCTGGGGTTTATTCAGAAGGCGACAAATCATAAACCACATTTAAGGCCATAGAAAGGAGCTGTTAAATTGAATTCAATTCAAGATCATTTAAAAAAAAATAAATAAGCACTGGAAATCCTCCGAACTACCAGAACCAGAAGTATTTCCACTTGCCATAAGGATTTTTTGTACTTTGCCATAGGTGGCAAGTACGAAAATTTTTGGGATAGTATTAAATTTTCATTATGACTATTCTTTTTTTTTTTTTCTCCAGAAGAGATCACCCCCTTCGCTTTTTTACAAAAAAAAAATAGGACATCCGTTTTAATTTACATACATAGGTTATGTATTTTTTTAAAAAGGGGTTGAAAACTTGTTCACCTCATTTTCGACTTCTGCTTACTTCAGGACGTCATATTATTTTAAGGTCCAGTTGAAACAATTTTATCTCTGATCGCTAATACAAACTGATTAGGAAATTTTTTCCATTGCGCATGCTCAACGGTATCATAAGAGCTTCTACAGCATGTTTAGCATATGGACTGGCCATAAAGGCCAGTCATGTGCCATTTCAGGTCTACGCAAGTTTCTACTGTACGGGGTCAGTGTCATTTGTTTGTAGGCGTTTCTTTTACTTTTTTACAAAAACAAAATGTAAACAAGTGATTTGACATTAATGCCGGCTTTTTTCTTGTCCGTTTTTTATTGTGTTTTGTTCTTCGCGTGTTTGGTTGCAGCATACTTCTTATTATGTCACATTTACTATCTGTACATTCGCGTATAATTGGCAATCATCAATTATAAGGTAAGTAACGCGGAAGATTGTTTACTTCTTTTCCAAACAAAAGCAGAATAGATTTTCATTTGTCGACAATTTCCATATTTTTATTTCCAAAAGAAAAAAAAATGGCTAAAAGCTAGTTCGTTTTCGTGAAATTTCGACTTATATGTTTTTTCGGTTATTACAAAACAAAACAAAAACGATTGGAATTTTCGTTTGATTTTATGTATGCATTGATATTTCGTTTCGGAAAATCTTTGGGGTAAGTCCCGTATTTTCTTTTTTTTCGTGTAAGATATTCGTTTTCGTTAACAAGACCTTTAATGGAGGAAAATAATTTTATGTTTATAAATCCAATACCGGTAATTAAAATTAAAAAAAAATTAAACGGTAAAATCAGGTATATGATTTTATCTTTACTTGGATTTCTTTAATTTGGGTCATGGCATGCGGGAAACAGGACTCTTAGGTTTTAGCCCCTTTTAAACTTGCGGTGATGATAGATAAGGTTTTTGACGTGAGAAACTGAACTCCGAAAAATATTATTCTGGTTTTCCTCATACTTTTGTAAATATGAATGTTGAATGCTTATAGTTTTTCATACATTCTTTGTTTCATTCCTGATAAGCTTTTAAAGCTTATGAAGTTTGCCTTTAATTTTGTCACCTTTAGCCATTACTTTATGCTGGTCCCAACTGCATGAGCTATTTTTCTTGAATTAACCTTTCATTTATTTAAGTGTCACATTTTGTTCAAATTTTTTAAAAACTTAAATTTTACTACAAAACTCTAGGCTATCTATTTTTACGTTCATTCTATTAATGCATTGTCCAATAAGTAAATAATTAGTTATTGGAGCAGGATATAAATCATTTTAAGTATGAAAAATGTAGGAAGACTTGCTTATTGTTAACGACTTATTTGATGTATGTGACTCAATATTTTGTGAGCAATAATAATTAGGACCTTGTAATGTCAGTAAACAGGATAAGGATAAGATAGGCAGGAATAGGGATAGAGAGAGGAATGAGATATGGATTCTTTATTGTAAAAAGAACATCTTTCCAGTATATAATAGCACAGAATGAAAAAAATGAATTATTTTAAAAAAGCCTTGTAACGAATAACTTTTATTGGTACTAACTGTGTTATTCTGCGAAAAATATTAAGAGATTTTGCAGACCTGCCCCAGACGTTTGGCGGCAGTAAAGGCACAGAACTTTGTGGGTCTCAATATTATTCTATTTACACTTCTTAGGTTGGCACGCATTTTGCATAAGCTAAGTACAGGGGACTAGTGTCAACCTGGGAAGTATACACTGAAAAACGATTTAGTTGACCCAACCATAATGTTAGTAAAGCAATTATTATTCCAAAAATTTTGGTTAGGACAACCAATTTTTTGGTTCAGCTGAAGCAAATATCACCCCAAAAATTTTGGTTAACCAAAATTTTTGGGGTGATATTTGCTTTACTGACATAATGGTTGGATCAACCGAGGGTTTTTCAGTGTAACTAGAACAATATAATATTGAGTCCACGATTTATTAGAAGCAGCTCTAATGATCCAAGATCCATGCAACATGTAGCATGGGGAAGAAGTCCGGAAAAGGAATTTCCTGGATAAAAAAATGGTGAGGGAGTATGTCTTTCCGCGACTATGGAGTTGTACCTTAATTCACCTCTAACATAAATAATTAATTTTTTTTAATTTCAAAAAATAAAACGTTTGTTAGGATTTTTTTTTTTAAATTCAGAAAATAAGTTTGATTCCATCAGAACTAAAATAGATGAAGTTTTTGGAAAACGAAAAATAATTTTGCACTGACTATAAATATTTTATGTACCCTGATTTTTATCCTGGTCAGTCAATTTTCCAAAAACGTTTGGATATTTAAACTCGGTAGCCAAAATTAGAGTCACTATGTCGGATACACACCCTGGTGTGGTTTTTAAACCTTTCTTTAAATGGGAAGTTGATCTGGGAATGCTACGCATAGCTTATCATGGCACTTTAAGCACATAACAGGAGAGAAATTTTTACATAGTAGCAAATAAACCATACCATTGAAGCACTATTCCCACTTTTTTAATTTTCGAAAATTTGAAAGTGGCGGGAATCAGATTATGCATAGTGTTCATAACCGCCTATGGACCTTATTAAACTAAACTATAAAAAAATATCCCTGTTTTGCAGAACATAAAGTGATTTCGAGACAAAATCTTCAAAAAATCTAGATATGGACAAATAGATCTTTTCACATTTTGAAAAAGCTTCATGACAATGTAGTAGTCGGTAGATTTTCATGTCCGAAATCTAATTTCCCATTTCAAAATCTGAAAATTTGTATTATTTTATTGCCTATGCCAACTTATATCGGCCATTTGTTAAATTCCATAAAAATTTGCCGCTTTCGCGCAGTCTTTTCTGACTCTCCAGTCAGAAAACAAAAATCTTTCGAAAAGCACTTAAATATTTTTTTTTTTTTTTTAATTGAGGCAGGAAAATGATTCTTCATCACGCATTACGATTTAAGAGCAGAGAAAGGTGAATCCACCTGAGGCATTCCCCCATAGTGTTGAGTTTCTCTGTTGTGAAGATGGCCTTTAACCTTTAACGCAGCATTTGGAATTTCAATTTCACAATTCTACATAGCTGAATAAGAGTGGAAAAAATGGATCCCAATTTTTTTAAAATTTAATAATAAAAAACATTTTTTTTTTTTTTGTGGCTAAACTGCGTAACAAATTTTTTTAACGTAGCATTTTAATGGATACCGTAAAAAATAATTTTGATCATGAGTGTTTACTTCTGAAATTTTAATTCCTTAAAGAAAAGAAGATAAATATTAGTATTTTTGGTGGTCATCTTTTAATGGAGTAAAACATGTTATCATGTAGGTGAGCAGGAAAATAGGACGGGTATCGTAGACAGGGGTGACTCTGTGCGAAATATATTCCTGATATCCCGTGCAATGCAAAATGCTAAATATAGAAAGAAATAGCTGAACTAGCATATTGCCCCCGAAAAAGTGGATTACCAGAGTTTTATCAGTTTCAATAAAACTCTCTCTCTCAAAAAAAAAAAAAAAAAAAAAAAATTGGGCCTAGTTATTTTTGTCTGTGGCAATGATTTTTTTCAAAAATTATTTTAAAATGTGCTGGCATTGTTTTAAAAAAAAAACTTTTGCTGGTGTAAAAGACATTAAAATGCTCAGTCGTGGCATCCTATTTTAATATTTAAAGGGCGGAAAAAAGGGTTCCGTAATTTTGAATCTGCAATCCTTTCCTTCTCTTTGAAAGAAAAAAACTTTTTTGCAATAAAAAAAACGGGGAAAAAATTCTTCAATTTTGCAAAAAAATCTCCAATGTCCTCTAATGGAAACCCCTCTTCAATAAAATTTTAAAAAGCCAATGACCCCAAATTTGCAAAAATTTCGCATCCACAAACAATTTTCAGTTATTTAAAACCCGGAAACTGGTTTATATCTTTAAAAAATAAAAATTTCTTGACTCCGGTTTCATCTTTCATATTTTTGCTAATTGCATTTCCATTTTTCCAACATGTCTCTGCATAGGCCCAGCGATATAATCTCCAACCAGATAAATTTGAGTCTATTTTTCATGATTGAAATTTGCATAATTTTTATTTTCACCATTAAAAGTACCACACCCTTAGTATTGTATTCATTTTTAGTGCCAATGAAGGGTGGGAAGGAAACGAGTTTTGCACTACTTAGATTTACCCCTTTTTTTTCTATTCCTTAAAAAACTCGGACAAGGGCTAACAGTCTTTAAAAAATGACCAAGGTGAATGATCACGTATACAAGTTAACTATGAGGGAACTCAACCTGTTGAAATAGCGTCCAAAGCAGAGCTCGTTACTGGGACGCTATTATTGGAGTTCATTTGTAAGAAGTTTATCCGGCCGTCAGCATGACGGTCATTTTTCTTGAGTGGTGTATATCCCCTGTGATTGAATAGAGTGAGTTTTTTGGAAAATTCGGCCGGTGTTATACCGGCAAGAGACGATTATTACCGGTTTCGGTTACCGGTAACGCAAAAACAAAGGACTATAGACATGTAGGAAATTCAGTAAAAATAAAGAAAATCCATTTCTTTTCGTTTACAAAAAATCTAAATTTCTTTTTTTAATTTTAATTTTTTAAGTGTTTGATATAATTTTTTTTGTGTTTTGTTTTTTTTTCTTTCTTGCTTTTTTTTTTGTTAAAAAAAAAATAAACAAAAAAATTTTGTGCAACTTTTTTTTCTTTGGAGCAAACCAGAATCAACAGCGCTTATAACGATTTAATTTTCTTCTACCGGTAAGCTAAACATTAACATTTACTAATAATTATAAATATATATATATATTTTTATAAAAAGAACGAATTGGACGGATATTTAACGAGATACCAGGTTTAATGAGAAAAATACTTAAAAATTAAAAAGTGATAAAAGAAAAAGTGATTGGAAATGTCGACTAAGGTTTTTTTCTTAAACATATTGGAGATACCTTGTTAGTGCCTGATCGGTTTTAACTGGACGGCGATTGTAACAGACTTTTTAATTATAAACTTAAAAACTAATAATAATATTAACGATTCAAAGTGAAGAATGTGAGAATTAAAAAAAAAATTGCGAGATTCATTTTAAATGGGACACCCTGTGTTATACAATTATATGCAAACTAACGTACTGGATCGTATTGAAAAGTAAATATAGCGGGCGATTTTGCATTAAATATGCAAAGATGAGAATGTAACGGAAATAAGTTTTTTATGTGCGCTTATAAAGGAGGATTTATTTTTGTTTTTTTAAAAATTTCTTAGAATCTCTTTTAATAACTTAACTTTAAAATTAACTGATAAAAATATTTCAGATAAAATAAAAATAAATAAAAATGAATAAGAAAATAGGAAGAACGTGGAAAATACCAAAATTGGTCAATTTTTTTTTTTAAAGGAAGCATGCTCTTTTTTGTGAAAGTAAAGAGATAGACGGTTAGAATTTACGTAGGGTAAACAGAAGATTCACAGCGTTTTTTATCTCAAGCCAAATTGGCTAACCAATAACGTCAAAACCGGAATGTCTTAACAGTTCTCACATCCTTCGCATAATAGCCTTATTTTAAACTTTTTTTAAGACTAGTCAAAAATCATTTTTCATATAAAAATTGCTTTTTTTTTTCGTTTTTAAAATAAAAAAATCAGTCGTGACATGAGATTCAGAAATTGACAGCTTGTTCGCTTATGTCTTTTTACGTACAATACAATCTGAAGGATTATACCGAAAAATTTTATAATTTTAAAATGATCATCTTTGGAAAAGGCACAATAGGGCGAGCATTCCCGCAATTATAATTAAACTAACTCGTAACGAAGACGCTCCCGCAAGACGACATTTAAACATGTCATAACGGGTTGCCGTGTCAGCAACTAAATTTTCGAATTCTGATTCGACGACCTGTCCGTCGTAATAAGTGATGGGATCTTCAAAGGGATATTCATATCCTTGTTTACATTCGCATTTGTAACCTCCAAATTCGTATCCGCGGCCCAATATTGGAACACACTAAAAAAAAATAATAAAAAAATATATATATATATATTAATGATGTCATAATATTTATAAAAATATATGACGTCAGCAAGGATTAAGGAAAGGGAAGAATAGGAAGGAAGAAAAAAAAAAGTGTCCACAAGAAACCGTTACTGAGCCCCCTTCATATGCAAATTTTCATTTGACACCTTGAGATCAGGAATGAATCCCTTTTTTTAAACAGAGTTTATTGCGCGGTTTGCGAATTCATCTGTGACAATAAACATCCTGTTCTCAGGACATCAATGTGTTTTGCAAAGACGAAAAAAAAAATTAGCACAATTGCGGATCTTTTTTTTTTTCTTATATACTTTTTTTTTTTTTTAAATTTAACGTACAACCGCGCTTCATTTTCGAATTTAAAAAAAAAGAAGGAAAAAGAAAACTTACATATGATGATCTTTCTTCGCATTTGTGAGTTCCTTTAAATGCATTCGGTGTCGAATATTTCGATGGACATTGATTGATGTCTAACTGAAGCAAATTCATGGTTACAGCCACGATTCCCCTGTAAACAAGAATTTTGATAAATAATTTAATAAGTTTTGCAAACGCATTGCTAAGAAGAATTGCTGTTTTTTTCAGTTATAAAAAATACTCACTTAAATTCTAAATTAGCTCTTAAACTATCCCATCCGAAAAATGGGGAAGCATAGGTTATAACCCATTTCGGGACTTTGCCATCACAATCAAAATACGGAGCAGTCCAGTAGCCATGATCCAAATTAGCAGCTCTGTAAAACGTGGGATAATACTCGTATTTGACCAAATGCTCTCCGGTCTCGTTCTGCCTGATCTTCATTTTCAACCAAAATTTTTCCAATGAGTCAAAATTGGCAGACCATCTTTGCTTTAAAAATTGGAAATATTGTATATTTGTGTAAAGTTCGTGCGTTTTGTTTAATCTGGCCAAGTCTTCTAATTTAAATTTCCTAGTGTTTAATTCTGTTTTATAGGCGAAGGGCGCGAAATAAGTACGATTCGTAAATTTGTTTCTTTCCCAATAAGTTCCGGCAGACCAAATTTTCGTATCTCCCAACACCAGAGCAAGAGTTTCTCCCATCATTTGATCTTCTGTTAACGGGCGATCAGCCACTCTTTTACCGGAGAAAACTTCTTTAGGATTCGAAACTTGTAAAAATGCACTGATGAAATTGGCGAGACGGACTGCCATTTTGGCTTCGTTTTCGAATTGTTCTTCCGCTCCGAAACCGTAACTTCCCGGAAGGATTAAATCTTTTCGTTGAAAGCTGAAAATAACAATAAATAAATATTTAAAAATTTCGTTATTTTTAAAAAGTTAGAAATGAACTTTTTTTACATACTTTTTACAAGTTTTGTGGTTTACACTCAAAATGAAGTTGAGCACGTTATGAATGTTAATTTTACTTGAATGCACTGAATGCGACCCGGTACGATTATAATCGCTTGCATTGTGAAATTTTCTATATTCGTAGTATCTATCCAAATACTTTTCCCTTACTTCTTTACTGGCCCTTTCCCATTGTACCGGAATTTTGTGAATCCCTGAAACAAAATAATCAATTATTTATCTGTTTCCCAATTTTTTTTTTTTTTTTTTTTTTTTTTTTTGTATTTATTTTTTGTAAAACTTACATCCAATTTTTTTGCAGTCAAATCCATTGTAATACTGTTCTGCAGTTGCCCTTTCTAATATTTCCCCGAGGTACGGTCTTCTTACCACGTTCGGAAGGCGGAATCCGGGTCGGCACCTACACTGATAACCCCCTCTTCTAAATCCCCATCCGTGAACGGGCTCGCATTCCGTCGTTTCCTTTTTGCATCTTGCGGTATCCGCAAAATGATTGGGCCCGTCATTTCCTAATCCCTTCGGACACTGATTAATATCGATACGTTCAAAATCCATTTCCAGCACTGAAACGGCCGTGTAAGTCGGATATTCGATGTGGCGAAAAGTAGTGTGTCTTGGGTAGATATCCGCAATTGGTACCACAGCAGCTACTAGCCATTTATTCGATCGTCCGCAATCGAAATACGGCCGAGTCCATTTTACGGGACCAGGAATTTCGTCAGCACCTGCACGCAATCGATAAACAATAGCAAAAAAACATGTTTTTTTTTATTTTTATTATTTTTTTTTTTCAAACCCTCTTTATTCAAAATACTGCCACTATTGTCTCTCTCAACCTGTCCTGATGAGAACTTTTTTCTGTTTTTTTCAATCTTTTCTTTAACGGGCCTTCCTTACAGTGGCGGCTTTTTTTTCCGAATAAAAAGGATTTTTAAAAAAATATAATTTTGTTTCTTTTTTTTTCCAGAATCTAATTGTTAAAAAAAAACGCAAACCTCGTGGACCGTGGAAAGTAAAAGTCTCATTGGTATTGTTGGCATATCTGATCTCAACTTGGTAAGTTGTTTTTGTATCATGTCTACCGGCAACTTTATCTGGAAGCCAAGCCTTGTACCTGAAATGAAATTTCGAAAAAAAAATTATTATTTTTTTTTTTTTTAAATCACTGCGTTCCCCGGCGCAAATCACGAGAACGAAAATGGGGTGATAATTAGGTCAAGGGGGCCATTAAAACAAAGAGGAAGAATAAAAAAAAGAATATAACGTGTGTACATGGTTTTAATAAGGTGATTATAAGTAAAATTTATCTTGCTTTTTGATCCAAACCGTTATTTTCTTTAAAGCGGTTGTTGGAAATTAATTTTTTTTTTATCATTGACGGGATAAAAAGGGAAAACGTTACGGACACTTCGAACGCACGCTTAAAAGCTTTCGTTCAAAATGGCGTTGCCAAAATGGCTTTCCAAGATGGCGTCGCTTCGGTTTCGCGTCCGTTTCTCAATGAAAAAAAAAAAAAAAAAAGGGGAAGAAAAAAAAAAAACTCTTTCATTCAATGGTCAACAAGACAATTAAGAGTTCTAATGAACAAACATTATTAGACAGCTGTATTAGACGTAATATGACACTGCGGGTATTGAATGTGTTTCCACCTGGTCAATCACATCAGTATAGCGTTTTTTTTTTCTCTTCCTTTAAAAAAATTAACGAATCGTAACTTTGCATTAAAAATTATTCTGGGGGGAAAAAGGGGGGATTTATCTCAAATTTTTTTAAATCATCCTGTATTTCGATGCACATGTTGTAGCATGTGGCGCATGGTCCTGGAAGGGACCTTGCAGCATCAGTCAAGTCATTTTAACGCGTTTAATCAAATAACTAGTTCAGTAAGTGGTTGCGTTATGTGCAGGTGTCAGGTACAGTTAATCAGAAATTTTCGTGATCAGTTTTTCGAGAGGGGGGAAAAGGCGCCAAAAACGTGATTTGATTTTTATTTATATTCGTAACGCGATGCTGCCCGAAATTTTAAGTTCAAAAAATTAAAATTGAATAATATTTATATTTTTCGTCGTTTTTTTTGTTTGTTTGTTTACAGACAACCCTTTACATATATGACGTTGAAACTACGAGATTAAAACATATAAAAAAAAGGATTTAAAATGAGATTATAACCGATCACTAAAGCAATCGTAATTAACGCCATTAATTCAATTAGGGTAAGTTCATTTTTTTTTTTTCGAAATCAAAAAGGTTAAAAATTGCATGCATATCTTAAAAGGTACAACTTTTCTAAATTTTTTTTCCTTTCTGCAGTTTAAATTCTACTTAAGGAAGTTAGTACCTTTGGTTGCGAATATAAATAAAGGTACACATGTTCCTTATTGCCATTGGCTTTCTTATTTCCTTGTTTTTTTTTTTTCTTGCTTGATTTCAACGATTTCGGAATTTTGGGGATATTAAAAAATGTGTGCTATTTTTTTTTTTTTTTTTGTTTGACCTGTGAGGAAAAGTAGGTCTTTGGTTTCCTTTTTCTGTAAATTCTCGTAATTTTGCTGACTGCATAATGCAACTGCCACTGTATGTGTTAAATTTGACCCATGATTACGTGAATAATATGGCTCCACCAATCGATTTACTGCTCGTATCCCATAAGTTTTACAACAATCGAAAGAAAATTCAAGTTAGCACCCTATTGCAGTTTTACTACAGTTAGTTGGGAACAATGAAATTTTAGTGCTTTATTTTTAGTGCTCGCTTTATTAATTTTTAATAGGCACAATTGAAATTTTGCATTTACTGTAAAAGAATTTTGTTAAAATTTATTTTTAACAGAAAATCATTACTAGGGTTCATATTCATTATTCACGATTTGGAAAATTGAAAGAAAGCTTAATGGGATCTTCTCAATTCTTATGAAAAAATGAAAAATGCACTGAAAACATGTCGCTGGAGGAACTGTAAGAGCGAATTTCCAATACTAGTTTACATATAGACGTTATGGACATGCAGCAATCCTAGCAGACATGTTTTTCAGTTGTGTCCCTCATTCAAAAATGAAATTCAATGTTCAATACATAATTCAACTAAGTCATTTAATTGTTAGTTTGGAATGGTTTTAAAATCGAAAGAAAAATTAGCTTTTTAAACTGAGATTTATAATTCATATTTCGAACCATGCGAATATGCAAAGATCCTCCCATTCCTAAAAAATACATCAACAGCCTCATTAGTCAAACGAAATTACATTTAGCTAATTCTGTCAATTGGTTAAGAATTATTAAAAGGCAGAGGTTTTTATATCGGTCTTAAGGACATCTTTCAGACACTTTCAAAATACTTTTGTGTTTAAAATATTCAAAACGTTTTGAGTTCTAAGAAAAATTTCTGTCAGAGAAATTTAATTCTTAAAGATATCTTAAGATCAGCTCAAAAATATTTATTAAAGACATTTTTCTGCTTAAATATATCTTGCAGATGTATGGCATATGAACATCTTTCAGATATTTCAAAAATTTTTTTTTAATAGACTTCATGCTAAAATATTAGATTCTCAAAAAATCTAAGGGCATGTTCGGTTAAAAACGCTACCGATTTTCTCCCAATATTCTATATTTTTTGTATGCTTTCTGGAACTGAAAATTAATATTTTCTCAAACCAAATTAAAAAAATGTAAAAATTAAAGGGAAATCAACTGTCTTGCACTTCAACCCATCTTTCTTTCTTTTTCTAACACGCTGACTATTTTAAACGTGAAACAATTAGCCTCCCTTAAAGAGGATCAACCACCCCAACGCATAAACCGTAACGCATGGTCCTCCTCGTGCATCAATTCTGTCGCAGTTCAAATTTTTTTTCTTAGCCATAATGCACATCGGATCAATCCTCTAAATCACCCCAACGCGTCAAAAGTAATTTGTTTATACCCAAAAAAAAAATGTAAGGGGTGGTTTTTAAAAAAAAATATATAATGAAGACGCGACTGATACTGAGAAGGAATAAAGGGAATGAGGATCACCGAAAAAAAAAAAGCGCGACTTTTAACCTTTTCGGTGGGTTGCCAGGAGGGTGACACTCATGAAGATGATGCACTTGTGCTGAAAGGGAGGCTGAACCCTTAAAATTTGGTAATCAGGTGGATTTTAATTGTGTTTATAAATTAAAGGGTACCTTAAGGATGTTGGGTCATAGGTTAAAAGGGGTTTTTTTAGGGTGGTGATTGGAATTTGTCGCGATCCGTGTTTATTTTCTTTTCTTTTTTTTTTTTTGAGGAAGATCAAATTAAGGGATGTAATTTGGGGTTGATTCGTGTGACTTCTTCTGATGAGGGAAATAGTGAGATATGGGGTGTTACCACCACCCTACGTTAATGAAAATCATCCAAAATTTTTTAAATTGACAAGTTTAATTATATATGGCTTATGAATGCATAAGGCATTTTTGGGAATCAGATGTATTGGTGAATGAACATTAAAGATAAGATAGAATTGGAGCATACTTAGCTTCAGGATAATGTCTGAAATTCAAAGAACTGATGATTTTCTTGAACCAAAAACTCACCATTCATTAATTCGATAATAATCTGATGTGTAGTCTGCACTCAGTGAATCATTTGGAATTGCTCCCAGATCCAGGACGGTGAATGTATTCAATGTTGATATCTTTTCAAGATGAATAGGATCATTGAAATCATCAGCTCTGAAATTAAAAAAAAAAAAATAAATAAAAAATAATACAAGTACTTAGGTTTAAAACCTGATCCACTTGAATGTCTATTCAGCATTTAAGTGGTCAAGCCACAAATGACGGTTGAAAATAATTCACCTGAAAGTCCTCGGTGCAAATTTTGGCATGGTTTTGTTGAAAAATCCTCTATATGATGAAGTGTAGGACATATTTGGAGAAAAATAAATTGCTGAGGCATTGATGTAAGGATTTGCAGATACATCAGCTACAGTTGATAAGAAATAATACATCATCCCTGGGTCATAGGTGTCATTAATAGCAGGTCTTATGAAACGAGATTGTAAAATGTAACTCCAGTAAAAGCTTCTACTTAATGCTAAGTTGTGTAAATGCAGTAAGGCAGTTCGATTAGGGAACACAGGATTAATGTTAATATCTTTAATATCTGGTAAATGTGATACTGAGTCTTCTGGAAGGAATAGATCTCCTAAATTTTGTATAGGGCAATTCTCCTTATTAACTCTGTCCATTTTATATCGTATTTCATCAAACGGATCCCTAGTTTGCCATTCATATTGGCAGAACGCCCCCCTAGGTGTAAACACTAGAAAGCAACAACTTATTGCTAAAAAACTCAACAACCGATCCATCGCGAATCGCTAAACTAACAATTTAAAAGAAATAAAAATAACTAAAAAAATTCCGGCCACATTTTTTCTGTAAATTTTTTTATTTAATGCACGAATATTATTGCTGTTTTTTTTAAATTAGTCAACGCATTTCAATGATTCGAAAACAAGTGTCGTGACGTCATAACCCAGCCCATTCGCTTTTGTCTAATTACACGTCCTGGGCCCTGACATTTCTTTCGCGCGCAAAATTTTTTTGTCTGTTTCATTAATTAGTTTTCTTTGTATTGTGAAATTCTTTTCAGTCCGTTTACCAAATGTATTTTTCGGACAGGAAACGAAAAATGACTTCACCTGTCCCAGCGCAAGAAAAATGGAAAAAAGAAATAAGGCGAGGGCGGGCGATGACCAAAGCTAAAAATGCGCTTCATTATTTTTTTTACCGATTCAAATTTTCTTTTTTTTTTTTTTTTTTTTTTTTTTAACCTTGCGGTGAAGAAAAAACTTTATGTGCAGAACACCTGACGGGGATTTGTCCTAAATCGAAGCACCTGGGCTGTGATACACGTGTAAACTTCCTAGATGGGAAAATGCTATTAAGTAAAGAGAAAAAAAAAAAAAACCAATTGAATAACTAAGTAAAAAGAATTCGCTGATTTTTTTTTCCGCTTAAAAACCTTTTTTTTTTTATAAAAGTGTTCCGTTGACCTTATAATAAAACTCGTCAAACAACTGTTTGCAACTGTTCTAAATAAAACATCGAACGTCCGTTTTTATTTTTATGCCATCGATTGGTTATCTGTGTGGTGAAAAAAAAAAGAAAAAAAAAAAAAAGAAAAAGAGATAAGATGATAGAGTGAATCGTAAGGGGAATATATAGGAAATAAACTTTATACTTAATTTATAACGTTTTTTCGTATTGAAATTTGCAAGTAAATTTTTTTTCTCTCTTTTTTTTTCCCTGTCCAGTCGTAGAAGAGAGCGGAATCGGGGCCTAAAGGGGTGAATAATCGGACTTCGTTGCATCGTTCATTCAAAATCTCCCCCTCGAACTTCCTTTTCTTTATATTTTTATATCCTTGTGCAGCATCACATATAAAAACCCGTTTTCGAGAAAAGGATTCTTATAACCGACCTTTTATATGACATTCTCACGATTTTTTAGCGTAATCGACTGATGAAAATTATTAAAATAAAATCATAATTCTTATTGTGTTGACAGTCCCCATTTCTATTGATTAGTGCCACCCTCTATATAGTGTGACAAAGTTTTTTTATTATCATATTATTATTATGATTCTTCTCTTTTTAGTTATTTATTTTTTTTAATGTATGTATTTGAGATGGATGGCTGTCATCTCGGATCATCATACATCAAAGTCAGATACATTCAATAGCAAAATGTCCGGTATCTTTGCACATTAATCAATGTCTCTTGGTTAGTTTTGGGTTAATTAATAGCATTTGGGGTATAATAACGGTTCCCGGGGGTGTCTTTTTCTTTTGTAGTTGTAGGTGCTAAAGTTGATTTTCTCAACATCCCGCGATCTGCAGGACTGGTCCAGGAGGTTATTGTCGCAGTAGTCATTTATCAGAACCGTTGTGAAATGAGAAAGGTGGGATGATTTTGCTGGATTTTTTTTTCCGAGGTCAAAAGTAGAAAGATTCTCACAGGATTTTTTTTTTTTTTCTGGTTGACTTTTGTTGCGGGGTGGAACTTATCCGTTTCGTTTTAAAATTTGAATTTAATCAGAAAAATAAGTTTCGTTAAAATATTGAAAGCGCATTTATTTGAAATTAATAACACTCTTCTGTTAGCTATTTTATTTAATTAAAAATGATTTAAGAACAGGAATATACTTCAGCAGTGTACCAAAGCATCCGGTAATTAATAAAAGGTATAACTCAAGTGGGTTTCATTTATGATGTCCCTTATCGAACTTATGAGAGAATTTTAATTAACCCTTTTAAGAAAATTAAAATGTCAAAGTTAATGATGATTCTGATGATGATTATTACCAACTATTTTTTTTACTATATTGCATAAGCACGATTTTTGGTATTTCGACACCCTCCTCCCCATGTCAGCAAAAATAAGCCTTCTTTTAAACCCCATTCCCTTTCATCCCGTAAGATCTTAAACCTAAACTTGCATTTAAAATAGACTATGTTATACGTTTAGACGCTGTTATACGTAATAATTTACCATTCCACTTCCCCTCTGACGAACGGTTGATTGTTAAAAACAAATGCTATGTTTTGAAATATGGTGCGTGATCTTTTTAAAATATAGACAAAAATTTGGCTCTGAAAATTTTTTTAAATAATTTAGTTTACATTACTAATACATTTTTTTTTTTTTTTGAAAAACCACTAACCTCAATAGCACCCATTTGCCGATGAACAAGGGACGATCTTAAAACATCATATTTAAAGAAGGAAATGTGTACTCTTTTAGGGGAAGTTTTAGATGAGTTAAAAAGGAATGTTAAAATATTGTATATTCTAGAAGTTAATACAATATTTTTATAATTCTTATTTATTTATTTTCCAACTAAATTTGTACCTCATTTTTTAGTGTTGCCGATATTTTATCGATAACTTCGATATATCTATAAATCGACACAAAAATTATCGATATTTTTTCGATATTTACAATTTTATCGATACACCATATCGATAAATTTTTGTTCGATAATTTCACGATATTTTCGAAAAAAAACTATTGCAAGACTATTCTAGAATAAACTAATCTTCAAACTAATCTTCAAAATCCTAATAATTTAGTTATTAGGAATTCATTAGACTATTGCTAGAAAAAAACTATTTCCAAGACTTTTGCAAAACAAAATTTTTAGAATACCTATGTAGGAAAAAAAAAATTAACAAACGTAATAAATTGTAAGTAATTGTTAAGTAATATTAACGAACTTGACTGAACGTTTTTGGCAAACTACCTTTTTTTGCTTTTTTTAAAAAATTGGTTAAATTTATCGATAATTCACTTATCGATAACTTTTCAATCGATATATCGTTAGGTCCATATTTTTTTTATACAAATATTGATATACTATATCAATAACTATTTTCGATTTTTCGGCAACACTATCATTTTTAATATTGGGGCCAAAGAGCAGCAAATTTATTTTACCCTAAAATGGAATCATAATATTTTAAACTTGTCTCTTTTGCCTAGTTTCAATTTTTGACATTTTCGTGATTATCCAGAACCAAAAGTCACAAAATTAAATACATAGAAAGGCTTATTCCTGACGGGTGATATCCTTTCAAAATCCTAATAATTTAGTTATTAGGAATTCATTAGTGTCAGGCTAAACAGCATGTCGCTTAAATCGATTTCTGCTTTTTTATTCCAAGAAAACTATCATTTTAAAGCTTTTAAGCTCCAAAAATTGATATTTTTGTGATCATATTTGCAATGCCGTATATTTTATAAATTAATATTGGATCAAAATTATCGTTGTTTTCTTAAATACTAGACTTCCTCCGATGCGGATGAAGTTGTGACGTAATTTATTATTAATATAAAATGTACGTTCCTTATAGATCTTATTAGAGCTCGTAAATGAAATAATTGAAAGTAATTGCGTTTCTTTCTTTCTTAAATTGTAAATCTGTAAATTGTAAGCACTATGCCAAAAATCCTTTCCTATCAATGCAGGTAACAATGCATGCAGTAAGAGTAACAAAATTGAACTAACAATTAATTTAGCACTTGCATTTAATAATGCCACATTTAAAATTTTCTGTAAGAGCCAAAGATTTCTTAAAAAATTCTTATATTAGAAATCTAAAAAACTAAACACTATAGATCATTTCAAATGCATAATGTAGATGCTGAACGATAAAATATGTAGGTTAACATGAATGAATAAGAGGGTGCTACATAGATTAAACTTGATTTGCATATGGACCTGCTGATATAATGTACATCATCCCCTGCTTTTTCTATAAAAAAATTTAAAAGATTTTTTTGTATGTGTTTTTCGTCTTTA
This sequence comes from Liposcelis bostrychophila, assembly GCA_037577465.1. Lineage (NCBI taxonomy): Eukaryota > Metazoa > Arthropoda > Insecta > Psocodea > Liposcelididae > Liposcelis > Liposcelis bostrychophila. Next base: position 24,873,299 of record CM075213.1, read on the forward strand.
TCACTGCGTTGTGATTAGCCTACTGCTAGAGTTTCTGGTAAAGTTAGAGTACATAATTAATCTTCAGTTAATTAATTAATCCATTCATTAATTGATGTAGGAGCCAAGAAAATCATTTTATCTACCAGAAAAATCAAAAACTAACTATAAAAAGTTTTATCAAACTCCTTCACGTACCATTAGACGGTTAACTGATAAGGAAAAAAAATGTAAACAAACAAACCGCAGGGAATTCTCCTGTGTACATTCAAGAACTGAAAAATATTGGGTTCGAGATTTCGGCCCTGCGCGTAATTATGCATCCCCGTATTGTCTCACGTTGACGTCTGCCGCCATTTCCCCTTCTTGCTGTGTAAAATAGAATAGAGGTATAATTTATATTTAATAATTTGTATTAATCCTTGGGAGTATGTACATAGAGAAACTTACTAAAAACGGCCCATATTATTGACAAGTTGTAGAGTGTTATTTTTTAAAGTGTATGTGTATGATTATCTACAGAGAAGGTATTTTATAAATATGTAAGTAAATAGTGTATTTGCCGGTGACCGGTTGATGGCAAATATTATCTCGCATCAAATGTGTATGGGCCAAACGTCGTTTTCTGATGCTCATCGCTTTCGTTTTTATTTGATTTACGATCGTAGAAACCATTAGGATGCTGTCAGGGATGTTGACAGTTGAAGAAGTTTCAACCCTTTCACAACACGCGTGGGCCCATTGAGATGGTTAAATACAAAGAGGTCAAATAGATTTTAGGCTCATTGATATTGGCGCGTATAAGAAAATCAGAGGTTATCGTTTTCGCTAAATCCGTTTATTATTCACTTTTTTAAAACAATGATTGTCATTTCCATTATATCAACCTCTTAAATTTTAATTATAGTTTTTTTAATGAACATATTGTTTTTTGTTACAGTTGATGAGATGGCGGAGGGGAACGGGGATGTGTCAATAAAAGAAGAAACCGACGTTGAACGATCACAAGATTACCATAAACTTTTAGATTATGGACTTGATCCAAAAGTTGCAGCAAAACTAGATGAGATATACCAGACTGGTAATTAATTAATTTCAATATTTATACCGATGGTGGCTTCAATCAGTTGTTATCATTTTATCATTAGTTTGGAATCATAATTGGTTAGTGGATTGGGGAAAGTTTAAATGACTGATTGAAAAAATTAAGGGTTTAAATATTTAAATTTAAATGAGCCATTAATTATTTTTAACGCTTCTGATTTTTTCTTTTTACAGGAAAATTAGCACATGTAGATCTAGATGACAGAGCCTTAGATGCTCTAAAGGAATTTCCAGTAGAGGGGGCCCTCAACGTACTAACACAGTTCCTGGAATCCAATTTAGAGCATGTTTCAAACAAGTCAGCTTACTTATGTGGGGTTATGAAAACATACAGACAAAAAAGCAGAGCTGGAACTGCAGGAGGTGCCTTAACAACTGGTCCAGTAGTCAAAGCCCCAGATGAAGAAAAGATTAAAGTAAGTTGAAGTTCATTACGATTGTGCATTTAACAACTGATAATACAGTCTGATAAATTATTTTACTTTTAACAGGCCATCTTAGAAAGAACTGGATATGCATTAGATGTAACAACAGGACAAAGAAAATATGGAGGCCCACCTCCTGGTTGGGACGGTCCGGTACCAGGGTCAGGCTGTGAGGTATAGTTTTTGATAATTCACTGTTATTGTTTGTTATAATATTTGAATGAATATTATCTTTTTAAATGATAAATTAATTATATATTTAGGTATTCTGTGGGAAAATACCGAAAGACATGTATGAAGATGAACTAATACCATTGTTCGAGAAATGTGGCTCAATCTGGGACCTAAGGCTTATGATGGACCCTATGACAGGACAGAATAGAGGGTATGCGTTTGTAACATTCACTAGCAAAGATGCAGCACAAAATGCAGTTAGAGAGGTACGTATTTGGAACATTCCAAACGACTAATTTTTTTTTCTAAGTATAATCAAACCTAATTTAAATTGACCATGTTTTCGAAGAATTAGGTAGTGTTATTTTACATGCAAAACTGAAATTAGAATTAAAACAGTTGTATTTACCGAAAGAAAAAAGAAATTGTTAATAACATTAATAAGCTAGGGCTTTTTCCTTGTCTCCTCTTTGCTAGTCCAGCTGAAGTGGAGGTTTTTCATTTTTCTTATGATTTTATATTTTATTATAGAATTTAGTTTTTTCTTTAGATTGGAATATTTATTTCAGGGAAAAACAAAATTCGGAGCAGAAATGAAAAAAAGCCAAAGCATGCCTTCTCTGAAGTTTAAGTTTATCCCAATTGATTACAGTATGATTTTTCGTACTTTTATTTGGGAATTTTGTTTAATTATTTTATTTTTTTTATTTTATTTTAAAATCGGCATTTTGCTTTACGTTTCAGTTGATTATTTATTATTATTATTTTTATCGTTATTACTATTGTTTTTTTTATTTTTTTAAATTTTTTTTTGTTTTCGTTAAATTTTGGCATGTGTCTTGCTCCTACAGCTCGATAATCACGAAATGAAACCTGGAAAGCCCCTGAAAGTTAACATTAGCGTACCGAATCTGCGACTTTTTGTTGGCAACATACCAAAATCAAAAGGCAAAGAGGAGATCATGGACGAATTCAGTAAACTAGCAGGTAAACGAAATTTAAATAAAAATTGATTTCTTATCATCTGTGGTAGTTAGGCGATTCCGGGGCGGTATCGTAGGACTGGGAAAATGGTTGGTTTAAATTGTTTTTTTATTTATTCATTTTTGTTTTGGTGATATCGATAGTTACGGATTTTTTTCTTTTTTTTCTCATTTTTAGATATCTCCTTTTTTTCCATTTTGCTTGGTTTAATAGTAGCTTTTTATTTTGTAGCGTTTGCATGCTTATTTTATTGATTTATTTATTTGTTTTTTATTTTATTTATGTAGTTATTTATTTTTTTTCAATTTTTACTTCTCAATTTTTTTATTTCGTTAAATTTTTTTATTTTATTTTTTGTACCGCTTTTAAATGCATGAAAAAAAAACCGAATCCTGTTCTTATCCTTGAATAATTTTTGTGCAGTATTCTACATTTAGTGCAAGCTCTTTCATTTTTTTCAACCCACAATTTTTTTTATTTTGTTTTATTTAGTTTTCTTGGCATTTTTTTTTCAATTTTAAAGTACCTACTCCTGATCTTACCTTACAAAATCTAAGAATGAGTCGTAAGTTGAACAAAAAAATATCAAAAAGTTGATTCTTTAAATACTTCCCATTCCTACTTAATGGGGAAGAGGATCCAAGGTCTCCCCTGTTGATGACATGGAAGTATGTTTTCCTTTCGACAATTGTTCTTGCAGCTCAATGATAAAGAAATTCGGAAAGGCAAAAAGATTGGTGTTACCGTATCATTTAACAATCACCGTCTATTTGTCGGCAATATTCCAAAGAATCGAGACAGGGATGACTTGTTTGAAGAATTTGTCAAACACGCACGTAAGTGTAGAATTGGTATCGTAAAAAATCTCAATGTTAATCCATCCGCACAGTTAATCCTAAATTTAGAAAAAAAAAAAAAACTCAGGAATCACTCTTTTAATTTTAAAAACTCCTTCATTCTTTTATGAGATGTGGAGAGGCGGGTATCAAATTTCAATTCTTCCTACTTAGGTGGTTAGTTTTCGCTTTGGCTGCTTATACGTTTCCAGTTCCGCTAGAATGCTTTTAAGGGAATAAGTGTTTTTTTTTTCTAGTAAACTTTTATATGAAAAGGTAAGTCGTGATTGGCGATTCGGCCAGTTTTTTCTTCAAATTTTGCGGAACAAAAAAGAAAAAAAAAATTAAAATAAAAGCATGCAAGTAAAATATGCCCTTGAGAAATTGAATTTTTTACGCAATATGTAAAACGAGAATTTTTCATGGGCCTATTTTGCCTTTAAGTGTACCCATGCAACACTTTTAAAATATCTTTTTAAAAACAATTTCATTTTTTTTTTTTTTTTGTCAAACAGCTGGTCTTACAGAAGTGATAATATACAGCTCACCGGACGATAAGAAAAAAAATCGAGGGTTTTGTTTTTTGGAATATGAATCGCATAAAGCAGCATCGTTGGCCAAAAGACGTCTTGGAACTGGAAGAGTAAAAGTTTGGGGCTGCGATATCATCGTTGATTGGGCGGATCCGCAAGAAGAACCGGATGCGGAAACAATGTCAAAGGTATTTTCCGAATAACTTTTTTCCTAATTTTATTTAATTTGTTTCGAACTTTTTTTTTCTTTTTTCGTTGAGCAGGTGAAAGTGCTGTACGTTAGGAATTTAACACAAGATTGTACAGAGGAGAAATTGAAAGAAGTTTTTGAGGCCTACGGAAAAATTGACAGAGTCAAAAAGATTAAAGACTATGCATTTATACATTTCGAAGATAGGGATAATGCTATAAAAGCTTTAAACGAATTGAACGGTAAAGACTTAGCTGGATCTTGCATAGAAGTGTCACTTGCGAAGCCGCCATCCGATAAGAAGAAGAAGGAAGAGGTCTTACGAGCGAGAGAAAGACGAATGATGCAGATGATGCAAGGAAGGGGAGGGTAGGTTTTTAACATGCGTTAAATATTTTTTCTTTCACAAACGAAAAATTTTATTTTTTTGTAATTTTTTTCCTATTTAGATCATCGCCGAATCATCCAGGAATGATGGGAAGTCCGATGGCACCAATACGGGGTCCAGGAACAGGGCCAAGAGGATCTACAGGAGGAGGCATCAGAGGAGCAGCTATGGGAAGAGGGGACTATGGTAAGTATAAAGGCAAAAAAGGCCATCTCAACAACTAACACAGTTATTAATTTTATTTTTTACAACCGTGCTTGAATATGAGTGCTAAATATTCTATGTAACGTCATCAAGTCAGCATTTAAAATATGAGAAGGTAATCTGTGTCAGCAAAAAATAAAAGGAAAATTCTTGCTAAGCGGTGACTGGACTTATACGCCCTCTCGCAAATGTGTTTAACGCTTAATTTTTTTTTTCAATGTTGGCATGCTTTTTTTTTAACATATTAATATTAATTATTGGTTGTGGGATTTTTCTGGTGCGGCCAGGCGGGCTGCTGTAACAAAGAATTCTGGTGCTATTGTTGTTGTCTAATTTTTAATTTATAATTCATACTAAACGCTTTATTCTTATAGATTATGATTACGACTATTACGGTTATGGAGAATATAGGGGCGGCTACAGTGATCCATATTACGACGACTATTATAGATACGAAGACTATTTTTATGATTTTCCTCCGCCCCCGCCGCCTGCGCGTGGGACCAGAAGCCGCCAGGCTTTGTTGGTGGGTGCTTGAATTTTAACCTTAACATTGCGGTAATGTTGTGAGAGCTTTCGTTTTGATTGTGGCATTATTTTGCTGGTTGTTAAATTGCATTTTATCGGAGAAATTTTATAAAAATTTAACATCCAGCTTTTTTTTTTCTTTCCTTTTCTTTGTTCTTCGAGGGACATGATATAAATGTGTTGTGTTTATTTTTATTTAATTCATTTATTAAATTTTTTTCTAGCCCAGAACGAACAATGTTTTGATATTCTTAGATAGTTTTGTTTACATTTACTGGTTTACTTATTTTTTTTATTTTTATTTACTTATTTTTTAAATTTTGCTTAAAAGAAAGTCGAGAGATTCATCAAAAATCTCTCAGTTGTTGGTTTGAGGTAATTGATCAGTCTCTGTTCATACTTTGAATGTTATTTATTTTTTTTCTATTTTAGTTTATATTTTGGTTAGTCAATTCTTTTTTTGTTTTTTTTTTAAAATTATTATTTAAATTGAATGCCACTTTCAAATTTAAATCTAAGTCAAAAAAGGCTGAATGAGTTTTTTTTTTTTGAAGCGAGAATTAAGTTTGAATTCTGTTTGACTTAGGTTTGTTTTGTTGTTGATTTTATTATGTGTTGCGTCGCTGTTTAGTTACAGGGTTATCCAAAATGAAATGATTTAATATCAATTATTTGACGAGCAGAGCACCGCAGGACCTGTGCGCCGCCAGCGACTAACGTCTACCTTTCTTATTACGTTCTTACTGTTTGTTTATTGTATTAGTCAAGAACGCAATGAGGAGAGGATTAGAGGAAGTAGTCATAGGTTTGAATACAATTAATTTAAAAAGATAGATGAAATATGTACAAAAAAAAAAAAAAAAAAAAAAAACGAAAAATGAGTGTGAGGATTTTTGCTTTAACTATGTTTCGCTTTATTTTTATTTTTATTATTTTTTTAACGCTTAACTTTTTTTTTAAACAAATGCGCTTATTTAAATTTTGTGTGAGCCTAAGCTTTTAGTTGCTTTTGCATTATTACCTCAAACTGCTTTGCAACATACCCGAACCTTTTTCATCCATCAGCTTATATATGTATTTGATATGAATTCATATAAGTATTTTGCATGTTCAAATCGGGGTTTTAACACACTAATTATTTAATGTATAAATTTTTTTATGAATTCATATCAATATGCTGAATTGCTTTGCTTTATTTATTTATTTGGATAACCCTGAAATGCTGACTAAGTTAATTTAAACAAAGAGACCAATACGGTAAGAAATTAAATTTAAAGAGAAAGGTTACTTTTCCTTTTAATTTTAATTTAAAAAAAAATATTTTCCCCCCAGTAGAGAATGTCATATAGTTTACCCAACTTTAAGTCCCCGTGATTTTAGGGATCTTCTGAATTGCATGCTTGTGACTGACCTCTTCCTTTTGGACCCTTTATAAGCCAAGGGACGCCGAAAAAAATATCCCCTTACCTTCCTCGAACCGAAAATAATCAGGTTTGTTCATGAAAAAAAAAAAGAAAAAAAAAATACATAAAAGAAACTTCAAAAAAATGCTTTTTCATCGGCGTCGATGTTTTCCTTTTGATGGAAAATTAATTTCTTACTTTTTATTACCCATAGGCTGGGCGTGGGCATGGAGCGGCGGCGCGTGGGCGAGCCGGTGGGCCCCCACCCCGTGGGCCGGTGCGGGCAGTTCGCCCCGCGGCTTCAGGGGCCCGTGGGGCGGCTCGGGCTCCCGTCCCGCGTGGGCCTCAACGCGCCAAGGGAAATTTACAAGGTAAAACATTTTATCAAGTTTTTATTTTAATAACACGTTTGATTTTAAATATTTTGTATTTCTCCAAAGGTAAACGTAAATTCGACGGGGGTCACCAGACTCCAGGAGAAACAAAGCGTCGGTATAAGAGGCAGAACAATTGGGGGACACAACCATTAGCCCAGCAGCCCTTGGGAAGCTACGTGAACGGTGGCTACGATCAGGACTTTTATCAAGATACATATTCGTCTTGGAGCTAACCCGTCATCGATTAAAACCAAGAGAAAATCAATTTAAAAATCATATTTTTTTAATTTACAAAACCGACGCTGTGACTCTCGCCAAGAAAAATGCCAAGGTTGTCTACGTCCCAGATTTTTTTTCGGTTCGATATATTTTTTTCAAAATGAAAAGGAAAAATACGACAAATTGAACAAACTTTTTGGGAATTTATAACTTTCGTATATAAAAAAAATTGTGAAATGAAACAGAATTATCTTAATTTTTTTTTTTTAGATATTCTATTTCATATTTCACTCGTCAAAATTTTTCACTGGAAATTGCAAAAAAAAAGTGATTGTTTTAATAAATTGTCATAGTTAATTCTTTTTGTTTACAATTTAACCATTTTTTTAGTTAATGTTACCTGTTAGGCTCTGTTACAAGTCTGCCCCCGTCTCACGTCATAAGCACTGCCATTTTATTTGTTTTATACAGTCATCTTATTTTGTTTCTTTACTTTTAAAACCGGTGATCCGTTGTTTTTGTTTTAATTTTTTTTGTTCAGATATGATGATCGCAAAATGTATCCGGTGTTTAAGGCTGTTGATAAAAGAATTAAAAAGGGGATAAAAAATAATTAAATAAATGTGCCCAATTATTGTGTGCATTTCACGTGGCTTTTGTCGACCAGTCGTGGATTTTTTTTTCGGGGGGAAATATACTTTTTTTAAATATTGTAACTTTTTAAAAAAAAGTTTTATTGTGTATTTATTACATTACATAAGGATCGCAGCTAGTTTTTGAAAGGAAGGACTTTCTTTTATTTTTTATTAGCTAAGAGTCAGGATTTTATTTTTTTTTTTTTTTACTATCACAACCAGTTAATCATCAATAGCTTTTTTCTTATATCACTCAGCTAATAAACCGATAAGCAGTTTCCATAATTTAGCAAAGCAATAGTCTTACTTTAGCAAAAGAAAATTCAAGAAAGTTTTTTCTTGATTTTTAATCTAGCTGCATGCTTAATAATTTTTAATCATGTGCTTTAAATTAGTTGATTTAAATCAAATCAAAGTTTTCGTTTTCTTTTCTCAAAAGTTAATGTTTTTAGATTATATTTTTATAATATAGTAAGTGCCTTCAGCAAATATTCTTATTTTAAATTGTAATATATGATTTAGCTTCTTTAAATTTTCATTTTTATAATGAAATCAAATTTTTTTTAACAAAAATTTTTAGCAGCTTTATCCGTTTTGATTACCGTGATTTTAAAAAAAAGGAATATTTTTTTTAATTGTGAAAATGTAACGATAAATTTTTATTATTTTTATAATTTTATCGATTTTATGGATTTTGACTCACTGGTTATCGTAATGCTTAATTTTAATTTTTGTTTTTATTTTAAAACCATGACTGATCGACTTTTTTTTTTTTTTTTTTTTTCAAAGAAGAAAATGAAGACAGTTTTAAAACGAGGGAGTGAAAAATATAGCACGAGGTTTGCTGAAATAGTTTGATTCAATGATCACAGGGGAAGGTAGCATTAGATATCTTTCATTTTTTTTCTTACGTCAGCTTTTCTCCCAGTTTTAATGTTTCTTTTACGCCCTCCAAATAATTCTTTTTTTGTACAGTTAATAATTATTTTCAATTAAGATAAATAAATTTTTATATAATAAACACACAGGCGACTTCAATTGTAGGGGGGAGAAATTTCCCCGATTAAACCTAGAACAGTTTTTTTTTTCTTTTCAATGAAGGAGTGAAAGTTTTAATTTCGAAAATTTCAATTTGAAGTGCTTAGTTAATAGAAAATGGGAGAGGATTTTATCGAAGACGCCATTAAAATGAAATACAAAAATGGATCAAGTTTTTTTTTAATATCATGTAATCGTGTTTAAGAAGTTTTTTGTATTAATTTTTTGTCAGTGTATTCGGAAAAATCAGGCTTTTTTTATCATCTAAGCACGTGAAAGTGAAAGTTTCAAGGAATAGCCCCTGTACTGATTTCTTTTAAAAAAATCAAGGTTGATTATTTTAGTTCGTTTGGGTTCGCACCGAATGCGTCTGAATCTCCGCATTCGTTGCTTCCCCAAACCCGGGGCGCCCCTTGAGGCACGTCACCTTCAAATGCTTCTTATGTTGAGGTTCGGGCGCATTCGGTGCGGAATCAAACGAATTTAAAGCTTTTAAAATGTCTTTGAAATGAGTAGTTGAATCGTTTATTGATTACCTCAAGAAAGAAACGATGATTTTCTTAATTTTTTTTTGGTTTTTTTAAGGAGGCTTTTTTTTTGATGTGACACGACGGTTTAACTACTGATTTTAAGGACGATTTCCCTCTTTTTTTTCATTTCGAAAAATGGTTAACGTATTACCATGTCGACTACTTGTCATTTTCTGTTTTCGTGCAATAGCTACAAAATTATTAATTTTTTTTTTTACTTTATGCTCAAAAAAATTTCAGTCGTTTTGGTTCTTTTTTTTTTGTTTATTATAGTCGGGGTGATAACACGTTAACCATGCAACTTTTCATTTCAAGTTTTGTCGTTTGTGTGTTTCTTGTATTAGGGAAGAAAAAAATTTAATGACTTGCAATTTTTTTAAGTTAATCGATTAAAATCGAAATTTTTTTTTCTTTTAGGATTAGGTTAGTCGGGTACATCCAAAAGAAAAAAAATGTTAAAAAAAATTTTAAAAGTACTTAAAAAACAACAAAAAAAACGTAAAATAAATTTTAAAAAACTTTAAAAAAAAATCAAAAAATCCCAAAAAATAATATAAAAATTCGAAAAAAGTTTTAAAAATGTAGAAAAAAAGGTAAACATATAAAAAAATTAAAAATTTGCACTTGATTTTTTTGAGTGCTAAAAAAAAAATGAAAAAAGAAATAAATAATAAAAAAAAAATGGTCGCCCGAACTTAAGGTAAGCTTTTAAGCAAATGAAATAAAAACGTAATTTTTAGGGTAACATTTCAAAAGGAAAAAAATATTAAAAAAAAAAAAAAACTTTTGGTTGTGCCCGTTTCTCTTGTTCATAAATTGAAATGCACACAATTTTTTTAATAAAATTTTTTTTTATTTTTGGGAGCTTTGATGATATGATGTTGGATGTTTGGGAGGTGGTGCGGAACAGATTTTACGTTAAGTTTCCGTTTTCTTTTTTAATATTTCCGGCCTTCGGCTTGTTAAGTTATAGAATTTACAGTAAGTCAGTTACAGGATTTAATTTTGTTAACCATTTTTTTATGGTTCAAAAATTTTTTTTCGCTTGCTTTTTAGTTTTTCTGTGACTTTTTGCATATTTTTTTTTGTCTTCAACTAAATAAAAATACCGAATGAATTTTTTTAATTTTTAAGTTAGTAAAGCAGATGATTTTTTTTCTCAAAATTTTCAAACATTGGTACCAATATAATTGTAACGGTAAGATTATTTTGTCTGAATAAACAGTTGTATTTTAACATTAAAAGAAAATAATAAGTTGTCTATTTAATTAAGCACGGTTGAATTCCATCTTGATTAATATCTTTTCTTAAATCGTCTCAGGTCCGAATCATCAAAACAGAAGTTGAACTTCTTTCCATTTTTAAAAAATTCTATAAATTCTATGAGAAACCTAATGCCTCGAATTTAAGCTCATGGGCCACAATTTAATGCTATGATTAACTAATTCTTAATACCCGGCTAAATTTTTTTTTTGAAAATTACGATAATCGTAATTTAATTTGATTCGTAATAATCGTAATCCTACAATAATCATTATTGTAGTATTTTCATTAAATATATAGTTACACATAGAAGGCTGATTCTATTGTTCTCAAGCAATCCTCAAAATATGGTTCATTTCAAAATCGTTAGATGGCATGAGTATCGAGAGAATCTATCAAAAACGACTAGTTTGAAATGACAAACAAGTCAGGTAAAATTGGGACTTGACTAACATTGAAACCCTTATGGTCACGTCCAAATGCAAAGTACCCCGCATATTTTGTTTTCAGACGCAGTCAAAAGATGGGGGTAGTTTGTAAGGTTTAATTTCATAACGACATACATCCATTTAATTTTTATTTTTCTATTTAACTTATGGGCTGAAATAAGTACTTTTTTTTTTATTCTAACATACGAAGTGATGTAACGAGTTTCACAACAGCGACCATATTGACAATTTCAAAAAAGCCCTACCGTACTTTTAATTAATTTATTTTTTTCATCCATTAAATGTTAAAAAAAAAAAAAAAAAAAAAAAAAAAATCGATTTAATTTATTTTATAATTTTCTGACAAAAGTTTATACATGTGATTGATACATATATGTAATACAAAAGCATGATACGGGCTCATTGCCGGGGAGGTGGAAAAAAAGGACACAGGGTTCGGAGAGGCGTCTTGACACTTCATGTGAATATATTTTGGCATACGGTATAATCATTACAAAAATGCGTGCATTTTATTTGCACTTTCCCAATTTTTTAAGTTATTACAGAAACGTCGAATTAACTTTATTAAAAAAGCCCTACTACTGAGGGCATAAGGTTTTTCTTTTTTTTCTTCAAATGTAGTTACCAGTTTTAAAGATCCCGGGGACATCTTTCAATTCATCGCATTATGTATTTAATTGTTTTTCACAATACTTAATCTAGCGTGAGGTTTTTCCGTGTTGGAATACATTTTACTGCTTAATCTTTTGCAATCTTTATAAATTTTAGTTCGAATCAAAAGTTGAATTATTTTGTCTTTGTTTTGTTTACACGGTGTTTCCGGGCATTCAGAGGACGATTCATTAGATTCATAAAAAGAAGGAAATTTTTGTTTTATTTTCTTTTCAGCTGTTTCAAAAATGGATGCTGCCAGCCTTCTTTTTTCGGGGGATTTTGTAAAGACTTCCGTGCATAGGTTCAAAACGAGTTTAGTAACATTCACTAAAGTAACGGATGGGACTTTTAAACCTCTCTCCGAATCGGTGATATTTTCAAATGTTCGGAATACCAACAACGCTTGCTGTTCGTCCGGCAAGCATCCCTTTTCTTTACTGTCTAATAACAAGATTTGGCATTTCGAACATTTGCAGTCTTTCAACCCGGCATGAGCCAGATATCCCGCTACGTACACGTTCGATAAGCTTTCTAATGTGACTTCACCATCCTCGATGAAGTCACTAGAAAGCTCGAACGGATCCTCCTCTTCAATTTCATTCTCAACTTTTTTTTCATCTTCGTTTTCAGCATCTTCATCGTCGTGATCATTGTCTATTTCGTCATCAATGATTTCTGTGGGGAGAGTCTGCTTTTCAGTTTCGTTTTCGATTTCCGCGACTGTGCTAGTTTTTTCCTTCGCGTTATTAGCAGTTTGATCTAAATTTAAAAACGTATCGTTATCGTCTTCGCAATTTCCCAAACTAGAGTATTTAAAAAAACCCATTGTAGCTATGTGACCGAAACTACACCTGAAAAGCCTTACTGTAGGATTTCTGTTGTAACCGTTTTTCTGCCTTACGACAGAAAAAAAGTTTTCCAACGGATCCTGGTTTAGGCGTCTCGTCATCAGGAAAAATTTTGGTTTTTTGGATGGTTTGGATGTTGGAGTATTGGAATGATTTTTTTTTAAGTCTTTGGAATATTTGCATTTCCAGAGATCGGATTCTTGTTCGAACAAATCTGAGATCGCTCTAATTGTCATTAACAATCCGTCAAAACATGGAGGCCTAGAGTATTTATTTTTTTTTGTTTTTTTATCATAAGTTACTTTCTCAATTTTTTTGAATATCCCGATGACTTCCTTAAATCGTTCAAAGTGCCATGCAGTGTCATCAGCAAGAGGTCTCTTATTAGGGTTGGGATCATACAAATACGAACTATTTAAGGAGTCGAAAAGGTCGTTCAACAATTCAATAAAGTTTGCTGTATTCTCAGCTGAAAAGCTCTTCAGCTCTTTGGTTTTGTGAGCAGCTCTGATGGCTGCAGCTACCGATCGACTAAAAACTTGTAGCGCGAGCCTACACGACATCCGCTTGAATTTATTTGGCTTCAGATGGCATGGGGTAATCTTGGGCATAGCCCGAGCCGTTTTACTTCTGGCATCTATGTTATAAGTTTCTCGCACATCTGTAAGCGAAATAATTTTTCCATCATACATATAAATTCCCGTTAATAAGTTATTCCTCAAACTTTTAAATAAGTGGGGAACATCATACATGCAAAATATCTTTTTCCCACCTATTTCAATGGCATAATTTTCCGACGAGACGCCTAAATGAGAATAAAATCCTCGATTTTCCGGACCCTGATCACAAACCATCACCTTAGGATCAAAACCGATGGAGACTACTTTTTTTACAGATTCTTCCATAATTCTTTTCATATCCTCCGGCTCCATTCCTTTGCCAGTTATAAAATAGGCCAGAGGTAGTTTCCATTTGGAGTACAAACCCCTAATCATTATGACTAATGCATGGGTACCAAGAGTTTTTTTTCTTTCTTCTTCCCCCCCGATATCCTGAAACCCCTCTATATAATCTAAACTTTTATTATATTCCATGCATTTCTTTATGCTCATTTCGTCAAATACAATGGAACATGCTCGTTCCATTCCGGTCATGGTGAAGCATTTCATTCTTAAATGTTCTAAAAATACGTCATTCAAACCGGGTAAAAAATGAATCGATTGGAACCATTTTTTCACCATCGAAACTGACGGTAAAATGAGACCATTTCGCCTCATGTATTTGTAGGTGGTCGGGGACTTGTAGTAGAGTGACATAGCAAATTTCCGTTCTTCGTCGGACCACCGGAATTTTTTGGTGGACCGAGCCTTCATCTGCATTTGACAAAATATTCTACTACATTTTGGTAAAAAGTTAAATTGATTTGCTTCATACTCCTTTTCTTTTTTCTTAAATTGTTCTTTTTGTTTTTTTAAACGATTGATCATTGTGCTTTTGTTGTGTGACATTTTTCTAAGTTGTTCGATAGTTCTGTTCGCAATTTTTAATTTTTTAGATTTAGGGGTATCGTCGGCATCATTTAATTCCAGTTTCCTTTTCACAGAAAATGATTTTCTAGGCAAATCTATTAGATCCCGAACATATCTGGTTGATTTCGGGGTTTGAAACATGTTAGGGCTATTCGCGTTCAATTTTGTAGTGGATGAAGAGCAAGTTGGAGTCAAAATATGAATAGACGGAGATGTAAAACTATGTGAAGTCAATGACGTCGGTTGTTTCGAAATTTCATCATTAGAAAAATCGGACTTTTGGAGAGGGTGAAGATAAGTTCTTTTAGGAGTACAAACTTTATCTTTAAAATCATTTCCAGAAGAAAGGTTTTGCGAAGTCGATAATTCATCAACCGGCGATGACGATTTTGAGATCTCTCTTTCATTTAAATAAGGATAAGACTTTTTTTTTGCATTTAAAATATGTCTTTTCGCTGATACTTTGTTAGTGTTTAATTTTCTGGGAGAAATATGTGAAGGTGACTCAGGAGCTTGCATAGGTGTCATGAATCCAGTAAAAACTTGATTTGATCTTGGATGATCCGGTTTTTTTGAGGCAGAGGTTCCAGTTTTTTTTGGTGTATGAATTTTATCATTTGAGTCGTTGACAGAAGGAAGATTTTGAGAAGCCGATGGGCAAAAGCGTACTGAAAACTTACCAGACGGGGATTTTATAAACATCTGCTCTTTTAAGGTTTTAGGATTAGGATAAGGATGAGATTTTTTTTTTGCATAAGAAAGATAACTTTTCGTAATTATTTTGCTAGTATTAACATTGCTAGCAGACGAGTTTTGTGCAGATAAAGAAAGAGATGAATTAGGTACATTAGTCACTATGGATTCAGAAAATACTTTATTTAATCTTGGAAAATGAGGCTTTTTTTTGGCAGGGGTTAAAGTTTTTTCTGAAGTATGAATCGTATTCTTAGGCAAATATAACGTCCCACTTTTATATTTGATAGGTACAGCATTAGCATTTAATGCCGATTTTGATTTTTGGTTTTTAAACATGGAGTCTTCAAAATGCATTTTGCAAATAACACGCCACTTTAAATCATCCATAGATAGTTGAGCTAAAGATGCATTTCCTGAAAAAAAAAAAAATAATAATAATATATTCTGGTGCAGTCCTTTGTAGAAATCATAAGGGATAACATGGCTCAGATTTAAGCTGAAAAATTCCAGCCTCGTTCAATTTACTAAAACATTTTCTATAAAGCTATATCTCCGAAAAGCAAAAAGGTTCTAAAGCAACTTCAATGGAGGTCTAGAAATGCATTAAACTCTTATTTTACCGCTTTTCAAGGAACTTATTCATTTAGAGCGTATGTGCGGTATAATAGTGTCAAAAGGAGCTTTATATATAATAAGTGTATTTATTTACATATTCCGAAAACAAAAGATGAACTACACTATACTCCCAGTATTTTAATTGCATAAAGCATAAAAGAGGAAGGAATATGCATAAAATATATTTATCTAAAAGTACTGTTCTTCCTTAGGGAGCGTTCAAGTATTACGTAAGACTTTTTTCGGGTTTTCCGACCCCTTCTTCCCCTGTCGTAAGATTTAATAAGATTTCCTCCCCCCGCCCTTTAACTTAGATAAGATTTCCGCTAACCCCCCCTTTTTTCTTTACCGCCAATCCAAAAATGTCTTACAGAATTAAAAAAAAAAAAAAAAAAAAAAAAAAAAAAAGCTTAAAATTAGAGTACATTTTTTTTTCTTTTTTTTTAGAAAAGGTGGCAAATGGAGGGGTGTCCATTTTTTTTATTAAATTTGAATTTTTGTGAACAATAAAAAATAATAAAAATTCTTAAGATTTTCCGAACCCCCCTTCCCCCATGTAAAAAATGGTAAATTTCTTGCACCCCTTCCCCCCCCCCCCCCCCCCCCACTCTTACAGTCTTACGTTTACTTGAATGCTCTCTAAGTCCATAGAAAACCAGAGACGGGCTGGCACCCCGCATTACCGGTATTTTCCCGGTGCGCCTTTTCGGAAAGCAAAAATAAAGCTTTGACCGTTACAAATAATAAAAAAGAATGGAAAAAAAAAAAATAATAATCCTTTAGGCACTTCGTTCGCTACACAAACCGGCCGGTTCACCGTCCGGTTTTTGTCAAAAAAAAAATTTTTTTCTGATTTTTTTTTTTCGTTTTGAAGCTAAAAAAAAGCAAATCGGGGTCAAATTATACTCAAAATGTTCGAAATTTGATGGAGAACATGATTCTGTAGGTTAAATACATTTAGTAAGCTTGAATTTCGTTGATATTTTCGAAAATCGGATTATTGTTTTTTTTTTTTTCGTTTGTTTACATCGCAATTTTAAAAATTAAATTTCGTAAACAAACGAATTTTTGCAAATATTATGTAAATTCAAGCTTACTATTGTATTCAACCTATAGAATCTTGTTCTCCATCAATTTACGAACATTTTGAGTATAATTTGACCCCGATTTACTTTGTTTTAGCTTCAAAACGAAAAAAAAAAATATCGGAAAAAAATGTTTTTTTGACAAAAACCGGACGTTGAACCGGCCGGTTTTGTGTAGCGAACGAAGTGCCTAAAACAAAGAAATAAAAATATTCCTAGAAATCGATTTTTTTTTTTTTTTTTTTTTTAAGAATTTTTGTCATATTGAACCCCTAGTAATGGGAAAAGAAAACAGGTAGTATACAGTGTACTTTGCAGAATTCAAGCCTTGCTCTTTTTTTATTTTGTCTATTGTCCAAAAATGAATTAATAGCCCTTCTGCCTCAACATTTTTGTATTCTATTGATTTTGAAAGTTCGGATTATCGGAATCCTTTTTTTTTTTTTTTTTTTTTTTTTTGGAATAATAGACCTGATGGTGAATTTTTGAGGTCAGTACTCTCTCTTGGACTTCTTCCGAAAATACACGAGGAGGAAAAATAAACATCCGTTTTAAGACGAACAGGGATCGGTACGGTTGTTTTCTATACGATTTTTTGTAAATTTTAACCTGAATTATTAAAAAATGAGTAAATGCCCCATACGTTTTTTACTATCAAAATGGCTTAAATTTTTACATTTACGTTGAAATTTTCACAAATTTATCATCGCTCGCTATTAATAATTTAAAAATCTTAAATTCTTAAAAAAAAAAAAACCAAAAATGATTAAAAATTAATTTCAGCTCAACAGCTCTGAATTTTTTGAAAAATAAGATGCCCTTTCTCGCTTTGGATGGTTAGAAAATCAAGTGAGTTCAATCAAAATATTTTTATCCTTCTGAATGCCTCTTTTTATTTTGCCTACATCGAATGATTTTTGGACCTAAATTCACTGAGAAAAAAAACTTTAAGGAAAACCTTAGTTTTCACGTCTAAGATGTCCCTACAACCCCATCGCCATGATATGTTAATTTGCAGTCATAAACCTAAAAATTTTGAGCTTTGATCTTAAATCTGAGTCTAAGACTTAAAATTATTAGGTCTACTACTGCAAATTACATCATCATGCCGTTGGGGCTATAGGGACGTCTGAGACGTAAACGGAGATGTTTTTTTCTTAGTGTTTCTTAACAAATGTAAGGTGACCAGATGCGCTTCTTTTAGGAGGACAGTTTACCTTTCTAACCCGTTTGTCCTCCAGTTTTCTTTTATAGTAAAATGTCTTTTTCGCAAATAATCGTATTTTCAAAAAAAACTCGAAGGATAAAACGTTGTTACAACTTTCAAATTCTCACAAATTAATTTTAAAAAGTTCATTAATTTCCTATAAAAGAAATTAATATGATAGAAGGGGGGCCTTTCAAGACAGCAGGCGCCCACAAAAATTCCCAGTCCGCGCCTTTTGAAATCTTATAGATCTGCAGGAAAATTTCTATTTATTATTAAGAACTGTTTATTTTCTTTAAACTTTGATCAAACGTTTCAGCCGATTGCCACAACACTAAACCATATGGCATTATTAATATTGCCCATTTCTTTCGGGATCTAAGTATGATTTTTTCTGAAAAGGCTCAGCGGCATCAAAATTATTTTGGAAATGTATTTAGATTTGCTTTATAAATGTCTTTTAAAGCAGGTTTTGGAATATCAAAATCGATAAAGAGAAGATTTTTAGGAATTTTATCCATGCCCCCTCGATTGGCGACCTAGAAACTTATTGTTCTCGGGGGTGGGGCGCCCTTATTTTCGCAAAAGAAACTTTAAAATTTTGAGTCCGTAAATATTTCTTCTTTTCTTTTTTCATTTTTTCTCGGTTTTGAGTGAAGAGGAGGTGCACCCTTCCGCTCGTAAAGTGCACACATGAAAATGGTTTCTGTATAATTGCCATAGAAAATGTCTTAAAATATACGCAGATTATACGAAGTAATTATACGTAATCTACCGAAGATAAATTATATATTTGTTGTATATTTATATATTGTATATTACACGTATAATATACGTATATTTACTGTCTGGGATAAAAGACTACATTTTAAGTCTTTTTTTTTTAAATAATAATAATAAGAGAAAAAAATTTTAGTGAGACCGAAAGAAATCGAAAGTGCTAAAAGCAAGCAACCGTCAGAAACAAAAGACACCGAACAGAGCCCGTAAATGTAGGGTTGAAAAAGGAAAGGTCAATGGAATGAAATAATTGTACACTGTCAAATTCTAAGGAAAAAAATCTTAAAATAAAAAAAAGTAGTTAAATGGGAAAAACCATATGTTACAAAAACAATTCCGATAAAATGGGTCCTTTGCATTATTTGAATAACCGTGGTGATTTTCCGCATCACCGGCTTTATAGGCTTTTGCGCCCTGTTCAAAATTTTTTTTGGCGCCCTCCTTCAATTTTTTTTTCTTTTTTTTTAAAACCCCTCCCTGCGCCAGGAAAAAAAAATGCAGTCTTTTTCCTATCGTTACTCATCTTTTTTAATCCTTTTTTCCTTAGTAATGAACGGTAAACTAGTATTTTCTCCTTTCCTTTTTCTTCAAATTTGCGCCCTAAAAATGGGCAGGAAAAGCTCATGCCTAAAGCCGCCGCTGGTTTTCCACCAGTTATCCACGACTACCAATTTTCCGCCAAATTTCAACCCTCTCGTGGATAATTGGTGGAAAACTAATGGAAATACTGTAGTCTTAAAATCCACGTGTATTCCACGTGAATTTTTGTCTGGGATCAAACAGTAATGCAGGCCAGGTCTCCAGTTTACGGAAAGAATTGTCAATTTTTTTCCTTGGAATATTTAGTACAAATGTTATAAAATAAACTTATCGAAATACCGCTATTAGATCTTAATTGGTAAACACTTCTCGCTCTAAATGCATATGGTCCCTTGAAATTGAAATGCTTTTGAATCTACCGCCTGAAGCTGCCGATTTTATAGAATAGATCTCAATCAAAATCGGAAAAAAATTTAAAGAAAATAAGATTTTCTAATGCTTTATATTCTTTTTAAAGGGAATTAATTATTCGACCAATATCCGCCAACAATTAAATTCAAACTCTTACCGGAGTTAATAATCCATGTTCTAGCTCTGTCAGGATCCGATAATGCCGGAAATTTAAAGACTCTAACACCGTCTTTGGAAGCCGATTTACCACAACCTAAATATTGGCAAGGATTGCCACTCATGGTGAAAATAAATTAAATCAGTCTTGTCGATATGAGCTCAAACTCTTAAGAACTAAAAGAACTATAAGAACGAAACTAAGAACGAACTTCACTAAGAACTAAAAGAATTAAGAACTTCACAAAGAACTATACACTAAGAACGAAAAGAACTTAACACTAAACGAAAACTCAAAAAAATTCGAAAAGCTTTCCACAAGAACATATCTAGCTAACTCGTTTATTCAATGAGAGGTTGAAAACTGAATGGGTTTTTGCGAATACAGGTATTAAAGAATTCCGATTTGTGCTTATTTCTTGTGAAGTGATAAAAACCAACCAATCAGATTTGGTTTTTTAAAAGTGGGATTTCCTGGTTAACGACAATTATTTTAACAAAAACGCAGTGACCGTCATAAATACAATTAAAGACGATTGGCTACTTCGGCGTAGCAGGTACAAAATTCAAAACAATTGTGAATAAGTTTACCACTAATTACTATGGTTCTCAAGGAAAAACCTTTAAAAATTAAAAAGCAATAAAGAATGTTTGCTATTGTCCGTATTCGCATGAAAAAACTTTCTTAATAATTTCCATAATAATCGGATTTAGACAACGGAATCAT
Source organism: Liposcelis bostrychophila (assembly GCA_037577465.1). NCBI lineage: Eukaryota > Metazoa > Arthropoda > Insecta > Psocodea > Liposcelididae > Liposcelis > Liposcelis bostrychophila. The sequence goes on from CM075213.1 coordinate 24,893,806, forward strand.
CGATACCTTTTGAGCCAATGTTGGTCAAGCGCAGGTTTTTACCATTGGAAATGCAGATAATTGAAAAGAAAAAAGTAATTAACAAAAAAAAAAAAAAAAATAATTTGGATTGCAAATTTTCAAGATTATTTTCCTGAAGATATATGTTCATATCCACCAACATGTTTCTTTGACTCCCCTTTCTACCTTTAAGGGAGAAAAGCCAAGAAAAGCATAATAAGCGTTAAAAAAAAATTGTATGTATTCAAAATAGCCTAATTGGTAAATAAAACCAATCCCCAACTCTCTGGCATAAAGCATTTTGATCCTTATCTTTTTTTACCAAATTTTGACAAACGATTAACCAAGCTATCCCAGATAGCATTTTCAATCCATTGGAAATCTGAGGATTGTCCATTAGATATCCATATGATGCCCAAAGAACACTTCTTGGATCAGTGCGGACGTAGGTAAATTTAATGGACGTCCAAAATATCCTTATGACGTCCTCGAGCTGGGATAGACTTTGCAATCTGGGATAAATTAAAGCATTTTTCTAATTTCCAAACCTTTCCCAAAATAAAGTGGAGGGAGTAGAAAAAAGACTTAAATTTGCAACCCCAACTAAGAAACAAGAAAAAAGAAAAAAGTTCTCCAAATAAGCAACTGTTGGAAAAAATTTACTAACAGACGAGTCAATTGAGGGACAAGTCAATTATTTTTGGTCGAAAATGACCAAAAATAATCATGCAAAAAAATCTTTTTTTTTTCGTTTGACCAATAATGATCAAGAATAATCATTCGTGATCATTTCTGGTTATTTTTAATCAAACGCGGAAAAATTTTTTTTTTCTTGCGTGACCATTTTTCGTCATTTTTAATTTTTCCTAGTTTTATTTGGTCATATGTGATCATTAAGGGGTCCATATTTGTCAACTTTTGACCTGGTCACTTTTTTGTAGGGAGATCTTTGAAAAAGATTTTTCGGCCAAATCCTGAAAAAAATCTTGTTAATAATTTATTAACTCCGTCTGGAAAATGCACATTAAAAATATTAATGCCGTCAGGGAAGGGTTAACCGGTGCATGCTTCTTTGATCAGGACACTCGCCATATAAATAATGAATGAAAGTCACATCCCTTACATTTTTCCTGAAATAGTTTTGAATGAAAATAATTGTTACCCCCCCCCTGCCTTAAAGCAGTTTTATAGGTTTTTTGGAAAATAATGAAAATAATTGTTATTGTACATTTTTCCTACGCTGAAGTAATCCACAAAATTTTTGTTGATTAAGAATTGCAAAATTGAATTCACTTTTTTGCATAGTCGCATTATCTTCTGATGCAATCTCATTTTGGAAAAAAAAATTATCTTATTTCCTGCAACCAATCGTTCCAAGTACTCTAACTGGCCAGTTGTGCCAGTTGTCATACTTATTTCGACTTTTGGATGAAAGTACTTTAATTTCTTCAAAGGAAAATTTTAGTCAAAGAGAAAAAGAATCTTGTAAAAAGTGTAGGTATTTGATAAAGATTTGGATTAAGCAAAAATATTTTATATATAAAGGAAAAGTTTTGAACCAGCAAGTTAGCATTGTAAATCAAAATTTTTTACAATATGTGTATATTTTTTATATACCATATCCAAATCCGAATTTTTATCTTTATTTGTAAATACCATTTCTTATTATTTAACATTAGGATGACTTCTTAAACGGAGAAAAAAAGTAGCCTTTTCCCTTTCATTTTACACGGTTTATAACAATTATCATTTTCCGCTTAATGCCTTTGGAATTTTTTTTTTTTCCTTTTTTTACAACTATGAAGGTAGGAAGGAAACAACCGGAAGAGAAATCTAATTTAAAAAAAAAAAAAAAAAAAAAAAAAAACAGTAAATTAGTGAATTCAAAAATTCTGTGGCCTAGAAGCAAAAATACGTATAAAAACTGGAATTCAATTCAACTATCTTTTCAACCTTTTATGGCTTGTCAATCACTCTAACGTTATTTGGAAAAATAAGGTTATGGAATTAAACCTAGGACACTAACACCATCTATTGCCTGGGTCTAAAAATACTCTACCCACAACTAACGCCATCTCTTGCCTGCGTCTGACTTTATAAATCGACACTAGCGACATACAACGGCCGGGTCTTTTTTTAGGATCGCATTTGAACAATAGAATCAGCCTTCTATGTGTAACTATATATTTAATGACTCTGTCATCAGCAGACTATACTGCTTTTGTATTTGGCGTCGATCATCGTTGCTTAGTTGGTAAGTAGTCTGAATTCATTATGAAATACAGGTTTTTTTTATGCATAAATTTTTAAAAAAATTAACAGAAAAACGATAAGACGAATTTTATTTTAAATCAAAAATACAAAGTTGAACATCGATTTGACCGAAAACGTTTATTGGCAAAAAAAAAGAAAAAGAAAAAAAAATTAGAAAAATGAGAGGAAGGCCGTATAAGAAAGTTGAATTTTCCCTCGATCGGAAAATGAGGTTTTGTTTACTGTAAATTAGTGTTTTGTCACGTGGGGGATAAAGCGTCGGCGTCGGCGTCGTATCTGTGCAGAGGTCGACCGCTCCCATTGCGCGTCGATGTTCGTCTGGCGGGTGGGGCGGTAGATATGGCCGTTTCATGTCGATTACAGTATTTTTCCTGACGTATGTATGTTTTCTATCCGTGAAAAATTTGTTATCTTTTTAGTAATGTGTGTTGTGAATTTTTTCGTAACTCGCTAGTTATTTAAAAATATTATTGTTGCTATGATTTAGTTTTAAGGAGTTGAAACTTACAAAAAGTGGTGAATATGGCTGAATTTTCCTTGGTAATGCTGACTGGGAGGTAAGATGATTTTAGAAAAAAAAAAGATAAATGAAAAATGAAAATACGCTTTTCCATTATATTTTTTGTTTTTTTCATAACTGGGAATCTGTGGGGAATAGGACTTACGATTTCTTAAAATGTAAAGGAAAAAATCGATCGATTTCTTTCTTGTTAAAATTTTAATTTTTTTATTGCCGTGAGTTTTTTTTGTTATCCTTTTAATGTGCTGCACCGAAACAAGATCGGCATAATATGCTTTAAACTCTGATACGAGAGGGATTTTTTTTTTCCTCCCCAATTTCTGAATGACCCCTTTTTCGCTATTGTTTGCATATTTCCTTGCCCTTTGTTATCCTTTTAGGGTGTGGTATAAGATGGTTTAAGGTTCTAGTATAATATCTTGGAAAGAAAAAATTATAAGAGGGAAGGTTTTTTTAATAATTTGGAAAGTTTAATCGAAAAACAGTCGTCGACCTTTTTATTGTTTACTTTGACACTTTTGATTCTCACTCTCTTTCCCCTCCTTTTCTTTTTTTTTTATCCCTTTTTTTCCTCTTTCTCTCGGTTTTCATTGTGCTTTTTCGAAAAAATAAAACGGGGATGAACGTTTAAAAGTCGTTAAAAGATTCTTGTCAACTACTGGGAAAGCTTTAAAAAAGGACTGTACCACGATACCCAGACCCCTTCAGCTTTTGGATTTTATAAACAAAACTGGGAGTGTAATCGATTGGCAATTGTAATGTGTGTTTTCCATTTTAAAAAAAGAAACGGAAAGGATTAATTCATTTCAAATTTGATTGTTGTCACTATATATATATTTTTTTTTTCATTAATTATTAACCATTTTTTTCCTCTTAACGAAAGTAAGACAAACACGTAAATCCTAAATGTTAAATACCATGAAGAAAAAATGTCATCGACAATATCATGGCATCCCTTAAAGTATTCACATCAAAGGGTTAATAAATTTTTGAAATTCCAACTTTCTTGAGAAAATCATTTTCTCCGATCTGGCACCCCTTTCCATCCCCTCCCCCCCTTTCTCCTCCTTCCTCTCCGTCTTTATGCTGGCTGATGTCCTTGTTTTCTTTTTTAAAAAATGTTCTCCACATTAGGGCAGTGACGTGTCAAGGAAATAGGAAGAATTATTAAAGGACTCACGGAGATTAAAGGCGATGCAATGAATATTTTACATTGTTCCTGTTTCGCTTTTATGATCGACTCCCTGCATATTATAAGGCACCACATCCAGACGTGGAATTCAAACTTTTGAGCCACCTTGTTGAAAAATTTATGGACGGGGGTTTTTCGGGTCTCTTATATTTTAAACCTACCTTTTTCTTCAAACAAACTGAAGAATGTTACCAAAAAAAATATATATATTTATTATTCATTTTCTTTTTCTTTTTGCTTGTCAGTCTACGCCTTCTGCATATAATTTTAGTTTTCATGTGGGTATTGCTGTAATCTCGTTTTATTTACTTGAAATAATAAAATGATTTTATTTATCTTTCTAATTCTGAAAAAATGGTTAAGGGCCCAACATAATACATGAGCATATTTAGGAGAGGAGTTTCAATCATTTTTCTGAAGTAACATGCCTACAGTCTTTTTGATTTTGGTTTTCTGATACCTATGGCTCCTCTTTTTGCTAGTTCATGTTGCGTATATTTTTTTTTTGAAATGATTCTAGCCTGGAGAAGAAATAGGTTATAGGCATATTGCCATGTCCTACGCAAGCAAGTTTAAAAAGGGGATATCCGAAACCTTATATAAATTATTTAATTCCTTAGTTGTTTTCACAACATTGGGACAACTTTTTAAACGGAAATCGAAAATATTTTCGTAATGTCGTATCTTTATCGTAAGTATCTGCTTCAGAAGTGTGATGGCGTTTTTGAACTTTGTAGGCCAAGTCATGGTTAGAAGTAAGAAGTAGTATATTACAATACAAGGGCTGCAAAAAAAAAATTGTCCGTCGAGGCCGATTTTGAAAAGGTCTCGTTAGGTTTTCAAGGTCTAATAAATCCCCCATGATCCTCTTTCCTTCATTCAGATCTATATTCAAACCCGGGGAATGCATTGAGGGAAGGTCAAAAATGAGTGAAGAAAGAAATGCTTCCATAATTGTTGCATTATTCTGAAGTGTCTTCACATTTTCATCATTCTATCTTCATAAGAATATACAATTTCCTTGGGGCCGTTCAAGTATTAAGTAAGCATCTTAGCAGTTTTTTTTTATTGAAAGGATGTCGTCAAAGAACACCGCACTCCATGTAAAAATCTGCATAAGAATATAACAGTAGGTGCCATATAAAACCCATACTTAACAGAAACATATTTCCCTATTCTGGTGTGCAGTTTTATTTGTAAAATGCTTTTGGGTGCCAATCTAAATTCATGTGTAATTCCTTTCATATACTGTTGGAAAACTAGAAAAACATCCCTTTTCTGGTATTAAATTTTCCTTCTAAAAAATTTTTTTTGTATAGTATTGAAAAATTGATTCAAAAAAGTCGATTTTTAATTTTTTTCCTCAGACATTTCGTCTTTTCAAGTCCTAATTAGATTTTTTAAAAATGATTACATATTCCGAAATCTTTTTTTAAAAAATGTTTTTTTACAAAAAAAAAAAAAAAAAAAAAAAATTGCTTACTCTACTCGCTTAAAATCCACGATGTCAATTTAAAAAAAAAATATAATTTCAAAAAATGTAAAGATTTGAGTCTCTGACATAAGAAATATAAACTCTTATCTACTATAAAATTTCAGTGCACCCTGATGTTATGTTCGAGTTTTAAGTGTAAATGGTAGCGCTTTACTAAAAAAGAAATTTTTGTTTTTTGTTCCTAATTTAATTTAAATTTGAAGGTAAATGTGCTGCACAAAGAAAATACTGAATATCTGGCCTGTTTTTACTTTTGGACTTTTTTATCTTACGGACAACATAAAATTATGCACTCTTATTTAAATTAGGGCGTTTCGGTATGAGCATTTATCTAGTTATCAATAAGTAGTCCAGTTTTATCGATATAATACATTCGAACTCCATAAGTTTCCATGCATTTTCCATGAGTTAAACATACTTTTTAACAGAAAAGTTATGAAGGTTCGACTGTATATCTCTTATGGGCTATTGATTGATAAGATTCGCCTTATCCCTAACGACCAAAGTATCCATAGTTTATCGATTATCGTATCAGAAAGTGGCCATACCAAACTGCCCTACTTTAAATGCGAGAAAAAGTAAAATTTAATTTTGAAATGACGTTTTCTTTTATTCTTTTTTAAAGTGTGTATTATTATCTCACCTTGATTAGAGTAATAAAAGCTAGGTTGGTATGCACGAGAAACCATAACTGGGGATTTTTTTACTTCCAAAAACAGTTTTTAAAGTAAAAAAAAAGCTTTTTTTTTTTTTTTCGGAGTCTTTAAAGTAAGGGGTAGCAGCAAGGGCTGCATACCGTTTGAGAAAAAGGTCACTAATCCGTTGTACCATTTGAGAAAACGGTGAGGGGAGATTAAAATTTTAGAGATAGCCTTTTGAGAAAATGGACCCCTCGCGCTGAGGACCATTTGAGAAAATCACCTGATATAAATAACAGGTAGTTTATTTCATTTTTTTTCATCATGAAAAATGATTAAATTTTGCAGAGTATCCAAGTTCGATGTTTTAACTTGAAATTTGTATTACTAACTACATATTTCTTTAGTTTTAAAGATTTTAAGCTGTTACAATAAATTCTAAAATTATCAATGACCCTCGTGGCGCTAAACAATTATTTTTTCAAAATTTTTGATCGTTTACAATTTTTCATCTTTTTTGGGGGAGAAAGCTTTTAACTGTAGGAGGGAGAAAGCTTTTAACTTTTTTCCACTCTTTATCGACTCTTGTCGATAGGTAGTACTTAATAAAATTAATTCATAGTATTTTTATTTATGCCTCTGTTGCTTTTCTCAAATGGTCATTTCCGTGAAGGGTCAATTTTCTCAAAAGGCTATCTCCAAAATTTTATTCTCCCCTGACCGTTTTCTCAAACGGCTATTTGGATTAGGGAAAAAACAATGGGATTTTCTCAAACGGTTTGCCCCGGCAGCGAGCAGGGTTTTTTACAATTAATTTATTTTTGCTCATTGGAGGCTAAATCAAAAGTACTTAGTTCTTTAATACACATTTAGAAGACCCTGCACAGTCAAAAATTTTATGTAATTATGTTAACATCAATCTACACAAATTTTTTCTGTTAGTTTTTTCGAAAAGGTAAACCTAAGCAAAAAACAACATAAAAATTATGTAGACCAATTTTTATATAATTATGTTAGTTTTTACATAAAAGTTTTTATTGGGTGATTAGGTATTTCAGTAGACTTATAAACGCAATTTTTTTTGTTGTTGTGACTTTTGGAACGTATTTATTGGCAATTTAACATTATATTCGAAACGCAATTTAACATAATATTCGGCAAAAATTCCATTTTTTTTTTTACCGTTTATCTTTTTGTTTTCGGCTATTTAATGCCACGTTATTTTCATTTTCGGAAAACTAACATTAATTTAATATTTTATTATTAAATTTAATTTAATATTTTCGTCAAATATAAGGTTAAATTACGTTCAAAGGTACACCGAAATACTTAATCATGCTCTTCTAAATGTGAAGAAAATTATTTTGTACAATTGTCGTCCCGATTTGACTTCCAATGACCATGAACAAAAATGTTCGAAAAAAGCCTGCTTACTGCGAATTCGTACCCTAAAATTGACAAAAAAAAAAAAAAAAAAACAGCAGGGCTGATGTGTTCTTTCTGGATAAATATTATTCAATTATTTTTTTGGTTTATAAGAGCATGTCTCCCAAGCAATATCAATTTTAAAGATAACCATGTACTTCTGAAAATGGCTTTGAATGATATTTCGAGGAGGGCTTCAGGATTAAAATCGTACTAATAAAGGATTAGCTTGAAAAGAAGGGACGAAGTGCAAAATTTCCGAAATCTTGCTTACCTGGAGTACTTGGAACAGTCTCTTTGGGATGCTAGCAATACACAGAGACCTCAGTTGGGTCACCATGTTCAAAAGATTTAGAACGTCTTTGAGCTTTTTGATGATGTTTATTCCAAAATTTAAGCTTTGAGAAGGGAAAGATCACCTTGCAGCATTTGTACTGCAGCTTAACAAAGTTGTGCGATGTACTGTAAACTTCAAATTTGGAAAGATTTTGAACTTTGTGTAAGTTTAAAAAAATGGCAAGAATTTTCCCCCATTCCTTCTGCTATCCTAGAGAATATAAAAAAGGATTAAAATCGCCTTATCCCACAATGTTTTACTGCTAGATTCCGCTGCAGTTTAGATGAAAATAGTTGCCGGAAAAGCAACAGTAATGGTATCCTACCCACTGGGTATATCTTTGGTATATCTTTCTATGCCAAATCTTAAATTTTGAAGTTTTAACGATTTTTTAAAGACAATTATAAAATAGCTTTCACATGTTGGAGCAACGCATGAATCATTCCTTTTATATTCCCTCAAGACGAAAATGAATCAAATACACAAGTTTATTGTACAGGAAACAGTCAAGTTTGTAAAAGCATGAAAACTTGAAAGGACTCCTTAAAGCTATTATATTCAAAGATCGAACTTTCACCAACCTCCCCCTCCCCTCTTTAAACTTGGAAAATAGGCGTATTTATCCCTACGTGTCAAATCTCATCGAAAAACGACCTTGATCGTTTGCGTGCAGCTTGAGGGTAAAAAAAAAAAAAAAAAAAATTAATATGTCTCTGCAGTTAAATCCGCAATACGTCGTTTAGCCTCACCCCTCTTTCAATTTTAAAACAAAAACCGGTGTCACACTGCCGATTTTATCGCCGAAAGTATCTTAGTACTCCCAGAGAAAGAAAGGAGGGAAAAAAAATTTTTTTTTTTCATGCTAAATCGAATCTGCATATGTTGTCTGCATAAATTCGGTTAGTCAAAGACGAAGGTTATTTACATACAGAAAGCATCCCTGCCCTTTTTGAAAATAAGGGAAAATCTTGAAATATGGAACGGTTGAAAACCTGGACGAGGATTGAATTATTTCATTATAGGGCTACTTCCGGTTTCCGGATTTTAATTTGAATTCGTTTATTGTTCACAGGTGAAGTTGGAGCCTTCATTTTTCCTCGAATAACTGCGGAACGGACATAGACGATAATGGTAAGTTTTTGAAAGGATGGTTAAAAAGGATTGGGGAGGGGAGGGGAGGGGAAGAAAAAGAAAAAGAGAAAGAGGATTCGGGAGAATCCATGATTCCGATAAGAGTAGACGAGACTTTACGGTTCGGCAGCTACGGCGGGTTTCGGATTTTCTGATAAAAGTAATCAACCGTAGAAGCAATGTAAAACTCGTATATGGAAAGTCGAGAATAATCCTCACTCTTATTCTCCCTCTCCTTCTCTTAACCACATAGCATAAAGATTTTCGCTTGTATGAATCGTTGATATTTCTTTGATTCTCTCCGGCCACGTTAAGTTGGGGCTATCTCTGTGTGTGCGTATGCATAAAGGGTTGAGGGATGGAAGGAAGAAAAAAATGATTTTATCACACTCGGGGGTTTATTCGAAATCGATGATACAAAGTATCAGTATATAAAGAAAACGTTAAAAAGAAGTTTTTATTCTGTGATAGATTGTTGAGATATCTGGAAATGTTCCAAAAAAAGTAAGATTGATACTTTTTACCGGAGCCATTGCAGATAACAAAACTTATTATGCACCCGATTTCATTCTCCGAACTTTTTTTTTTTTTTTTCGGGGAAAAATACTTCACAACGTGACAGAAGCAATTTACTCCAATAAAGTGACTGCTTTATCTTTTTGCTACCGTGATACTTTGTTATGGTTTCCCATATGGAGGACGCCAAAAGTTTAAATAGTTTCGTTACCTTTTTTTTTTTTTTAAAGCTTGTCTTACCCATATTTCGTAATAGGTAATCAGAAAGTATGAAAGCTGTATCCAAGATCGTTATCATTTTTCAGTCAAATGAAGGTAGTAATTTACTAAAGTTTTCTTTTTTTTTTTCTTTGATGTTTTAAGTATGATAAAAGAGCACTCGTTTGGAATGAAGAATACAGGACTCTAAGGTAATTGTAGCTGACATTGAAGTATTTGAAATCGATTTTTACATTGATGGTTGTCTAGCATGTTGAACTAGGGTGCTTGTTATGAGGGAATGTGAAATATTTTTGCGAGGCCCCCCTTTCAAAAGTCTCTAAAAAAAATCAAAAATGTTGTGTGCAAAACCTGAGCTGTGTATCTCTACTTTAACACATGCCGGTAAGCACTTCGATTTTCCCATTTAAAATACATGGGGATTTTTCGATTTTTACAGCTTATTTTTATTTGTATTTATTTTATTTATTTATTTATTTTTTTTTCTGCGAAATAGACAAATGAAAATTCGATCACTGGATCCAGTTACTACTTACATATGTATAGAAATCAATAAAAGTTTCAAAAACTTTAATCTGATTATTTTCCAATGACTTGAGAATTCGAAAATATGCCTAAAAACAGCTAAAAACAATATTTTTAAGCAGAGGGAGCGTTCAAGTATTACGTAAGACTGAAAAGGGGGGGGGAGTTTGGCAAATCTTACGTAAAAATTTCCATTATAACTTATTATTCAAATTTTTTTTTTCTTAATTTCAAAAAATTAAGTTCTTTATTTTTTTCGAATGTCTAAATAGAAAAATTAGAAACCTTTTTCAAAAAATTGCAAGTAATAACAATTTATTTTTTGATGAGATTTTGTGCCCATTGTAGCCATCTTCAGAGACATGAGTATGAACTATAAGCCTAGCTTTAAGAAAAAAATATTACTCCAATTTGAAATTGGCTTGAATTAAGGGAGGGGGAGGGGGTCCTCGAAAATCTTACGTAATATAATAGGGGGGGGTGAAAGAAATCTTACTAATTCTTACGAAGGGGGGGGGGGGGGGGAGGGGATCCAAAAACCCGAAAAAAAGTCTTACGTAATACTTGAACGTTCCCAGACTCAGAACACTGGAAAATGGTCAGATTAAAGTTTTGGAAATTTTTATCGATTAGTACATATGTACGTAGTAACTGGGCCCGGTGATCAAATTTTCATTTGCAGAAAAAAAATAAAAATAAAAATAAAAATAAATAAATAAATAAAAATATAAAATAAAATAAAAATAAAAAAACAAGGTGTAAAAATAAAAAAAATCCCCATGTATTTTAAATGGGAAAATCGAAGTGCTTCTAGGGATGGCGATAATTTATCGATATATCGAAATATCGATATATTGAGGAAAAAAGTATCGATTTTTTTCGATATTCGATTTATCGATATTTTTTTCGACGATAAAGTAAATATCGAAATTTTTTTCCCTCCGATTCTGCAGGCAAATTTGTCTATTTCCATGACGATTTTCAAAAAAATCCAAGTATTTGGTTTGTTTTGACATCTATACTGTATATGATAAATATCTTACTATTGATGGCAATAATTTATCGATATATCGAGGAAAAAAACATCGATTTTTTTTTTCGATATTCCAAGTTTTTGATATTCGATATATCGTTATCGAAATTTTTAAAATATCGATAATCGGAATATCGATATATTCAAAATTATCGCCATCACTATTGCTTACCGGCAAGTGTTAGAGTAGAGATACAGAGCTCAGGTTTTGCACACAATATTTTTGATTTTTATGGAGACTTTGGAAAGGAGGGCCCCACAAAAATATTTTATTCTCCCTCATAGCAGGCACCCTAATGTTGAACTTATAAGAAATAAAACTAAACTTTTGCCTTTAATTATTCCCCTTTAGTTCTAAAGGCATACTTCATAGCCATTTAATTGGGAGTGAAATGACACAAAACTCGTATAACAAAGAAACACTATTTAAATCATCTGATTTCATTGATCCGTTACAATTTTTTCAGTATCGTCTTTGTACAAAGGGATCGGTTACATTGCAGTTTTACACAACATACACACTTTGCTTTTTTTTTTTCAACCAAATTGAATAGGACAATTTCGACCTCTTTAGCATAATATTTACTAGTGACCCTATGGTAAGCTTTGTTTTGGGCTGTTCTTTCTCATTCTTGATTGAATGTAAAAATCTGAATTAGTCTAATATATTCCACTCTCGTCATGGAGTTTGAGTTCGACACGGTAATAAATTCTTCAATTCGTGCTAAAAGGTTGTACAGTTGCATGGAGATTAAAAAAATGCACTTCAGAGGTGCATGCAAGTCGTTATCAACCAATAAATTAATTTGCCATTATTTATTCATTAAAAACTGAGAAATAGTCCTTTACAAAAAATTAATGTTAAGGAGCAGGTTCTCTTTATGAATAATGTAGACGTTCGCCTGTACATGTTAAGTACTGTAAGTGATCAGACCAGAGTTTGCTATTTTATTGGTAAAACAGCCTTATTACAAGATTGTTTACATTAGATTGGCACACTCTGCCTTGGTCTTGCAGCTTATTGGTTTTGAGAAAGAGGAAGGGAGAGGAGAGGAAGAGGAAGAATGAAAGAGAAAAAAACATAATTTGATGCAGTAAACGCCCTTTAACCTTCATGTTCTAATCTACCTGTGGTAATTGCCCTTGAGAGTCCACGTTATTTCCTTGTTAATATGTTTGATGCATTGACAGCTCGTAAATTTTGGTTATATTTAATTTTAGTTTAGATTTAAAATTGTTAACGCTTTGAAGCAGTTGGCTGGGTTGGCCATGTTTGTTTATAAGCTAAACATAAACAAACATGGCCATCCCAGAGATGTGTGATAGGTCGATTCCCGTTTTCAGGGCAGTATTATCTATATTTTTGTAATCGAATGCCCTTTGAAGAAAATAAATAATTTAATGAATCAATTTTCTATACCAGGGGCCGTTCAAATATTGCGTAAGCGTTCTTTTGGATAATTTTTGACCCCCTCTCCCTTCGTCAATACTTAGCTTATGGCGATCATCGGCAATTCGGCCTCTACCAAAATCTTTTTATTTGAAAATGGCTAGGCATCTGTATTTATTATCAGTGAAGGCGCGATTTAACGCCTTAAAATTAATCGAGCTCAGAAGTAGGAGTAACGAAGTAAATTGCAACCTTTGAAGCACTTGACAGACTCACAAAGTTCGTTTTGCAGTTCAATAGTAAATTGCTCCATCGAAAAGAAATTTTGACATCAAACTTGGCTCATGCCACTTATAGTTCAACTTTCCGATGCCTCTGACCAGCAAACATCGATCTCCATGCGATCATGATTCGATACCAAGACGTACTAAAAAAACCGCATTGCTTGAGCCTCAAGTTGACCACTAGGATGGCCCAAAAAGAATCGGCCATCTCTGATTTTCGTTCCCTAACAAAAAATGGGTTCTTTAGGGTCCTGGAACACTTGCGAATTTTTTTTCAGATTTTTAAAAAAATTTGAAGAGGCGATGCCCGAATTTTTTATGTTTTTTGAACAAAAACAAATTTTTGACAAATTGTCAATTGAAAATTAATGATAATAGCTAAAATTGGTGGTTGGAGATAATAGCTAAAATTGGTTGGGGTGGAGATATCGGGTTTTCCCGCAACCGTCAGTAATTTTCATTGTCATTTTCGGATTCTACGGGTCAAGAAACATAAAGTAGTTTCTCAGATTTGAAAAGGGCCGACTTTTATTTTGCGGTAAAAAAAATCACGCTTTTAGCATAAGCCCCTTTTCGAGAAAAACCTATGAAGACTGGTAGCGACCCCTATATATTTTTTTAAAAATTTGAAAAGAATCAGAGAAGGTGTCTGGAGATAGTAGAATCGATTTTGAGGTATAGAATCAAAATTGGGACACCATAAAATAATAAATAATTTTTTTAAATTTTGAAAAAATATTATTTTTTAACCTGAAACCCTCCCTACTCACGCAAAATAAATTATCTCCAAAAATTGGATCATAGGCGATGAATCTTCATTATTTTGGGCCATTTTGGCTATCTTGAGATTTTTTTAACTTTTGGGGCTGGCCAGATATAAAAAAACCCGTTTTCGTCGAAATAAGCCATATAAAACCCATAGGGTGTCATTTTTTGGCAAAATGAAATTTTTTCTGGATACATACATACATATATATTATACCCTAAATAGATCAATTTTTTATGTCATCAAATTTTTTTCCTGCAAATTTTTGAAATTTTGTCAAATAAAGGTAAAAAAAAAAAAAATCGAGCGCCACCTCTAAAAATTTTTTTAAAAATCTGAAAAAAATTCACAAGTGTTTCAAGACCTTAAAGAACCAATTTTCTGTTAGGGAACGAAAATCAGAGTTGGCCGAATTTTTTGGGCCACCCTATTGACCGCTGGTCGCGTTTTCTCAAGCATATAACCGTTTTAAGCACATATTGGGGATCAGAAGCAATAAGCCGGATTCAGTCCTAATCGATAAGCAGTATCTGCCAAACTGATTGATGTCAGGACTTCTCATTTATGATGCGAGCCTGCTAACGCCACTAAGCCGGCCTCTTAAAGTTCCTCTAAAGTCATCTACTTAGCATGCGGCCCAAGATGTGGTGTCACTGCAAAGCGAAGTGAAAAAATCCATGAAATTTTAGTAATTGATCCAAAAATATTGCTATGGACTTTTCTTCTTCCAAATCCTCGTTTCTTATCCGTCCTTGTTTTCTATTTTTTTCTTATTCGTCTTTAAACATTGTCTTCGTTCCCTTCTTTTTTTTTTTTTTTAAATCATTTTTCTTGCTTTGTAAATTTTATTTTTTAAAAAAAATCCTATTTTTTGGAGTTTTGCATTTATCAGTTTAATTTTGATGGAAACCAGTTTGATGTTAATAGACAAAGCATCTTGTAAAAAAAAAAAAAAAAACGATGAACAGAGAGTGTAAAGCAGTTTACTTTTTTGAAGTTTCCTCTGTTCACACGATTGTTAGTCGAGTTTTCCTCGAGTTTTTAATATAATAAATTCTTTCAGTTATTATATTCAAAAAAAAAAAAAAAAAAGGATGAAATAACGATAAAAGAAATAAAAGTTCTAACGCAGCCACATTGCTCAACAACCATACATCATATTACTTACCATTTTATAAAGATCTAAATTTTCACGAGGCCTCTAAAAATATAAAGCATTTTTTTTTTCCTTTCGTAGAGGGAAAAAGGAAAATGATAGGTCTTTCGGTATAAACAAACAAAAGGAACGGAATGTATGGATGAGGAAGAATGAGCAAAAATCGCCCAATTTGCATTGAGGTCACGATCCTGTTGGAGGTTTCATGATATCGGTTTTAAAGAATGGCAGATACGAGGTTTTTTTCTCTCCCCCCCTCCCCCGCCTCTCCCCGCTCTCTTTCCAAAGCTCTCTTCATCCTAAATATACAGATTTTCGAATATTTTAACAGTAAATACATTACTCTCGTTTTTATCCCCCCCTTTTTTTGTGTTGTTGATAAAATGGACAGGGTCGGATCAAAACAAGGGAAGACAAAATCGAGTTTGCGAATTTTTTTTTTTTTTCTTGGCAAATTCATGAAAAAAAATATCGGTAAGTGAATAGTGTCACATGGGTGATGGAATTGATTTAAAATTCAGTGTGACAAAAAGCTTTCTGAAGCTTTCCCAACAGCGAGACGACGGGGAGAAAAAAAAAAAAAAAAGAAGAAAATGAAAGAGGGGGATGCTGCAGGTGGGGTGTGGCTTTCCCGTGTAAACTAGTTCATCGAAATGTCGTCGGGTGGCGACACTTTCCAAGCGATTTCACTCCCAACTAATTTATCGACCATATGCATTTTCTGTTGTGGCTGCTTTGTAAATTCTCAAGCTTTTCGTCAGATGGCCAAAGGATCGACTCGGTGGATATCAGATTTTATCCTTGAAAGGATCCTTGACCTATTTTTCGATGGGAGTCTGGGATTAACTTGTCACTACCGGAGCTGGGAATAGTTTAGATGAATTTTTTTTTCTAAAATGGAGACTCCCGTTAAAAATAAATCTTTTTATTATTATTCTAAAATTTTCGAATGCTATAGGGGGAAAAACGCCCTGCAGGATCTTCCTCTTGTTAATTGAAAATCGAATGTAATTTAGCTTCTCATTTAAAACCCATCATCTTTTTTTTTTTTTTTTTTTTTTTTTTCGTTGCACCCCCTTTCTCTTTTTTTAAAATACCGAGGGTTTTCCAATAATTTCAGTCATTTTCGTTTTTCTTTGCTCTGTTAACCATAGCCAATCATTTTCAAGTATTTATTTTGGATTTGATTGATTCTCGGTATTTTTTTTTTCGATGGAAGTTTGGACTCTTCTTCTGCAAACAATTTTTTTTTTTTTTTTTTTTTTTTTTTAAATAAAATATCAAACTTTTGCCTAGAATTATTTTAGCAGAGCATTCGAACTAGATTTTCACGATTTATTTACTGATATTAATAGTACATTACGTATTAGGTTTTGGAGGTGGCGAATTGCAGGTCGACGCTGGAGTTTATGGCCCCTACTAATTGAGGGCGTAACCAGTCGAAACCTGCAAGTCACCTCCTAACCTACTTTGTAAGGTATTTTCTCTTTTATTTTTGAAGCCGACGAAAGGAGGGGGGGGGGGGGGGGAGATTTATTTTCCGACTATGAGTGACAAATAGGTGTCTCTTCCATAGCCGATGACGGAATTCTAATGTTGCCGCCCCGTAAAATATTTCCAAATAATTCAAAAATAACGTGTGCAAAGTTTGGGGCCTTTACCTAAACGCCAAGTGGTGCCTGTAGCAACGTCATTTTTGCCATTAAAAATATATGGGAAATTTTCTTATTTTACTTTTTATTTTTTATTTTTTCTCAGTAAATAGCTAGTCGAAAAATCGGCCGTTGGTCCAAATTATTACGTATATATGTGCCTTTCAATCTAGGTACAGAAAACCCGTCCAACTTTTTTTCAATAGATAAGGGGGGGAGGGGGACTTCCAAATTAATATAAAATTCAAAATAGTGCTATATTACTCTTAACTGCAAAAAAAAGTTGGACGGGTTTTTTTGTACCTAGATTGAAAGGCTTGTTTATACGTAATAATTTGGACCAACGGCTGATTTTTCGACTGGCTATTTATTGAGAAAAAAAATTAAATGTAAAATTAGCAAATTTCCCATGCATTTTAAATGGCAAAAATGACGTTGCTACAGGCACCGCTTTGTGTTTAAACGGAAGCCCCAAACTTTGCACACGAAATTTTTGATTTATTTGGGAATATTTTAGGGGGCGGCATCATTAGAATTCCGTCATAGGCTATGGAAGAAACACCCTAGTAAGAAGTCTAATCGAGCCCTTTTTATTCTACATTTCAAAGTTGCACTACTTTTTGACTGACTTTTGTGTATGGTTTCTTTTGTCGAACTCTTTTGATTTATTCCTGTTCCAACTTAAAGTGGAACAGACTGCAGGCAAAGTTTTGCTCGAAATTTTTTCTCCCGCCGTTCCAACATTTGATGCATATCGAGTATCGACGCCATTGCTTTTCAAAAAGGCAGTCAAAAACTGTGGTTGACTGAATGAAAAATATGTATAAAGGTAATTATCGGTAATTTAATTAATCACTAGTGAGGAATCATTTTATAGGAAAAAAATTTATTCCATTAATATTTTTCTTCTTTTAACAAGAAAAAATTAATTTAAGAAGGATGTTCAAAGAATCCAATATAATGTTTTTTTTTTTTTTTTTTTTTTGCTTTTATTGCTGCCTTCTGGGTGTTCTTGCTGCCTGGCTTTTCCGAATCGATCTCTCTCATTTATTCCGGATTTTCTTTTTACCCGGTACTTTACTTTTCCTTTTGTCCACCTTCCAGCCTCGTGCCATTTTTCCTTTTCTTATTCTCCGACCCTTTTTAAATTAAAAATTAGGGATGAAAGAAAAAAGTTGTAAAGTTGTAAAATCCTTGGAAAAATTAAGAAAAGGAGTGCAAGTTATAACCATTTCCTTTTTTTATTCTCTGTTCATTCTCTCAATGGCTTTACCTCTCAACTTACACAGTTTTTTGAATTCACCGCTGTTGGATTCTGTCAAGATTTAAAATTTATTATACATGTATTGCATAAACAGCAAACCGTCTGCTTCCTTTTAAAGGTGCTAAATCTTTTAATAGGTTTTCCTCACACACTCACTCAAAAAAAAAAAAAAAAAAAAAAAAAAACATTTAATCAGTTTCTTTTGAGTCGAGTAAAACTTTTTCTCCGTTTTTTCTTTCTTCTTTTTTGGGCGGAATAATTATTGTGATGTGGCACCTTTGCGTCGTAAATTTAAAGATGTTCTCTTCCTTTTATTAACAGTAATTTTTTTGAAAATAAATAGGTGTCGTTGTTTTCGTATTGATCCGGGCGGTGAGAACATTTTTGAGTAGAATTCATAATCTTCGCAAATCCAAACGAATCTAAAATGCTTTGTTCTCTGAGAAAATTTAATTAGTTTGAGAAAAGTAGAAGAGAAGGAAGGTAAAAATAAAAGAGAAAGAGAGGAGAGAGTAAAAAAGTAGAGGGAGATGAACTTATATAAGAAGTAAAGAAAGTGACTTTTCTTCTGAGAAGATGAAAAGTGTAGAAGATTAACGGAAATCCTTTCACGATTTGATATGTTGAAGTGCACGTCTTACAATTTAACCCCCCTCCTCTTTTTTTCCGTTGAAGATAAAAAAAAAAAAAAAAAGAAAAAAGAAAAAATTGCGCAATAGGGCAACAAACCGTTACCAATTCAGGTCAAGCCTTCGAGGATTTGCTAAAGATTCTTTTGTTTTAATAACGCTTTTGATGATGAAGTCATATCAAGCACTCTCTTGCGTTTTCGATACCAGAAGTGTGATTTCCATAATATAAAAAAAAAAGAGCAGAGCTCTAAAAGAGAAAAGTCTTTAATGGCCTTCGACCTTCTTTTTGTATTAAAGATAGGAAAACGCACGAACCCGTTTTAAGATGCTTTTTTTTTTTCCTCTCTTTACTCTTGTCTTTCCCTGATGACTCCTAAAAACTTACAACGAAAATCGCGCTATAGCTTGTAAGGAAAATTTTTCTTGGATTCTAGGCCCCGAAAATCCGATAGTTTTCGAGTTTACCTTTTTATCCAATTTGTATTCTCAAAGTTGAGCTTGACAAGTTTTAAGAAGTTGTAATCTATGAGGTTTTTATTTTCGTCGTTCGTTGTAGACGTATCAGAGTTTGTGCCGTCGTGCTTAACTTATTTGTTCAAGGTTTTTTTTCTATAAGCAACTTTTTTCGGAAAAAAAAAAAAAAAAAAAAAGATTGAAGAATTTTTTAGTAAGGACAAACGTCAACGTATACCAGATGTTTATGAACAGAAGCTCCTAATCTAAGCCCATTAGAAAAAACTCAAATTTTGTAGGAAATGTCGACTGTGTAGGAGGTAGTAGGCCCTCTCCGGTAAGACGCGCTCTAGAGTTATATTACCGAACGGTAAGAACTATTCTAGAGTCGATTTAGCCCAGCTATGAATTACTCTTGTTAGGTACAAATGACTATAGAGTGGATAGTACGCGAAAAAAGGGGAAAAATACCAAATATTAATTACTTTTAAAAGGAAAATCGAGTAGTTTATTTGCACAATCCGGGTGATCATTTTAATAGAGTCATCTCCGTCCATTACTAGAAGATTTAATTTGACCTACTTCTTTTTCTTTATGAGATTCCACATTTTTTATTTTCCTAAACGTTCACAATTTAACTTCAGTGCCTTGCACTCTCTATCATTTTTTTTTTTTTTTTTTGCAGATTGAGTACATCTGTGAGATCCATCCTACTCATGTCGCTTCAGAATAAGAGAGATCTCACAAATGTACTATTCTTACATAAACTTTGCAGCAACTTAATTGACTCTCCTAAGCTACTTTTGTCAGTAAATTTTCATGCATTGAGCCGAATAACTAAACACATAACTATTTTTTATTCGCTTATTGAATCACAATCGAGACTTTACTCTCCTATTCCTAGGGTAAAAGATCTTTACAACAGCTCAAATAAACTATTAGACCTGAACCTATGCATGTCCCTAAATAAATTCAGAAAATCTGTCACGGAGTTTTTATTCTCCTAATAAAGAATAAGCTTTATTTAATTTTAATCTTGAGCTTTAGTAGATTTATCTCTTTGTGCAATATTATTATTTAACAAAATTTTCTTTAAGATGTAAAAAAATTGAACAGGTATCAAGGTACAATAACATAAACTTTAAAATAGCTCTCCTGTAAAATTTTGATGTTTTGAATTTAGAACCTTTTGTTTCTGAGGTCGCGATATATAAAATCTTCTAGTCAATTTAAATAGAGTCAACCTTATATGAATTATTAGTTTTTTTCTTAGGTAGGAATCACTCTCGTGAGTGCTTATTACCCAAGTAGAGTGTGTCCTACTCGTAGGCAGCATTTATTCTAGAGTAAATTAAAACTAGGTAGGATCCACTTTAGAGTATGTGCTACCTTCAGATAGGAATTATTCTAGAGTATTTTTTACCCAAACTTGGT
This sequence comes from Liposcelis bostrychophila, assembly GCA_037577465.1. NCBI lineage: Eukaryota > Metazoa > Arthropoda > Insecta > Psocodea > Liposcelididae > Liposcelis > Liposcelis bostrychophila. The sequence goes on from CM075213.1 coordinate 24,914,142, forward strand.
CCTACCCTACCGGCCCGTAGCCAGACCGGCATGTACAGGGGGTTTGGAGGTTTTTAAAGGGGGGCTGGAATTTATTTCATGTTATAGGGAAAAATATTGAAATTGAATTTAAAAAATTGTAATCTGCGGTTACTTTTCGTAAATCGGTAATAACATTAAAATTATTCAAATTAAAGAACGAATGATGGATATATTAACCAGAGACATGAATTGGTTTGAAAATGAGTGTGTGAAATAAATATTTAATGATTTAATTTTTTAAAACGGCTATTTAATCTATATGTTTAAATTTCTTTTATAATTGTTAAAAATTAGGTTAGATAGATGCATATGCATCTGAGGTTAGATAGATGCATACGCATTTAGAGGTCAATTTACGGCAACGCTCAAGCGTCATCTCTGGGGGGTCAAAAATTATTTTTTTTCTTCATTAAAAGTTATTCGGTCATATCCCTCCCGTGAAATGTTCTGGGGGGTGAAAAAAAAGTCGTTAGGTCATATTTCCCCCACGAAAATTTTTGGGGGGGTTAGAAAAATATCTTGCCTCAGAAGTCACTGAAAAAATGAAAAACTTTTTCTTCGCCCCCCCTGAAAAACTTGGGGGAAATTTTTTGTTGTTTTTAATATGGAAAAATAAAACAGCAATAAGTTCGCGGAGTCATATTCAGGCAGTTCCGCGTACTCGTATTTTTGAATACCGGAAACCGCATTCAATGCGTTATATCTATGTCGACGCGATCAACTTTTTGTCGCCAATTTGTAAATAGGACTTTTTCGCCAAAGCTTTCTACAATTGAGGCAAAATTAAGTTAACCGTTAAGTTAAGTTAAGTTAACCGTTAAGTTAAGTTAAGTTGATTAACGATAAAAAGCTTTAAGTTAATCGACGTAACTTAAAGCTAACTCAACTTAACTTAATTTAACGGTTAACTTAACTTTGCCTCAATGGTAGAAAGCGTTGGCGAAAAAGTCCTATTTACGAATTGGCGACAAAAAGTTGATCGCGTCGACATAGATATAACGCATTTCATGCGGTTTCCGGTATTCAAAAATACGAGTACGCAGAACAGCCTGAATATGACTCCGCGAACTTATTGCTGTTTTATTTTTCCGTATTAAAAACAAAAAAAATTTCCCCCAAGTTTTTCAGGGGGGGCGAAGAAAAAGTTTTTCATTTTTTCAGTGACTTCTGAGGCAAGATATTTTTCTAACCCCCCCAAAAATTTTCGTGGGGGAAATATGACCTAACGACTTTTTTTTCACCCCCCAGAACATTTCACGGGAGGGATATGACCGAATGACTTTTAATGAAGAAAAAAAATAATTTTTGACCCCCCAGAGATGACGCTTGAGTGTTGCCGTAGTCAACTACGGCAACGCTCAAGCGTCATCTGTGGGGGGTCAAAAATTATTTTTTTTCTTCATTAAAAGTCGTTCTGTCATATCCCCCCCGTGAAATGTTCTGGGGGATGAAAAAGAAGTCGTTCGGTCATATTTCCCCTACGAAAATTTTTGGGGGGTGTGAAAAATATCTTACCTCAGAAGTCACTGGAAAAATGAAAATCTTTTTCTTCGCCCCCCCCCCTAAAAAACTTGGGAGAATTTTTTTTTTTTTTTTTTTAATACGGAAAGATAAAACAGCAATAAGTTCACAGAGTCATATTCAGGCCGTTCAGCGTACTCGTACTACGTACTTTTCAATGCAATGCGTTATATCTATGTCGGCGCAATCAACTTCTTGTCGCCAATTTGTAAATAGGACTTTTTCGCCAACGCCCTCTACAATTGAGGCAAAGTTAAGTTAACCTTTAAGTTAAGTTAAATTCATTTTAAGGTAAGTTAACCTTTTGCTTTCCCTAAATGCAAAAGGTTGACAGCCTAGAGAACAAATTATAATCGAGGAATTATACTTTCTTAGCATTCACATATAGTTCAAATCAAAACCGTGGTTGCACGGTGGCCTGATATTTACTGGAAAAATGACATTTCGTTAACTTACCTTAAAATGAACTTAACTTCGAGGTTAACTTAACTTTGCCTCAATTGTAGAAAGCGTTGGCTAAAGAGTCCTATTTACAAATTGGCGACAAAAAGTTGATCGCGCCGACATAGATACAACTCATTGCATTGAAAAATACGAGTACGCTGAACGGCCTGAATATGACTCTGTGAACTCATTGCTGTTTTATCTTTCAGTATTAAAAAAAAAAAAAAAATTTCCCCCAAGTTTTTCAAGGGGAGGGGGGGGGGCGGGGAATTTCCATTTTTTTAGTGACTTCATCTGAGGTAAGATATTTTTCTCACCCCCCAAAAATTTTCGTGGGGGAAATATGACCGAACGACTTTTTTTTCATCCCCCAGAACGTTTCACGGGGGGGATATAACATAACGACTTTTAATGAAAAAAAAAAATTTTTTTTGACCCCCCAGAGATGACGCTTGAGCGTTGCCGTAGTCAACAGCTCTTTAAAAGAAAAAACTAAAATATTGGAGGAAAATATGAACATATAAAAATTATATCAGCTAAGGATAGAAACAACGAAAAATTAATCAAAACTGATATCGGATGATAATTAATTTTTTTTTCTTGTTGAAATGTCAACTTGATTTTAGATTTGGATATGAATTTCAAATCCACAGGGGGGCTCAAGCATTCTCACGGGGGGCTAAGCCACCTTTTGCCCCCCCCCCCCCCTGGCTACGAGCCTGCCACAATGGCTCCCAATGTCTCAATGCTTTGAAAGACAGACACAGCTCTTTCAATGCCACCTCAAAACTCCGAAAAGCCGATTTTCGACTCAAGTTTGCTTCTGAAAACATGCGGTGTCTCAAAGACCAAATTTACTACCAAACATTTTCGGTCAACATGACTGTTGTCCCCTTTTCCCCTTTCCCTTTTCCCTGTTTCCCCTAAAAAATTGGTTTTCCTTAACTGTATCTTCCGCGATTTCTTTCTCTTTTCAAAGAAGAAAATAAACACGTTTGGGGTGTGTCTTGGAAATACTCACTAAAATTTTTTTCAAAGCTTTGCTGGCGCTTTCCTTGAAATCCCGTATTCGAATAGTTTCGAACTTTGTATATCCTTCCTGCATCTGAATTCATTTGCTGTTGATACTTTTCACTTAAATATATTCTCACTTGGGTGTTTGAGTTCCCAAGAAAGTCTAACTTTCCCGACTTAAAAAACGTATCGAATGCAAAAATCATGTCTCATATTCTTAAAAGGCGGAAAAAAAGGAAAATTCAATTTGACGTAGTTAAGTAGCATTGTGGAAATTCAAAAAACAACGAAGCGGATTTTAAATCAAAATCTCATCAACGAACAAAACTCATGCATACCCAAATGCGTGCTTAAAACAGCGGAAGAATTCAGAAAACGAGGGAGGGGAAAAAAAAGAAATAAACACCCGGGATAATATTTGCAAAGCTTTCTCCTTGTGACGGTGACATGTCATGATAAATGAATGGAGGAAAAGTTGTAGAGTCGGTTTGTGTGTTTGGTGATGGTGACATTTCACTTAACCTTCCCTCGTATCTCTTTCTTTTCAAAAAAAAAAAAAAAAAAAAAAAAAGTTTTTCGTTTTTATTTTCAAATACTGACTGCGTTATGAGATGACAACATCTTTAATTTTTTTTTTTTTTTTTACAGGACACAGTATGGCCCAGACATTCCGGCACTACTCATGGAGAAGCCTGGTCTTATTACTGTTCACAGTTGTTCTCTGCATCGAAGTCACCAATGGTAAGTTTTTGAACCTTGAGGCTATCGGAGGCGATAAATAACCTTTAAAATGGACCATTTGTCATTTAACGTAAGATAACACTTCCAACACGTTCCCTTTTCGGTTTTTGAAATCGATTTTCCCGGATACGATCATTGATGTGCAATCCTAGTTTTACGTGGAGTTACATGCAATGAGAGCAGAACATGTTTTTCGGTGTTAACATAAATAAATAAACACGCAACCGGTTTCATGGTTTTTGTCCTTTTGCTATGGAATATTTTAAAATCTGAGGGTTTCGTTGTCAGTAACGGGGAATCAACACATATGTGACGATAAAAACCAATTTTTACCATACCAATAATTTATTAAACATCGAAAATAATAGCCATTAATCAAAGGACGTTCTCAATGTTTTGCGGATTTTTCAATTAATATCGTTTTTTATCTGGTTTTTAAATGATAAGAGATGGGAGATGGAAGCTGGACTGGAGAATTTTTTTTCCTATGACAGAGTAAAGGAATTTGGGGGGTAAAGAAAAAAATGTTGCTAGTTTGTAATTTTTAGTGATTTAGAATATGAGGCTGAAGTGCCTTAACACAAAATGCATTCATACCCTATCTGCAGTCTATACTTTTCCAGTGAAATTTTGATCTTTGATAAGTCGACAGGAATTAAGTTGTCTTAAATCGATTTTGTTTCAGGGATCTAACCGAGGTAACCTTTTTTTGGATAAGTCCCTATTTTTTATATGAGTCCTTAATACAAAAGAATTCCCTAAAATTCGCTATTTTTCTTCCCTTTAATTAAATGCCTGGATTCTTTTTTTAAATCAGAAAGTGATGCTAAAATTCCAAAAAATAGTCCATTTTTTCTCAAAACTTAAAAAAAATTTTTTCCCTCTCCCTTTGACCTCGCTTAGTTTGGTTTTAAATAGATTTAAATGTAATTTAGAAATAAAGTAGTCGGAAATGAAAATGCAATCGAAAAACTAGGATGAACAATGTTTGAGAAAATTTTCAAGGAACCTTGAACCAAAAATAAGAATTTGAATCAAATATTAGCTTGAATTTTGAGTTCAACCCATGTGGAACTTTTTTGTTCCACATGATCTTGTTGTTGATAAAAATAAGGGTAAAACTAAATCAAAATTTTTTGAGTCGTCTCAGTCACTTTGAAGTTAAATTAACCACATAATCCTTAAAGTCCTCCGAACAAAGGTTTCTATGAAATTTCGGCCTTTTTCGTCAGGGTTCAAGTGTATTGAAAATGGATGTAAGGGGGTCAAATCAAGCCTGGACTTAAATAAAAAGTTCTAAAGTTAAAAGTTTTTGGTCCTTGAAAGGTCCTTAATTTTCTCGATTTTGGTCCTGAAGTCCCTAATTCCTTAGAGCTAGATCGCCCGGAAAACACATGACGTCCCAGAGACGTCTCAGGAACGTTTCCAACGGCTCCAATGTTTCAGCTGAAACCTTATTTGAAACGTTTCGAAACGTTTCTGAAACGATGATATGTCTGGGTTTCTGAAACGTTTCCTGAAACGTCTCAGAAACGTTTCATTGAAACGTTTGTGAGACTAAAAATTGAAAAAAAAAAATTTTTTTTTTTCGCCCACACACCCCTATCCGACTTAGGAATCGAACCAAGACCCCAGGTTTCATAAGCAAGCATCCTACACCCCGCGGTACTGAGTTACATACTTAAAAGTCTTCAAAATTACCCTAAAAAATGGCAAAAGTTTCATAGACGTTTCGAAACGTTTCAGGAACGTTTCAGATACTTTGAAACTTAAATGAAAGCTTTTTTAAAAGCTTTTTATTGTTGAAATATTGACACTCGTTCAGGGACATGGCGGTTCCGCCAGTCGCTTTATTCCGAAAGAAACCATAGAAATTCTGGTTCCATAGTGCATTCCCCTTACCATTTTACTCTCTCAGTTAGCATTAAATGTTTAAAACCGTCCCATATATCAATAATACATATGTCATTCATAGAATTAGCGAAAAATACCCAAATTTTCTGATTTGACCCCATTTGTGGACGTCCACATGAAAACCTGCCTTCTGGGGAATGGTACTTAGATGGCTGTGAAAGTTTAACTAATAAAGAAACGCATTGTTTACAAATAAAACGTTTTTTTGCCATTCCCCAGAAGACAGGTTTTCATGTGGACGTCCACATTTAAGTATTACGTAATCATAATTTTCCATTCTTTTGACCGTCTGCATCCTGGTTATTAGTTGTAGTTAGGAAGATTTTCCTAGGCCCGCCTTCTTAATTACGTAAGATTTATGTCGAACCCCCTCCCCCCCCCCCTTCCCCCCTTTCCTTTTTTTTTTATTTTAAAATTTTGTTTTAAATATTTTATTTTGGAAAAAAAAATTCGAAAACAAAAAGATAGGATTTTAAAATTTGATATTCTAAATACTTTTTTTCAAATATGAATTAAGCTAAATAAAATATTTTTCCCTGTTCCAAGAGTATTTATTTGAAAATGAGTTTTCGATAATCATAAAGTAGTACAGTACAGTACAGTGCTTTAAAACGCTATCTACGGTATTTTTATTATGTGGTACCTTTTCAAAATTTTTCAAATTCTATGGAACGTTTCAGGAACGTTATGGTATGCATTTCAGATACGTTTCTGAAACATGTTTCTGAAACGTTTCAGAGAGGTTCCAAATATTTGAGGTTCAGTGAAACTATTCTGAAACGTACCAGAAACGTTTCACTGAAACTAGAAACCTTGGAACGTTTGAAACCCTTATGAAACGTCTCTGAAACATCATGTGTTTTACGGGCGGCTGTATTCCCCGATTTATGATCATTAAGGTGTCTCTTATTTTACAAATTTCGATTTCGAAGCCACACCGGGCAATATTCCGTTCTCCATACACCCTAATTTTTTTCTGATTTTTTTTACTCTCTTGGAAAACGTACCAATTTGATTTTACAAGATCACAGTTCTGAAGTAAAGATCGAAAAATTCCCCTTAGAACAGAAAATTCGATAAAAAAAAATTTTTTTTCTCCTAAAAAAACTAGTCATTTTTTATCAGAAATTTTGCATAAATCTCCTGCAATTTGGTTACCGATAAATTCCGAAGACGAAAGTCTTTCTTTGTTCTAAAAACCTGGAAACCCTGTTAGCAACGTTTGATTGACTCAGCAGCAATGCTTTATATTTTCCACGTCGAATTACTTACTCTGCTGCGTTTATGGTTAACGAGGTAACTAAATACTTACAATCGATTCGATGATGATCTAATATTTCACATTTAACCATAAAAGTTTCGAATTAACCGAACGCTTAAATAACCACCGACGGTTGAACGGAGAGATAGATGAATAAATGAATGAGCGAATGAATGAATGAATGCAAACGCGATGATGATAATCATAGAATGCAAATGAAGAGATGAAAAGGAAAACATCGAATTTCGAAAATGAAAAAAAAAGAGCTGTCACAGTTGATCTAAGCCAGTTGAAATGAAAAAATTCAATTTGGGTCATTGAGAATAAAAGTTCTTTATTTTGAGTTGAAAAATAATGCAAAATTATTCCTTTATTTTTGTGAAAAGATTTTCTTAATTAATAGTTTATGGAACCACGGGCAAGCCTAGTTGAAAAATGGGGGGGGGGGGGCTAAGCCCTTTTTACACAAAGATTATAAAACAAAATGTAAATTTTTTATCGCAAAAATTGTATTTTTTTATTTTTCTGAATATAACCTAAATGTCATTTTTGAAGACTTGGCCGAGCTGTACCCTGATATACAACTCGTAACATTCTCTATCCTACAGCATCCTGGCATGTTGAGTGCACTCTTTTCTCAGTCTGATCTGGCTGCAGGGCTGACAGAAATTTGTAAAAACTTTTTATTTTTCAACAATCCGCAAAACTTGGTTCCATCGGTCTGGGGATATCACTTTCGTTGACTTCTTCGAAAAGTTTTCTATTTCTTAAAATTACTGACACTTTTAAACTTCGCATAGATCAACCCCTCGACTCCTTTCAAGGGACATCAAATCCTTTTGCGCCCATTATTTCTAGTGTACAAATTCTTTTTTGACCAATTATATGGACTCTTAAACTGGATCTCTTAAAACTGGACCACTTAAATCTTTGTAATCTTTTATGTCTTACCAGAGCCCTGGAAGCTACAATAATACCTTCGAATTTTTGACATACTATTGTTGTCTCTGCACGAAATCTATCAGATCTATCCTCAAATGGGTTCACTGAGCAGCTGATATTAATCGTTTTGACTGAGCTTTTAGCAATAATAATTAAGACGGAAAGCACAAGGAACCTCATTTTGAAACTATGTATAAAACAATAATAACAACAATTTAAAATAAATTAGCGAATAAATTAACAAATGAATGACAGGTAATGACATTCAAGGATGTTCTACCGATGAATTTAAGGTCTTTGGCTGATCGTTCTCCTGCAACTTAAACAAAGGCGCAACTTTGTTTATTTTTTGAAGAAAGGTGTTTCCGCCTACAAAAATTTAATTGGAATCTTACTTATTCATACTTATTCATATTAATATTAATACTACCTACTTATTCATACTTACTTATTCTTCTACTTACTTATTCTTCTACTTACTTATTCTTCTACTTACTTACTATGACATAAAATTTCTTGAACTAATTTCTACATATTGGGAGATAACTTCTACATTTCAGCTATTGCGACCGACCTAACAAATATTTCAAATGATTTAGAACTAAGTATAAATGCTAGTTTGACAAATTGTAATTTATTTTGTAATGATCCTTTGCTGTTGACGTTTGCGGTTTGTTTGCTCTAAAGTCGACTCTTGTACTATCAAAAACAAGTCTTATTCTGTTTCTTTTTCCTTTACGGATCGGAGACCTTTTTGATTTTGTATGTATGTATTATCAAGACATTGTAATTAATAAGGGAAGTGAATTACCGTTGCCAAGGCAACGATCTTGTTGAGTGCCGTTAGTTGGAAGATAACAAAGACATTGCCGAATAAGCATTGGGAAAAAGAATTTTCATTGGAAATCGATTCGCATCAACTCAACACTTGAGCAGTTACTGCTGATCTTTTTTCCTTCATTCTTTTATTTCTTTCTCATATTTTTCATCATGGTAAAAGAATCAGTTTTTATTACGGTTGATAATTTTCTTTCCCCCCTTTTTTTTTTAAATTTTTTAATTTTAAATTTGATTGATGATAAGCTTAATTTTATTTATAAATGAAACAAGTTCACGACCAAATCCAAGTTCGAGTGCATTTCCGCAAAGTCTGGCCTTAGATGCTATAAAAAATGGTTGATTTCGAAACACTTTGAGAACTGCAGCAAATAACATCTGCAAAGGCAGCTTTGAAGAGAAAAGGGTGGCCAACGTCATACGGGTCAGATTGTGAATTTTTGATTGTCTGTGATGTGATAGATTTGGCATAGGACACAACGAAGACTGTGCTTTCTTGGCTTCTACACTATAAGGTTATCTTCGAAGATAAGATTTTGTAATAACAAAATAATATTTCTGTAACCACGAAATTCGCACTTGCTAATTTTTTTAAATATAGAGTCTTTAGCAGGCCCGTAGCCAGACCGGCATATACAGGGGGGGCTGGAGGTTTTTAAAGGGGGGCTGGAATTTTTTTTTATGTCTTGCACAGTGTAGGGATTTGGATGATAATTAATTTTTTTCCTGTTTTGATTTGGAATTGGGATATAAATTTCAAATCCACAGGGGGGCTCAAGCATTTTTACAGGGGGACTGAGCCACCCTATGCCCCCCTGGCTACGAGGCTGGTCTTTCCCATCTTGGCTTCTAAGCGTATATAAGGAGCACGGTCTTCCTTTATATTCAATAATTAAAGTAATCTCAGTTGTAATTATATTTGTGTTTCAAATAGCTACCATTCATCTAGTAAGTTTTTTTTTCTTTTTTTTTGGAATCAAATACAGGTTCGTGAACAGATCGGTTTTTGTCAATTCTAAAAAAAAATGATAATTTGTTTCACTTTGGAGAGAAGCCTAAACAGTTCGGGGTAAAACTGCACTCAAAATATTCCTTCCTTAAGAGGAGGCTGCACGGAATACGAGAAGGAATGACTGTTTTGTCGAATACCCGATTTGCGATGAAAAAATCCAAATTTCAGGTATCTAACGAACTCCTCTGATATATCCCGGAAATTTTAGTGCAAGTTTCAACTTGTCTAAAATGTATGGGCGACGGGAAAATAATTTCAAAAAAAAATACGGTCGAAAATCTTTGATTTTGTTTTCCTGGTTTTTGTTTGCTGGGAACAAGTTGAAACTTGTACCAAAAATACAAGAAGAAATCAAAGGAGTTCGTTAGATATCTAAAACTCGATTTTTTTCCCCCCGTAAATCGAGTGTTAAACAAAACAGCCATTCCTTCTCGAATTCCGTGAAGCCTCCTCTTAAACGAGAGGAAGATCCTGTAATTCTATATTTAAAAAGCATTAGCAAGCATGAATTTCGTTGTTGTAGGAACCGTTGTTTAGGTTAAAGCCGGTTGAAGTCTCGTATATCCGATATTAGGTTTTTTACTAACGATTTCTAAAGAATAACAGAATTTGCTTGCCTGATCTAATATTGTTTAATGCAGAGATGCAGAGAAGGGACTAATGCTAATGCAGAGAAGGGACATTTTGAATACAATTTATAACTCAGATTTTCTTTGTTAGATCATAGTTGGTAATTTTCTTTATTGATATGCTGCTTCTCCATTATGGCTCAAAATTAATTTTACAAAATTAATTTTATAAAATTATTGGGAATAATGCTTTTATTTTACTAATCGAACATGAGGATGACTTAAAAAAGAATAAGAAATCTGTAAATAATAAATATGTTATGAAAAAAGAAAGAAAAAGCGCATAATTTCCGGTAATTTTATAAAATTAATTTTGTAAAATTAATTTAGGACCATAATGGAGAAGCAGCAATAGAACTACTGTTTACATAACTTAAAAATAAACGACACCCATTGTTTACAAAAATTGACTTACGTTAAAATCGCGTACAGGGGCAGTACGTCAAGTTAAATTTCTGTGCCGCAAAACGCGAAAGCAACATAAATTTTTTTGCCATGTGCACGTACAATGAAAAGTACGTTTTGACAACCCGATGGTTCACCTGCCGGTTTTTGTGGCGAACGAAAGTTTGATGAAAGAGTCATTAAAAAGGAGAATTTTCTACCGATGAATTTGAGATTAGCTGATCGTTCTCCTGCTACTTAAACATGGGCGTAGCTTTATTTTTTGAAGTAAAATTTTTCCGCTAACGAAAATTTAATTTGAATCGAATGTTTTTTTAAAAAAATATGGAAATATTCCTTTTAACATTCTCCAAAACTTTTATTACATGAAAATTCGTTTTTATTATTTATTAAATTGTTTTTATACGGTTTACAAAAAATGTGAACATGCCCATGGTTTGGTTATAAGCACAGGACTTTTTTTTTTTGGAGAAAATTTACGAAAGCATCATAAATGATAAAGGCATCAAAATTTCAAGAAACAGAAGTTGAGGGAAATATTTCCATATTTAAAAAAAAAAAATGATTGGATTCCAATTAAAATTTTGTAAACGGAAAAATCTATAAAAAGATCCATATCCCGTTGGAAAAATCTTCTTCAAAAAATAAAGAAAGTTGCGCCCTTATTTAAGTTGCAGGAGAACGATCAGCCAAAAACCTTAAATTCATCGGTAGAACATCCTTCGATGTTAATACCTTTTGTTCATTTGTTAGCTTATTCACTAATTTATTTTAATTTAGTATATATATTTTTTTTATAGTTTCAAAATGAGGTTCCTTGTTTTTTTCGTCCTAATTATTATTGCTATAAGCTCAATCAAAAGCATTGAGATCCGCTGCGGAATGAATTCATTTGAGGATGGAGGTGATAGATTTCGTGCACAGACAAGAAGAGTATGTAAAAATGTCAAAGGTATTACTGTACCTGCCCGGTTTGGGCAAAGATATACATTATGCGACATAGGAGATTACGAAAATTCAAGAGATGGCGTTATAAGTGGATGTGCGAGCAATAAAATCGGTGGAGCAAGGATGAATTGTTATGTACACCGTTCAAGCAACGATGATGCATTTTGTCAACCATCGCGTAAAGCTACAGATATCATAGTTAGTGATAGACGTCCGAACGGTGAAGCAAACGACGATTATTAAAAATTGAAAAATTTTGCTTAGCTAAGGAAATGTAAAAGAAAATAAAGTTTTCGTCCTGTCGTTTCGTTTTTACGTTAGTTTTTTTTTTTTTTTTTTTTTTTTTTTACAGTAGAAAAATGTCTGAAACTCAAGAATAAAAATAAAACAGCCTGTTTAATGGTGAAACATAAATGTATAATAATAAAAACGTTGATTACGTTTATTATTAAATCTGTACTTAAGAGGGAAACGGTCGAATTTGAAGGCAAAGACTGACCGTTTGTTATGGGAAAACAAAATATAGCGGCCATATTGGATTTTTAAAATTCGACGCTTTAACACTAAGGTACACAAAGAAATTGGCTTCCATTTATTGGTAAGTAAATTTAATTTAAATGGCAAGTTTTTTTTTCAAAAAATAGTCAAGTAATTTATTTTGATTTTGGTAAGTAAAAAAAAGGAAATGTAAGTAAAAAAATCGAAGGTGGAAGTAAAATTTAAAAAATTTGGAAGTAAAAAAATACATATTGGGTGGTAAAAAGAAACAAATAAGGAAGTAAAAAAATGTAATCTTGGCAAGTAAAATTGGGCAAGTAAAATTATGAAAAAATCAAACTGAAAATTACCTAATCTACAAGTAAAGCTCTTGTCGCCTTCTTGGGCCTGCCTCTCTTTCTTTTTGCCAATAGGTACATTCTTCGCAATTGGAGGCGGCTTGACGAGTTGAGGCGAATCGCTATTCCTATCACGTGTTTACAAATAAATATTTTTAAGAAGTGGGGGCAAGTGCATCTTCCCTTTCCAGTAATTCCCAGCTGGAATTTCAACGACCCAGATTTTAAAGGCCTTTTTTTAATTGATCGAAAGTGTTATATTTCATCATTTTCACGTTTTAAGATCTTCCTGGGAAAAGGAAAGTTCTCCTTTGACGGAATGTAATATTTCGTTACTGTTTGTCCAGGTTCCGTAGAAATTTGCGGATTTGTTCTCGCCCAATTGTATCCTTGTGTCCATTCTTTTATTGGGATGGACACTTCATCATAAAAAACACGGCTTCCAGTTGTATATTCGCTAGACCATTTTTCAACTGCCAATTTAGTTTTTGTAAGAAAACGCGCAAGAGGAAGGCGCTCTCCAAAAGTAATTTCGCGCGCGAAAAATAATTTCCCACGCGCGATGGACACTGAGCATTTAACAATAAGGATTTCAGCTGGGTCATATTTCGCCTTGCAAGTTTATTCACGAATTTTTCAATTCATTTCTGTTGATAATATCCGCAGGCTGTACAAGACGTCGCATTTAAGTAAATTTTTTACATAAAAATTTTTTACTTGCCGAAAATAATTTTTTTTTTTTTTTAAGACATTAAATACTGACCAGTGTTTCTTTTTTACTTGCCAACTAGTTTTTTTACTTACCAAGTAATTTTTTTACTTACCATATGCATACTTACCAATGGATACTTTCCATTTATTTTAAAAACTTACCATTTCATTTATTTACTTACCAAATAATATAAAATACTTGCCGAAGCAGTATTTTTATACTTGCCATTTAAATAGTCGCCAAAGAAATTTAAAGGAACTAGATATTTTTTGTTCTCAATGTACTTACTCGCTCGAACTTGGTCCCTACAATTTCTTGAAAGTCATGTTTCCGAGAAAGACCTCTAAAAGTCCATAATTTCAAGAAATGATACTTAAAAGTTCTTATTTTTCAAATCAGGTAAATTAAGGAGAACATTGTCCGTTTTCGTGTTATGCCGGTCTTGTGTTTTAACAATGCACGAGTGATTTCACTCCCTCCCAAGAGAGCCAAATTTCTGATTTCATAGTCCTCTGGTGCGCAAAATTGGACTTTATGCAAATTTTCTTGATTTTTAATCTCTTTTACGTCCTTAAAATGGTCCTTAATTTTTGCTTGTTTTCGGTCATTAAAGTTCCTAAATAGACCATAGACCGGTTCGAGGCGTGCGATGCTTTTTATACCATATTTTGTTTGCCTAAGATAATCCTGAGTAGAGATTCCAAATTCCCTGCGTTTTTCCAATCCCGGGAATCGGGAATTCCCGTTTTTCAAAAAAATATCAATCCCGGGGATGAGAATTCCCGTTTTTTTAGCGTTTAATTTTTCGGGACTCGTGTAATTGACACACTTAAATTCCCGGGAATCCCGGGAAAGCCGAGAATTTATTTAGAAGGCGAAAAGAAAAGAAATTAACCCTGATTACCGTATTTTGGGAAGTAAGTTCGGGCATAAGCAGAGCCATGTCGAAAAAATTTTTTTTATGTTGTTTAAGAGTATGCTGCAGCATGGCAGCAGACAAATCGTATTTTTCGATTTGAGAGAAAACGAAGACAAGTATCGAGAATCGAAAGAATTTCCCATATTTAGAATTAAATTTTGAATATGGGAAATTTTGAATGGGCTTGATATTCGTCTTCGTTTTCCCTCAAATCGAAAATTACGTTTTGTCTGCTGCCACGACTGCAGCATACTCTTAAAGAGCACGCTTTAGGTAAGTTATGAAAAAATTTCTGATTTTTTAAACTTTTCTCTAAATATTGAAAATTTTATGCGGTAAATGGTCAAAAAGTTGATATAATTGATATTATTGCCGTTCCCGGGAAAAAACTTGTCGATCCCGGGAATCAGGAATTCTCGAAAATGAGAAAAATTGGATTCCCGGGGTATTTTTGGGGGAAAAAAAATGTTCCCGGGGTATTTTTGGGGAAAAAAAACTCGGATCCCGAGAATCCCCGGGAGGAATCTCTAAGCCAAGAAAAAGTGCGTTATAAAACTTTATAACTGCATAACGTTTTGGCCGATTATAAAATTTCATAATTATTTATAAATTTGGTTAATGAAAATTTTTAAGTAAGCAATATATTAATTTTATGCTTGAATTGCCAATTAATCTTAAGTCTCCAATTAATTTGACTTATAATATTTTCCAGATTTTGGAAAATATTCGGTTTATTTCTTGTGTTTTTAATTTGACAAAGGCTCAAAAATAAAGAAAAGAAGAAATAGAAAGATTCGGGAAGCGTTAGAAGAAAATAAAAGAACTTAGAAAAAAACTGAAAATAATTTTTGTTATATAATTTTATAAGGAGTTATAAATAGGTGGCTTTTTTGGGCCGTTATTAAATTTTACATATAACGAAGTTTAAGTTTTTAATGGCTCAATTTTATAACGCACTTTTTCTTGGGAATCCTGACCATACTTATGTTTTTTTCCTGTATCATGCTCACGAAATTTTTAAATTAACCATTCATCAGCAGCCATGTTGCATTAAAGCAGCAGGTCTCCTCTGCAGCCTTGTTTGAAACGTCTATTTATTTTGAAAACGGTAATTGGTCATTCATTCCAAAAAATATTTTAGTGTGCCGTATAATAACGCTTACCCTTTTCAAAATCTGGTAGCTGCCTTTGCGGCTTTAACTGCTGCATCCACCTTGTATCGCGGTTTGTTTCTGCATTAGGTGCTGATTTTCTCTGCTTCCACGACCTAACTGACTTTTTTTACCTTGACTACTACTTAAGCTATTACATTCTACTCTTTGAATTAAAAATGCTGACGAAATTTTTTTTTTTTTTAATTCAAATAAAATTTATTAAGTACATTTTTCAAATAAAATAAATATAATATTTATATTGCAAGGAAAAAAAAAGCGAAAAGCGATATTAATTAATAACGATAACAACTCTTGAGACAAAAGAAGGAAAGGTTAAACGGGTTCCCGGGAGTTAGCTAGACTCCCTGTCTAATCCCCCCTTTCCCCCTTTTCAACGGTCGATTCCCTTTACTCCCAGGTCGGTCTCGACCGTAATTAAAGAAGTTCTCAGCTAAAAAGGGTAAACTCGAAAAGTGGAAATGTATGACAAAAAGTAGATGCAAAGTTTTGTTAGGGAAGCATACCATGTCATAATTTGCATGCAGATGTTGGTAGGGACAAAACTCTGACGAGTTTGAATGGATTTTAACCAGTTTGTTATACGAAGATCCCTGAGAGGACGTGTTTTTAATCTCGCATTAAAAATGGAAAAAAAAATCTGTCTTGGTTTTTTTATTCTCATTTTATTCATATCCTGACGGAGGAAAAAAAAAAAAAAAAAATTTCACCATAAAATAATTGAGGGATTCATTAAGTGTTTTAAAATATAGACTCTTGCGAAAAGGTTTAGATTTCCTCTTTTTTTTTGGGTGCGGTCAGTGAAATGTTAGGAAAACAAATATTTTCCGGGGGTTTTGCTGGCGTTTGAATTTTTATCGCCCGTTAAATCATAATTCTGAATGCTTTTTAAATTCTCTCTTTCCTCTCTCTTTCTCTATATTTTTTTTTAATAGAAAGAAATGCGGGAAAAGGATAAGGATGTACGGAAAAACTTTTTTGTGGGCAAAAACCGCGAGCGGAATTCGGGAGGAGTTCTACAACCCTCCTGGGGAGTTGGGAAAAAGGTATTTGTCACTTTTCTCTAGGGGGGCGATCTGTGAATAAAAAAAAATCAAGCCCGTAACCCCCCCTCCCCCTCTTACCCCACCCGCAATTTTTTACCCCAAGCGATACATTGGCTGCTTTTTTCTTCTGGATCGAAAAATTTATCTCAAGAGAAAAGGGGGAGGGGGTAGGGGGTAGGGAGAGGTGAAGAGGGGCTCGACGAGGAAGGAGTTTGATATGTGACAGTTTAGAATCTCTGTCGGAAACGGATGATATGGGAAGAGCAAGAGTTATTATGTTGTTACAAAGCTATCAGCAATTTTCCATTTTCGACCCCCTCGTCCCTTTCCTCCCTCTTTTGTAACCAATTTCATTAACATTCCTCGAAATCCGAAATGGCAGAGGTAATACCGTCTAGCTATACATCGCGGAATTCGGAGGTTATCAAAAGAGATTTTCCTTTAAGGAGGGGGGAAAAAATATCGGGGGAGTAGGATATGATCCATATACCGAAACTAACAAAATTCGATCTGTCAAAACATATAAAAAGTGATATTTGTCTCATTATTTGGAAACTGTCATGTTTTCTAAGGGTAGGAATCAATAAGTTAGTGGTGGATTCTACCCTCCCAGGACGCGCGCTGGAACCAGCCCTGCGCTTTTGGTCTTCGTCAGCTGTTAGGCACTCTACGACCAAGTTCGCTTCGGGACGCGTCGTTGTGGTCACATTGCTCGCGTTCTTTTTCCCGATTTTTTTTTTCGTTCGTTTTTTTTCCTCTCCATAATTTCAATCTTCTGCTTGATCGATTTTGAGTGACATTATTTTCGTCGGCACAATCGTTTTTTTTTTTACTTTGCTCCTTTTTATCGATAATTGCTTCGTTTAGTGTAATTTGTATTTTCATTTTTCTTCACTTTTAAGTGTTAAGAAAAAATTTAAAAAAAAAAAAAAAAAAATTCTTCAGCAGCTTTTTGTGATCTTAATGGTTAAATGGTCAGCAGCTAAAAAAGAAAAATAAATAAAATAATAAATAATAAATTCAAACATCGGCAGTAATTACAGTTTAAAAATAGATATGATCGACTTGATGCAAAACATGATCTAACATAAACATCATCAAGTCCAGGCTAACATTGAAAAGGATTATTAACGGTGACAGTTAAACGGATGAAAGTCGGGTTTGTTGTTTGAAAAGGGCAGGCGGACGTTTTCGCTGACACGTTGATTAGTTCTTTTCCTTAGGAAAAAAAAATGAGATTACGATAATGCTAGAATAATTTCGTCTAGATTGCTTTTAAAAAAAAAGGTGTTAATGTGCGCGAGAAAAATTGATCATTTTTTACTCACTTTTACGTAAGGGTTTTGAGAAATAAAAAAGTTGATTTTGTAGCCCTTGTGACAGTTTTTCAGTTAACGTTATTTACTTTATTTAATAATAAAAAATGGAACTGCACCTGATACTACAGGTGTAGCAGCTTGCGTTTAATTTTCCGGAAGTTTAATACAATCTTTTTTGTCGTTCCTTTGAGTTCTGGAGACGTTATTTATACATTTTTTTTTTTTTTTTTAATCGAAAGAATTTTTTGTGTTTTTTAAAAAATAATATAATAAAATAGAGGAAACAGTAAATTTTATGAGTTAACTCGGAAATTAGGAGAGAACAGGATATTTCTGTTCCTAAAATCGGAGGGAGGTGGAGACAGAAAAGGGGGGGGAGGGTTTTGAATTTTTTTTTGGCTGGATAATATCTAGTATAATCGAGCTTTTGAAAAGAAATTCGGGGGAGTTTCATAAGAGTCCTGTCTAAATATGCCCCGAAAATTGTTATGATATTTCCCATTTTATTATTGTTGTTCTAATTGTAGTGGACATTTTAATCAGCACAGAAAAAAAAAAAAACAATATTTAATTATGTCCCGGTGACCCTAGAAAATCCAAAGAACCCCGCACAAAATAATTGAAATTTGGTTGTCGTATGAAATTTACATTTAAAAACAAACCAAACAAAAACAAATGGAATTTTATCATATAGCCAAATCTATTATTTTGTGCGGGGTTCTTTGGGATTTCAGATTTCGGTGATTTTACAAATGCGTCGAAGGCCTATCCCTGTAAACGATACCGTTTAGGATAACGTTTCGCAGTCAGCCGACTCAAAAAATTATTTTCAAGGCAGTCTATTATTAGATACACGAATTTTCCCAAAATAAGGTGGACCTATGTCCCTTCAATGACTTCTCTATGTTGCTTAATATGTTAGAGATTGCACGGAAGAACCTTCATTGGTTTTCGGAACCAAAAAACCCACCTTCGTTGCACCTTGAAAACGAGCAGTGTAAGGGTGTCTTTTCCATACCCGGTGACGGAATTCTAATGGTGCCGCCCCGAAAATATTCCCAAATGAACCAAAAATTTCGTGTGCAAAGTTTGGGGCCTCCACCTAAACACGAAGTGGTACCTGTAGCAACGTCATTTTTGCCATTTAAAATGCAAGGGAAATTTTGTTATTTTACTTTTAATTTTTTTCTCAATAAGTAGCAAGTCGAAAAATCGACCGTTGGTCTAAATTATTACGTATATATATGCCTTTCAATCTAGGCACAAAAAATCCGTCGAACTTTTTTTCCGTAGATAAAAAGGGGGCCTTCAAAATTTATATAAAATGCAAAATAGGGCTATACCATCCTTATCTGCAAAAAAAAAAAAAAAAAAAAAAAGTTGAACGGGTTTTTTATATCTAGATTGAAAGGCTTATTTATATGTAATAATTTGGACCAACGACCGATTTTTCGGCTTGCTATTTATTGAGAAAAAAAAAAAAAAAAAAAAAAAGAAAAGAAAAGTAAAATAAGAAAATTTCCCATGCATTTTAAATGGCAAAAATGACGTTGCTACAGGCACCACCCTTCGGGTTTAGGTGGAGGCCCCAAACTTTGCACACGTTATTTTTGAATTATTTTGGAATATTTTAGGGGACGGCACCATTACTATTCCATCATCGGCTATGGAAGAGGCACCCTAGCTGCAAATAGAAAAAAACCCCCAAGTAAATAATTAAAAATATTGCTCTTTTTAAAAAGGCACTAATGTAGTGCATTCTTCAGTAGGAAAGAAAATTGTTACAGGGATTGGTTATGAAAGCAGTCAGCTAATTAGCGGTCACTATAAATTAAGATTTATTCTTATTAATTATAAAAAACAATGTTCCTAGTTTGCCGAAAATTCGCCAGTTGTTCTCTTTAAAACAGCTTCCTTACGTAGTCCGTTGTGTGCGCTAGTGGATGGAAATGAACCCCTTTTTTTTAAGTTTGCAAAGTTTGGGAATTTTCAAAGTAGCAAAAAACTCACATTAAATAATAATAAGTTCTTAACTTAAAATTTGCGTCTAGGTCGCACTTTGCGTTCTTCCTCCCTTTCTAAAAATTACAATTCAATTAGAGTATTCTCCATTTTAATTTATAACGGCTTCTTTTTAATTTTATAACTTTTGTATCTTTTTATTTTTCCCTCAGCTCATATTCCAAGAAAAGGTAGCTACCTATTATATCGCGTAATATTTATCACCCTTCCAAGCGAAACATTAACATTGTTCTGCACGTCTTTTTTTTTTTTTTTTCAGAATAACTGTAAAGGTGCATGTTCTCTTTCCAAAAAGCGCGTATTGAGACGCGCATTTAAAATTTTATTCGAAAAATTATTTTCTTACGATTCTAGCTGGCTTTAACGTAATTAAGCCTAATTGGCTAATTAAAACCAAAAAACGTTTTTTGAGAAAAATTCTGAAGCGCTTGCCTAGACGGTAAGCCAACCGACATCTTAAAATTTTCACCCACGAAAAAAAAAAAAAAAAAAATCTGGTCTAATATAAACGTGTACGTTTTTTTTTTTTTTTCATTTTTAATGACTGAAAAATAAATGTCATAATCACGACGTAATGTTAATGAAGTCTTCTATAATTATCCTTCAATTTAATAAACTAACTTTTAATACGCTATAAATTTTAATTAATATCGTGAAAGCTTGAGTGCTTTTTTGTCTAGTCAAAACTTTCCTCGACTTTTTTTTTTTTTTTTTTCCGTTTTCTACTTCTTCATTTTCCCGAATCTTGAATAATGTTCATCCATCAGTTTGGTATTATATCCCTCTCCCTGTCATTGACACTGCCATTTGAAATTTTAGGACAGGGTCTCATGGAGGACTCTTTCAAGTGGCCAGCAGATGACCCACTCGATATCGGTCGTAAAAGTTGAAATTATTGCCGTGTAAGCTGCTGACACATTTCTCCCATTAATCCTCATACAAACTAGTGGTGTTGGTGGTGGTGATTTTTTTTTTTCTCAGGTAGCTGAAAAAAGTAAAAATACAAAATAAAAAATCCGTGTTTAGCTTATAGAGGTGTCTTAAATGGGATGTGTTTTAGTTTAGACGTATGGTGTCTTTAAGTGGAAATAACGCAAACCACAACAGATTGCTTCTTGCGGTTTCGTTTGTTATCCTAGCTACAGCGATAAATAATGCATTAAACGCGAAGAAAACAATTACTCTAAGCATCGTCTCTGCTCTCTTCGATTATGTTCTTGCACTTCTTATTAAAAATGTTTTCCGGGATCGTTTGGGAGTAAAAGGAGTCGACTCCTACCAGCTGCAGCTCCATGATGGTCGCAGTGGCCATCTGCTGCATTCTTGTACTTCTTTTAGTTTTCATAATTTTAATAATATTCATGGGACAAAACGTGCAAAATCCCCCTTCTTAGCGATGCCCGTAACTAGGTAAGTGAAAAAAAAAAAAAAAAAAAAAGCTTAATCCGTGTTAATGCATTCACACACTCGACTTGCCCTATCTCTCTTGGTTGTCATTTTTCAATTTGGAAGTGTTTGCTCTCTCGTTAAAATTTAAAGTAATGAAAGGCTCGCATGTTCGCCGATTGCTGGATTAGCACAATCATTAACAATAGCATGTCCTGCTTCAATAATTAAATAAGTAGAGCAAAGCGGGAATGGTTTTCAGTTAGTTCGTCCTGGGATATGTGATGATTAGAATTATTTGGGTTGAAAATGATTTACGCTCCGAGTCGGGAGTGTTATGAACGCAAAATAAACAGAGATTTATATTATATTGGTTTCATCCTTCACGGTTTATGTTGGACATGGTATGAAAGCAAACAGGGTAAAAATTGTAAAGCGTCTCTGTGCTTAACTCAACGAATTTCAATTTCATAATTTTCCTTGTTTAAAAAAATATGAATTTCATTTTTTTTCGTAGAAAAAAGCTTGGCAAGGAGAGATCTTGTCTTGCACTAGTGTAATCGGTCTGGAAACCTGTTACAACTTGTAAATATTTGGCCGCAAATTCATACAGAACATGTTCGCCCAACATGTAGGGAAACCGAGGCTTTTTTGAGAATGTTTGGGTAAAAATTTCTCCGATATGGTCGCCGAACTCGATTACTCAACTGGGCTTTATTTTGGAATATAATTTTCTGCAAATCGAGAGGAGGAAGTGAAAACTAATTTTGAGGATTTGCAAAACGTGAAATAAACTCCTAGGATTTGTGCCAACATGCTTAATGGATAGGGAGGGTGTCTCTTCCATAACCGATGACGGAATTTGAATGGAGTCGCCCCCTAAAATATTCCCAAATAATTCAAAAATAACATGTGCAAAGTTTGGGACCTCAACCTAAACGAGGAGTGGTGCCTGTAGCAACCTCTTTTTTGCCATTTAAAACGCATTCGAAATTTTCTTATTTTACTTTTTATTTATTTTTTTTTCTCAATAAATAGCAAGCCGAAAAATCGGCCGTTGGTCCAAATTATTTCACATATAGGCCTATATGCCTTTCAATCTAGGTACAGAAAACCCGTCCAACTTTTTTTCCATAAATAAGAGAGGGGGGGCCTTCCAAATTTATATAAAATTCAAAATAGTGTTATACCAATATACCACCCTTATCTGCAAAAAAAAAAAAAAAAAAAAAAAAAAAAAAATTGGACATGTTTTTTGTACTTCCCAATGGCCGGGAAGGAGGTGTAGGATTGGTAGCTAGGTGTGATAAATACTGACTATATTGTAGGAGACGACGATGACGATAGAATTTACATTGCTTAACCTACTTATATACTAGGCTTAGGATGCCATTACACTTACGGTCATTTCGCTTGCAGGGGCAGTAGGGTTGCCAACTTCCGTTTTTTCATTATTGGGCGCAATTTCACGCCAAACATGTTTGCCGAACATGCTTGGCAAACATGTTTGTGTTTGATAAAAACTGGCGAAGATGTTCGGCAAACATGTTGGACATACATTTTCACCAAACATTTTCCCCAACATGCAGGGGAAGCTCCACATAAGCAGTGACGCTTTTTTAAGCATGTTTGGTGAAAATGTTTGTGTTTGACAAAAGTGCCGAACATGTTCGTCGAACATTTCGGACAAACATTTTCACCAAACATGCTTAAAAAAGCGTCTCTGCTTATGTGGAGCTTCCCCTGCATGTTGGGGAAAATGTTTGGTGAAAATGTTTGTCCAACATGTTTGCCGAACATGTTCGGCGTGAAATTGCGCCCATTTATTCGGCCAAAATTTGGCAAAATGTTATAGAATACACCGTAAAAAATTTTGTGTTAAAAGTAACATAAACGTATTTCAGAAACGGTCCACATATCTTTTTTGTTGTTTTGTTTATGTTTACCTTTTGGAAAAAAACAACATAAAAAGTTATGTGGACCATTTCTGACATATTTGTTATTATTTACAAAAAATTTTTTACGGTGTATAGTTTAGTTGGGAACCCTACTCTTATACCATGAAAGGTAAGAAAATGTGTGACAAAAGTAAAAAGTTATTTTCTTGCGTTCTCATCTGAAAACGACTCCTCCCCCAGCCTCCCCAATGGCTACCCATACGACTACCGATATGGGTGCAAAATCTGTAAGAGTGACATTCTCTTCATAGGAACATATATTTTGCGGATAGTGTTGGTTGATCCTCAAAATCGAGCTCTGCTTCCTTTAGTTTTCATCATTAAGAAAAACCTCAGTTTAGCCTCAACCCTTTTTTTTTTAGTCTTTTACCTTGTAGTTCATACTTCCACTATTCTGTACTGAATATTTTCCATTATGGATAGGATATAGGTGTGATCGATGGCATGTTACATGTCGGAAACATGTTCGGAATTTGAGCAAAAATCAAATATAACATTCAGCAAAAAGTTTTTTTTTTCTTTTTTTCTTTTTGAAATCGATATCACCCCGCCACTCAAGCTCCACCTAAAAAGAAAACTTCTGAGACAAGATTTGCTTTCCTTTTTTTTTCTCCTCTTTCGAACTTTTTTTTTTTTATAATTTAATAAAAATGTTGATTTTGGCGACAGTTCTTGATTGAAAATCCACGGGAAGCAATAGATCAATCCACCGACGAAATCGTCTGATATCATTAATCACGTTTTTATAGATTCTTGATTCTTGTTTCGACTCTTTAAACGGAATCAACCTGTTGTTACATAATGAGCGGGGAAAATGTCAGTTTTTTTCCCTCAAGTCTAACGCTCACCCAAAAAACTACTAATTTAGATCAATGAAAAAATTCATTCTGGCAAGGCATTTTTCTTAAACTTAATAGTGGAAATGTTTTGTTCCATATAATTTACATCGAAACTATGCAAAGGGGCTGTTTTCTTTGGAATCGCCGATAAAATTCTTGAGCTACAGTTTTTGTTTGGATGCAAAATCATGCTCTTAATGAGGTTTTGTTTCAAAATTCTCTTAAGCTAAAAAACCCGAAAAATGTCTTTAGTAATTCTTGAATGTCCCCGAATTTAAGGAACTAAATCCGTCACGGATGAATTTATCCACTTGAAATTTCGGTTGATACAATATTCCAAGACAGCCAGCTTGATTTAAACGTGTGACCTTCACATGAGTCATCAGTCGCTTTGAAACCCTCATGCATACCTTTAATGAACAGAACAATCCTAATAAATTTTCCCCTTTATGCCAAATGAAATTCGGGTCATTTTTCAAAAATGAAATATTCAACCGTTTAAGACTGGAAGGTTGAAAACGCCTCGGATTCATGCATTGTTAATTATCGGACTCATCCTTTTTTGGTAAAAACTGTCCTAACCTTGAGAGCTCTTCACTTGTAACTGACCTATTTACATTTGTAATCAATCATAGTACTTCTAGGGCGTGTCATTTACGAGGTGTAGCTTTTGATACTTTAACATTTAGAGGTAAAGGAGAGAAAAACGTAGGGAAAGGAAGATACTGTAGAGGGGGGGAATAAAAAATGATTTGACGGTTGCAAGTGGATGACAAGTAAAAGTAATGTTGGCAAAGCGTGTTCGCAACGTCACCTCCAGTTTTCACGTTTTCAACCTCAAACCGGAAATTGTACAAACTTAATTCCGGAAAAGACATTTGATAGAGTTTCCAAAGAGTTAATGGAATTACTCCAAGACGGCTTTCTTATTCCTTTTAAGTTTCCCTTGCTTTTTTTTACGAGGGGATACGCCCATAGGATTATGTTTTATGTCATAATAATCGTCATCTATCGTTTGATTGTCGGTATTGATGTAACGGGGCGGTACTCGAAATGTCGGCGATGTTGGTTTTTTTTCTTTACACCAATATCGCATTTTGGTTTCCCTTTGATTTAATAATCACATTGCGCCGTACTAAATTTAATATTTATTTAATCAGCTTACGAAGAAAAGCCGCAAAGATCTTTTAGTAAGATAGCTCAAGTTATATCATTACTGAAAGGTTAACTGTCGCGGTCTGCGACTCGACGTTTGAGCAGTGATTGCTTGATTGGTGTAATGATTACCTTAGTAGGTCGTTAGACGACAGCTTCATGGTCTTTCTACTTTAACATTTAAGAGTGTGCATCAGTGAAATTTAAGCTATAATCGATTCATAAGTTGAGCATAAGCGGAAATATTGAATCGTGGCAGTAGACAGGTGACTGATGCGTACTCTTTAAGAAACGAAGGTACTATGCATAAATGTTTTGGTTCGGACATTCTTCTAGCCATGCATATGTGTTCATGTCTTTTCGCGATGGGAAGGGGTTAAATGCAGACGCTGTTTGTGTTAAGTTAATGCAAAAATCGACTTGCCTGTATTTAATGAATCCTTTTTTTCTCAGCGCAATGTGAACTCGAAAATGTGTTGGACGAAACATTTTCTGAAGAATGAATCATGCAAAAGCAATAAAAATATCGTGTCAAGACACGGCTTGTGCGTTGTCACAAAGTATTTTTACTTTGTCGAGAAACATTGCCGTTTTGTCGCAATTCAGAACTGGTTAAATCATATTTTTGCAAGTCAGAACTTGTTAAATCATATTTTCGCAAGTCAGAACTCGTTAAATCATATTTCCGCTAGTCAGAACTTGTTAAATCATATTTTCGCAAGTCAGAACTTGTTAAATCATATTTCCGCTAGTCATAACTGGTTAAATCATATTTTCGCAAGTCAGAACTTGTTAAATCATATTTTTGCAAGTTGGAACTTGTACGTAATATCATATTTTTGCAAGTCGGAACTTGTTAAATCATATTTCCGCTAGTCAGAACTGGTTAAATCACATTTTCGCAAGTCAGAACTGGTTAAATCATATTTTTGCAAGTCGAAACTTGTTAAATCATATTTCCGCGAGTCAGAACTTGTTAAAAACATATTTTCGTTTTGTTAAAAGACGTTGCTGTTTTGTCGCTGAAAGAATTTATTTTTTCTGAGTGTATGGTTCGAATTTACTACAAGTATTCTTTATATGCAATATTTCACTGACTTATGGCTCTAATATTCTTTGCCATTTGTTTCAAAAACCTGAATGATCTTTCCCATATAATTCACATCAAAACTATGCAAAGGGGTTGTTTTCTTTGAAATGACGGGCTATAATTTACGGGAATTGATGTTTGTATTGGTTCGCTTAATTTTCTCAGCACATAATCTGTCTTGAGGACTCTCTCTCTTAATTTTGTTTGAAAATCGACGTCGGTAAAAGTTTTAATATGTAACCGTTCCTTCAAAAAAAGATACAGCGCAATTCGTAGATAACGATAAGGCAAAAAGAGGCACCGATTTTTGCTTCTAATCACGTAAAAAAAAAAAAAGGATTGGGTAACTTCATCTCTGATAAAAATCAATTCGTCGAAAATCCCCATTCCACGGGCTTTGTTTGGTTGGGTTCAAAAACAAAACTTTCCCGCCCCATTAAAATGTAATATTTTTTAATTATGCTGAAATCCCTGCCCCATTTCTCTTTCACCGTTAGAAAACCTTTTAGCAGGGAGGGAAAATCTGTAGAAAGGGACCCGAAAATGCTTGATCAAGCCGAGGGAATTAGTTTTCGACGCATATTTCGAAAACTCGGGATTTCCGAAAAAGGGGATAAGTCGTGGATTATCAAGTGCCGACGTAAATCTTGAATGGGAAAGACAAAAAACCGGGAAAAGCGAAAAAGGTGGAGAAAATCGTCCTAGACGGTAAAAAATGGCTAAAAATAACTTAGATGAATAACAAGCGTGGGCGAAAAACTGGAGAAGGAAAGCAAAAAAAAAAAAAAAAAAAAAAAAATCCCTGATAAAATGATTATTTAACGCGAAAAATTTTCTCGGTGGTTCATTTTTGATGACAGGGAAAAGCGATGAAAGATTATGTATATAAAAAAAATACAGGAAAAAAAAAAACACTAACTGCAGCTTAGTCTCGTTCGTTATTCTGTTTGTTTTAATAATCGGTTCATTAGTAAAGAGGAAGATGACTTTTTTTTTATTATATTTTCAATGCTTTTGTTTTCTAAAGGAGCTTTTCGCGAGAAGTTTTCCCTTAGTGAAATGTTAAGGTTGTCAAGTATCTATATATACTCTATATACATATTTTTATTTTTTTATTTTTCGAAACATTTTTCTCCGTAGTTAAAATCTCTCTCATCAAGTTATTTTCCTTTTAAGTCACGTGATTCACCTACATTCATTACCGGAAGAGGGATCTGTAAACCGATTTAATTAGCGATTATTAGTTTGTGTAATTATGAAACCGCTTCCCGGTAAATAGGGTACCGAAGATTTTGAAGCGAATCTATGAGTATATGTTACCGGCAGTTAGGAAAATCGAGGAATTCTGTAAGAAAATGTTAAAATGTACAGTCATCATTTGGCCGAACTAGGGTGGCTCTTATTTTACGAATATTTAAATTTCGGTGAACACACCCCCTAATTTTTTTTTATAGTAACCAAAAAAAGATTCCCTAAATTTTTTCAGATTTTTTGGGAGTCGTTTAGCCGTATCCCCCGGGGCCTGAAAATTTCAAAAATCCCGTAAAGACCGAAAAATAAAAGAAAAAATTATTTTTATGTGAAAACGGTTGTTTCCTATTCGGATTTTTACGCAGATCACGAAAGTATAGCTAAAAGTTGCTTATCTCATACGGCTTTGATGGTAGAAACCGAAATAAGTAAACAAATTAGAAAAATATTTTGCCCACAATTTTTTACGATTTTCTTCATATTTTTGCCCTCTACCACAGTAATCGTTTGTCATAAATAAATTCTAACTGCATTTTCGTAATCTGCGCAAACATTTGAATAGGAAACGACAATTTTCACAAAAATTTTAGGCACTTCGTTCGCTACACAAAACCGGCCGGTTCAACGTCCGGTTTTTGTCAAAAAAACATTTTTTTTCCGATATTTTTTTTTTTCGTTTTGAAGCTAAAGCAAAGCAAATCGGGGTCAAATTATACTCAAAATGTTCGTAAATTGATGGAGAACAAGATTCTGCAGGTTAAATACAATAGTAAGCTTGAATTTACATAATATTTGCAAAAATTCGTTTGTTTACGTAATTTAAATTTTAAAATGGCGATGTAAACAAACGAAAAAAAAAACAATAATCCGATTTTCGAAAATATCAACGAAATTCAAGCTTACTAATGTATTTAACCTACAGAATCATGTTCTCCATCAAATTTCGAACATTTTGAGTATAATTTGACCCCGATTTGCTTTTTTTTAGCTTCAAAACGAAAAACAAAATATCAGAAAAAAAATTTTTTTTTGACAAAAACCGGACGGTGAACCGGCCGGTTTGTGTAGCGAACGAAGTGCCTTAAATTTTTGATTTTTCGGTCTTTACGGGAATTTCAAAATTTTTATGTTCTT
The DNA here is from genome assembly GCA_037577465.1 of Liposcelis bostrychophila. Lineage (NCBI taxonomy): Eukaryota > Metazoa > Arthropoda > Insecta > Psocodea > Liposcelididae > Liposcelis > Liposcelis bostrychophila. The sequence continues at coordinate 24,942,670 of CM075213.1, forward strand.
CTGGTCACGGATAAACGACTTCCGAAAAATCGGGAAAAATTCTGGCAATATATCTTCGGTTACTATGAAAAGTCAAAGGGTGCGTTCGCCGAAATTCAAAAATTTTTTAAATAAGGGCCACCCTAGTCTAAACTCGAACTGTCCCTAAATGCTTTAAAGGATCTTAAAAGTATCATTGAGGAGCATCGCTGGTTTTCTAAATTATCAACAACATTTTTTTTTTTTTTTAAATTGGAAAATCTTGGAGAAAACCTTCGTAAAGTCTGACCTTGACTCGACAATTAAACGATATTTTTAGTACGGCTCACCTGTCCTTGATCCACCTTAGAAGTCTGAAAATCATATTTATTAAAATATAATTTGAAATCTAGTTTTTTTTATGACGTCAAAATTGGAGGTTAGGTTTTGTGGGAGAGAAAAAAGGAGAAAAAAAGAAAGAGAGAGAAAAAAAAACGATTAAACGCAGAACACCGATAGATTGTCATTTTGAAAGTATAAGTCAGTGTCAGAAAGAGGTGAATAGAGGAGGGAGAGGATAGAAGGGCAAAGGAAGCTACCGAGTTACACCCAAATCCAGTATAGCGACAATTCCGAATCCGAACGACAAAGGGCTGTTCTGCCTTAAATGAAAGTATTGAATCCGATAAAGCTCTTTTTATACCGGTTAATATTTTGTCAGGATGAGGGAAAAAAAAGAGAAAAAAGAAAGGATCGATAAATCTCGGGTTTTGTTATTCTCATTTTGTACGTTTTTTTTTTTAATATTGCGCTTTGCCAATTTATAAAAAAAAATTGTCCGAACAATTTTAAACTTTTATCCGATAAAACGTGGTCGAGATATTGAAGAATCTTAATTCAAAGCTACAACCTCCCTTTTTCCCTCGGGAAAAAGAAAAAAAAATTTTATAAATTGTATTCTTGGGAATTTAATTGTTATTCAACGCGGGGCATAAAGAACAGTCTCCATTTAAAGTAAAATTTGAGAAACCTTTCTTCATTTTTTTTTTCTCTTTTCTATTTCTCGTCCGAAAATAAAACATTTCATTTTTATTTCCCTACCTCTCCGCTCCCCTTTACTTCCCCCCCGGAAAGAAAAAACTTCCTGTCAAAAATTTTTCGTATTCCGAAATCGGGGTAATGCACTTCGTCAAACCTTTTGTCCATTTCGAGGATTTTTTCCCCACCAGAAGAAACTTTTTAACAAGGATACTTTTTTTTTCCCCGATACCTCAAAAATTTAAAAAGACCGATGGCGCTTCGGTTCACCTTTCGGAATTTCAAATCCTTTTTCGGTTTCTTTCGCCATTACCCTATTGAAACGCACTCAAACGAAAAGGTTTCTTTTTTTTTTTCGAAATCACAGAGGAAGACTAACCTGGTTTCTGCAATGCAAAACTTGATAATGATTCAAAGAAGAAAGAAAAAAGTTTCCAGTCTAAAGAACAAGCTGATCGTGAAAAATGTTATTTAACCAAAACCCTGTTCACGGGTCCATTTGGTTAAAATGGTAGAAAAAAAAAAAAAAACCTGACAAAACATGGTTTCCGCATTTAAAGATGATTTTCTTTTTAAACGGGGGAATATGACGCGGCGATTTTTATGTTTCCTTCGGAGAAATCACGTCCTTCCTTTTTAGGAAAATAAATCTCTTAGTAGTTATTTATTTAAACTGACATCCTTATGGTTGCCACGAAGGAAAATGTATTTTTCTTTTTTTTCTTTGAATGTTTGCTTCACGTCAATCCGGTTTAATCGCCGCCAAATCCAATATAAAATTTCCTTTGGAAAATAAAACATTGCAATAACCCGCCTTGAAAATGACGATTAGGCAATGGTGTGTTGTTAATAACTTGCATTCGGGAGATTGCTGTTCACCGTTAAATCCGCTCTTTACCAGTTTCGTTTCGTTTCATAAAATAACATTCAGTGGTGTTTTAACAACTTTTGAGGAACTTATGCAAACTTGTTTCAGAACGGAAAACTACTTGCCAGGAAAAGATGTTATATTTAGAAAATAATGGGGAAAAGGTTATTCTGTATATATACAAGAGAAATCGTAATGTTTTCCTTGGTCGGTTTAAAAACCTTTTTTTTCCTCCCGCTCTTTTTTTTTCTCTTGATTATCGATGCGTTCTTTGACCTGTTCCGCAAACGAATGAAAAATTCAAAATAAATCGATTTTCTAGTGATTTCTTTGAAAAGGATGTTTATTTTTTTATGTCTCGTATGACGAATTTAACTTCGGAAAAGAGTTCTATTTTGTTTTTATTGGCTTTCAAGTGGGTCGAAGAATGCGGAAAAGGTGCATCGAAAAAAAGGGAAGAAGAGGTGGGAGTGTTAAGGGAGATATGGCAAGGAAGTCGATTCTTAGCAGTGAAAACCCCTGGTTTCACAAGTTAAAATTTTTATTTTTTTATTTTTTTAAATTAAAAAATTTTTTAAACTTAAGACAGGGCGGTTAGAGTGGAGAATCTGGGTTAAAATTTTATAAAATTTTTATAAAATTTTTATAAAAATTTTATAAAATTTTATAAAATTTTATAAAATTCATATAAAAAAATCTTGAAAAAGTAAATTTATAAAAATTTTATAAAAATTTTATAAAAGTTTTATAAAAGTTCTATAAAATTTTTTTTTCAAATTTTGCACTTTTTGTCTAATTTTGTCTAAAATTTTGTCCATTTTATATAAAATTTTATAAAAATTTTATAAAAATTTTATAAGAATTTTATAAAATTTTATAAAAATTTTATAAAACTTTTATAAAACTTATGCAACAATGCATTCTTCTTTTTTGGTACATTCAACGGAGCTAGATGTTTTTCCGAGCTGGAAAAAATTTTTTCCCAGTATTTTTCTGCCTTGCATAAGCCAAAGATGGGCGCAACGATTTTTCAGATATCCGAATCCCGTACACAATTGTAATCGGTAAATCAAAAAACAACCTAATTCTTCCTACTACCTGAATACATCTCAGCTATATGTTGAATGCACTATAGGGACACAAAATTTTCCAAATTGGTGGAGAAATTGTTGATACGTCAGCGGGAAAGGAATAAGAAAGTACAAAGCGGAAGTGAAAACGTGCCACTGGCTAGGATGTTGATTATGTCGGGCATATAACTTTCTTCGTTTCCCCTGCATTATTTTATTTATAGCACCGATAGGTGAATGCAAGTTGTTGCCATTGTCAAGAAGGGCAACCCTTTGCAATGCTACGCATCTTTTTAACAGATACGTATTGTGAAACTGGTTAGAATCAAGCTGTTTTGATAGGAATGACTTCTCCCAAGTGTCGTTATATTTTCAGGTAAAACTAAACGCGACGGACGCCAACTGATCCACCTAAAGTTCTTATTCACCAGCCAGGCAGCGGTCCAACAAACAAACCAACCAACCAACCACCACCAATCCATCAATCAATCAATCATCAATCAATCAATCAGTCAGCAGTCAGTCAGTCAGTCAGTCTGCCAGCGTATCATCTTAAGCGTCTATAGAAGGTAGCTACATTGCTGCTTGCGGCTGCGGATAAAACAAGTCTAGTCAGATCGATTTTTATTCATTTATTAGCGGTGAACAACCATTTCTGACTATCTAAATTACGAGTTTTTATATATATTTAACAGTATCAATATTGCACCGATAGGAATTAGTCATGACATATTTGGTTTTCGGAAATGTAATATCAAATAAGTTTTTTTTTAATTAATTTTTATTTTTGGCAATTTTATTTTTAAGAACAAAACAAATCTTTCCATGACTTTGATAAATACTTTACAAATCTTTTTTGTGCGTTCTGTCTCTTTTATGACACACAAAATTAAATTGGAAATATGCATGACTACCAAATATGTCATGACTAATTCCTATCGGTGCAATATTGATACTGTTAAATATATATAAAAACTCGTAATTTAGATAGTCAGAAAATGGTTGTTCACCGCTAATAAATGAATAAAAATCGATCTGACTAGACTTGTTTTATCCGCAGCCGCAAGCAGCAATGTAGCTACCTTCTATAGACGCTTAAGATGATACGCTGGCAGACTGACTGACTGACTGACTGACTGACTGATTGATTGATTGATTGATTGATTGATTGATTGATTGATTGATTGGTTGGTTGGTTGGTTGGTTGGTTTGTTTGTTGGACCGCTGCCTGGCTGGTGAATAAGAACTTTAGGTGGATCAGTTGGCGTCCGTCGCGTTTAGTTTTACCTGAAAATATAACGACACTTGGGAGAAGTCATTCCTATCAAAACAGCTTGATTCTAACCAGTTTCACAATACGTATCTGTTAAAAAGATGCGTAGCATTGCAAAGGGTTGCCCTTCTTGACAATGGCAACAACTTGCATTCACCTATCGGTGCTATAAATAAAATAATGCAGGGGAAACGAAGAAAGTTATGCCCGACATAATCAACATCCTAGCCAGTGGCACGTTTTCACTTCCGCTTTGTACTTTCTTATTCCTTTCCCGCTGACGTATCAACAATTTCTCCACCAATTTGGAAAATTTTGTGTCCCTATAGTGCATTCAACATATAGCTGAGATGTATTCAGGTAGTAGGAAGAATTAGGTTGTTTTTTGATTTACCGATTACAATTGTGTACGGGATTCGGATATCTGAAAAATCGTTGCGCCCATCTTTGGCTTATGCAAGGCAGAAAAATACTGGGAAAAAATTTTTTCCAGCTCGGAAAAACATCTAAGCTCCGTTGAATGTACCAAAAAAGAAGAATGCATTTGTTGCACAAGTTTTATAAAAGTTTTATAAAATTTTATAAAAATTTTATATAAAATGGACAAAATTTTAGACAAAATTAGACAAAAAAGTGCAAAATTTGAAAAAAAAATTTTATAGAACTTTTATAAAACTTTTATAAAATTTTTATAAAATTTTTATAAAATTTTTATAAAATTACTTTTTCAAGATTTTTTTATAAGAATTATATAAAATTTTTATAAAATTTTTATAAAATTCTTATAAAATTTTTATAAAAATTTTATAAAAATTTTATAAAATTTTAACCCAGATTCTCCACTCTAACCGACAGGGCTTCAATGAATACCGGAAGGAATGTCTGTTTTGTCAATATTCGATTTATGGGGGGGGGGGCCAAATTTTAGGTATCTGACGAACTCCTTTGTGTTCCTGGAATGTTTAGTGCAAGTATTAACATGTCTGTATATGCAGCCGAAAAATAATTTCAAAGAGTCTCGACTTCCACGCAGAAGGTCCGCGATCGAGCCAAGGCCACACCTTGGATTTTTACACCATAGCATTCACCATTATTTCTTGTTATGAGGTCATGTGAAATCATATCATGATGCCTTGGGTGGCCCTTATTTGACGAATTTTTGAGTTTCGGCGAACGCACCCCTAATCCTTTTACAGGAATCAGAAGATCCTGAATTTTTTCAGATTTTTTTGGACGTCGTTTAGCCATGTCCCTAGGGATCTAAAAATTTTGAAATCCCGTAAAGGGAGGGTTCAAGTATTACGTAAGACCGAAAGGGGGGTAGGGGGTACTCGAAATTCTTATGATTTCTTACTTGGGGGAGGAAGGGAGTTTGGTAAGTCTTACGTAAGAATTTCCATTATAACTTATTGTTCAGAATTTTTTTTAATTTTAAAAAATTAAGTTGTTTTAATTTTTTTTGAATGCCTAAAGTAGAAAAGTAGAAAATTTTTTCAAAAAATTTTAAGAAATAAAAATTTATTTTTTGATTATATTTTGTGCCAATTGTAGCCATCTTCAGGGATATGACTATGAACTATAAATTTAGATTTAAGGAATAATATTACTCCAATATATTTATACTCCAATAATTTTACTCTCGTAAAAAAAGGGGGGGCCCGAGAAAATCTTACATAATCTGATAGGGAGGGTCAAAGAAATCTTACTAATTCTTACGAAGGGGGTCCAAATACCCGAAAAAAGTCTTACGTAATACTTGAATACCAAAGACCGAAAAATCAAAAATTTTATTTTTATATAAAAATGTTTGTTTCCTATTCGAATTTTTACGAAGATTACGAAAATGAAGTTAAAATATATTTACAACAAAATACTACTATGCTAGAGAACAAAAAAAAGGGGGGGGGGAAATAATGTTGCGAAAAATTGTGGCCATAGAATATTTTGCTAATTTTTTAAAATTTATTTTGGTCTCTATCGCCAAATCCGTATGAGATCTACAACTTTAAACTATATTTTCGTGATCTACGTAAAAATCCGAATAGGAAACAATTATTTTCGCATAAAAATAAATTTTTTTATTTTTCGGTCTTTACGGGATTTTCGAAATTTTCAGGTCCCCGGGGACACGGCTAAACGACCTCCAAAAAATCTGAAAAAATTCAGGGAATCTTCTTTTGGTTAAATATAAAAGAATTAGGGGGTGCGTTCACATAAAATTTTTATAAAAATTTTATAAAACTACTTTTTCAAATTTTTTTTATAAAATTTTATAAAATTCTTATAAAATTTTTATAAAACTTTTATAAAACTTTTATAAAAATTTTATAAAAAAAAACCCAGATTCCCGACTCCAACCGCCAATTCTTTGCTTCTATTGATAATTTAATAATTTTTTATTTACTTTGTCGTTACATGCAATTTACTTTGGCTGCACATTTTTGCAATTTTTTGCAACTGGCTCGTTTTATCTTTCGACTCATTGTTCCTAAAACAATTTATGAGGTTAAAATCATTTTCCTCCTGATAAAACGTTGAACAAAACGAGCTCGGGATGATAAAAAAAAAAAAAAAAAAAAAAAAAAAAAAAAGGAAAAAAAAATACTAGGAATTGGCCAAGGATTATCGGAGGATAGGTTCCGGGATGAATTATTAAAGAACATTGTTCGCTTTTAAAAAAAAAAAATTTAAACAACATGGGCACGATTTTTTTTTTTCAGAAGCGAAAATCGAATCAACAAAAATTCTGTTCCATTGTTTCGTTTGCGGCTTTGATGTTTCAAAAGAATAAATTGAATAGAAGCAGATTTGGCTTTCGCTTAGATTTTATAAAAAGAAATAAAAAAAAATGGGAAGTATATTTAAATAACAGCGTTTTTTTTTTAAATTCGTCGTGTGTCAAGTGCATCAACGAATGTGACTTCTCAACTTTCAGTAAAAATTTTTTGTAAGCTGTCAATTCCTTCGTCGCGAGCGGAAAAAAAAACTTCAGAAAGGGGAGAAAAGAATTTTTTTATCGGTCTGAGTGAACGAAAAAAAAATGCGAGACGAGAAGTACACTATTGATATCCTAAATCGAGGCACCGAGAAAGATTTTCGAACCAAAAAAGAAAAAGTAACTGATTTCTGCTACTTCATATCGATTTTACGTCCATCTAAAGTTTTTTTTTTCTTGAAAAAAGAAAAGGAGGAAGAGGGTGGATAAAAAAAAATCATTTTGGGTTCCTGGCATTTCGGAATCCGGAAAACAAAAGGAAACTACAAGGAAACTTTTCATTAAAATGCCATAAGAGAATTTTCGGAGAAGTTGAAAACAAATAAGATATTGTGAGATGGATTCGCATCTTTTTCGGAAAATTATTTTTATTTTTACTGTTGTTTCATTTTTTCCAAAAATGAAATTGTCGATAGATTTGAGAATACTAGGTTAAAAAATGTATCAAAAATATTTACCTCTTTTTCATAATGAATTTTTTTTTTAAATTTCAGAGTGTGACCAGACATTCGTGAGTCGTCCCAGTGGTCCACAGAGCGGAACTTTTGCGGCTCCGAACCTCCCAAATCCGGGCGGTCACTCTCGCCAGTGCATCTATACATTCGTAGCAGCGCCCAAACAGAGGGTCGAAGTCGTGTTCACTAACTTTAACCTCAGGGGAACGCCTCCCGAGTGAGTTATCATTTTCACTTTTATTATATTTTTTCCTTTTCGTTTGTGTATGTTCGGTTAATATCGAGCCATTTTTACCTTATCATTTCAGAAAAAGAATGATTAATTTATCCAAAAAAAAAAAAAAAAAAAAAAGAATCGAACGATATTTCTCCTCTTTTCTCTTTCCGCTGTTGGAATTAAACGATGGTCAAACCTTTAAAATTTAAAATCGGAGGGTTTTTGAGTCCCGGAAATTATAATAAGAAAATACTACCAACGGATGTCGAATTTATTAAGCTCATGTTTCCTCGATTTTCGATGAGTTAAAAATTTCTTTTTCTGAAATCCGAAACCTTAATTTCCGTTTTTTACTTTTATCTAGCCTTCAGGCTTATTTATTATAGATACGTATTACTTTTTCTTCTAGTTGTATGAAACGCCAAACGAAAAAAAAAGCAAAAAATACTAAACAAAGAGTGCATGGGTCACGCCAAAAGCCGGTTATTTATAAGAAAAAGTCATTCTTTTTTGAGACCTTAAAATCATTCGACCAAATGGTAATTCGGATTCCTAAATCATTCGCAAGTTTTGTTTTTGTTACTTCGGTGAAAGTCTGAAACAAACTTCTCTTCCCCCCTTTTCCCCTCTCTGTTATTCAGTATACTTGTACTTTATAAGGCTAAATTTCCTTTATTTGCTTACTGGGACGGAAATCGTATCTTTCAAAACTTGATTAAACTCTCTACATCTTGTTCTTGTTCATCCCCTTAAGCCTTTCGCTTTATTTCTCCTAAATACAGTATGATTTGAATAAAATTTTTGTAATGATTCCGCATTTAATGAGGATGTAAACAAGAGGAATTTATATTATCGGAGGTTTGAAAATTCAGTTCTGGCAAACCCATCTCAAAAAAATACGGTTCGGTTCGGTTCTGTTTCGGTCTGCTCGCATTTAACCTATAAATTTCGGCTCGGTCCGATTTTGGTTTCTTCAGAAGAGTAGCGTAGGATCCGGTTTCGTGTTCGGGTTTTTTCCTGAACCCGGTTCAGTATCAGTTTTTTTTTTTTTTTCTTTTTAGAAAAACCCATTTAGGTTTGGCTCGGTTCTGTTCAACATTTCGTAAAAAAGAAAAATTTCGGCCGGTTTTTTGAAAAAATAAAAAATCGGGCGCCTGTTGGTTTGGTTTCTCGGAAAAACCCGGTTCGGGTTCTCGGTCCGGTCCGGTCTCACTTAAAATTCAGTATCTGTAATACTTGAAATTCGGTTTGGGTTCGGGTTCTGGGTCCGGTCCGGTCTCACTCAAAGTTCTGCTTCTGTAATATTTTAGGTTCGGTTTGGGTTTGGGTTCGGGTTCCTTGCGGCTTGGAACCGGGTTCAGGTTCTGGGTTCGGTCCGGTCTCACTTATGGTTCAGTTTCTGTAATATTTGAGGTTCGGTTTGGGTTTGGGTTTGGGTTCGTGCTCCTTGCGGCTTGGAACCGGGTTCGGGTTCTGGGTTCGGTTTTTCGTGGCTAACTTTTCTGTTCGGTTCGGTCCGGTCCGGTCCGGTCTCATTTAAGGTTCGATATCTGTAATATTTGAAATTCGGTTTCGGTTCATGTTCCTTGTGGCTTGGAACCGGGTTCGAGTTCTGGGTTCGGTCCGGTCCCACTTAAAGTTCAGTTTCTGTGATATTTAAAGTTCGGTTTTGGTTCGGGTTCTGGTTCTGGGTCCGGTCCGGTCTCACTCAAGGTTCGGTTTCGGTAATATTTGATGTTCGGTTCGGTTCAGGTTCGGGTTCCTAGTGGCTTGGAACTGGGTTCGGGTTCTGGGCTCGGTTTTTCGTGGCTAACTCGTTTGCAAGGTACGGTCAGGACCGGTCCGGTTTTTTCGTTTCAATTCGGTTCGGTTTGCCAGCATTGAGAAAATTAAACTCCAAGCCGGTTACGCACAAATTTTTTCTTGATTAATTTTCCGAAGACAGGTAAATATCCGTTAAAAAGCTACAATTTTCTGAAAGAGCCATTCCGGTAAGGCACCGGTTTATAGCACTCTTTTGCCTCTAGCGTCCTTAAAAAGAGGTCATTTTCTCCATTTTTTCCTCCACGGCTACGTTTACTTAACTTTACGTTGAGCTAACTGGCGTCTCAAATGAAAACAATAATATTTTATTAATATTAAATTTCGAAACCCGGTTAATTCTTCATCGCGTTGATGCGTCTTCTAATTTTCTTAATCAAAATTTTCGACCAACTTTAAAACTCCAAAACAAACATCAATTACCCAGCCTCGTTCTGTGAATTTTCCCACTTCATGCTTAAAGTAAAACAAACAAAACTAAGATAAATAACCCGAAATATTTCATTTTAAGAAATGACAAGTTACCGAACTTCCCTTTAACACCCGAGACGAAGGAAAAATTTTCCTTTTTAAATGGAAATAATAAAAATTAAAAAGAAAGAAAAAAAAAAGGGAAATCCCCCAGATAAAAATTCCTTTAAATTAAGATGAAAAATGAAGTAGAAGAGAAGTACATTAGGATAAATGAGGAAATTCCGAAAAGTTCGAACCAATTTCTTTTATTGTCTTTAAAAAAAATTCTTCCTTTTTTTTTTCTTTCTTTTCCGTTCAAAATCAGCTCGAATAAATGAATAAGAATCATTTGTTAACTTTGAACCCTTGATAAATGACGATTTACCTTTTCGATTTTCCCTTTTTTTCAGCTTGTCTTGTAAACAAAAAGAAAATTTAATATAAGGAAATATGTAAAGTATTTTACGTACAAGCTCTGGCGTGACTCAGAACTCAACCCTAAGATGCGGGTATTTTAGGGAATTTTTTTTCTCGTTTATCTTTTTTTTTTCCTTCTTCTTCTATATCTTTCTGTGAAGTTGTATAACATTCCATACTTGTACACTCGGACATATACAACACAAAATGGCATTGTAGTGAACAAATGATAATATTCTAATGCTTTTCTCTACTAGAAATGCACTGAACAGAGAATTTTCTTGTTTTGTTATAATGATCGATGACAAAAAAAAGGCAATCGAAATCTATTTTTTTTATTTTTTATTTTCATGATTCTCGTCAACCGAAAAATTTATTTTGCGAGTTTAGTGAACTGAAGTTTGATTTGATTATAAAGACACTCAATGATTCGGTTTGTTAGGTTTTGAATGTTTACCATGCTAAAAATAAAACATTTCAAGATTTTTTTTTTTAAATCATCATCATTTTTACAAAAAAATAAAGTATAAAGCTAGATTGAGGTTCGATCTCGGGTGGGATTTATCAAAAATCATTTGCGGCTGGTGTTTTGCAAAAGAATCGCCCATGTGAGGCCGCTGTTCGCTAACCAAAATTATAGGATAACAATCACGTTTTAAATGAATCGCTCTATGGGACAATGTGTTTAGTACATTCGAAAAACTGATTTTCATGTACGGTAAAAATTCCGTCAGTTAATCACTCGCCGTTGGTAAAAAATTCTCCAGCTTAGAAAGGTGTTCAGCCGGGTTTCCCTTATTTTTGCGAATTTTCGAATTTGAATGAGTGCACCGCCGAAATCGGTTCTCTCTGTAGCACATATGAACCCTAATTTTTTTCAGATTTTTTACTCGACATGAAACTGCCCTGTCGGAAAATTCCCAAAAGAGTGAAAAAATCGAGAACTTTTTTTTTCTGGAAAAAACAGTCGTATCCTAACAGAAATTTTGCGTAGGCTAGATCACGAATCTGAAATTCATTTTTTTTATCTGGTCAGGTTTTCGAGCTAGGGGTCGTCCTTAAACCATGTTAGCATGTTAAGGGGGGTTTACACATTTAACGTTAGCATTTGTCTCATGTAATAAACGTGAAAAAATTAAAATTATTTAAATCTTTAAATTATGTAACCTAATTCACTTTTTAAAAAAAATTTCAATTTTATTCGCGCATTTGCTCTAAGTAAAAAACAAGAACCTTTTCTTTGCAAAATTTAAGTTTCGAAGAATTTCAGATTTCTTTAATGTTTAATATTAATTTTAAAAAAAAATTAAAATTTAAGGAGGAGGTAAACCGAAACTTAACGTCATTTTAGGTGGGGAGTCCCGAAATACTAACCTTTGTTGACAAGAGGGGGAGGGGGTCAAAAATTGCCGAAATAATGCTAACGTGATCTATGAAGACCCCTTACAGCCAAAAAAACGAGCAAAATATTTGCGTAAAGTGACAAAACATGATAAGTCCTGATTTTTTGCTCGTTTTTTCACTCCAGGTCGAAAGCCGGACCAAATAAAAATAAATAATAAAAGGATATTTTATTACCGGACCAAATAATAATAATAATATTTTGGAAAAGTATTTTCCGGATTTTCCAGAAATTTTCCAGAATTTGGAGCCTAAAAAATTAAATAGCGCGTAATGTAACTTAGTGTAGAAACTGTGTGGCAAATGGTGCCTGTTGCTCTTCAATCTAACTTGTTTTATTTTTTATTATCATTTCATTTTTTGACGTAGGACTACATCTTGGGGCTCGGTCCTGGAAATCTGTCTGTTCGGGTGTCGGTCTGTTCGCACCATTTTATTCATTGTTTTTTTTTTTTTAAAGTAAAATTTACAAGAAATTTTCTAAAAAAGTTCCGAGAAATTTAAAGTTAAAATTTTATTTTAAAGTTAGACGACATGAAAGAAGGCTTGGACTTAGAAACTTAACTTTTACATTAAACTTAAAGTTACTAAAGCAAGGAATTAAAAATTTATTGACATTTTATTTGATTTTTTTTTTAATTTACGCCTTTTTTTAAAAAAATATTAAAATTGGACTACATGAACAAAAAAACAAGAACTTAGAAATTTTAAATAAAATGTTCACTACATTTCTTAATTTTGTCCTTTTTCCTTTAGCAAAGAATATGAGCTAAAGTAATGTTTTTATATTAAAATTTTAACTCTGAAGACTCTAATTAAAATTTTGACTAATTTTTTTCTACTTTTGACCTTTTTTATCAAAAATTGTAAGTTTTTTTCGTGCCAGGAAAAAAAATTGTATTTTTTTCCAAAAATTCGAATTTTTTGATCAAAAACGAGCAAAAAAAAAAAAAAATGCTTTAAAATTTTTTAATCGTTTCATTGTTTAAATCTAGCAATATTAGGACAGTACCCCAAAGACGTAGTCCTTAGGGATATGCCCCGATATCCCACTGTGACTTTTAATGGTGTTCTCCATCAAAGAAGTAGATGTGATGATAGAATATTAAATTGATGTTAAAGTTTCTGAGGGTGCAAATTCACTATGGTCATGTTGGACCAACATGTTGTACCATCATGTTTGACAAACGAACGAATCGACTATTACAGACTTTACTCCTAGGGTGCAAATTCACTTTGGAATGTTGGACCAACATATTGGTACAAAAAGTTGTACCAACATGTTGTACCAACATGTTTGACAAACGAACGAATCGAGTGTTGCAGAATTTACTCATACAACAAAGTTAGTGCGGAATGTTGGTTTAACAAGTTGGTACAACATGTTGGTCCAGCTTGTACCAACATGTTGATCCAACATCCCATAGTGAATTTGCACCCTGACAAAAAAAATGAAAAAAATGTCGAATTAGGCTGAAGTACACAGTAAAAAATATTATGTAAATATGTTCTAAGAGGTTTACATAAATTTTTTATGTTGCTTCTCCCATAAGGCAAACATAAAACAAAAACAACATAAAAATTATGTGGACCTGCTTATGTTGATTTATGTTGATTTTGACATAAAATTTTTTACTGTGTAAGGCTTCCAAAAAAAAACCCTAAAAGGTTGGCTAAACATTTAAAATTTCCCAGTTGAGTGTCCATCATTTCGATGTTTTCGAGAATCTCGATTTTGATCATTTCGGGCGATCTCGAATTTGAATAATCACTTTTCAAATTTTAATGACGGTTGATCAGTCTTAAAAGAAATAGATTTCGATGCCTTCAGTTGATACAAAAACTTTTTTTTTTTTTTTTTTTTGTTCCTTTTTTTTTAATCGAAGAAAAAAAATTAAATAAGGATTTTGATTAATAAAACTTATGTGTGTTGTCTTTTATTTTGTAATAGTCTTGTGTACGTCAATGTTCGACTGTAAATTGTTCCATTTTTCTTTTGTGATCTGTATTTTCTTCTATTGACCGATTTCTTTTAAAAAAAAATATAGTGCTAACATATCTCCTGTTTAAAACACTTTTTTTTTCCAGTTTTGAATATCAAAGGCTCATATGTTAGCACTTGATTTGACCCAAAAGAAAAAAAAAAGTGAGGAAAAAAAAACTGACGGGAAGCGAGGGCGTTGTTTATTTACATTGGCTAAACGTTTTCACCTTTTTTTTTTCTCTTCAAAGTCCCTTTCGCTTCCCGGCGCAAAAGAAAAAAAACTGCACGGTTACTTTTTACTCTATAAATATAATTTTTTTTCTACTCCATATACCCCAAAATTATTATTATTATTTTTTTAAAAAAAAGTAATGTCATTTATAATGTTGACTAAATGTTGTTTGTTTCCATTTGGCAACATTGCAGTGGATCTGCAATGGGAGTCTTACCCGCGTGAGTACCTTCACGTGGTTACTTTCTCTTTTTCTTTCTCAGAAGAAAAAAAAAATGTTCCTTCATCGCTCGCGGATGTGACGTCACCGGAAAATTTTTTTTCTTTTTGTTTCGGGAATGACCTTTTTCGAATGAATCATCACTTTTAGCTTTTAAAACAAAATATCGTGCATCCGCCAGTTGACCTTTTTAAGCGAAAATTTAGAGAAAATAAAAAGTTATTTATCGATTCAATCGAATTTCGTTTTTTTTTTTTTTTTTTGAACAGGTTTTTCAATTTCAATCAAAAGCATTCGATGCAATATATAGCCATTTTCTTTTTTTTATATTATTTTATTTTTCGATTTGAAAACAGGGAACAGGGGGTTTGTACGATTTTATTTATAAGCGATGAATGGAACATGTTAGTTTAAACATTTTATGATTTCATAAAAAGCCAAAAATCCTTGCTTGAGTTAATTTTCAGCATCCCCCCCCGCCCCCCCGCCCTGCCCCCATTTTTTAAACCTAAACCTTCATTTCATTTTAAACAGGAAATAACGAAAAAAAAATTCAAAAGCTAATTTTAAAAAATATTACATTATTATTTTTTTTTTCTTTTCAATTTATTTTTTATTTTTTATAATGTCTCTGTCCTTTTTTGTCTGTGTTTGCATAATTATGCATGCTTCATTTTTTTTTAAAGTCGAGAACAAGGACGGAGGAGATTTATTAAGGTATATCTTTTCCTATATGAGTTTTTCAGAGCAAAAAATCTTTTTCAGTTTTTTTTTTTTTTTTTTTTTTTTTTTTTTTTAAAGGCTGCGAAAATGTAATTTCAATTTTAAAACAAAACGTTAAAGAAAAAAAGTAGGTCGTCGCAAAATTTTTAGATATTTCAAAAGTATAAGCGGAGTTTTTGGTAACAACTTTGTAGGATTAAAATGTTATCCTAAAACATGAGGATGATTTAATTTCGTCTCATATGTGAATGAGGAGGGTTCGACTAGACGAAATTACGGTCGATTTGGAACTGACTTGGAAGATGATTGAGGAAAGTTAAGTAATTAGATTAATTCGATTCGGTTGATAATTAACAAAAAATCTAACTTCGGGGACGGATTCAGGATTATGTTTACTGCAGTCATACAATTTATGGCCAAGTGCTCGTTTTAAGTTGATAATATTTTTGTGATTGCTAGTTACGATGGTACGAAAAACAAAAATGATGTAAATAGGGAACGTTCAAGTATTACGTAAAACCGGAAGGGGAAGGGGAAGGGGGAGGGGGTGCAAGAAATTCTTGCGATTTCTTACTTGGGGGGAGGGGGGGTCCGAAAATCTTACGTAAGAATTTTCATTATTACTTATTGTTCGAAAAATTCCAATTTTATATAAAAAATTGACATCCCCCACCATTTTCCACCCTCTCTCCTCTCTAAAAAAAAAAAAAAAAAAAAAAAGTACTTTAATCATTTTAAAAATTTGTTTTTTCTGAAATTCTGTAAGACATTTTTTAAAACCGCCGGTAAAGAAAAAAAAGGGGGGGGGGGGGGGTCAGCGAAATTCTTACGTAAGTTAGAAAAGGGTTCAAAGAAATCTTACTAAATCTTACGACAAAGGGGAGGGGGTCGGAAAACCCGGAAAAGTGGTCCCATAGGATTCCTAGATCATCTCTGTCTTTACTATGTAATAATGACACACATTCGAACAGCTCGACTGGAAAGCCTGCCTACTTCGTCCTTATGGGAACTTTTTTTTTTAAATGTTGTTTCCCATCGGAAATTTTCCAACTTCCATTGTTAGTTCACAAAGTTGAAGTCGGTATTTTCAATATTGATTTTGAGCTAGAAGCCAAAATATGGAAATAAACTGAGGACTTAGTTCGTTTTGTCCCTTTACGGCGTTTTTTAAATTTTATTTTATTTTATTTTATTTTATTTCCCTTTTAAATTTTTACATATTTTTTGCTTTCTGCTCGAAAACCGGTCCAGATATAATATTACTGGCTTTAGATTCGTAATGAATGCAAAATTTCCGATAGGGAATGACTTTCTTTTTCCATATGAAAATTTTCTAATCTTTAAACTCAAGTCGGCACGCTTTCCCGTCAAATAAAAAGTCGAAAGAAAATTATGGTTTATGGGATCACTGATTCTAGGGTGTGAGATGTTTAATTTCGGAAGTTCGGGAAATAATGGAACTCCCACTGAAACCTATTAAAATTGTTGATATTTTCAATTACGAATGTGGAGGTCCAGAATCTAAACTTTGGGTGATTGTGGTTTTTCATTCGAAGCCTGTATTTGGCACATTTATAGGATTGCCATAACGTCAATTTTTCGGAATAAATGAATTATGGGATATCTTTAAGGAGTTTCCTTTCTGGAATTTTTTAACTTTAATGTTATACATTAAAAAAAATGATGCAAAATACAATTCTATTTCTATATTCTCTCCCCTCCGCCCGCCGGAAAAAAAAAAAAAAAAAAAAAAAAAAAACTTGAAAAAGATTTTTAGAGCAGAAAACTGTTTCCTAATAAGTCGTTTTTACAGAACGAAAAATTTTATAAATTTTTATTAAATATACACCCTTCCTCAACCTTGTTCATTTTCAATCAATCTCGACATGCATGGCCTGATACATTCTCCAAAAATACAACAGTATTTTTCTTAAAATGCATGATTAAATGTGTAAATATTGTAAAAAAAAAAATAATTTTAGCATCATGCTTTCTGCATTAAATTAATCTTTCATATATGTCCATTTTCCGCTTTTGCTAAAAATAAAAATAAATTAAAAATCGTTTGTTGCTGTTTTCGGAAAAGTAATGACTACACAATTTTTTTTTTAATTTCATAAAATCATATATTCACACATTTCAGACATTTTCTCTCACGATGGCACATATAATGACCGATTTTCACATTACATTTTAAAATCAATTTTCACACATACAATAAAAAAAAAATTAAATCAATTCAAAACTCGGTTATCAATTTTTGATTGATTCCCTGAGTTTTAAGAAAAAAAACATGGGAAAATAATTAAATCGAACACCCTGTATATTATAAAAATAAGCCATTTTAACACATCGTGTTCATCGATTTGGAAACTATCCAAAAGTCAAATCATTTTAAAAAAGAAAATCTTTTCTCCCTTGTTTGAAATTTTACATTAATTCGCTGTCAAGAAAGTTTAATCGCTATAGTATACAGGGTGTTATGATCTCGATAAGAACATAAATATATATTATCTTTTTTTAAATTTTTTTATTACGATTTTAATACATTTTGTAATTGTGTTAATTAGGTGCGTTCACGAGTACATGGACGTTTATTCAGAAGTTCAAAGGCCCGACCCCGCGGAGCTCATCAACTCGCCGTTCGGGGGTCGATATTGTGGACACATACCTCCCAGGAGGCGCATATCTCTTTATCGAACCATCGCCTTAGGATTTTTCACCGATAAAAATATTACAACGCCTGATCTCTTCGGAGGCAGATATACATTTATAAATGATTGTAAGTATGTTTTTTTTTCCACTCAGATAAAGAGATGGCTAATGTGAAAACCATGGCCGTATAGACAGGTCCTGAAACTCCTATCCCTTGTACATGGGAGATCTTGTCCCGCTTAAATACGCGAAAATTAGTTCTTCCTTTCTACCACCGTAAACGCTACTTGTACGCGAGACGCTTTTTGATTGGTCGTTGAGATTTGTAAACAACGATGGCGGCGCACGGCCGTACAGATCCGTAGAGAATGTCATGTAAATATATACGTATATAAATACTGTATATAAATAGTATTTATATACAAAAATATACCGGAAAAAATATACCATGTATTTTTTCTATACCTCGGTATATTTTTAAAAAAACCTTATTTATTAGTCTAAATAATGCTGTGGAATAATCTTTTGCACGTTAAATCAAAGATTAATTAATATTGAGTGATATAAGAATATAAAATATTAATGAAAACTGGTAAAAAATTAAATAAGATGGATTAATTAAATCAATACAACCTCCATTTTGAGCGCCATTTTCAAAAAGCCCCATTAACAAATATGGCTGGTATCAAGTAGAATTTACATCATGTCGGCGCGTTATTTTATTTTGCTGTTTTTTTTTTAAATTTAGGATGAATACCAACCCGGAAAAAAGAAAACACCCCGTTTGAGCTTGATTCTTAAAATTTATTCAATAAAATATGATTAAAGTGTGATTAAATTATAAGAAAGAAGTAAAAATAAAAAAAATACCATAAATACCAGTCTGGTATTTATTTACGTATTTATATATGTATTTATATACGGTATATATACAAAGCCTTCGTATACCGTATATTTATGTTCTCTAGAAACAGATGATTCCGGCGACCCAGTTTCGCAAGGGATTGTGGGACTAAATCACCATCATACAAACAGGTCTGAAAACTGATGGGTAAAAAAGTGTCTTTTTTATTGAAGCCATTTTTCATTCTGTATTTTGATCAATATATGGCGCCTCCTGCTTGTAGTCACGTCATGTGACCATCAATAATAACATGGTGGTTGATAACAAAATAAATGTAAATATGAAATAAAGAAAAAGGTTAGGATTTTTTGAAAAAAAAAATAAATAAATAAAAAAAAAAAAATAAAGAAAATAAGTAATGTTGGGATTGGGAACAAAAACATTTTTAAATTTAATAACAACAATTCAAAAAAACATTTTTGTGTCCTAAACACTATCTTACATACAGGTCAGGCAACTGCTATTTTAAAAAGTGTCCCCCGAGTTTGAAGCAGAAGAATAGTTCCAAATTTGCTCGATAGATGGCTGGAACTGTAGTTAGGGAATCACGTGATATCATCCAATCAACACTTTCAAAACACTTTTGTTTACGATGGCTGCCAGAACACGTGATTCCTTAACTACATCTCCAGCCATCTATCGAGCAAATTTGGAACTATACTTCTGCTTCAAACTCAGGGGACACTTTTGTCCATATGAGGGATACCCGAGTTCCCTGACCTGTATATAAGACCTACCAGTCCTAAAAGGTTGAATTTCAAAATGGAAGTTAAGTCACATGACCTGACTACATACAGTTCCTGCCATCTATTGATCGAAGTTTGGAAATAAAAACAGCATCAAATAGGAGGGCACAAGCGCTCATTTAAACGGTATACAAGTTTCCAGACCTGTTGGTATGATCGTGGACTAAATGGGGCAAACAAGCAGACGACGCGTCTGTATGATTCATAAGTTGAGAATAGGCGGTACAGTGATTTTAGCTATTTCAAGGCAGTTAATTTTGAAAATTTTTATAATTGAGGACAGCTGTTTCTTTAAAAATAATTTCTAAGTCAAACCAACATAATTTTTTCCTGTAACTGAGCAAAATATTGTATTGAATTAAATATTGAATTAAAAGTGATGTTATATATTTAGCTGGGAAGCATTATTACAATGTACCAGTCAGACGACACGATTTGCAGTGCATTATGGGATGAAACGTCACTGTCGAAATCTTCTATATAGACGTCGA
Organism: Liposcelis bostrychophila; assembly: GCA_037577465.1. Lineage (NCBI taxonomy): Eukaryota > Metazoa > Arthropoda > Insecta > Psocodea > Liposcelididae > Liposcelis > Liposcelis bostrychophila. The sequence continues at coordinate 24,962,591 of CM075213.1, forward strand.
TACGGTCGTGGTGCCAACGTAAACTGTTAGACATGTTGCATCTCTCAAGATCACAGCGCCATCAATGGCCAGTTTTAGAACTAAAATATGCGTAGTTAAGCGGGACATGAACGTCATGGGAAGTTTCCTGACTTGTATATATAGTCGTGTCGAAAACAATAAAAATATCTTGTCAAGAAACAACCTGTCCGTTGTCATGAAGCATTTTCGCTTTGCTATGAAACATGCCGGTTTGGTTGCAAGACAAAACTTGTTCAAGACATTTCCTTTTTCTGAGTGTCGAACAATGGAAAAAGGGGACATCCGAGACTTTTCATCTGAATTTCACACACGGGAGCTCCATTGTCCGTTTTCATGTATAAAACGGTTTAAGAGGTGAAGTGGAGGGGAAGGATTTATGGAGAAGGGAAAGCACTCAAGATCAGGGATTAATAAAACAATGTTAAAGTTTGAGAAAACCAAATGTTTTATCCGGATTCCGAAAGTTTTCGCTCTCCCCTCTCCTGAAATATTTCCTTTATACACTCTTGCCTTTCAGCAATCGACCTAAATCTGCTTGAGCTCGATTTTCTCACGATCCTTGAATTTTGATTCATTAATTATTGACTCCAAATGGATTTAAACTTAGGTAACGGGGATATTATTTTCTCATCTGTTCTTATCTTTCTTTATTTCCTTAAAAAAAAAAAAAAAAAAAACGATTAAAGCGTTCCGAACAAGAAAGTTTAACGAATTTTATTTTATATTATTTTTTATTTTTTTTTTTCAGCCGAGTATGAAATAGGGACACCAGTAGCTAATACACCATGTACTTTCATCGTTCACGCGAGTACAAAACGTACGGGTGTACTTTTATCGCCTACTTATCCTGGAGCGTATCCAAAAGATCTAACTTGCAGTTACCAATTTCTCGGCCAGCCGAATCAAAGGGTCCGAGTGGAATTCAGGGACTTCGACCTCTTTTTCGGAGGACCACAGTAAGTAGCTTATTATAGTTTGCGGAGGGGGAAGGTCATCGTGACCGTAATAATCGTGCCCCCAAAACTTTTAGAACTTTGTTAATGGAATCGATTTCAGTTTTGGCAAAAGTCCTCTATAGTTCTTCTCACTTCTTCATAATAGATACGAGGATGCCGTAGGCAAACTTTCTGCTAAAGCGAGGCTAATGGCCATAAGTAGTGCATTTAAAAATAAAAATAAAAATTTTAAATAAATACAGGGTTGCGGTTTCGATTCCGATTCCAATATATCAGAAGCTTTTGTTAATAATTTTCAGGTGCTGATTTATACATTATTTTCCGTTGTCGATTCCTTCCGATTTTCAAGTCAAATTCCGATTCCGGATTCTCAATTAGTTTTAAATTCATCGATTCCGATTCCATTTGAAGTGAGAGCGGAACCGCAGCTTTGTAATCGACGGAAGGATGTCCTTTCACTTAAGCAAAACTTTTGAACTTGTCTCAAAGATATAGTCTTGCTTCCTAGACACTTTGGAAATTTTTAATGAATGTTTAAGTTTCCATTACAGGAAATTTGTTTAACCCATTGGTGTACCCACGTTTTTCGGCCATCCTTTTTTCAAGGTAAAAAAAAAAAAAAAAAAAAAAAAAAAATGGAAAATTTTACCTTATTTCACAATTTTTTTTCTCTTTTTTTTTTAATCTGAGAGAATTCTTTCTCGTTTCAAACAGAATATTAGACATTTTTCTTCTTTCCTAAGTGTTTTTAAATCTTAATTTTCAGCAAAATACAGTACTCAATTTTTGTGGGAGAAAAAAAAAAAAAAATAAACAATACTTGCACTAGGGGCTTTTACGAATTTTTGAATTTCGGTGATCGCACCCCCTAATTCTTTTTCAGTAACCGAAAGGAGATTCCCTTTTTTTTTTTTAGGACGCCGTTTAGCCGTTTAACCGTGTCCCCGGGGACCTAAAAATTTTGAAATTACCATAAAGACCAAAAAATCAAAAATTTAATTTTTTTTTTTTAATTTTCCAAATTAACCTAAAACTGCTTTAATTTTATTTTTATGTAAAACGGGTTTTTTCTATTTGGGTTTTTACGCAGATCGCGAAAATATAGTTAAAAGTTTTATATCTCATACGGCTTTGATGATACAGGTCAAAATAAGTTAAAAAAATTAGCAAAATATGCTACAGCTACAATTTTTCGCAACATATTTTTTTTTAAAGAGGAAAAACTATCGCCTTTTATAATATTACTAGCATTTAGTTCTTTGCGACGCGCGCTTCGCGCGCGCGCATTTGCTCTAATATACGTTCCGATGCGCTAGCACTTGCTGTTTTGTGTCGTATGAGTTTGAGTAACTTTCAAGATGATAAAGCTTCTTTGTAAACAACGTTCAATGCTTTGCCTCCAGGTGATAAAATGTATAGGTTTTTTGAATTGCTAACTCTTGAACAGGCAACGTACAACTGACCGTGCGAAAAACAGTCTTGCTTCAGGTCAATGCCTGCAATCGTAAGAGATTGACCCTGTGACTTATTGATCGTCATTGCAAAACATAATTTTACAGGAAATTGACATCTTTTAAAGACAATATTGTCATCGCTCGATGTCATCATTGGTATTCTGGGAATAAAAACTGTTTCTCCTGAACCTACTCCAGAAAATATTGTAGCCTCGATGACGTTTGGGCGAAGGGAAGTTATATGTAGTCTTGTGCCGTTACAAAGTTTAGGAGGTTTAAGATTTCTTAATAGCATAATCGGTGATCCAACTTTCAATTTTAATTTCTGTGAAGGCATTCCCGATTGAGTTGTTTGGTTTAGTAATTCATTAGGAAACTGTACAGCGTCGTCTTCTAGCGCGGTGGTATCAAACGAAAGGTATTCGCGTTCCTCTCCCTCAAATTGATTTAAAATGAGATCATTTAAATTAGCAACAATTTCATTTTTAGGAGCAAGAATCGCTCTTTCTTTTAGCCACGAAATGTCTTTAGAATTAAGGGTTTGTATATCTGGATAAACACTCGAAATCAGTTCTTCTACGTCTCTGACCAATATACCTAGAGTTTTTGGAATGTCTAGTCTTCCATATTCATCAACATCATGAGAGCATTGCCGATTGTGAGTAGTAAGTTTGCAAAAAGGGCGGAATTTTTATCTGCCTTTAAATGGACTCTCATATTGGTGGTTAGAGTTAATTTTGTAAATGATTCCATAGGAATGATTTTTTAAAACATGCAAATAACTCATCAGCCTTGGTGCCCCTTGGAATAATTTGAACCAGAATTTTCATAACGAATGGAGCTGAACCACCCGAACCGAAAATTATAAGGTTGCTACTGAAACCCGAACCGGAATTTGAACCGCAATTTCATATCGGAACCGAATCTGAACCAAATTAAAAAATTTCTCGCGGTTTGCAGCCCTGATAAGTTGTAATGGGAATTCTTACGTAAGATTTTCCAAACTCCCCCCTCCCCCAAGTAAAAAATCGTAAGAATTTCAAGTACCCCCTCGGTCTTACTTGAACGCTTCCTTAGCAACGATTATATTTTTAGGAGCAAGGACTTCTTTTTCTCTTAGCCACGAAATGTCTTTAGAATTTAATGATTGTGTTTCTGGATAAACAGTAGAAATGAGTTCTTCTACGTTTTTGATCAATATACCGAGACATTGTGCTTTCCCGAATTATATACCGAATTCTTTGAGAGTTTTGCCTCCTAATGATGAAAGTAAATGTTCAATTATTATCAGAGTTTCGTTATAAAAGTCATCCGTGGTCTGCATATCGAAATTGCAACTTTTGTTTCTAGTTTTTGTTTAAAATATCTTTTGAAAAATGGGATTTGTATTTTTCCCAAAGTGTTAAGGGTTCTGAAATATTACCGAATAACAGCATGATAGCAAGCAAATTTTTCAACTTAAATGCTGAAGCAGTTAAAGCTGTGTCTTTTAATGCAAAGTCTAAATGATCGTCGTCCTCGAGAAATCCTAGTGCTTTGCAAGTGGTCTGGAACGTTGGTTGAATAACTGAGTTAACCGATTTTAAATATTCGAAAGAAGTCGGCCCTAGAACATTGTGTAGCAATATATTAAGGTAAAAACATTCGGCATTTTTAAGGTGAACTGTGTAAACTGTACCTAAAACGTGGGGTTTTTAGTTCCAGGATAACCAATAACGTCTTTTCCTCGTTTTTATTTTTTAAAATTATTGTGTAATATGCTGGTAAATCCTGATAACTCCAAGTTTTTGCAAAATTATTCATTTAAAAAGTACATCACCTCGCGAATCATGCCGTTATTGGAGAAGTAGGGGTGGAAGCCATTTTGGGGAGGGGGAAGGACTACGTGGTTTTTTTTTGGAAGGGGTACTGGAGGTGGTTGGGAACTCACCCAGTATCCTATCTCCCTGCAAGGTTTCAAATTTTTCAAATTTTTTCCATCTATCTGCATAATTAGATGCCTCAGGGGGTCCCTTTTTGGATTGATTCACCGGGAATAATTTCATTAGACTCTACCCCCAATACCCTATGTGGAGGAATACAGATTAGATAAACGGGAGCCCTACGGGAGAAGTAGATAAGTCAGTTTGAAAGGGGGGTGGGAGGACTGCGTGGTTTTTTGGAAGGGGAACTGCACAGTAAAAAATTTTATGTAAAAATTAACATAATTATGTTAAAATCGGTCTACATAATTTTTATGTTGTTTTTTGTTTATGTTTACCTTTTGGAAAAAACAACAGAAAAAATTTGTGTAGACCGATTTTAGCATAATTACATAATATTTTTTACTGTGTGGAGGTGGTTGGGCCCCTTTTTTGGAACTCCCTCAGTATCCTATCTCCCTGCAACGTTTCAAATTTTTTGAAATTTTTACCGTCCACATAATTTTAAAAAAATGACGCAGGGGCATTTTTTGGATTGGCCCCCCGGAAATAATTTCGTTGGACTCTACCCCCAATACCCTACCTCGAGTAATACAGTGTAGATAAACTGGAGCCTTACGGAAGAAGTAGGGGAGGAAGCTGGTTTTGGTGGGGGGTAGGGGACTGTGTGGTTTTTTTTGGAGGGGGAACTGGAGGTAATTGGACCCCTTTTTTGGAACTCCCTCAGTATCCTACGTCCCTGCAACGTTCCAAATTCTAAAAATTTTGAAAATGAACCTTGAAAACCTCAAAAACCTGGAAAAACCTTGTATTCAAACATAATTTTCAATCAATTACAAAAATGTCGCAGGTGCCCCCTTTTTGGGGGGCTGGCCCCCGGAAATGATTTTGTTGGACTCTACCCCAATCCCCTACCTCCATGCAAAGTTTCAGATTTTTGGGACCATTTCCCTAATATATAATGAAATGAAATGAAATGACATGAAATTTAATAAAAAATTTAATACCCTAATGACCATTTCCTTTGCCGGATTTGGGAGAGGAGGGGAGGGGATTGAGCGGGTTGGCCCCCTTTTTTTGGAACACCCCCAGCAACGTTTCAAATACGAAAAATGCCGTAGGGAGGCTCTTTTTGGGGTGGGGGGCTGGCTTTGTAATTACAAATTACCATTCTTGGTGCAATTCAGTGAGTGAGGACTTACGCATTTATAGATATAGAAGATAGATTTATTTGCTTTTTTACAAAGAGGCTGATAGACAACCGGTGGGTAGTTTCACCGGATCAAAAAATCGTCTCAAAGAACTCATTGGTATAACGCGACTGACCGTGACTTTTAACCATTTTTTTTTGGGGGGGGAAGAGGGGCTTGGGCCCCATTTTTTGGAACTGCAACGTTTCAATCAGTTTTTTTTGGGGAGGGGGGGGGGGTACTTTTTTTTGGGGGAGGGCGGCTGGCCCCCTAAAACAATTTTGTTGGAGTCTACCTCCTTGCAACGCTTTTAAAAATGTTTTTTCCGTATAATTACAAAATTTTGCAGGGGGCCCCATTTTGGGGGGCTGGCCCCCGGGGAGGGGGGGCTGGGCCCCTAAAACAATTTTGTTGGAGTCTACCTCCTTGCAACGCTTTTAAAATTGTTTTTTCCGTATAATTTCAAAAATTTTGCAGGGGGCCCCATTTTGGGGGGCTGGCCCCCCGGGAATATTTTTGTTGGACTCTACCCCCAATACCCTACCTCCATGCCAAGTTTCAGATTTTTAGGACCATCCCCCGATTTTTGGTGCAATTCAGTGAGTGAGGACTTACTCCTTTATAGATATAGATAAAAGCCGAAATCTCTAAAGTCCTTAACTTTTATGGACTAACAAACATATTTTTTTTTACTTTTTATTTTGTCCTTTAGCATGGCAGGTTTGTCGTGAAAATTCCAACTTCATTTTCGTAATCTTCATAAAAATTCGATTAAGAAACAACCATTTTTTTAAAATAAAACGTTTGAAAATGATTGAAAACCAAAAATCAAAAATAAAATTTTTGAAAAATTTTTACGGCCCAGGAATTTTTAAATTTTTAGGTCCCTGGGGACACGGTTAAACGACGTCCGAAAAATCTGAAAAAATTTATAATCTTGCTTCAATTCGCATGAAAGGAATAGGGGGTGCATTTGACGAAATTCAAAAATTCGTAAAATAAAGGCCAGCCTAACTTGCACGGCTTCTTTGTTCGAAGTTCCTAAAACTATTTGTGGCCATTATACTCTTCTAAATTCATAATCCAAGCTCCAGGTTCCTTTTTTTTACATCCAAAGCTCCAATTTCAGGCAATCCTTTTTGTATGTCTTAAAAAGCAAGACCGTAATCGGAAAATCTTGTAGCTTTCAACCTAGCGGACAGACTTTGCAGTTAAAACATTTCAATCTGATAAAAGTAATTCAAAAAATTTTACAAAGTTCTTTTTTTTAAAAAAAAAAAAAAAAAAAGATGTAGATATTATCTTTATTTTTTGAACCTTCTCATTCGAATTAAAAAAATATTTTTAAGAAGAAAATCCCCCGACTGAAAAAGCGAAAGAGATTTTCATACGAATGAATCTAAGGTAACTTACGTAATTAATTATCATGATACTTCAGACTCACCAAAACTTTTTTTTCAAGTTTTTATCGTTTTCTTTTCGTCTACTTCGGAAACAATTTTTTTTTTCTGGAAAGAAAGCATCATAATTTTTCCCGTGAAATAAAAATTAATTTCTTTTATTTTCAGTTGCCCGTTTGATTTCGTCAAAGTTTACGACGGTGCCGACAACGAATCTGCTCTAATTGGAACTTACTGCGGCCAACAAAGGAATTTAGTCGTTTATTCTTCGGATAGCTCCATGTTCGTTTCCTTCATAACGTTACAACGCACAGCAAACACTCAAAATCGGGGTTTTAAAGGAATTTTTGAATTTAGTGAAAGTTTTGTTAAATTAGATTTTATCAAAGAAGGGGGAGAACATATTCGAGGATCCGAATGCGATCAAAAGATATTAAGCAGAAAAGAATCAAGCGGTCACGTGTATAGTCCGAATTATCCATACCCTTATATGCCCAAGGTTGTCTGTCGATATTTTATTTATGGTATGCAGGATGCTCAGCATCTCGAACGGGTCAAATTGGAATTTGCTAAATTCGAAATCCCTAAAGGCGAAAAAGGAGAGTAAGTAAAATTTTACTTTGACTTTTTGAAGTAGGACTATGTCTTGCAATTTTTGACTAATTTTAAGAAAAAAGAGAAAATTTTTTGAAAATTTAGATTTTGATAAAATATTATTGAAGAAGGGGGTCCACGTGGACTAATATTAGGGCTTGGACAATTTAGGGGGATCATTAACATTTTTTGAAACGAACATTTCGATGATTTTTGATTATTGAAAAATTTATTTAAAATTTTATTGAAAAATCATTTTATTAAAAAACAGTTTTTGAATTTTATTAAAAATTTTTGGCAAAAATTCTTAAAATCTTAATTTTTTATTAAAAATTTTGATAATGTTTTGTAAAAGAGGTCATCTTCAACCAAAAATTCTAGATGTAGTCCTACGTAGGGATATGCATCATATCCCCTGATAGTTTTTTAAAAATATTTTTAACTAGATAAATTAGCGATTAATTCTTTTCTGTTTATTTTTTATTTTGCAGTTGCAGCGATGGTTATTTAAAAATTTATTTAAAAGGACAAGAAGCGACGGATTCCTACGATAAATTTGATCACGAAATGTGCGGGGCAGATAGTGCTCCTAAGGTTGTGGTGTCCGATGGGCCTAGACTTGTTATGGTATTTAGCAGTGGCGAGCTCCAAGGAGGAGGATTCAAGGCGAATTACTCTTTTGAAACAGGTTAGCTATTAGAGCAAAAATTATGTTGCTTGCGATTAGGGCTGTACACATATTATACATATAAGCACGTTATAATATTTATAAACTTTCATAAAGAGTGAAAAAGAAAATTCATCCATAAATATCATGCAATTTTTTTTTTTCATTTTTTTACCCATTTTAAAATTGTTAACAAATCTATTTGATGAAAATAACGGAAAATTAATTTTAAAAACAATTTTTTTGATAATTACATTGAACTCGGCCGGGACATGTTGACATGTATCTCCAGAACGAAATACTGGCAGTTAAATGTGGTAGGCATTAAGCCGCTGCCAGAATTTTTTCCACAAATATTGGGTAAAAGAAATCAGGCCCGTAGCCAGACCGGCATATACAGGGGGGCTGGAGGTTTTTAAAGGGGGGCTGGAATTTTTTTTATGTCTTACACAGTGTAGAGAATTGAATGATAATTAATTTTTTTCCTGTTAAAATTAGAATTTGATTTGGAATTGGGATATAAATTTCAAATCCACAGGGGGGCTCAAGCATTTTCACAGGGGGGCTGAGCCACCCTATGCCCCCTCCCCCTGGCTACGAGGCTGAAAGAAATACTGGGTGAGGCACTCAGAATTCATTTTTTTTTCTTTTTTTTACATCCCAGAGATGGAAAAGTAGGAGTCGAAAATCCCCGAAAAATGTGATCACAATATAAAGGGTGTCCTTTTTTTTTTTGATTTTTCGACTTTGAATGAGTGCACCCGCGGAATCGGTTCTCTCTATAGAACATCTGAGCCCTAATTTTTTTCAGGTTTTTCATTCGACGGAAAAGCTTGTGAGTCAAATCAGGTCCTTGGAAAATAAAAATTAAATTCACCCGTTAAGTAAATTTATCTTAGTTAAAAATGAATTTAAGACTTTTCCTTTTTTTTAATAACTAGTATAATTTATTTATTTATATGTACGTTTACAATTTTTCGACATAAGATGCTCAACTGAGCATCCTTTTAAAAACAGTTTTTAGGTTGGTAACAAAACGGAAAATAAGAAAATGGCAAAAAGTTTACAAACAAAGCATCTTATATCGAAAAATTGTAAACGTATATATAAATAAATAAATTATACCAGTTATTAAAAAAAAGGAAAAGTCTTAAATTAATTTTTAACTAAGATAAATTTACTTAACGGGTGAATTTAATTTTTATTTTCCAAGGATCTGATTTGACTCACAAGTGGCTGATATTCCACCTTAAGGGTGAAAAAATCGATATTTTTTTTTTTCTTGAAGAAAAAAAACAGTCAGTTTTTAACAGAAATATTGCGTAGATCATGAAACTGAACTCCAAACTCAGGAATTTTTCGACCTTGAAGCGCAAGCCGGAGAGGTTTTTCGTCGAGTAAAAAACCTGAAAAAAATTAGGGCTCAGATGTTCTATAGAGAGAACTGATTCCTGGGGTGTACTTATTGAAATTCGCAAAATAAAGGACATCCTAGTGTATAGCCACTTTATAGGGCAAACGCGCCCCATGTTCAATTTTAAAAAAAAAATACTGTAAAGAAATTATTTTCAAAAATTGCAGATTTGTCGATTATGTTCATCTTAATTCGGACTTATTCCTTAAGATGATTCTTTAACCAGAAGCACAAGTGTAAAATTCCTTTAAACTCGCCATATCTTCAGATTAAAATGAGATACAAGATGAGATGAAATTTTAATGTTTTTTTTTTTTTTTCGCCTAGTTTTGAGATCTTTATTATCTTAAATTATATCACTCTTATCTTCAACTGTGTTTGATTTTACTGTATAATCACATAAGCTCTTGTACATCAAATATCACAAGTCCCTAAACTTAGTTTTTTGTTTTTGCAGGATATTTTCTACCAGCTAATCTCGTTTTATTTATATTTTCAGAATATAGAATACCAGGCACGGCAGCACCGGATGGGAGCTGCAGTTTCACGTATAGCAGTACAAGCAAGAAAAAAGGAGAGTTTAATTCACCTCGTTATCCTTCCAACTACCCGAGCGAAACCAACTGCACATATCTTTTTGTTGCAACTCCTAATGAACAAGTGACAATCGTCTTCGATCATTTCAAAGTTAGGGCTGATAGTGCCAATGCCACGGGCGGTAATTATGGGTAAGATACATGAGCGGATAGAATTTTTTTTTTTTTTAAATTGGAATATACTTAAAAGTTGGATTTATTATATTTATCGAAATGATTTGCTTATGCTTTCAGCGTGGACACGTGCACGGAGGATTGGTTGGAAATCTACCAGGTGTATAGATTTAGCTCTGAGAAGCTTGTGGGAAGGTATTGCGGTATGACTGCTCCAGGACCGTTAGAATCGAATCGAGGTGCCACAGGAATTAAAATAATTCTTCATACTGATTCAGAAGGTGTTTATAGTGGCTTTAAAGCGCGATACACTTTCGAAACTGCCAAATCAATATTCGGCGGTAAGTAATCAAGTAATTATTTTTTAAAAAAATGCCATTTTTAATTTAAAAAAAAAAAAAAAAAAAAACAATTTTGTCAGAAGTTGGTATTGTAAAAAGAGTGATTTTATGCAAAAAGAGTGATTTTTTGACCTCAAAAAAAAAGTCGGCCTTTTTCAAATCTGAGAAACTACTTTGTTTTTTGACCGTAAAATCCGAATATGGCCCTAAAAATTACGTACTGTTGGGGGAAAAACCTGATATCTCCACATAATTGATAATTAATGGTAATAGTTAAAATTGATAATTGATGTGGTGATGTCGGGTTTTTCCCGCGACAGTACGTAATTTTAATGGCCAATTTCAGATTTTACGGTTAAAAAACAAAGTATTGATCACTCAGATTTGAAAATGGCCGACTTTTATTTTTCAGTCAAAAAATCACGCTTTTTGCGTAAACCCCTTTCAAAAACATTTAAAAATTTTGAAACGTCCGCTTGAAATCCTAAACGGTAAAAGAAAAGCACTAGTTACACGTACACCGTATTTTTACGTACAAATAGTTCGAATGTGATCATAGCTTTTTTGAAAAACTTGCATGTACTCAGAATTGAAAACTGTACGTTGATGAAAACAGCTCTTTCTTCATACAGAATGCGATAGGTGGCCGGATGAAATTTTGTAAACTGTGTTAATCCTGGAATTTATTAAATGTTTATCGCTTTTTCTCTCTTTCAGATTGCGGGTCAAATGTCAGCAATACCGAATATGGTGTTATTTCGAGTCCGAATTTTCCGCTCAATTACGAAGGCCCAGGTAGGGGCCTCGCTAGTAAAACGTGTAACTGGTTTATAGGAGTAAGACCGAAACATAAAATCGTTTTATATTTTGACGTATTCGCAGTTGAAGGGGACCCTTCAGGTAAACGTTACAAAAATATAGCTTTTTTTTTTTAAAAACAAACGCAAATATTTTATTTTGCATGCCATGTGTTTAAATTTTCAGTTCGTGGTTGTCCTGCAGCAGTGGTTAGAGTTTGGAGCTCAAATGATGGTTTGCCGTTAGAACTGTGTGGTGAAAAATCAGCTGATGATAGATGGGAATATATGTCTGAAAGTAATACTATGAGAATCAGGTATGATATACTTGATTTTTTATCCATTTTTTTTTTTTTTCACTTGCATAACTTTTTTTTTTTTTTAAATAGTTTCATATCGGCTGATAAATCTGCTGGTGCGCAAGGATTCCGGGCAGTATGGACGGAAGTAACGAAAGATAGCGAATGCTCAGAGTTCCTTTGCTCAGAATCAAGCCTTTGCATTGCTGATAAATTACGGTGCAACAGGGTTGCCAACTGCGGGGCTAAAGATTCTTCCGACGAGCTCAATTGTAAGTTTTTGGAAGTTTTTCGTTGTAATTGTAATTTCATCATTCTTTTTTTTTTTTTCTACTACTTCGTCTGCTTTTCTATATTCCTTTTCTAGCTTAAGACTATAAAATATAAACGATCACTTTTTTTTCTTCTTTAAATCACACAGTTTTTTGATAATTTTTTTGATGTCAATAGTTCGTTTTTTTTTTATTACATTTTTTTATCGTCCTTTTCCGAGAATGAACTTTTGTTTTTTGAGATTTTTATACGATAAGCTCATTCTCAACAAGCGTAAATATTCGCTTCTTTCGTTAAATGTTATAATTGGTGAATAAAGGTAGGAAAACATCGTTGAAGCTTGTAACTTACGATGTCCATCATAATCAGTAGGGTGTTCGGTTTTTTACAAGGAAAAGAAGAAAATAAACGGAACATCCTATGTTTAAAAACATTTACAGAATTTTAGCAGGAGCAAGGTCTTGCAAAAGGCATATACTATGTATAAATATTAGAATATTTAATTGGGATCATATTCATTTACCCTCCCCCCCTATCCCCTCGGTATCCTCGCTTACTGTTGTTGCTCTCGGCGAAATCCTTTTTCCTTCCGTTTGAAATAAGCGCTGTATATTTGCCAGGTGAGGGGAACGCTACGCGGTCTGTACCTCTTCCCTTGCTGCTCCTATCTTTCTGCTTGACCTTGTTCTCGTGATGGTCTCGAGAGCCTCCGCATGGACGCCATCAGCCCTGACAGCATGTCTCCTCTTCTCTAGTTCAGCCATCCCTTTCACGTGAGTCTTTTTCTTCATTCTATTTCTATCTTTTCACTTCTTGTTCAGATTATTTTTTATATTATTTTGTTATGTAAATCTTAAATTATCACACTTTTTTTCTGCATGAATAAAAAAAATAAAAAAATAATAGGTAAATGCAAGGGTAAATGCAAAAATCAGACTTGATACCACCGAATAATTAGTATACTAGTGATGCATTTGAAATTAAAAGATAAAATTAAAAAAAAAAAAAATTGAAGGAATGGCGTATTTATAGATGGCATGAGACTGCACTTTGAAATAAAAAAGAAACGGTTGAGCTTTACCTTTGATTTCAGGTAATTTAAACGGTAAAACTAAGGTATGTGACTAAATTATTTTCAGTATGTGGACTGGATAATAAATACACTATTTTAGCCTACAGTTATGAGAGAACGATAGGATTCATGAAAACTGTTCAAATCGTTATCAAGACCAAATTAATGCGGTATATGCAGCACATTGGGTTTTTGAAGAAAAAAAATGTATTATGTAACTCCTTTTTTTTTTGGTGGTAGATTGTTGAATTTTTTGGTTTTGGCTACCCGTTAATTTCTTGCTTATTAGGCTCACATCTAATATCAAAAAATCAGTTTATTAATTTTTTTTTTTAGAAAGGGAAAGAGTTTAAAAAAAGTTAAATTAGGTTAGGTTAGGTTAGGTTAGGTTAGGTTAGGTTAGGTTAGGTTAGGTTAGGTTAGGTTAGGTTAGGTTAGGTTAGGTAAGGTAAGGTAAGGTAAGGTAAGGTAAGGTAAGGTAAGGTAAGGTAAGGTAAGGTAAGGTAAGGTAAGGTAAGGTAAGGTAAGGTAAGGTAAGGTAAGGTAAGGTAAGGTAAGGTAAGGTAAGGTATCCCTGAAGTAATGCTACCAGCGGTTCCGGGGACGGTTAAGCAAACAGAGGTGGTTTTTTAGTCAGTGCGAGTCTGACACTACCGCAGAGAAAATCCTGCGGTGTCCATAACGGATTTTTCCACCTTGACACAAAAAAAAAAAAAAAAAAAGGTTAGGTTAGGTTAGGTTAGGTTAGGTTAGGTTAGGTTAGGTTAGGTTACGTTACGTTACGTTACGTTACGTTACGTTAGGTTACGTTAGGTTAGGTACGGTTAGGTTAGGTTAGGTTAGGTTAGGTTAGGTAATGTTAAGTAACACAGGTTAAGTGAAGTTTCGGTAACACAGTCCTGTATCTAGTAATAGACTATCTAGGACTTAGACCTTTTGTGAGGAGGGGGTTAATTTTTGCAGTATGTGGTGATTAAAATTTTATTTTCCCAAAAAAGGCTTACTGTAAAAGACTTTCTTAAGTTTCTAAAATTCCTGAGATTTTATATTTTAAAGGAAATGATAAATAAATCCGATGCAAGACCACAACAAATCGACTTTGACCCTATTAAGAGGTATATGATTTTTTTTTGGTCATATATCTGATCTATATCCTCTGGTTTTAGAGCTTGTTCGAACCTGGAAAATTATCCGCTGCCCGAGCCTTGGCGTGAAGACGGGATAACCGAGAGGGGTCGTCCATAAATTACGTTAGCACGTTAGGGGAAGGGGGGAGGGGGTATTCAAAATTCTAACTTTTGTCGACAAGGGGGGTTTTACATATTTAACGTTAGCATTTGTCTGATGTAAAGAACGTGAAAAAATGAAAATAGTTTACATTTTTTAAATTATGTAACTTACTCACTTAAAAAAAAAAAAAAAAAAAAAAAAAAACCTTTTCTTTGCAAAATTTAGGTTGGGGTCGTCTATGTATTACGTAACGCCTGGAGGGGGGGGATAGGGGTCGAAGGAGGTGTTGCGCATTGTTACGGACGGGTGGTGAGGATTGGGCCATGTGTTACGTAATTTTAATATTACAATTATTTCAATTTTATATTTCTCTTTTAAGAAAAACTTTTGCGGTTATTCTTCAAAATAAACAAATTAAAAATTAAAAAAATTTTTAAACTCCTAAAAACGGATTATTTATCATGAAACTGAAAATTTTTTTGACTTCTAAAACTTTAAATCACGTTGATCCCCGAGTGAAAAGATGAGCGATTTTTTTTTAAGGGGGGGGGGGGTTAGAACAAGTGTTACGTAATAACGAAGGGGGGTTACAAGTTGCATTACGGGTGCGTTACAAGGGGCCCGTACAAAAAAGAGATGCATAAAATATGTAAATTTTTTGCAAAATAAATACAAAAAATATATTAATTTTGTATAATTTATACAAAAATTGGACCTACATAATTTATATATAATTTATGTATAATTTATGTATAATCATATATATAATTTATGTATAATTTATGTATAATTATGTATAATTTATATATAATATATGTATAATTTTTCGTTGAAAAAGTTTATGTTTCTTAGTTTCTTATACATAGTTTATGCATAATCATCCCCGAGGATAAAAAAAAAAATTTGTTAAAAAAGTTAAAGTTTTTTATACATAATTTATGTATAATCATATTGTAGGATAAAAAAATATAAGTTCTTTATACATAATTTATGCATTTTTTATGCATGTCCAATTTTTTGTATATTTTATGTATAATTTTTGTATAAATAATACAAGTTTTATGCATCCCTTTTTCGTACGGGGGGGCAGGGGGTCAAAAAATGGCAAATTTTGTGTAATGTAATACACGGACGACCCCGTTCCAAAGGGTAACCGAAGTAACCGAAATCTTAATTTTAGGAAGGGTCCCAAAATGCTAACCTTTTGCTAACAAAGGGGGTAATGGGTCAAAAATGGCCAAAACAATGCTAACGTCAATTACGGACGTAATTTATGGACATTCACTTATGTGAATGTAAGTCTCTGTACTTTTGGCTATCATATTTTCCCTTTTATAAGGAGTTGTTTGAAACCCTTATTAGCAACCATTCAGGTATTACGTACAATCATAATTTTGTTACCTTTGGACTCCCTCTCCATGATTACTCATTCTCCTTGATTACGTAAGATTTTTGCCCTAAATCTCGACTTCTAATGGATTATTTCGTGATTACGTAAAAATATTCTAACCCCTTCTCTCACTTGTCAGCAAAATTAGGCATTTCGGAAAATACTCCCCTGCCACCCAAACTTGCTTACGTAATAATAAAACCCCTTCCCTCCATTTATAGCTGTAACCGGTAATAGTAATTTAAAACATTTAAAAACGGCGCCTTAAAAATGCCGATTAGATGTCCGTGTATTCTAAAATTTGGTTATTTAAAAATTCCTAATTAACTCTTTTAGGGCGATTGAATGTTTTCATGATGCTTAAATGGTCTAGATCATTATGAGCTCTTAAAAGAGTTTTACACTGTTAATTATAATTATATTATTATATCTAAATATAACAGAATATATTAGAATCGAAACTGCAAGAGTTTGAAAATAGGGCTAATTTCATTATAAATGCGACTTTCGTTAATGGAACAAATTTTTTTACTATGTAATTGGAATTATTCAGCCAAAGAATTTATTATAGTTGCATAAAAATGAATCTTTCACGGTTTTTAGTAGAATATTTTCGATTACTAATACAGTTTTATTCAGAGACAAAATGTGCTGGGTGTGACGTGATTAATTTTTTTTATACGAAAAAAAAAGGGCAGTTTTCGTAGTCCCAGTTTTCAACTTCAGCATCATAAGCATATGAACGAATTTTATTTAAGAAAGAGAATCGACTAGACTTTAAATTGCTTAGTTTCTTTGCTCGATCTAGCTAGATGCCCGAAATGATTTGTTAGCGGCATTATACATTTAGATAAAGAAAAAAGTCATTACAGTCGGAATGAATTTGCATCTTTAAAAAAAAAAAAAATGAAGCAAACCGTTTTGTTTCTTTTTACATTTCGATTAATTATTTTTTACAAACTATTTCAGGCGCAGTCGAAACTCCGGTAGACGCATTCTTATTCCTAGGAGTTACGTTATGCGCATGCTCGGTGGCTGTACTAGGACTCTGTTTCTGGTGTCATCGGAAAAGAAGACGCCGGCGCAGGCAATTATCCCAATTGAGGAGAGGCCCGGAAAGTATAAGCCATTTGGGTTCAAGTCGAAGGCAATTGTCTAGTGCTCCAGGGTCGATACGCCATGTTTGCGATGAGGCAGGAGAACGCTTTGCAAGCGTCGACAGTGTTTGATCCATTGTCGCAACGCATCCATTTGCTCTTTCTTCGTACCACCGATTTAGAGACTCGTTTTCCTGATGTCTCCAGTATTTCAAACAGAAAAAGAAAAAAAAAATAATGGTAAAAACTTTTTAATTTGTTGTTGTGAAAAGTGACGATTTTATTCCCTTTTGGTGAAAGTGAAACTGCTACGAATTCAACAAAACAGAAAGAAATAAATAATTTAAAAAAATAAAATAAAATATTCCGTTGTAGTTGAAGCGAACTTATGAATAGAGATAATTGTTAAATTTAAATTTACAAAAAAAAAGACAATATTTGAACTTAAAACATCGTTATTAAAACTTATGCAAGCTCATTATGTATAAATTTAACGTTTTTCGTAATTTAAAAAAATAAAATAAAATATTCCGTTGTAGTTGAAGCGAACTTATGAATAGAGATAATTGTTAAATTTAAATTTACAAAAAAAAAGACAATATTTGAACTTAAAACATCGTTATTAAAACTTATGCAAGCTCATTATGTATAAATTTAACGTTTTTCGTAATTTAAAAAAAAATGGAGAAAATTTGTAGAACTGTTGTTAAGGTAAACATACAGTATTTATTGTTATTGTATTTAAATTTAAGGCGCGTGAAATGTTATTAAAGATTAAATAAAATTGTTGCGTTGGCATCGCTGGGAAACGTCCCGTAAGTTGGTTTTTAATTTTTTTAAAAGCATTTTTTCTTTTTTTAATTAATTAATTTTTGTTATAAAAGCGAAGATTAATCATTAGGTTGTCGGTATTTGAGTTGATTCGAATCGAAATCGTTAAATTGTTTTTCTATAAATGATTCTCATTTAAAGGAGTATTCGACATCAATTCAAATAAACGATTTTAAAATACATTTTGCCAAATAAATCAATAAAACACTTCGCTATTTCCGCATAAATTTTTTTTTACGGCGGCGAATTGAAATTTTTATTATTTGTACATAGTATAATATGAAATTTAATAAAAAAAATCGAAATGGTTTTTACTTATTGGTGCGAATGAGTGAATGAAAAAAAAAATTCTAGGAAATCATAAAAATAAAAAAAAGATGTTATAATAAAATTATATAGGTTTAAAAAAGTAATAAAAAAAATGTCAAAAAAAAAAATACACTTTTAGTGGTTGTTCGTTTGCACATTATGTTACATAGTGACGGTGATAAACGTCTTCGAATGGATTTTTATTTATTTATTTTTATTTAAAAGTTTTTCTTAATATTTTAAATTGTTAAACACGGAAAAGAAATTCAAATTTGTATTTTCTTTTCCCTACTTCATTTTCTTTACACGAATAAGACTTAATCTGATAAATAAGCTTTCTCACGAAAGCAAAAAAGGAAATAAAATACTCCAGAATAATTGTTTTTAAAATGATTGTTTAAAAAAAAATTAAAATTTATAAAAAAAAAAAAAAAAAATCTTTAAAAAATTATAAAAAAAATAAAATATTAAAGAAATCCATGTTTATTTTAGTAGGCCTAACAAAAAATATCTCGAAGAACTGAGGATCATTCATTTTTATTTGAAAATAATAAAGATTTTCAAGTGTTTTAGCCCAGAGCTTTTTCTTATTCTTTGAAATGATTGATTACTGCTTTTAATAACAAATATATACAGGGTGTTTTGCAGCAGTTCTTGTTTCCTAAGATGAGAAAAACATTGTTAAATTAAATTAAATTTGATTATGATTGTTTAGTTTATTGATCTACAATTTTTTTGAAAATTAAAATTATATACAGGGCTGAAACATTTAAAAAAAAAAAGTAACAGTGTGCCAAATTTGTAAGAAAAAATTTAATAGAAATCGAAAAAAAAAGAAAAAAAAATTAAAGAATTTTAATTTCATAAAACCACCGTTTCACAGTCAAAAGTGAAGTGAAGTCAATTTCACATTTTGTTATCAGCATTGTATTGTCTATAAATAATACAAATCGACATGGAACATTTGTACATTTAAAACGTTTTGCTTATTTATATTTCCTAATTCCTTGCTACTAAAATTATTATTTTTTATAATTACGCAGAAATTAAATGAAGTAAGTTCTACGTATTCTAAAAATTTTTGTTACGGTAAGTTCAATCATTCATTGAAATTCTGGAGCATTATTCTTTTTTTTTCACATTTAAAATTTTTAACGGTTATGTTTGGAAAAGCTTGGATAGGCCAATTTAGCAAATTCATAATCAAAAAAGTAAGCCTTGTAAATTCGCAACGGGCTGATGCAGTTGGGCCTCCATAATTTCCCAATTAAAATCTATATTTAACTTACGGAAAATGCATGGAAAATTGATTTTCAAACTTCCAAAAGCCTGTTTCAAAAAAAGGATTCCTGGGCCACGAATGTACGCCGGGATTTTCGAGGTCCCTGAAATCGAATACGAGGTCAGTTTATTAATCCGATCAGAGTGCACTGGGAATCCGATCAGAGTACACATGGGAACCATTTTTTGATTCACCCAAAAGGTTCTTGTCGATTTCCGGCTCAGCAACTCATCTAATCCAGAAGCCGACTTCACAATTGGATTCAGGAGGGTCGAAAAACCTCCGCAAACAGCGACATACCCTGGTTTATTTGAGTTTTATTCGGGTTTGAAGTTTTCGAAAATGTTTTTTCGGGGAAAAAATTTCGTGACGTCATCAATTTTTTACTTACTTCCTCCAAAAACAATTCCAATTGAAACATTTGATTCGTCTCGTCAAGCCCTACAACTTTGAGCCATGGGAGCCATTTTCTGATTCGCACAAAAAACGTTTTTCTGTATTTCCCGTTCAGAAACTCATCCAATCGGGAAACCGATTTTACCATTGAATTCACCAGGGTCAAAAACCCTCCGAAATTCACCGGGAAACCCTTCAAAAGTCCGTATTTCAAAAAGTCGTTTTTTTTCGATGAAAAAAATCAAAAGGAAAAAATGAGAAAATGCCTTTGCAATTTTTATCGATTTTGGCGAAAATTTTAGGTGTCGATTTTACTGGCTCACTAGGTGTTTTCGAGGTCACTGAAATGGAATATAAGGTCAGTTTTTTGATCCGATCAGTCTGTGAGCCATGGGAACCATTTTTTGATTACCGAAAAAAGGTTTTTCTTGATTTGCTGCTCTTGAAAAGGAAAATGTCTCGAAAGACCTTTTTTAATCGATTTCGTAGAAAGAAGGAGATTCCATGTGGTTGATGGCGACTGGATTTGTGTATATGTATATATATTCGAATCTCTGTCACGCGGAAAAAAACTCCTAATAAAACTAGAAAACGGAACCGTCAATACATGATGTTATGAATCTTCTTAAAATAAAGTTAAAAATCCTCAAATCATAAAAGATTTAATACAATAGGAAGACGGTTGCAAGGTGGGAAGAATATATGTGCTTAAACGTCTTCTTATGATTCAATGTTGTTGTTTGAAGAAAGCTGCTTGCGACTCGTCTTATCGTTTTGACCTGCATTCATATTCACGTTGTTTGAGCTCTTAAGTACAATAATAAAATTAATTTTCTGGGTGAGCGTATTTGTTGTGAGTAAAGAGGAACATGGTTTTAGTTAGATTGTTTTTATTTTTTTTTCTTATGCTGCGAAAATGAAAAATGATATAACGGTACCGGTAGCCATTTCTTAAAAGTAATGAGGTATTTACAATCAAATTTATCATTGGTGTAAACTGAAAAAAAATTGCCTGTAAACACAAATAGGCTATGTCGATGATTTTAGTTAAAAATGATAGAAAATCAGGTAATAAGAATTGTATGACCTTAGCTTTCATCTGAGTGAGATAAAATAGTATATGTTTATTAATTTTAAAACATCTGAGAATTTTTTTTTTTTTTTTTTTTTTTTTTTTTTTTTTGAAAGCGCCAAATTTAAATTTTCGTATAGAATTATTTTTTCTTCGAAGGAAAAAAGGTTATTCTTAACAAAAGTAGATTTAGATTAGAAAAAAAATGGCTACTGTTTGTAAAGAACTAAATCTTTATAAATTAATTTTTTTTGCGTGAAGGTGAGCTATTTTACTGCTTACTGAATTTGATGAATAAATGGCGACTTGGATTACTCAAAATTAGACATTTAAGAACGTAGTTTTAGTTATAAGAAATAATTTGTACGTTTCCGGGGGTCTAGCAAATTTTTTACTTTTAAGTGAAAATACCACTATAAAATGATTACAGTTTCTGGTACCCTGGTGGAAATTTTGGAATGTCGTATCGATATTGAAAATTAACGCTTGTCGACCTCGGATCGCCATCGGGCCAATCTTGGCCAAGATCGATCCGATCTCCAATAACGGCCAATATTGAAAATATGTTAAATTCTCATTTGACCGATATTGAAAAGCGTTAACTTTCTAAATGGACGTCCGAGGTTGGATTGATGCTGCATCGACATTGATGATCTCAAAATTTCCACCAGGGTGTTGAGTTCTAAATAAAAGGAAGACAAATAGAAAATATGAATGCAAAAAAAAAAAAATTGTTTTTTTAAAAAAAAATTTTCCAAAAATAAAATTCTAATGTTGACTTGGTTAGAGAATTACCCTAAAGCAGAAACTAAAAAGCTAAAAATAATTTTTTAAGAATAAAAAAAAATCGATTTCGAATTAAAAGCCCAAAAAAGCTAAAAACAAGTTAAATAAAGTCGAACCTTCATCACTGACTATCTAATTGAACTTGTGTGTTTTTTTTCTTCATTTTCATATTTTTAAAAACTGAAATCGAGATCGCATTGGAAGTTCATACATTCACGAGATGCGATCTCGATTTCAGTTTTTAAAAATATGAAAATGAAGAAAAAAAACACACAAGTTCAATTAGATAGTCAGTGATGAAGGTTCGACTTTATTTAACTTGTTTTTAGCTTTTTTGGGCTTTTAATTCGAAATCGATTTTTTTTTATTCTTAAAAAATTATTTTAAAAATTTAAAACAAAGAAAATTTCGCGGATTGAATTTAAAGGTTTTTGTTCGCGATTTTTTTTAAGTAGTGTTTAATTTTTATAAATACACGCTCGATGAAAAATCATTCAATTTTTCAACGATTTGACCTATTTAAAAGTATTTTTAGTAAAAAATGAAAATTGATACATAAAAAGTTAGTGTCAAGTTATCCGACGAAGTTATTTCCAGGTTTTAGTAATTAAATTACAAAAATTGAAAAATCCTTAAGAAAGCTTTGAAATTGGTAAAAGATTGTATGAAAAATTATATTGGGATATGGCAGCATATCCCTACGTAGGACTACGTCTATTGCTGCTTCTCCATTATGGTCCTAAATTAATTTTACAAAATTAATTTTATAAAATTACCGGCAATTATGCGCTTTTTCTTTCTTTTTTCATAACATATTTATTTTTTACAGATATCTTATTCTTTTTTAAGTCATCCTCATGTTCAATCAGTAAAATAAAAGCATTATTCCCAATAATTTTATAAAATTAATTTTGTAAAATTAATTTTGAGCCATAATGGAGAAGCAGCATAAATTGAAATTTTTTTATATCAAAAAGATAATCCATAATTTCCTTTAATTAGAAAAATTAACGGAAAATTAACGGATCATAAAAAATTAATGATGAATTAAAGAAAACTTCACGAAAATTTTTAAATTTTTTTAAAATTTTTAAATCTTTTTAATTTTTTATTATTTTTCGTTAATTTTTCGTTTATTTTCAGAAAGTTTTTGTTAATTTTCGTGAATTTTTCTTTAAAATTAATTTTTTAAATGATCCGTTAATTTTCCGTTAATTTTTTTAACTAACAAAAATTCGAATTATTAACGAAAGTAAAGTGCTCTTTTAGGTGCGAACCAACAAACTAACTAACAAACGAACAGAAATCTCCAGGTTACGGGGTATGACGTAGTCCTACGTCAAAAATTTGTTGAACTCTACATTGTACAACTGATCGCAAGTTAGGAGATATGAATTAAAGAACTGAAAATACAAAATAAATTTTCATAAGATTAAATATATTATGAACATTTTTTTTACACATTTATATAGTCAGGTCCCCAGTCAAAGTTCTTTATTGATAATCAACGATAAGTCCGAATTACCAGTAAACTTAAATTAGCGAATTATTGATTGTCAGTACTTTGGTGGTAAGATCATTGCTTTTTTATTGGTAATAAAATGATAATCAATGAGACTTTGTCTAGGGGTTCCTCTGTTATCCATAACTGAAACTGCTCAAAAAAAAAAAAAAAAAAACGACCAGTTCACGAACGCTCTCAACGCTACTCGTCCTCTCAACTTCTAATAATGTAATTCATTCTTCAGCTCTTCCATCTTTTGGTTTTAAACTTGACGTCATTTTTTGACGTCATTTTTCCGCGCCGAGCAAAGCTCGGCGCGGAAAAATGACGCTGATTTTGAACACCGATTTTACACAGGCCTACTGACACTGAAAAACGGAACATTACTTCATTTCTTGAACTGGCCAGTAAATTTATTTTTTAACAACGGCGTATGCATTTAGAGTGTACAGAAAAAGAGAAAGTGTTCGGAATTTTGTTCCTCACCAAAAAATTAGTTTCATTTACCTGAAGTAAATTTTGAAACATTTTTTTTTACCAGTTGACTGTCGCGATTTGCGAAAATAGGACCTAAGCGAAGATTTTTTTGAAAGCGTTTTAGGGGCCATGTACATATTACTTAAGCATTTGTTTTGCCATTTTCAGCCTCCTCTCCCCCCCTTGTGTGAAATTCTCGACTTAAATTTGTAGCTTCTATGTCCTAACGGTGAGATTTTCGAGCGAAATTTGTCACTTTTGTAAAATTTTCGACCGACATTTGCTGCTTATGTCCTAATTTTTCGAAAAGTGAAATTTTCGTCGAAATTTTTTTTTATTTTCGGTCGAAAATTTTATTGTTTTACGGGCTTACCCTCGCAAAGACGTATCCATGTCAAAAAACATGTTAAAGTGACAAAACATACCAAATCTTCAGCTTTACTCGTATTTTGGCCTCTAGCTCAAAAACCGGACCAGATATAAAAAATCGAACTTCAGATTCGTGATCTACCGAAAATTTCCGATGAGAAACCACATTTTTTTCGCCAAAAAAAAAAATTGTCGATCGTTTTTCTTATGGCTTATGGGATTTCCCAAAACTTTGAACCTCTTGCGCCCCAATAAGACGCTGTTTAAAACAAATTTCGAAAAGGAAAAAAACTTACAAATGATAAACCACAGCGATTGCACTATCACGCATTTTGAAATTCCAAACTTTTTGATTTTTGATCCACCCTAATGTGCGTTGCGTCAAAAATTAGAATACAAATATTGTTAACTGCTTTGTGAAGTTTCAAAATAAAAAGCCCTTAATTTTTTTATATTTTACTACTAATGTTTTTACATAACAAGTAGATAAATAAATAAAAAATGAACTTTAAAGTTTGCACACATTGATATACTTTTTAACAATAATTTTCCCCAAAAAATATTCATTTATCACATTCTTATAAGAACTAATTGCTATTCAACATCATTCAACGGATTATATTCGTTTCGGAAAATATGGTAAAGGCGGCGACCGCAATGTTGGCACGAGTTTGAAATCTTCCTTTATATCCAACCAGAAAACGAAAAGGATTAAACAAGATGATGAAGAATAATTAACCGTTGAAATTTGAGTGGTTTTCGGGGATCGGGGGGAGGGGAAATCTGTTGCAAGTAGGGTCAAGAATGTATGTATAACGTGTGGAAGAACCCCCGAAAAGGAAAGGCTCGAGGGAGTCGATAAATTATTCAAACAGTTAGAGGAACGGGTTTAAAAGGAAAAGAGAGAGAGTGAAAGTGTCGACGAGGACGTTATTAATGTCGAGGAAGAAAGTCGAGAAAGTTGAGGACGACGACACGGCAAACTATATGAAAATGTTTCTTTTATTTCTTTTAACTGAAGCATGCGCCATATTCTTTAAGAAAAATCCCTTCTCTTTTTCTCGTGGGTACTGCGGGGGTGCCGCGACGCCCGACGTCTTGGGCGACCCACATAACCCCGCCCACAAACCTCTAAGAAACGCCCATAGAAAACCAAAAAACTCCCTCAACTTTATTTTTCAAGATGTTTTCGAAAAGTTTTAGTTTCTCTCCGTCGCGGCTCGCGGAGGGGCGAGGGTCGAGATTGACAGACCGAAGCGGGGTGCCGCGCATACACCTCACTTCGCATGTACATTTTTTTTCCTCTCGCGAAAAAAAAAGAAAAAAAAAGAAGGAAAAAAAAAGAAAAAAAAAAAGAACACCGCTGATAGTGGGTTTTCCCCTCTGGGTTGCGGTGTACGGAGCCGTACCCACATCAGAACCGAAACAGCCACCGCGCGAACAAGATTGGCGGTTTTTCGTTAATGACGGGTAGTAATGAAGACGTTTTCGGTTTAGTGGGTGAAGTGTTCCCTGCTTTGCTTGGATGCGGATGCACCCGGGTGTGGATGTGGAGGGCCCAAGCCCTACGGATTACCACGCTTTAACGGCCGAGGCATTGGCCGAAAGAACTTTAGACGGACTCCTGGCGGAGCATCCGGGAGAACTCGTCAGAACCGGAAGTCCTCACCTTGTATGCACGGTCCTTCCGCCTCACTGGCGATCAAATAAAACGCTTCCTGTTGCCTTTAAAGTTGTTGCCCTCGGGGAGGTTCTCGACGGGACTTTGGTCACTGTGCGTGCAGGTAACGACGAGAACTTTTGCGGAGAATTAAGAAATTCGACGGCTGTTATGAAGAATCAAGTCGCAAAATTTAACGACCTTAGGTTCGTCGGGAGAAGCGGAAGAGGTGAGAAAAATAAAAATAAAAAAATAAAAAGAATTTTTTTTTTTTTTTTTTTTTATTGAAGGATCTCCTGAAAGATCTTAACGGTATGAAAATTTAATGTGCCCATTAGCGTTTTTCAAGCTTTCTTATTATTCATTTTTAAAGAAGAAAAAAAAAGAAAAAAAAATGGGGAAAAAAAGCTAAATTGAAATCCGATGAAAATTAGTTCATTATTATTTTAAGAAGGCAAGTCGCGCTTTTTTTTATATTTTTTAAAATGAGAAGCAAGGGGGAAAATGATAAAAAGGGGAGAAAAACTAACACGACAAGAGCTAAGGGTTTAAAAAATTTCAAAAATTAATCCTTGTGATGATGTCAACAGGTGCTGAAGTCCCAACACTTCCATGTCAAAGGATTTTCCTTTCCTCCTTACTCCCTTTATTTGAAACCCCCTTGCTCAAATTAAACTTTTTTTGTAATTTTAATAACGGAGGTTTTCTTTTTTTCTTTTTTCCAACGGCAACCTTTTTTTTTCCCTCCGATCTGGTATCCGCGATCGAATACCGAAATCGAGAGCCGAAAAAAGCGACTCTTTTTTTTTTTTGAGGCAACGAAATTAAGCAGAAACATTAACATTTCACAAATAGGTAACCGAAAATAAAACAAAGGCAATTAAACTTGGAAAAAAAAGTTAACCGATTGGATTAAAATTAACTTTTTTTTTACAACATTCGAAGATGATGCCGGCGGAAAAAACTTTTCGACTTTTCAAGCAAACTTATAAAATATTTCGTGGAAAATGAAGCAACTGATAACAGAACCCTTATGATCAAAAGCGATAAGCGGAACCGCAAGACTGGAAATTTTCAACAGGCAACAAACCCTAGTTAATAATTAATAGTTGCAACAGAATAAATCCAGTTTATTAATTAATTTATTTATTTGTTTATTTGTTTTGCAACAAAAGTTATTTTTAGATAGTTTGAACTTTTTCTAAGTTTTTTATTTTCCCTGTTAAAGACCCTTAACATTAATTATTTATCAGATTCGACTGTGACTAATTTATTCAATAATTAAAAGGTTTTCTTTTTAACTAGAATATAGTAGCCTTTTTATGATTATTTTAATTTTTGACCGATTGTCTTACCGCGAACAACAAAACAAAGATCAAAAAAATCTTTGGAAACAATCTTTTTTTTTTTTAATTAACTTATAAATTAAACGCAGCCCAAAAATTCTTTTTGGAATTATTGCTAGTTAATTTTTCTACTACATTTTAAAAACACTTCCAATTTGGATTTTTTTTAATTTAAAACACTATTTTTTAAGTTTTTAAAAATTTCGTGACATTTTTTCCGAAAAAAATGAATTTTTTTTCCAAAATTTTTCCGTCGGAGTTCAATTGACAACCAAGTAACTGTGTAATGTTGTTATTTAAACTTTATAGAACTGAGGTGAATAGACAATTAATGGAATCAAAAAAAAAAAAAAAAAAAAAAAAAAAAAGCAAAAGCACATGACAAAGTATTTAAAAATAAAATTTGAAGGCAAAAATATTAATATTTTTATTAATTCCACAGAAAAATATCTCGAACTTTTTTTTTTCGTGTGTAAAGCTGTGCAACTTAGTTTTAATTTGCTGTTGTGATTTTTAAAAATATTTTCGTCAGGTAGAAATAAGTTTAAGAAATGCCTCAAGAAAAACTACGGCAATCATCTGCTTTCAAAGAATGTCAAAGATTTGAAAATTTATTTTTTTGCTAAGTTTTGACAACAAAGAAAGTCCCGGAAAAGCGGGGGAAAAAAATCGAGAAAAATCCATTTTGTTGGAGAATTCGACACCCTGTCTTCTCGCCTCTTGCTCTTAACTATTAATTAAATTACAAATAAAATAAGTCGAAATTAGAACTTTAAAAAGGTTTTGCTCGAAAAATAATAAGTATTTAACACTCTGTGAACTAAAACATTATTTATTTAAAGTACAGTGCAGCAGAAATCGTTTTTAAAAAAATAATGGAGTAGCACACTGAGAATATTACTGCAGGACATCCTTAAAGTATACTTTTATTCATTTTTTATCCCCAGCTAAAATAAAATTTAGATTCATAAAAATTAATTCATTTCTTAACGAAAATTTTACAACTGAAATCAAACTAGGACGAATATGTTCCATTTCAAATTTGCGCAAAAATATCCTTAACACTCGTATTTTGTTATGACTAATATTTAAATGGGCAGTATTTATTTCCATATTTTGGCAGTATCTTATTTGAATCGGCAGTATATATTTTGCAATATCAGTATTTTGGAGTGCAGTAAAATATTGGCAGTATAGAATTTACTAAGGCAGTATTTTAATGGTTTTGTCAGTATAATAATAAAAATGAGCAGTTAAAAAATAAACTTGGCAGCATAAGGATAAAATTTGGCAGTGTGGAGGTTTTTAAAAACAATAATTGAATAAATGAGAAAACTTGGTGTGCAAGTAATTTTGTAACAGGCAGAATTTTTTATCGAAAGTTCAAAAAAAGGCCAGATTTTGCAAAAATATTGTACACTTCGCTTCTTGTGAACCAATATTGCCATTTTTTGATCCTTCAGTACGTTCTTCATACACTAAAAATGGGTTCTACACTAACTAGAATCTTATAGCCAATACATGGCAACACCGAAAAAATTCGTGGAGGTAAAAACCTGAATGCATTTATTCATTTTAATATCAAAGAGTAAAAATACAACCTGTTCACCATTAGCTTATTCATATCTCTTCCCCAAAATTATCTTTGACTACGTAAATGCACTGCAAATATTGCTAAATATTCAAAATAAATTAAGAAAAAGGGCTTGTAATTTGTGTTTTTGGGGCCCACTATATAATCAGATCGCATGGGTTATGTGGTCCAATCATACTTCTCGATCACACAATGCATGTGACCCGTTGAAACCAGAACGAGCACGGTCGTATAGACAGGTCCGGAAACTTCCCATGCCGTTCCATGTCCCGCACATTTTAGTTCTAAAACGGGCCACTGAGGGCGCTGCGATCTTCAGAGGCACAACATGTCTAATCGTTTAAGTTGGGGCCAGGTGCACCGCCATTGTTGTTTACAAATCTCAACGACCAATCAAAAAGCGTCTAGCATACAAGTAGCGGTTGCGGTGGTAGAAAGAAAAAACTAATTCTTGGGTAATTAAGCGGGACAAGATGTCCCTTGTATGTGTTTCCGGATCTGTCTATAAGGCCGTGACAACGATTAATTTTGAACGTGGCGACATGTTTGTACACGGTAAAAAATTTTATGTAAAAGTAACATAAAAAATATGTAGCCCTTTTTATTTAACATGAGATGCGTTAAATCTTCAATTTTTTCAAACGTTTCGAAATTCTGAGGCCACGTTTTTATGTTGAATAAAAAGGGCTACATCTTTTTTATCTAACTTTTACATAAAAGTTTTTACCGTGTACAGCTATGAAACTTTATTAGAATAAAGACCATATTATAGCGATACTTTTTTGCTCGAAAAGTTATTCGTCGCAAAATATAAGGCAATATAGTAAGGAGGGGGCAAAAAACACTGGTTATCAGCTTTCCCCTTCTTTGAGTTGTTAAAAATCCAATTAGTTCCTTTTTTATTTTTTTATCAATTTGTGCCTTTTCAGCAAACAAAGTGACTCTTTCGCGATTAGACGCCATCTTACGTCAATTAATTTTTAAATTCTTTTTACAGAGACTAATGCATCCAAAACTCTTGTTTGCTATTCTGTAATTAATAACACTCACAGACAAATACTTCAGAGTTAAAATCCGAGATTCCTAAGGTTACAGAAAATACATCCACTTAAAGATATCTAAGAATGAGATTTAAGTTATCTTCCGGTCATTTTTTGAAAAATATTTTGAAGTGTCTGGACAAGCCAAAAATTTTGGCAATCAAATCAATACCAGCGGTCCGAAGCTGTTAGTGCTGGCAATGGCATCGGCACCAGCATCGGAATCGGATCCCTGATTTTAAAAATCGTCTAGAATGGCCCTATGATTTTTTTTTTTTCACTAAAATCGGAATCAGAGTGGGCATCGGATATGATAGATGCTTATTGGCGTCGGTATTGGCATCGAAAATCTGTGCCGAAATCGGAATCTGAATCGGGAGTTAAATAAAATTAATATAGAATCAGCGTCGGCATCGGCGTCGGTGGCCCTCTGATTTTTTCCTCACTAAAGATCCGAGATTTCAGCCGGCCGCGACCGGCGTCGCCATCGGATTCGGACCCCTGATCAATACCTTACAAAACAATTTAGTAGTTCACAGTACGATTTTAAAAGAAATTAAAATGATCGGGATTAAGAAAAAACAAATTAAGTGAAACTTGAATAACTAATGCAAAATGAAGTATCCACTCGGCTTTTATTAAAGTCCGAAAAACCATCCCAACCGCTCTCTCGGCTCAGGTTAAAAAAATCATTGTTTCGGGAGATGAAAATGGATCCATTTTTTCGGTTTATGTCATCAAGAGAAAGGGGAGAAATTGCAACGAATTAACAATGGAGGTGTCGCATAATTAGAATGGATGGAAAATCAAATTGCGAAGCAGGGAAATCATCAATCAGGAGATGTGGCGCCCTTGTTTTTCTGATTATACGTCGACAAAAATGAGTCATTTGTAACGCCCGTGAAATCATCACGTACCGCACACACTCTATTCTATTACTCTTTTTTTTTATTTTTCCTTTTATTCCTTTCTACTTTTTATTCCGGTATCTTCAAAACCCCGGAAACTTATCCCTTCGAAAATATGACTTCACTCATCAACAAGTGTTTGCTAACAGGGAAAGTTATTGACTTAAAAAAATTCAGCAAGCAGAGTCGAAATCAACCCCCGTGTAAAAAAAATAAAAACCCCACATAAAACGTTTAAGCAACGTAAATGGAAAAGGATTTTCTTCCGTTCCAAGGAACGGTTCGTATTTTTTTTTATTTCACAGAAATCCCCGCCTGTTAATTAAACTGAACCAGGACGAGGAGGATTCTATTCTGTAACTTTTTTTTTTTTACGCGCTTCAATAATTTTTCAGGGTCATGAATATCGATGACTTTTTTACCCCCTTTTTGACAGATGTTCTTATTGATAACTTACCGAAAAAGGTTTCTTGTAAAATTTCCACGTTTAATTTTCCGCAGCAAATATTTGCGATAATTTCTCGTCGTTAAAAAAAAAAAAAATTAGAAGTGATTTCTTTTACATCCCATCTTGACAGGTTGTCGGTGGAAAAAGACACGAAGTTGCAAACATTACAGACGTTACGTGTTCCACGCCAAAAAAAAGGAAAACACTGTTGACTTAACTGAAAAAAAAAATAAAATAAAATAATGAGATTTTATTAGAATGTACAGAGGAACGATACCCTTCTTTCTTTTTCTCACCATCCCCCGAAAAAAAAAATAATTTGAATACATAGATATTAGAAGGAAGAAGAAGGAGCCATAAGCAATAAATTCCTTTCTTTCCCCTCCTTAGTTTAGAGGAAAAACAAAAAATCAAATATCTTAGAATTTGTTTAACTTCGATGAAGCGAAAACTGATATTCTTTCAAAAAAGAAAACCTCTCCGAGGATCAAAAATGGATAAACAACCGAGTTTTCTATTTAAATTAGATGATAAGGAAGCAAGGGAAACGCACGAAAGATGCCGGCGTTATCATCGGAATCATACGGAAGAAAGCTCATCTTAGAATTTGCCGCTGATGAGGAGATATGTATAACTTAGTCATGCTTGGTTGAAATCGTTGTTCGCTTTACAGCCAACTATTCCGAAATGGAACCATAGCGGCTGACCCAAGTCATTTCTTTATGAATGTAAACTGCGATCTTTATGCGATATTTTTGGGGGGAAATTTTTTATCGCTTTTAAGTAAAAACAAATGGGAAAACATACATGTTACAGATTAACTTTTTACTTTCTTTTGCATAACTCGTCATTATAATCTTTACCTACATTATAATAAGTGTCAATAAATTTTGAAACGTTCGATGATTTTTTTCGGCGAAGATTTGCCAGAACACGTCGATATCTTTTTTCTTAACGACATTCTGATCTTAAATTTATAGAGATGGCAAATATCGGACCATTTTTTTCAACCCCGGAATCCCAATATTCGATCATAATGTTCAATTTTGATATTATTTTTTCATCGAATTATGTCCCGTTCGGGCGCAATTTCACCCAACATGTTTGGCGAACATGTCTGTATTTGATGAAAAGTGGTTGGAACATGTTGGACGGACATTTTCATCGAACATTTTCCCCGACATGTTGAGGAAGCTCCACATAAGCAGTGACGGGTTTTTAAGCATGTTATGTGAAAATATTTATCCAAAATGTTAGCCACTTTTATCAAACACAAACATTTTCATCCGACATGCTTAAAAAAGCGTCACTGCTTATGTGAAGTTTTTCCTGCATATTGGGGAAAATGTTTGGTGAAAATGTTTGTCGAACACCAACAATTGGGGCCGTCCATAAATTACGTTAGCACGTTAGGGGGGAGAGGGGCTTTTCAAAATGCTACTTTTTGCTAACAGGGGTGGGGGGGAGGGGTTACTTATCTAACGTTAGCATTTGTCTCGTGTAATAAACGTGCAGAAATGAGAATAACTTGAATTTTTTAAATTATGTAGCCGAAGTCACTTAAAAAAAAAAAAAAAAAAAAAAAAAAGAAAAAAAAAAAAAAATTCAGTTTTACCCGCGCATTTGCTCTATGTTAAAAAAAAAACTTTTATTTGCAAAGTTTAAGTTCTTAAGAATTTCAGATTTTTTTAATGTTTAATATTAATATAAAAAAAGGGGGGGGGGTAACCGAAATCTAACGTAATTTTAGGGGGAGGGTCCCGAAATTCTAACCTTTGCTAACAAGAGGGGAGGGGGTCAAAAATGGCTAAAATAATGCTAACGTAATTTATGGACGGCCCCTGTTTGCCGAACATGTTTGGCGTGAAATTGCGTCCTTCCATGCTGAAACTGTATTATTGCAGTTAAACACTTTTATGCCGTTTTCTCAACATCGAGGTCTTTTTTGCTTTGAGAACTTAGTTCCTGATGAATTTGAATTTCATTTTAGTAAACTCATAGTCAGGATGTAACTATAGAGTGGAAGGAGACCTCTAACAAGGTTTTCTCTCTTCATCTTAAAAAAATTATTTTTCCTATATTTAAATTATACATATTTTCCCTTTATGATGAAATACATATTTGGCCCCATATTTTTCTCTTCCTTTCCTTTTCTCCAAGAAGTCTCAAGACGAAGCTACACAGCCAATAATTCGCCTACTTATGACTTCTTTATGTACCAGCTCATAGACGAAAATTTTTCATCATCATTTGCTTGTCGAACTTCAGAAGTCGCTACTTTGAACAGATAAAGAGTTCATATACATCAAACCAGCCTGAACCATGACGTTTTTGCGCCTACGACTGCCTGCGCTGCTCTTACCCTATATATTTTCTTTCATCACAAGTTGAAGAAAATCGAAAAAATGACGAAGTGGCTTCTAATATACAGTGTACAGCTGCACGGTTCGTGGCGATGAAGTCAGCATGTAGGTCTTGTAAATCGGCTTCTTATTATAGACTCCCTACAAAAATAGTGACCAGGTCAGAAGTTGTCAAATATGGGCCCCTTAGTGATCAAATACGACCTAATAAAACTAGGAAAACTTAAAAATGACGTAACAATGATCACGCAAAAAAAAAAAAAAAAAAAAAAAAAGTTCCCGTTTGATTAAAAATAACCAGAAATATGATCACGAATGATTATTCTTGATTATTTTTGGCCCAACGAAAAAAAAACATATTTTTTTTGCATAATTACTTTCGGTCATTTTTAATTATTCCTAATTTTATTTAGTCATATTTGATCATTAAGGGGTCCATATTTGACAACTTTTGACCTGGTCACTTTTTTTCTAGGGCTGCTCTACGCGACTTATAACTTATAACGTATACCGTATTTTTGAAAAGCTTTCCGTGAATATTGGTAAATGTTTTAGTTTCTCCAGACATTTAATTTGAATCTCTGTAAATCTCAACTAACAACTTTCACCTCCAAGTGAAAACTAAAAAAGCACTAAGCTGACTGCACTGCTTTTGTTATAGTTTTCATTTTCTTAATGTCAAGACGAAAATGTGACACGATAAATGTCAGATAATTAAATATAAATATGTTTTATTTCAAAGAAGCGACTCAGTTTGAACCATCCAGTTAAGGCGCTCTCAATTTCCTCGTTTCCCATTTTCATCAAACCAAATAAAAATTAATTCAAACGAATTTAAAAAAAAGACAAGCGAAATTCCATAACTTTTCTTATATTTCCCATATATAAAATAAGTCCAACCTATGAATGGAACGTTACGAAGTTTTACCGTATAAAATAACTAAAATCAGAAGAATAAATAAAATAAAATAAAAGAAAGGAAAAAAAAAAAATGAATGCCGACGCGATATAAACATTACGCGTCTCCATTTCCCAAAGCTAATGACATTTGTAACTGATTTTTCTCTGGTCTCCCATCTCTTGATTGTTGTTTTTGTTCCCCTAATTTAATTGTATTCGTTGTCACACAGAGGTGCTGAAATGCTGATTGCCATGCATCATGAACGTTTTTTTTTTCGAAAAAAAAAAGCTTTAAACGTTCACGGGATGAAAAAAAAAAAAAAAACTTTTGCGTAATAAAAAAGAAATCGCAGCAGGAAATAAGTCTGAACCCATAAAAAGTACAGTTATGATTTACCAAGTCGGCAACAAAACAATCCACAGTTCTATTATTTTTTATGAGAATTCTGCCTTGGAAAATTGTCAATTATTCAAGAAACAATTTCAAAACTTGGTCTAGTTGGGGTTTGGGGGTAACCATTCGGTAATGTTCTCTCTCTCGACTCCCAAGCTCATGCTCTTTCGCTGGCGTCGCTTTTTGTGTTTTTTGCATTTTCGTTCCCGAACAAGACACAACTTGATATAATTTTCATTCTCGGTTTTTTAAAAAAAAAAAGCTTGAAAATCGTTTCTTAAGCATCTAATATACGGCAAACGTGTTTTTTTTAAATAATTTTGAACCCTTCAGCATTATACTTTAAAAGAATTAACCGTTCGGGGGGAAAAAGATGGTTTTCCTCATCAGTTTGTAGCTGGGGCAATGTAAAGATTTATCACGTGCAAAGTTTTTCCTTCTCCCAGATCCGCCTCTTGACCTAAATTTTGTAATTTTTATTTTTCTTCCAGGAAAAAGCTTCACTCTAACGATCATAATTAACAGTTCGCCCCCTCAAGTAGCAACATACTCCAAAGCAATTAAAGTAACTGTAGACGGACCTAGGGAACCTCGCTCAAAAACAAGTAAGTTAATCTTCATTAGTCGGCGCCTTAACGCACATTTTTAGCGCAAATTTCACAAAAACAGATATTTTATTTCCAGGACATCAACAATTCCATCCTTTCCATTTTGGACCGCGGCCTTTTCACTTTGGAAATCCGCTGGATCCTCAAAGGATAACAGATCCGATGGTCGGGTCTCTACCCTTTAAACTTTCAGGTAAGACTCACTTAGAAAAAAAAAAAAAAACCAAAAACGTTCTATTTTTAAAGGAGAGATTTTCGACATATACGTATATTTTACAAGTATCGTTAACAAAACCCAAACGGGGAAAAGATGGATTGTTCATGTTTTTTGAATATCTTTTCGTAAGAGGATATAACCTGATTTTCGTGGAACGAGGAAAAATGGTTGGAAGGTGAAAGATCCCTATCATGATAGTATTTAAGTCCTCAAAGAGGATTACATTCAAACTTGAGCGGATTACTTTCGTAACATAACTTTTCTAGGGTTCTAAATGTGGCTCACTGGAAAATTTTTCGATATATTACAATAATCTTCTTTTATTTTTATGTTTCTGTTAAAACCTCTTCAGAAATTACGTGAATGTGAAAAGGATCCCATAATTGTGTTATCTTACTGCTTTTTACAAATTTCAAAATGGTTGTTTACATCAGATTTTTAATGTTAAATAATTGATTAGAAAATAGAATTCTGGAAAAATGTTGTTCTATAAAAAAGGCAGAAGTAATGGTGTCGGTTCGCTGCAGAAATTTCCCTCGCCGATACGTATGCCTCAACAAAAAAAATTCTCTGATGATTTTAGAGCGAATTTCACCCACCAACACCGGTTAAGGAGATAATCGTCGAAAAGAAAACCACGGTTTTCTCTACCCATAAGTTAACAGACCGAAATCGGCCGGTTATTTTTTTTTTTAATCATGATATTTTAAAAAAATTATTGTTGGTGGAACTGGCCGGACTGGCCCTTGGTTTTTAACTCATTTACCCATGTTTGCTAATTAAGACCAAAAAACGTTTTCTTGAAGTGCTCGCCTAGTCGGACATCTTCTGACAAGCGAGCCGGCACCTTGAATGTTATTTTCAAACAAGAAAATATTTTTCCAACAATAATTTGCTAGGCCTACAACAATTTTTTTTCGAATGATTTTCGTCAATTACTCAGCAATCATTTAATAATGACGAAAACCGTCATGCGTAAGAATCCAAAATGTAAAAGAGAAAAAGAAAATTTGAAGGATGAAAGAAGGAGGTAGCAGAAAATCGGAGAAAAACAAAAGCAGACTGCAACAACATGAAAAATGTAAAAAAAAGCATTTTTCGATTCGATTTTTTTTCCATCCGACCCTTCGTTTATCAATCACACTGAGAAAAATAATGGCGTCGGTAACACCGGTAAATTTACTACAGAAGGATTAAGTAGATTTGACGGTAATTATAGTAAATGAAACTATAACTACTGTCAAAGATACTATATTTAAAAGTAAAAATTATACACCTTTCAAAGGTTTTTATAAAAGTAAAAATTACTTTAAATACAGTAAAAAGCGTGATACACTACAGTAAAATCTGCACTACCCTTTAAAACCAAACAATGCTTTTAATTACTTTACATTACCGTAAAATTATAGTAAATTTTACTGTAAGACGGTAATAACCACTGTGTCGTTGAAGTGCAGTATAAAGCGGCAAAAGTTAACAGTAATGTATAGTGGGTGTTAACGGTAATACCGAGGCTCGTTTTTTAACTAATAATTTACCGTTAATATCGACGATAATACGGTAAACTTACCGGTAACATTTTTCTCAGCGCACGAAAAATCTTTTTCAGACCTACACGGATAAAACACTATTAGTAATTATTACTCATATTAAGGGTAGATGTATAATTACTAATAGGTTAGGGTTAATTTTTATATATATTATTAGTAATTTTTACCATAATCAATATTATTATGGTAAAAATTACTAATAATATGTATAAAAATTAACCCTAACCTATTAGTAATTATACATCTACCCTTAATATGAGTAATAATTACTAATAGCGTTTTATCAGTGTAGACCAAAAAGTACACTTTTAAGATCGTATAAACAACACAAATTTCGTTATTCTCGGCCTAAAAACTACATTTCCACTTAAAGCGACCACCAAACAAATTAGACGCATTAGTCATGACAGCTGGTAAATCGTATTTTTCATTTTACGGCAGAAAAAAAACACAAATCTCGAAAAAAATTTAAAAACATTTTTGAAGATTTCTTAATTTTTTATTTTTTTAAATTTGTGTTCGTTTTCCCATAAAAAGAAAAATATGATTTATCTGCTGCGCTGCCACAGCTGATGCGTACTCTTAAGGTATTTCCTGCTTTACTGCCTTTTTTGCTCAATTGTGAAAAACATACGGTTTAGGCTATCAAACATTTTAGCATAAATAATATAAATAGAAGTTCTACTTATAATTCCTATTTCATAAGACCTATACTAGGAGTGTCCCTTATTTTGTAATTTTCGAATTTAAAATCGCTTACCCCCCAAAAATAGTTCTCCTTGGTGTAATAATAAACCAAAATTTTTTTAAAAAAATTTTACTCAACGGGAAAGCGTGGCGACTTAAGCTTAACGTTCCAAAAATTCCAAATAAGAAAAAAAATCGACAATTTTTTTTTCTCGAAAAAATGTGGTTTTTTATCGGAAATTTTCCATAGATCACGCATATGAAGTCCGTTTTATTACATCTAGTCCAGGTTTTCAGCTAAAGCCAAAATATGGCAAAAAAAACGTGGTAAAGTGACAAAACATACTAAGTCCTCAGTTTCACTCGTATTTTGGTGTAGCTCAAAAACCGGACCAGGTATGAAAAAACGAACTTCAGATTCGTGATCTACGAAAAATTTCCGATAAGAAACCACATTTTTTAGCAAAAAAAATTTCGATTTTTTTCTCTTTATAGAAATTTTCGGAATTTTAACTCAAGACGCTACACTTTCCCGTCGAGTAAAAAATTAAAAAAAAGTTCCGGTTTATCAGTACACCAAAGAGAACCATTTTTGGATGTAAACGATTTGAAATTTGAAAATTTCCAAAATAAGGGACACCCTAAATATAGTAAATCTATACAGCATTCCCAACGATGCCAGGATGTAAAAAAAGATGTCGAAGTGTCGAATGAAGCTTTACACGATCTTAATCTAGGGATCGTGATCAACGGCGAGGACCTCAATAATTTGTGTTATGCAGACGATACAGTCTTACCTACAGGTAGTGCAGAAGACCAGCAAACCTTGCTCCTTCACGTCAACGCAGTGAGCAATCGGTACGACTTGACCATAAATACACGAAAAACAAAGTTTATGGTTGTCAGCAGAAAAAAATGTTGATGCGAGACTTTTTATCGCCGGAGAGGAAATTGAACGGGTGCACTCGTATAAATATGCTGGGAGC
Organism: Liposcelis bostrychophila; assembly: GCA_037577465.1. Lineage (NCBI taxonomy): Eukaryota > Metazoa > Arthropoda > Insecta > Psocodea > Liposcelididae > Liposcelis > Liposcelis bostrychophila. The sequence goes on from CM075213.1 coordinate 25,001,145, forward strand.
CTCGTGAATGATACTTGAGATTGTAGCCAGGAGTTCCGAGCGCGTAAAGAGCAAGCCAGAGGAACTTCTTTCTAAGTGAGAGACCTGTTGTGCAATCGCAAACTGAGTCTCCAAACGAGGGTCCGTATCGTCCGATGTTGTTTTTCCTGTGCTCTTATATGGACACGAGGGATGGACCTTAACAGGGGCGTTGGAAAAGAAGTTGGAGGTCTTTGAGATGTCGGTATACGGTCGAATGCTTAAAAAATGTCGTGGACTGACAGGGTGAGAAATTATATATGGGAAAGGAGTTGGAAGTGCTCTACGAGATCAAGCGTCGGAAGCTCGATTATTTCGGCCACGTCCACAGGGAAAGATCGAGGGAAAGCGCGGTAAGGGTCGTAGGAAAACCTCGTGGCTCAAAAATCTCAAGGACTGGTTTGGTGTTGATTACTTGAGTCTTTTTCAAGCAGCGTTCCCCAAAGTGAAAGTCTGCCAGATAGTTTCCAGAGCCGGCACTTAAAAATAAGAAGAATACCGTAACGTTGACACAGCATGGTCACATTCAGGCAATTGTCAAGCATCGCGTAAAATTACTATTCATGGGTACATATCGACTTCAACGAGATACTATGTATCCATTTTGATTTTATGGTATAAACATGATCTGAAATTTTCTTCGCCTTCAGAATCTTGCATTCAATCTCTTCCCAAATCTTAAAAGGAAATTTCTAAAATAAACATTCCCGTTTTAATGAAACACGCCTGAGAATTAACGACTTATCTTAAAAGGATAGAACACATGATTATGTATAATACAAAGATGAAAGTAAGGGAGTTTAAAGCGAAAGCTCTAGCTGCCTGCCGCATTTCAATTGAAAATACTTAATAAACTGATCGGGGTGATTTTTCCATGTCGAAAGGAAACATCTGTTGGCGTAATATCCCAACAAAAAGGGGAAAGGAAAAAAAAAAGGAAGGTCATCTTTAAAATAAAAGAATAAAATCTTTTCTTTTCTTTTTTTGAAGAACGATTTTAACGACTCGATTTTCGTGGATTCCCGAATCGTGGAATTTTATTTAAGTTAAAATTAAAAGCCCTTAAGCGTCATGCATTTAATTTGTTTCGTTATTGATTTAAAATGTACAAAGTTACATTAAAACATGCTGTGGCTTGTAATATTTTTTACTTTCAAGACAGTTGAGCCTCTCAACCTCCTAATAATTAGCTTAAGGGCAATCCATAAGCAAAGATAATGAAAATTTTAAAAAACTTAAAAATTCGTAACTTTAAAAACACAAAGAAAAAAAATCCGTTAAACTAAAAAGTATGACAAAAAAAAAAAAAAATTGTAAAAGGTTCTTAAATTTAGTTTAAAATCCCATTGTTCATTATATGACAAGCCTAATCACCTGCAAGTCAACAGCTCGACTTGAAAATTTGATTTAGAACACCCTCCGGGGCACGTGCTTTCATTTCGAATACCTTAACACGTAACGAGAATTCAGGAAACACGGGTTTAAAGACTTTTCGCGGCTTCAAACAGGGTCAGATTGACTTGCCCCAAAAATATGCAATAAAAGGGAGAAAATCTCTCAGTTATAAAATTACAAGAATAGAAAATTTAAAATCTCATTCCCTTGTTTTAAAACTTCCCTAAGGCGTCTCACCCTCCTTTCACCGAGTTTTCGTGAATTTGAATACAGTTGTGAGCAAACTTGTGAATAAAGTCAGTCGAAAAGATTTCCTGGCGTGAAGGAAATATGAATTTTGCATCATCTTTACGATATGACATTATGAAATTGGGGTGAGGCTTTGAAAATTAAAACGACAGAAACAGGATTTAAAAAAAAAAAATTCACGAGAATTTGGCGCCAAAATCCGAGAAACAATTGACGAAAAGTTTTAAACTGACCAAAACCAACCCCTCACGACACGGAGAAAAGGGTTAAATTGCAAAGTGGATTAATACGAAAATAATCCGCTCGATGGCGGGTCAGTATAGTTTACATATGCCGCACATTCTATTTGCATGTCATTTTAGTTGAGATCTTCTCCACATGAGCTCAGCTCGATCTCTCGGCTTTCGAGGTTTTCACCCTCTTCCGTCTTACGGCTTCCGTTTCCGACTTTTGAAAAAGCGATACTCTTTCGCTAAAAAGATGTACATTCTTCTTTTTTCTTTATTTTTTTTTGAAAAAGAATAAAATCAAAAATTTCGTCACGTTGTAAAAAGAGACGAAGACGACAAATAGGGTTTTTATCTATGGATAGGGGATGAAATAAGTAACTGGGTCAATCGGAGGGTTGAAAAGTTGAAATCGAAACGAAAAAAAGTTTTCTTTTTCTTTTTTTTTTTCTTTTTTTTTTTTTACCTTAAAGCGATTCCCGGGAAGTTGCAAAAGCTGCTGAACAGTTTCGGAATGTGGAGAAAGGGTTATGATCCTCTTAGCGTCTGGTAAAGCCTCCAACAAACCCTTCGGGGTCCTTACTTTCGTCTTAAATATATCGCCTGTTAAACTCCAGATTCTTTCATGACATAACTCTAATTTATGTATCTCCCTCTTCTTTCCCTCTCTATCTTTAAAGCTTATTTTCATTTTGTTCGTTTTATACAAGTATAACTTGACTTAATAGTGTTTTCTTTGAGCGAGATGAAACATGTTCAAACTCGCATACGGTAAAAAAAAAAAAAAAAAAAATAGGGGAAAAAAGAAAAAAAATATTTGTTTCAATAAATATGTCTTCAGGGGAAAGTGAAAGAAAAAAAAAGAAGTGATCTACTTTTTTTCCTTCTCATCCCCAAACCCTTGTCGTTTGTTCCCAAAGGGATGGATACCAAGTGAAACTAGAGAGGCATAAAGGAAAGAATAAAGAACAAGTTTGAGGGCGATAAAGGGTTAGGCTTTGTGGGTGGAGCAACCACGAGGTCGCTGGGGCGCGGTGACGCTATTGGGCGTCGCGGCGCTGCCGTGTTTTACCCCCCTCGTCATCTCTTCCTCCTTCACCTTTCTTCTTCCTTCTTCAAGACGCTATAACGTTAACACATGTTTACTTTCTTTTTTTTTCCCTCCTATTTTTTTTCCTTCTCTCCGAATAAAATAAAGAATTTTCGTTTGGTACCATTTTAGTTTTTTTCACCCCGAAAAATGCGCCCTAAAAATCATTTTTATTATAAAGCGGAAATATCGGAGCTGTTTTTTTTTTCTTTCTTTTTTTCTCTCTTTTTAAAGTCTTTCCTGTTTATATCTTGTACGAATTGTTTGCTTGCCACTTGAAGGAGAATATTTACGAATGAAATGTAAAACATCTTTGAATATTTTATTGACAAATGCAAATAACGATCTTCACTGTGAGGAAATATTGTGTGCGTGAATTCTACTCGCATCTTAAAGAAGCCTTTCTTAAAAATGGTGCAAAAATGTTGCGAGTAAACTTGATATGCCAAACGGAGGTTTTACCCAAACACCACACGAGGATTCCTATCCATTATTATATTAAGCAATAACCAGATAGCAATTTACCATTCAAATACATTTTTATTTTGTAAATGCCAATGAATTAAAAGACCAAAAATATTTTTAGCGCCGTGAAAAAAAAAAAAAAAATTAATTTTGCCAAAATTACGTTGACTTAAAATTTTTCCCTTCCAAGTTTAACAGCAACAATTAAAATAAGTTAAACATTGTGATTAATGCTACCAGGGGAAATGATTTCATTTTTGTTAAAAAAAAAATAAAATAAAATAAATAAATAAATGAATAAAGATAAAAAAGTGAAAAAAATGTTTTTTTTATTTTTTTATTTTTTCAGCATTTTTTTTACTTCCAAATTTGAGTGTGCCCAAAGTAAGAAGTAAGAGTTACGGTTTAAAAAATAAATCTTTTGAAGTAATTTCATATTATAAACGAACCGACATCTGGTTACTATTTTAAACCAACATAGGAATTTTGTATGCGATTTAAGGTCATACATCAATGACCGAAAACATAATCTATTATGTTGTTCCTTTAACTTCGAAAGTACGTAAATCAAGAATGAAGATTAAGTGGGTATAATCAAGCCTTGAGTTTAAAATGAGTTTTTTTGACAGGGTGAAGGAAAATTATGAGACAGAAAACTATAGTTAATAGTTTTAAGAGGAAAACTATCGCCTTTTATAATATTATAAAAGCCGAAATCTCTAAAGTCCTTAACTTTATAGTTAATAGATTTTTATGAAACCGATGGAAGTTCAACTCTGGAACCAGAAATACCAATGAGAGAATTTAACAATGAAGGATTAAAAAATGATATACTAATGAATATGTGCAAGCAGAAGTATCCAACAGATAAAAAGACTTTACAATTATTATTGGATTTTCTCAGCCAAAGTGCAGAGGGTCAGACACAAAAAATATACTTACAGGTTTTGCATCACTTTACAAAAATGGACTTTCGATATTGGAAAAATGAGTACGAAGATAGGCCTATGACATTTTTTAAGCATCTGGAAGAAGGCGATACATTACCGGTGTTAAAAGTCTCCGAAAAATTAGTGTTAGTAAAGAGACCCACTTCGTTACCTATGGCATTATTTAGAAAAAAGTGTATCATTTTGCTAAATCGTAATGTAATTAATACTATCCAGAAAGGAAAAAAAATTATAGGAGGCACGTTTTGTATCATAACGTTTGTTACAAAAAGAAAACAGTAAAAAAAAAAAAAAAAAAAAAAAAAAAATGGGAAAAAGAATCAGAGGCCATTGTTTTTTTTTTACACTAAGATCTGATATTTAGCTTTTGTTAAAGCATTCAAAGCAAAAACGGAGACTCTTTAGGTTAGGTTAGATTAGTTAGGTTAGGTTAGGTTAGGTTAGGTTAGGTTAGGTTAAGTTAGGTCAGATCAGGTCAGGTCAGGTTAGGTTAGGTTATGTTAGGTTAGGTTAGGTTAGGTTAAGTTAGGTCAGGTCAGGTCAGGTCAGGTCAGGTCAGGTCAGGTCAGGTCAGGTCAGGTCAGGTTAGGTTAGGTTATGTTAGGTTAGGTTAGGTTAGGTTAGATCCTCTTTCACGTTTGCTCTTCAAATATCAAGTCCTAAATGTCGGTGATAACTGAAAACCTGTCATTTAGCTTTTAATTTTTTACTTGCCCCAGGGGCTGTTCAAGAAAAATTTAAAATTTAACCTTTTAACGCTTAAATTCAGGTTAGACACTCCCTGGTTCCATGAAAAATAGCCAATTTTGAAATTTAATGTCCAGGGATGGCCATTGTATACAAAACTGCAAATGTCGCTTTCTTTGCTGGTTGTCAGCTAATGAAATCGGAATCAACAAAATTTTGCATTGTTTCCAAAAAACAGCTTATCTTTTTTTAGCTCAGTAAATTTCTACTTCTTTTTTCAAATATTATAAAAAAAAATATGCTCATTACTAAAGGTAGAGGAAACCCGTCTAGGCCCTTCCCTCAAAACCGAAAATATCTTCACTGAAAAATGAATCTGTAGCGGTGAAAGAAAAAAGCCCCCATCGCCCCCCCCCCAAAAGAAAAGAAAGTATGCGACGGAAATTTTGATCACCCGTAATAAGGTTAGCATCAAGCTTAAAAAAAAATCTTAAGGATTGCTTGAACTGACGGATTTCGAGTTTGGACGGTAACATATATACAAAAAGAATATTATTATCGAAACAAAAAGTCGAACTTTTAAAAGCTAATGGATTTATAAAAAATTCATCAAATACATCCTCGTCTTTCTCCCTTTTTCCTGCAGAAGGCAAATTTCAAAGTATAAGGAAAACTTGAAACTACATATCATCGCCTTTATCCTCCCTTTTAGTTCCTGTCATCCCCCTTTTCCTAATTACCCTCCGATACTCAACCCTTTAAAATAAAAGGCCGAGACGACGGCATTTCTTTCTTTTATAAAGGACAAGAGAAATATCACGACCTTCTAACTATCCAATAAAGTTCTTACATCGCTTTTTGAAGATCATTTTTACTTTTTTTTCCCAACAAAAACAAAAAACAAAAAAAAGGAAATCTGGGCCATAATTATCACTTTGAATTTTTTTGTTTTAGGTTTAGGTCATCCGCTAGGTCTTGGAGGTGATCCTCATTGGTTGACACGAGTTCCAGGCGGATATCCAGGGCATTATCTTCCACCACATTGCGGTCCACCAGGTTTACATCAACCTCATTTCCCTCATTTACTTGGAGGATTGTCCTCGGATCCTCCAACGTCTTCTCCAGCGAGAATATCTAACAGTTAGCATTTACTTCTTTAATTTTTCTTTCCCGCGATGTAAAACCGTCATTATAAAGGGATTTTTCTTCTCTTTTTTTTCAGCTTCTGAATCGATAGGCAGGACAAGCAACGAACCGCTAGGTCCGATTTCCATCAATATAACAAACAACAGCAGCAACAACAATAATAACAACAATTTATCGCCGAAGAGTCCATCAAGAAGAGCTCTAACTCCCAACGGTGTCCGTTCAACATCACCTTTTCACAGGAAATCTTCACCGTTCGAGGAAGGTCCCCAATCTTCTGGCTCAAGTTCGAGCGAAATCGTCAATCCAGGTTCACCTCCAAACACAGGGTTAAGGTTACCGTCCCCCGCCTTTCCCGGTCTACATCCGGCATTACTCCATTCTCAATCTCCGTTTTTCAGTGCCGCCGCTAGTCTTTTCCTTAATTCGCCTTTGTTACCTCCATCCCAATGGCTGTATTCACAAATTTACGGCCACAACCAATCTTTTCCGTCTGCTTTTTCACCGGATTTAGTGATGCAACTTCATCCGCGACACGCCCTCCCCGCCCCGGAACCCAAACGACTAGGTGATCCTCTAGACGCGAAGTCTCCAGGGAAAAGACCGAGTAGCCCAGTTTCGAAAGAAACGGACGGTTCGCCGTTGAAAAGATCGGCGACGCCGAGATCTCCCAGCCCGAAACGGAAGTCTCCGCTGCCGTCTCCAACGAAAAGACTATTAAATAACATAAAGCAACATAAATCAAACTCGGGTGAGTCGTCAAATAAAAACTCAAGAGATGTTTGGCGACCTTACTGAGTGAAAAGTGTAAATAAAAAGTGACGTTGACGAATGACAAGTGAAAACATGAAAAAGATAAAAATTCAATTGAAAATCTTAATCGTGGTGTTTTTATCCTCTACAATGCAAAGAGCAGCAGAAGCAAAAAAAACCATGATATATAATTTATTTGATGTATTAAAAATTTATAAAATAAGTCAAAAATTGTAAATAAAAACATGGTATAATATTTTATTTTTCGATTATTTAGCCTCGAATTAGTAGTGTTAACAGAAGCCTTGGCTGTTGTGTGCATCCACACAACGTAAGAAAACAGTTTTCAGAAAATATTTCTACTGCTAAAGAATGCTTATTTTTCTTAAAATAAACGTTTTATGGGAATCGTCCGGTTATTTTCTCAGGTACAGAATCAGGTTTATGGTCAATAAATTACGTTAGCATTATTTTGGTCATTTTTGACCCTCTCTCCCCCTTGTTAGCAAAAGGTTAGCACTTTGGGACTCCCCTTAAAATTACGTTAGATTTCGGTTACCCCCCCCCCCCCCTTAAATATTAAAAAAAAATTAATATTAAACATTAAAAAAATCTGAAAATCTTCGAAACTTAAATATTGCAAAGAAAAGTTTTTTTTTAAACTTTGAGAAAATGCTCGGGTAAAATTGAAATACTTTTTTTTTATAAAGTGAGTTGGGTCACATAATTAAAAAAAATTTAATTAGTTTCATTTTTGCACGTTTATTACATGAGACAAATGCTAACGATAGGTAAAACCTTCCCCTCTTCCTAACGTGCTAGCGTAATTTATGGACGACCCCCAACGAAAGTTCTGAGACTGAAGCGATATACGCTAGAAACTAGACCAAGAGAATTACGACTGGAGAAGTACTGGCAAGGGGTCGTTCAAGTGTTATGCAAGCATTTTTTTGTTCATCTTTGACCCCTCCTCCCCTTCGTCAACACTTAGCTCATGGCAAAAATGGCTAATTCGGACTCGTTCCCTTCCAAGATGCTTACGTAATCACTGACCCCCAAAGTGTAGCAAAGTGAAATATGCAAGTGAAGAGCAAGACTTGGGTCTTCAAAGCCAGAGTCTTTTATCGAAAGTGAAAAAATTATTGGAAAGAAAAATGCGATTTAAATACCAACGCCAAAATAAAAGCCGCCCAAAAAATAAAATTGGGTCATCAATTATATTTTGGAAGTTTTTTCGTCTGTCATTTACGGAGTCAATGGGCACTATTGTAAAAATGATTTCTGAAGAATATCCACTTAAATAACATGGGAGACGAAGAAACCTCAGAGATATTCTCAGTGACACAAAAAATATATATATATTTTTTTTCCCCTGAAGTTGCTTAAAACATCTATTATACCACAAGAATGTCGTACACAGAAAAATTGGAAAAAAACTAAAGATTGAATGACTAAAGTCAATCATTTCATGATTGGTGGTGATTCAGTCAGTCATTCACTTCATGAATGGTCAGTGTCTTCGGACGTCAACAGTCGACTGAATCATGTTAATCAAAACTTTTATAAATCTTACTCCAGCCCCCAGTCATTTGCCTGACTTTTTGCAAAGATAAGATGAAAGAGGACCTTTTCATAGCTTCAAAAAAAATTGTGTGGGGATAAATCCGATATCAAAGAAACTAAAATCGGAAGAAAAAGACGCAAACGCATTCAGACCAAACAAGAACGTAAAGGGATATTCTCACGATATCAAAATAACTGACTGTTTAATGGATCATTCATGTGTTGCGTAGGCAGCTTATTGGGAGGAAAGGGGAAGGGAAGAAAGTACCCTAAAGCTTACTGCAACGTTAAACCTTCATAAGATTAAGCTTATTTGACTTACTACAGGGAAAGGGGGTCAAAAATTTCCCAAATTGTGCTTTTGTAATACCTGAATGGCCCCATATCAACATTCATATCTTAATCCTGTATTTCAGATATCAACGACGGTTTTGAACAAAATTAAAATCTTCGTCGGTTTTTGATCGCTTTTTTCGGTTCTTGATGGCTTTGTTTTTGATCGGTTTTTTATTCGAATCAAAACTTTGTCAAGTCCAGTGCATCGCAGACTCAATAAACAGGAAAGTATTTGATTTCATAATGAATCGATATCCATCATTTAAAAGAGCGTATAATTTTTAGCCAACAGGCCCGAAATTCCTTACTATGATCCACCTTTATAATTTAATGCTTTACGTGCTTTGAAAAATCACGGAGAAATGAACTTTTTTTCGCAGATTACAAACGGCAAACCCACATCAAATGTATAATACGTACAGGGAGGGGGAAAAAAAAGTATGTAATAATAATAAAAACAGCAAGAGCAACGGAAAGCTCTGTAAAACTGGGCTTTTGTTATTAGAGAGGAACAAAAAGCAGATTCAAGCCGAGGGGAAGTCGGAGGGGGGTGAGGGTAATCGGATTTTCTAAAGCTCATCTGTGATTAGTTACCAGTACACTCTATTAGTCGCATCACAATTCTTTTTATTTCGTAAATCATTAAATTTTATATCAAGATAAAACTTCTGATTCCTATTAATCCAACTAATGAATTTAAAAAAAAAAAAAAAAATTGGACATAAATAAATAATATGTTATAAAACATCTTCGTATTTTTGAAATCAAAATAAACAGCTCAATAATGCGAGCAATATAATTAACAGCGGTATTTTAATTGACTGACAATCACAAATCCGTTCAATGATTTACTCATTAACGCTATTTTACAAGAGAGAAAGAGAGAGAGAGACAGAGAGAGAGGCGTCTATTTTATGATTATTAATTAATTTGCCAAAAAATTATTAATCAACGGGTAAGTTTATTAATCAGATCATAACACGCAAAATGATGATTTTCATATTAATTCGATAATATTCTCTTGCTGAATTTAATTTATCGGATTCAAAGTAGAATTATGCGATATTTATAGCGACGACGTCACGCTTTGGTTTTTAAGATTTCTTCCTCCTTCGCCGAAAGTAAATATTACAAAAACTCAGAAAAATTATTATTCACAAATATTTGCGTCGGAGGTGAATTAACGTATCTCCATCGTAAATATGATCGGAGTTATAAAAGATTATATAAGATAGACCTAATTTTGCTTGACTTTTCTTTTCGTTTACTTTTCTGACAAAGTGTTCATTTTTAGAAGATAAAGATTGTTTTTGATCGACGGTTCAAAATTTTTTCAGTCCTGTAGCCAGGGCGAAGAGATCTCAGTCCCTCTAAAAGGAGGCACAAGACATTCCGTGAATTTTTGTCTGGCGCAAAATGAATGGGAGAATGCATGAATATTTTGCATTTTCCCAATTCCCCATGTTTAAAAATCATGCACCCCTTTAACAGCTTTAACCTCTCCTAGCCCCTTGGCCTAAATACATGCCTGCATTCTTTTATGTTATTTTATTTTATTTTTTTGGATTAAAAATTTGAACAACATATGCTTTTATTTTTTTTTTTTTTCACTTTTATTTATTTATTTATTTAATTTTTTTTTTTTTTTTTTTTTTGCCCACTAAAAGCTTCCCCTCAATAGAAATAGACCGAAATTAAGTGCTTTACAAAACCGCGAAATAATCTAGGTACCCGAAACATCAATTTAAGCTGTCTGACAATAATAAAATTCAATGAATTAATAATTCCTTTGGATATGAATGATTTAATCTTGATGGAAAATGGAGATTATTTAAACGGGAAAAATATTTGGAAAACTGCATTGTTTTCATGAATAAATAATCCGTTTTCAACTTTGTATTTGATTTCCACTGCGGGGAGCTTTCGCGTTCGGCTTCAATTTTTTTTGACACTAAAACGAAAATCAGAATTATTCACTTTAAAAAATTCAGTATTAACAAAACCCCAAATCAAAAATTTGGTTTTTTTTTAGAAACTCAAGCTTTGGAATCCAAGCAGGAAAAGAAGCGAGAGGGAAGAGGATAATCATACATTTTTTCGGATTTAGAAATTAAAAAATTAAAAATGTTTTGTCGTAAAATTCCGAAATTTTTGTGGCACATTTCAAGACCGCCTCAGTGGTTTAAGAGAAAATAACGAGAGGAAAAATCGATGAATTATTTGAATGCATTCGAATAGAGTGCATTACCAAAACCGCAGTCTGGATGAACGCTCAGCATTTGTCGCACACTCTCATTCTGATGCCTTTGTCATGGTAATCTTATCATTAGCCTTTGACATAAAATATCTATTTTCACGTGTTTTTTTTTCACCCTTTTTTTCCAGACCGTGTTGCGAAAAAAAAGGAAGAGGAAAAAAAAAAAAAAAAAAAAAAAAGGAATCGCAACTTTGAAACACCTAAAAATATAAAACAGTATATGCAATTTTAAAAGAAACAAGTAAAGTTAATTGAACGAATGATTTTAGCACGTTAGAAGTACATTAGACGAAAACAAATTAAAAAAAGGCATTAATTTTCAAAAAAAAGCAAACTAATACGGAAATGTTTTATTGGCTTAATCTTCAAAGAATTATCCACTTGATTTTTTTTCCTCCTTTTTACTAATGCGTTCTGCATACTTGAGAAGCTAAAACTCATCTTGTTCCCTCCCTCAAGGTAAGAGAACATCCAGCAATCAAACGAATATCTGCTAATGAACTAAGAAGAAAAAAAAAAAAAAAAAAAGAAAAAGAAAAAAAATTATCCAATTTCTTTAACATTTTTTTTTCTTCTTTTCCTTGAGAGGAAGTTTATTTTGGACTGAATGAATCAATTATGAGATTGTTAGCTCTGATGAGACGTTACTTCCACATCAAGGCTCTTGCTAACAAGCCACTGCTCACTTTTAATCCCAAACTCCAGTTCTTTTCCTAACATCGCGAATATTTACACTGGGGATGTTTATTTCTTAAAAAGTCATCCGTATGTTTTGAGTTTTTTTTTCTTTTTTCTTTTTTTTTTTTTTTATAAACATAAACGAACTTGAGGAAAATTACATCACAGTTCAATGTATGTAATCCCCGAAAGGCAATTTATTTCAAATTAATGCGTCATTTGTGAGCGACAAGTACTCCGTGCAATCTCTTATCGCCAATTACAACGTCAGGAACATAAATCGAGTATACAGCAAAAAGATCGTTTTAAAGATTTTTTTTTTTTTTAACTGAAAAGCGTGAAAACATTTTTGACGCGGAAGAAGATATTCATCAATTGTCGAAGAATCTCGGCAGGGTTTCCATTCGATATTTCAACCATTGTATGGGGATGACAAGGTTTAAAAAAATAATAATCCTCGGTGACAGCCAACGAAACCGCCTGCTGGTTGGTCGATAAGAAATCAGGCACGCGACAAAAACAGTTCTAACCCTACAAATTTTTAAAACCATAAGTTTTTCATCATGTCTAAAAAGATTTGGTTTTTTTTTTCTTCAAAATGAAATAAATAAATTTATAAACAATCTCAATTATTTCTCTAAAGATAAGCAGCGAAAAGTGAAAAACGTTCGCATTTATTAAAAGTAAAAAAAAAAAAAAAAAAAAAAAAAAAAAAAAAAAAGAGGAAGAAAACAATGAGAAATTCCCTTTTTCTGTAAAAAAAAACAAAAAACAAAAAAAAAATTGTGTTAAACATTTTCAAGAGAGAAGCTCGAGGCCATATCCAGGCCAACATGCTACCCCAAGAAAACCCTGCTACCCATCCACGGTCCCCACCCTCTCTTCTCATTATCAGGAGTCTAATTCCTCCCTTCACTTTTCATTACCTTCGCTCTTTTTTTTTTTTTTTTTTCTTGATTTTCTATTTTTTTAAAGAAAGCCTAAACAATCTTCTTGAAAACATCCAGGGAAAAAGATTCTCTTTGAAATCCGAATATCTTGAAGTAATTTCAATTTTCAGAGCTCCCTTTCATGATTTTTTTTCCCGCTTTTTTTTCCTTATGAATATCTAAGGGTCTTTTTAAAGGGCATTCCTGGCTATCTTGTAATAAACTCTTTAAAAAAATGGTAAGCTTATGTAAAGGAAGATCGGAAAAGGTAAGTCTCAAATTACGATTTTAATGGGTTCAAGGCGAAAGGAGGTGGATGCTGCAAAAAGAAAGCAGTGCACACATCTTTTACATTTTAAAACTCATCCTTTTCCCGCGCTACGTTTATCTCTCCGCAGTTAAAAACGACTGGCCTGGTCATACGAGGATATTTCGGGTATCGTGTTCATGATACCATTGTTTTCAATTGTATTTCTAGTTTCGACAGGTATTTAGCAAATTCTCAATGACAAAGTCAAGAAAGACGCTAAATATTTCAATAAGAGACATCAAGCTATTCCTTTAAGTTTTATGAATTTCGACTAAAATGTGGAATAAAATATGTCTGACAGTCACAAAAGATGAAAAAAATGAATTTTCCTTTTGTATTTTTTAGGTTACGGGAAAAATGAAAGCCTTTTTTAGTTCCTGGGGGTTATTTAAACATTGCATCAAGAGTGTCAACAAAGCTCTACCTCAAACGTTAAGAGAGGACTATTTTAACCGACCTGAGGGATTGAGGGAAGCAATCAAAAATTGCCAAAACGATACTTTGTAAAATCTAGAATGGGTTCTTCAGTAAAAATACGGACTGCTAATTGAAAGGTAATATGAAACTCAAAAAACCGAAAATATTAAAAGACTTAAAAAAAAATTAACGTTCAACATTGGATTTTTCAGGAAAAAAATTAAGGAGTAAGCGGGAGAGAGACCATGTTATTTTATTGTTTTGAACGCTTTGGCAAAGGCTAAACATAAGAGCAACGTGTAAAGACAAGCAGTGGCCTCTGATCTTTTTTCCTGCTGTCCCACAGTTGGACCGAAAGAAAATGTTTGGACAAATTTAGGCGCAAAAATTGTAAGCAGGTTTTCGATTTAAAACTTTTAAGCTTCATAATGAGACCGTAAACATTTTGAAGGCTTTTAAGTAAACCGACTAAAAGCTTAGTTGAAAAATAATTTTTATAATTTTTTTTACTTAATTAACTATAAAAACGAATTACCGCCAGAAAAAAATTTTTGGAGGGGAATTACTCACTACTCCATGATCGCTGACTATCAGTATAGCATATGCGATTACTTCTGATTTCTTTACACATGTCTACAGAGTTAACAAATTTTATGTCATCATTAACAAAAAGTGGGTTAAAAACAATATAAAAAAGCAAAAAAAAAAAAAAGTTCTTCTTGATTTTTTCGTTTATATAAAGAACAGAAACAACCTAAAAATTTTGTTGTCCGATCAATTATGTAAAATTTTGAAAATTTTTAATCGATTTTTGTCGGAAAAATATTTTTTTTTGGCCCACTGTGATATCCCTTCAATTATGGTTGTCATTCGCGCAGTGTATTAACCTTTTAGGGTCCGAAATCCGAAAAACTTTTGGATAATTCCTGGAAAATTGGGGAAGTATTTTTCCAAGTTTTTATTTCAAAGTAATCTCGAGTCTTAAACTATACCCCGCTCCCACAGATACTCGCCCTAAGCATTAAACCTATATCAAGCGCCTACCGATTTCGAGTATGTGGCAACCCGCATCACATACATGTAATACAAAATATCCATAAGTTTTGCTTTGTCCGTAAAACAATCTGGGAAAACCGGTTTCTAAATGTTTTCGAATTTGATGTCAGAATGATGCAATTCCAAACGGAAAAAGCCCAAAGTAAAATTTTTAAAAATAAGATCGGTCCGCCATTTTGAATTAAAATTTCAAATTTCTGACTTAAGATTCGGAACCAGGGGTCTAAATTAAACATATTTAGGTCAAGTTTTAGCTTATTGGCATCAATAATAACAAAATTATGAATTCTTTATGACGATGCCTCATATGGTCCTTAAAGAGTTAATGATGCGATCAACGTATACATCATTCAATACCCCTCCTTAAACTCTACAATACATTCCTTAAACCAACAAATTAGTTAAGTTTTTTTTTTCTTGCGAGAAAATCGTTTCCTCAAACGTGTAAGCTTATAAAATTTTTTTTTAAAAATATCATCAATATTTCAAAGTGACCTTATTAAAAATAATTTTGCTTTCTCAAGAAAACAATCACTCATTTTTCATGATTATAAAATGTTTTGTTACATTATTTCTTCTTCAATTAATTAATATAGGTACTACACTCCAGATCGAATCCTTTGAGAAAATTCCAATTTCTTTTTTCTTTTTTCATCCTCTGTTAGAACTTAAAGGAATAAAATAGGAAAAAAAAAAAAAAAAAAAAAAAAAGGAAAGAAAGGTCGTTGAAATAAACGAGATCGCTGTGGCATGCCCAAGATACCAGTAACCTAGGAGACATCATATTCGCGATACGATTAATTTGGATTGGATCAGGAGAAAACTTTTGCTTAACTTATGGAAAGATTTCACGCTAACGTCACAAAGGTTGTCCCATAAAGCTCACTGAGGTAGACCACGCAGCAAAGGGAGTGGGCAGCAGATTTCGTTTTTTCGTTTCCACTTTTTTTTCCCCTTCATTCGTATATTTATTTTAATATTTTTACCGAATAAAAAAAATAAAAAGTTTGTATCGTTTTATATTTCCCAGAAAGCCTTAATACGGTCCGCTCTCCTTAAAGTTTCAACCCCGGTAGTTACATCTAGTTAAACACGGAGTGTGTCGTTTCATCAGAACAAAGGTTTGTCTTCATTAACCAGGGCGTGACCCGACTCCCACCACCCCCCCTTTTCCTTCTTCGAAACCCCCGACCTATTCTTAACGACCCACGGCAACAACTTTAAATTTCACTCTCTGCGGGTCACCTTAGAGGCTTTGTCTTTGCCCTTATTCTTTCGAAAAAGGATTTCTGACGCTGCAAATTTATCTCATAAAACTGAAACCAAACGAAAGCCGGAAAGGTCTTTTAAATACCTGAAACCAAACGCGTTATATTTAGATCCCCCTTTTTCCCGAAAAGAATAACGCGCAGGACTCCATCACCGGGAAAGGACTATTAATTGAGATATGATTCCAGTAATGGACGTGGAAACGAACTTGGCTTTTAACTTAATGCAAAAGAGTTTTTGTTTTTAAAGCAATTCTTTCTAATTTTCCAGTTTTAAAGACACAAATTATCGTGAGGACAACTCAAGCTGGAAAACAAGTCGTTAAGACTCCAGTCTTCCAGCTTTTCTTTGATCATTAAATACTCTGATTAGAGCTCTCCTTCTCTTTCCGTCTTCCTCTTGCCCTCTCTCTTTTTTCTGCCCTTGCCTCCTCGTTAGCACATTTTCACTTCAAATTCGATTGAAAAATGAACTTTTCCGCTTCGCTCTCTTAATATATTTCACTTTACCGTTTTTACCAATAAATCTTTCTAATAAGGTGCCGGAATATGGACAAGGATCGATAAGTTCTTCTTTATTCCTCTTGCGCGACACCCCGTTGGAAGTATTTTTCACGCTCCTTCTATAAAACAAAAAAGGAAAGAAGAAAATATTTCACATTTTGGTTCCGAAAAGCAACAACCCCTGTTTAATAATAACCATCTCATCAAAGCCCCCATTTTCAAAAAAAATAAAGCGAACCTCCTTTCCCCCACCACCTCTCTTTTCAAAATCACTTGTCTTTTCCTTTTTTCATCATAATGAATGAAAAGTTCTGCTGCTCTCTTCAGTCTTTTAAAGATTACGAATTAAAAGTTAAAGTAGTCTAAACAAAAAGATTTTCTTTTAAATATAGTTTTCTTTCTTTTTCCCGCTGGTAGTTTTTTTTTTCCTAAACCAAAAACTTTTTTTCCATTTCTTTTGTCGATGTAAAATGAAAAAGTATTGGGAGTGCTTTATGAAACGGCAATCATTGAGCAGCTAAGAAAGTGATCCCACATCCCTTTTCTGTTGCAAGATGTTAACAATTTCCCGATGGTTATCGTACAAATACGATTCTTAAAATTTTTTTGGAAAATTCTACAGAAAACTTGAAGTCCAAATCCAGTCTTTAATCAAATCCAAAAAATGAATTTATTCAGAAACCGGTGATATTAAAATGCGACTCCATGGCAGGAGTAAAATGGGCGAAGAAAGAAAAAGTATCTTACATATCACAGTCAGTTCGTTCGGAAAGAGTGAATCTAGGATATGATAGGCAAAGTTTGCTTGGTATCCTACATAAATGATCCGTCGCCAGAACGAAGTGTAAAAATGGCAGTTTGAGCTTGTTAAGCTGCCGTCTTTAGCGAAACTGGCGTAACTGACATTTTGTAAACAATGCTCTTTTCCGATTTTTAGCTTATGTAAACAAAGGTTCTATTCCGCTTGTTTACAAAAAGCAGATACGCCAGTTTCGCTAAAGACGGCAGTAAGGAGGGCAATAGGCCTTCATTCCCTACACCTGTCATGTTTAGCCAATTTACTCCATCACCGAGTCAGGTATTCCAGGCAGTCTAGGTATTTTACTCCGCCCCCTCCCTCCTTCGCTACGAGCCCTTTATCCTAGAATCCACTCTAACCGAGGTTGACTGTAATTTTTCTCCTAACAGACGAATTCGTGACATCACAATATCTGTGTCAACGTCACTTTAAATCTCTGCCCTTTTCGCACTTACGGCTGACGTCATATCCTACTGACCTGAAAATGGCAGAATGTCCCATCTCTCCGTATTGTAATTCAAGATTGATCTACAGTGGAAAACCATGGTGACAAAATCGAGATGCGCAGAAATCACCGATCAGAAATCGTTCTAGGCCTCAAAGGTGGTCACTTACAACGTTGTGGTAGTTATTAAAAGTCGTATCTTCAATTTTGGACATCGCATCAAAGCTAAACACATGGAAACACAAAAGCCTAAAGGGTCAACTGCTGAGTATCGACTGTCGAGTGTCAAATTCGAACTTGACACTCGACAGTCGACAATCAGCAGTTGACCCTTCAGGGCTTCCGTACCTGTGTATTGGTACACTATAGATCGAGGCATGGCTCAATGAACTCGTCAGCTAAAGGCCCAGATAGCAAAGTGTATCCAGTCCCCGAGGACATCTTCAGGACGTCATGAGGATATTTACTGGACGTCCATTGAAATTAACTATGTCCGCATTGATTCAAAAAACGTCCTTTGGACATCCTATGAATATCCCATGGATTTGGATATCCTGTGGATATCTGATGGACAATCCACAGGATGTCCGATGGATTGAAAGTGCTATCTGGGGGCATTAAAAGTATTGATAATTGTTTGATTCGCGAAATTTATAAACCTTAACTGTGTCAACCGAATGTAGCTTGTCAACCGGACTTAACAAAAGGAACTTGCCACTTTCAGCTCCACCAACAGTACCGAGAAGACCACTGATATTGGAAATTACTAAAAATATGCTGCGAAGTGTACCTCCACATGAAAAGATGCCACTTTGCAGATGGTGCTAAGAATTTTTTGTTTGTCAACAAAGGGTTTTCTTATAAGTTTAATTTCCACAGGATTCCAAGTTCCCATCTGCCAATTGGGATCTTTTCATGTGGAGGTACAAATATTGCTGCTAGAAGGAGAAGGAACAATCTTCTAGCTATTTCGTACATCTACTTCCTAAGTCAGTCTTGAAAATCGCTCTCGCTGGTTTCAAAATCAACTTTTAAGCTGCAAAACATGGAATATGAAACGTCCGCAACCGAAGGGCACAACTGAATTTAATATCGTATAAATATAAGCATTTACTGTAGAATTTCCTAAATTGTGTTGTTTTACAGCACCACATTCCCTCATCGTTCCCCATTGTCATTACCCTAATCCTTAAATACCAGTGAGAGAAAAAGAGAGAGAAAAAAATCAAATCATGTTAACGCCAAGAAAAAAAAAAAAAGAGAGAAGGGAATGAAAAATGATGTTCTGTATACCAATGTACTATGTTGTTTCAGTAAGGCAATTTCAGGCGTCTCCAAGAATCATTATTTAAATGAGACGTAGACCTAAGACATTGATGTGATACTTGATGACGTCATTAATGCACTTCTGCCCCGTTTCATTTCATTTATGCTGATTCAGCGAAACCTACATTTATTTCTTGTTAACTTTTAAGAAGCAGACAAAGACGCCAGTTGGAAAAGTTCATTTAACATTTTTGTAAAAAGGATATCTTTTTAAAAAAAAGAAAAATTAAACCTTCTCCCTTTTTCTTTTTCCTTCTTAACGCTTTTTCTGGACGTTGTTTGCATGATAAGTGAATATTATGAGGCAAAGATTTAACTTTCCAGGGGCGGGTTCTATTTGTCTCGATAAACGGATTTATACTTGTCTGAGGCTCCTGCTGATTAAACAGTGGATTAGTATTCAGTCCATGGTCGTGGCATAGATCTACCTTTAAATAGGAGGAGGAGAAAAAGAGCGTTTTGGGAGGGAGGATTTTCATTCTCCTTTTTTTTTTTTTTTTTTTTTTCCTCGAATTCGTGAGGCATTTCAATTTGCTAAGCTGTAAATCTTGCGATAACAGGTTCATCAGCGTTTCCGTTTTCTTCCTTTTCAACGGGTTTTCCAACTTCGATATATCAAAAAAAATTATAAGAAGTTTATTTCAAGATGATTGTAAAAGAAAATAAAAAAGTGAGAAGTGAATAGTGTAGAGGGGTAAGAATGATGAATGTGTTCAACATTACACTGGGTTGCAAGCTGACGCTGACGGTCTTGGGTGAGAAAAAAAATCAAAAAGTCTTCGAGTGGGATGGCAAAGGGGGAGAAGTGAAAAAGAAGAAAAAAAAGAATTTTTTTTATTTTTGACGTAACTAGGAAAGTTCGATGATGATCTGAAATAATTAGTTTCTTGCAAAACGGGATCCCTTTTCATCGCTCAGCTGATTGATGAGAAAGGGTTGATCATTAAAGAGTTAATAACAATGAAGTTGTTCAACTAGGTCATGATCAAGTTATTAATTAATAAAATGCGATTTCGAAAAAAAAAAAAAAAAAAAAAAAAAGTGGTGGTGGTTAAGCAAAGCGAATACCGTACAGAAGTATAATAACAGAACAGAGGAATATAATTTTATTCGATTCGAAAAATCAGAGACCAATACAAGGCGATGAAGATACTAAGGGATGAAAGGAAGAAAGGGTTCAGAGTTTGTTGTCTCATTACTTTCCTACGATCAATAGTACTGCTCGACACACATGTTGCCAACTAAAATGAGGGTAGTTATTGAATTACCCGTTCACGGCACTATTTCGCGACAGTGTCGGATTGGTTTTCCTTTTTTCCAAGAAACTTTATTTTCCTCGGAAAAAGAGGAGAATTTATTTTCCTCGTAAGGATGCAAATTCACTATGGAATGTTGGGCCAAAATGTTGATCCAACAACATTCAATTTACAAGCAATTTTTTTTTCTCCTGGCAGCCAATCTGCCAGTGCAGAACCGCCTCCACAATTCATTAAACGGAAATAAGTCTTAAGAGCCTATTAACTTCTCGTCCCTTTTTGCTGTGTTATATCCAATTTTTTTTTCTTGAACTGTAAACAAATTTTACAATTTTCAGCTTCCCAGTAAGCATTTTATACTCGTTATGCACGTCATATGGATACTCCTGAAGTATCCAGAAATATTCACAGAATATTCTTCAAAACATTTTTTAAACATTTTATAAGCATTTTATAAACATTTCGAAATTTTATAAAAGTGAAAATCTCATTTGATTTCCCCAACACTGTATTATTCTTTTTTTTTTATTCTCTGTAAACATCCAGAAAAAAATTTAACCTTAAAAATAATAACATTGCAAAAACGTAAAGCGTCATGGAGATTCAAAAAAAAAGCGAGATGAAAAAAGAAAAGGAGAAAGAAAATCAAAAAGAAGGAGACAAAAAAAAAGGATTGCCCAGTCCATCCTTTCAAGTCGACAGGACAACAGCAGTCTCAGCGGTACGAGGTTTCAAAATTTAACTTTTAAAAAACATAAAAATCCTTTATCCTTTCAAGGCGTAAGCATAAGTGAAACTTTTCACTTTATAATTCCACCTTCTAGTATACAATACCCTTATATAAGAATAGAATCTAATTTAGAAACCGGGCAGGCGTCATTTGTTCAAATTATGTGTACTTCTTTATACTATGTTAACCGGAAACTGGCAACCGTTTCCTTTCGCCTTTTCTTTCTTTTTTACCTCGGAATGATTTGGAGGTGAAAATCGAAACCGAAATATGTAACACATTTTTGGAGAGAGAGGGAAAAAAAAGAAAAGATTGATTTTATACTTTAAAAAATATAAATATAAGACTCAGAGAATGTTCTGGGTGAAAACAAATAAAAATGGTGACCGCAGGTCACTGCAAGTCGGATTCAACGGGCACGTATTTAATTTAAAAACTATTTTATAATACAATTTTTTTTTTTTTTTGCAGAAACTTTTATCTAGAATATTCTTCGGAAATCTTCATAGAATTTTTCCCGAAGAGATTTCAAGGAATACTCCTCAGAAGGGATTTTTCAGGGAACACTTTTCAAAGGTCATTTTTCAGGGAAATCCTGTTCTAGAATTTCTCCACAGGAATTCTTCCAATGAATTTTTCAAAGGACATATTTCAGAGGCCTTACGTCCCAGTGATATTTTCCAGAAGTTTTATTCAGAGAAAAATTTTCAGTCAACTATGGAAAAGGATTGTGCCTTTGTGTTTTTTTTTTCTTTCGAATAATTTTATTTTTTAGAGAAGAAAATTCGGACGTCAGTTTGTCCGCAAGATTGCGCTCTTATAAGAACTCTGGATTCTGTCAAGGAGGAATCGAACTATTAAATCTGGATTCACAAAAGTGAAACCTGTTAGAGTGTGTTCCTGCACCGATTTTGCGATCACACATCGCCTTAGTGTTACAAGTTCTATCGTGTTTATCGTAAAGTAAGTTAAACACGAGGGGTTGTTCACTCAATAAAATTATGTACACCGATCGGTGTACATAATTTTCATAATTTCGAAATGCAAAATACAAGGAAATACAAGGAAATACAAGGAAATGCAAAGAAGTACAAAGAAATGCAAAGTCGAGTGTACGTACATCGAAATACAATGAGTGAATAACCCCTCGGTTAAACATATGAAATATAAAAACAATGGAACCCTGTAATACTAAGACGACGATGGCGTCACAAAATTAATTTTTTCTTTCCAAAATCATTATTAAGATTATCTACAACCAGGACTCATGAATTGTATTGCAAAATTTTACAGGCTTTTAAGGTATCACGTCCAGTCCTGTACCTCTAAGATAACAACATAACATGGGAACTAGAAAATTACGACTATCGTTTGAAGAGAAAACTTAGTTTTTTCACTCACTCATTATTACTCATTATTACTCACTCATTTTTAATCATTAAAGTTCATTTTATCCATTTACCATATGTAAACAAGCAGTAGAAAATGTTAGAGCCTCTTTCGATTTTCATTTATTGACTACAGTTTTTTATTGAAACCTGAACGGTGTTTTAATTAAATAAATTCAAGTATATTGTTGTAGAGAATGTTGTATTGTATTTTACTATTGTATTTTACTATTGTATTTTACTATATTATGTTTTGCAAGTTTGAAGTTCATGCCCCTTTTGTGGCTGTAATGATCTTTTTTTTCTACGATTTTTTTTTATTTTTTCTTTCAGATCGATGAGGAGGCATTAAAAAGGCTTAGGCCTTCGGATCTGGACAAGATGAACATACCTTAGGTGACAAAGTCAAGTTAAGAGACTCTTATAAGAATTTGGACGATTCGAAAAGGTAAGAATTATTTATTATGGTATTTATATGTGGATTCGAAATAGAATATACCGAACTGGCCGCAGCAGCTAGTTATTTAAATTATTATATTAATAAATATTTTTTTTTTTCAGGAAATCGGAGAAAGAGGAATATAAAGCGGATCTTGTGAAAAATATCAAAGGATGTTTAAATAATGTCAAAGATAATGAAAAATGCCAGAAAGTTGGTTATTGGTTGGTAATTATTTTAGTTAGTTGGTTATTAGTTGGTAATTTTGGGCACCATAATATTCGGAATTTAATCGTCGGGTACATTTGTTTGGTAGTTATTAAAGTTAGGAAAAAGGAGGAAATTCAGAAAAAAAAATTTTCATGAACCGTACGCCTTACGATTCTAGACTTCACAAATTTTTTCTGGACTTCCACCTTTCTTCTGACATCCTTAACCATTAAAATATATTCCATATGCCAGAGGTCAGCGAAACCATCTCCGTCACAATTATGATTTGTGACAGGAGAAAGTCTGTTTTCATTGTTTTAAAATAACAAGTGACTACACATTCACCTCCACAAGTTGGCGTGAACTTGTCGTTACATGATTTTGGAAAACAGACAAAAACGGACAATCTCCAGTCATATTTATGATGGAGCTACGTCAGTTAACCAGCGGAGCACGGAATTCATGATATCTCTTTCCCAACACTTTCTACACTGTAAAAAATTTTGTGTAATTTTAACACAATTTATAAGTCAAAAACGATCCACACATTTTTATTTGTCATTATAACATACAATAACAAATATTGCCTAGCAACATGTGTCAAAATAACAATAAGTGTTTGTCAAAATTAACATAAAAAGAATAACAAACAAAGTGTGTAGACCGAGTTTGTTAAAAATACACAAAATTTTTTACAGTGTACCAGAAAAAAATTCTTTGGAAGAGCAAAAACTTGAATAATATGATGCAAATTTCTAATAATAATGTTGAAAAATAAAACAAACCGGTTTCAAAATTTTGTAAAACAATTTTCTGTTCTACGGATTTCTTTGAAAAGCAGCAGAAAAGTTTTTGAAGGTGCTCAGTTCTGTTCAATTTTTAAGTAACTACGAATACTACAGGTGTCGTTCAAAATCCCGACAATCGAATGCTCGAAGAAACCAAAGGGCCAAAAGCACGATATCCCGAAAAATCATAATCTCGACATTTACAAAATTCCAAAATCCAAAATATTGAAAAATAAAAACCTCCACATAATTAAAATCCCGAAATATTAAAATGTCGAAAGTTCCAATATTCCGAAACTTAAAATATCAAAAATAGGCCTAATTCTAAAACCCCCAATTTTTTAAAATTTCTATTTTTTTTTTTTTTTTTTTTTTGGAGGTGGAGAAGATGAGGGGAAAGAGCAGTAGTAGGGATTTTATCTATATTACACTAGTATTATAAAGTAATTAAGTAATTTTATTTTTAAAAATCTATAGTGGCGTGGGTCTCTTCTTTTTTTTCAGTTAATTAAAAATTAAAATTATTGAGACATCTAAAGCTTCTGAAAGTTAAGACATGGCCTCAGATCAGACATTGTTGGAAGTTAAAGAGTCAGAAAGAATTAAGACATCGACCCTCAGGTACGATTTTGCTGACCATCATTTTTGATGCTCCATTTTGGTCTCTAACCCCTTAACAAAGCCCGTTTTTGGCGTCATTGTAGAAAAATAATAATCCCCTTTCCGAGCACCGTGCATATGCCGGTATTTTGAATATTTGAAATTTTAATTTTCGGAAAATTGGGAATGTCGACATTTTAATATTTTGAGATTTCAATTGTGTCGAAATTTTAATTTTTTGGTATTTTGTAAATGTCAAGATTATGATTTGTCGGGATTTTGTATATTTCTAGTCATTTGGTTTCGAAATTTGATCGCCGGGAATTGGTGCTACACCCAAATTTTACTTTTCATCACTGCCATCAGCTACGCGAAAACCAGAATTTTTTCGGAAAAAAAATCTAAAACTTCTATACATTTATTTATATCACTTCAATGAACTTTGAAAACCAAGTCCAATAACAATAAATTTTCTTCCTCCAATTTTTCCTCAATAAATTATTCAAAAAAAAAAAAAAAAGGAGATTCCAATAAACAACAAAACAGATGTTAATCATTACTCAAACATGTAATATACTCCGGCTGTTTGAAGGAAAGTCCCGAAAATTAATTAATCGTATGCGAGATAGTCATCGATTAAACTTGGGGGCAAGTTTCAGTGAAAATAATTTTAATCATTAATTTCTTGTCATGTGATTGTCTTGAAAGTCGGATCCCCTCATTTATATTGTCTCTTTTCTTAAACACCCCGTCCCTCTTTCACCCCACGACCCGGGTTGCCCGGCAATGAGTCTTGAGGGGTCTGGGAAAGAGAAGAGTAGGTGGGTGGGTAACTCGGGCAATTGGTTTCCCAATGCCAACTGGTGGCGACATTCGGTGGAACATTGAAGAATCAAAATCTCAAACTCTCGATATTTACTCCTTTTCATAACTAAGAGGGAGGTTTGTTAATTTACGCGAACCGTTTTCCGCCGTTATTGTTTTGTATCCATTTTTCAAAAAGGGGTTCTGGAGGCAAAAAAAAAAAAAAAAAAAAAGGAGCAACGATTTCTTCCGAGCTAGAAAACCAATTTTTAACAAAAGGAACGATTCTTGTTCAATTTAAAATCAAACCTTTTCTTTAAATGCTCATTAGTGTGAAGTAAGGGGAGATGAGGGAAAAAAAGAGACAAGAGTTAAAAAAAAAAAAAAAATAAAATAAAAAGGAAGAAAATTGCGACAGATCCGGAGACAAGTCGTCCACGGCGAATTAAATGAATTAAAAACTGAGAGGGCGAATCTTTCAAGTGGAGAGAGAAGATAGGGAGAAACGATTCTGGAACGTGTTGTTTGGTGTCTGATATTCGAGCTTTTTTTCTTTTATTTTCTTAAAAACCTTTCGTCATTCTTTAAGCTCCCAGTTCATTTTAACGAGGGATCCGTACACCTGAAGAAAGGGAAAAAAAAAATTTTTTTTCGGAAGAATCTCTTTGCAATCACGGGAGAGGGAACAACGAAAAAAAAAAATCGGAAACACAAAGACTTTTTGACATCTCTTCCAGTTCCACTCGAGCAGAAAAAAACAAAGAAATTGCGGGTGAACACTTATTCTTTACGAAACATAAAACAGGAATAAAAAATAAACTTTTAAAGACAAGACGTTTCTTTTTTTTTTTTTTTCATTTTTCTTTTCCTGAAATTTATCGAAAATCGTGAAGAATTTTCCGGGATTCTTTTTTTTTTTTCGAATTATTAACCCTGTCCACCTACTGACCTTAATTTTTTAAGCCAAAAACGGATCTTTTGTAGAAAACCGACATCATTACCGAAAAGTCAAAAACGGTTTTCGATAAATTTCTGTCTAATTCTCAGGAAAAGGCTTTGAATGTTTAATGAAGAATTATTGATCGAAGAATAAGTCCACAGTTGGTAGTTCCCAAAGAACCCTCATAATATAGATTAAGTGAGTGTAATTAAATATTCAGAGTATCTTTGGTATACTTCCGTTTTCCGTACTTCCGGACGGTGCTGGAAACAAATCCGTATCTTTTTTCTCGTCCCGAAGATCTTTTTAAGTGCTTGATTTTCTGTTTTTTCTCGCGTTTTTCTTTTTGTAAAAAAAAAAGAAGAAATTCATCAACGTTTTTCATCATCTCCAAAGAAAAAAAAAAAGAAGAAAACGTTCTAAAACGTCAATCCTCAATTGTTGCTTTTTTTACGGCGCCAAATTCCGAAAAAAAAGGGAAGAGGGAAAAAAAAGGAGATGATTGCTTGGGTAGCAATGTCTCGCTTTAAAGAAAGGAAAAAAAAACGGAAATGGAATTTATTAAACGGTTCTGATGTCATCAATAAAATTCAACAGAAAGATCGTTTTCGCCTTCGCCGGGAGCTCCGATTTGAAAATTTTCACCCCTTTCTTTTAAATCTTTTTTCTTCTTGAAAAGCAGATTAAAATAATCCTTTTTTTAACGTAAAAAACGAATTCATTTAACAGAATTTTAAGATTAAAAAAGATTAGCATTGATTCTACAGCGAAGGAACTTGACTGAAATGAAAATGAGTGCAGGATTATCAGCGTGAAAAAGGAAAAAAAAAAAAAAAAAAAAAAGAAGACAAATTAAAAGTACAAGGAAAATATTTGTTTTCTATCCGGATTTACTGCGTTAGCCTTTTATATTTTTTTTTCCTTCCTTCTTCTTTTGTTTTTTTTTCTTTATTGTCTTCAATTTATTGGAAAGTTCGTTGTATTTGAAAATTTTGCTACAGAGTCCTTTTATCGCTTTTTTCAATGTGCCTTTCAAAATTGTTCTAGCAAAAAGATCAGAAAAAGTCTTGGAAAATATTTGCTTGTCAAAAAAATGTGGACACATGGTGTTTTTGTATATCCTCCAAAAATGGAAAATCTTTTTCGTATTTAAAAAAAAAAATTTTATGATTGAAATCGGTTAAGAGTACAAGGATCGTATAAAATACCGATTGGGGATGGTATCGCGGGAAACCGGAACAGGAATAATCGAATATGCATCCCGAAAAGAAAATGGTTGATACGAAAACAAAAATGTCTAGGGACAAAACATTTTCTTTAAATATCATGCGGAAACAATAAAAAATATCTTGCCAAGGTACAAACTGTCTGATGTCATGAAGCACATATGTTTTGCTATGAAACATTCCGGTTTGGTTGTTCAAGACATTTGAAACTTGTTCAAGACATTTTCTTTTTCTGAGTATGGAATGGTATTTTGAATATTAAAGTTACTGCCAAAAATACAACATTAACATAATAAGAATTTTTAAAAAAACATTATGACTACCTTCACCACCGTAAAAAATTTGATTGTAGCTAATAGATTTCTTGGTGAATTAAGTTGGCTAAGGAAATTTCCATTAACTTGGTTGGCAATATTGCTTTATTTTTAAGAGCACATGATTGTGGTAAGTTAATTTGGTTTTAAGAAATTTAAGTTTATATGGTGCCTAAATCAAGCAAAATCTAAGCATGAACATAACAAGAAAGGGCATTTTGTCGGCTTAATGTATGTGTTTTTTCGATCCCCGGTGAGTTAAAATAATTCGCATGTAACATAACCAAATCTGGCTGCTCTTTAACAACTACGATGCCTTTCGATCAAGAGCAAGAAGCCTTTCTCGACACGTTTTTTGAAGAAGTTAGCGCTAAAATTGCGAAATTCGGAACCTTACATCAAGGGTCTAAAGCCGGTAAAAATCAGTTGGAGCCGACGTCGGCATCAGCGCCGAAATATCCAAAGTGCAGGAGCTGGCGCCAGCGCCGGCACCGGAATAGCAAAAACCGGAATAATGTTGGTGCCGGAGCAGATTCCAGCATTGGTGCCAGCACCACCATCAATTTTGTCATTTTTTTTCTTTTCTTTCCTTGGAAAAAAAAATTATTACAGTAACCACCGCTGGAGGATCAAGTGGCCTGGAAATAGCAGGTAGAGGTCTGCACGGGCCGGGTCAAGTCGGCTGTTCACTTTGAATCCGATAAATTATTATATTTTTTTTAATAAAAAAAAAAAAAAAAAAATGACTGCATTTATTAATAATTTATTACCCAGCGGACGTGTGTTCAGTGTTACTGGGTGGACGTTAAACAAAAGGCAGACCACAATACGCCCGGAAGTGATGGATGCAATCCTGTTTTTAAATAAAAATATGTAAAAAACACTGAAAAAATGGGCCGGGCCGACATTTTTGCTGGTCCACGGTAAGCCGGGTCTGGCCGGGCCGAGAAAAATCGTCCCGTGCAAACCTCTAATAGCAGGCGAGGCAGGCCGCTTCCTATTTCAGGGTAACATACCGAGGAAAAGGATTGAATTACGTCCTGAACATTTAATTTATGGATACCTGTATATTAATATATCGGTAATTTAAAAAATAGGAATGATTAAAATTCATTGTTCACAAATTCAGTGAATGTTTATACTGAAGTACTAAGAGAATTCCAATGCGGATTTTTTTAAATTTCAATCGACATTTGTTACACATAACCTTGGTAGGTAACGAATTATTATCGAAAAATACGTGAATTTCCCGAATTACGAAATTTAACATTTAGTTTATGCGCACATTTTTCTCAAAAAAAAAAAAAAAAAAAAAAAAACTTAATTTTATACCGTGTAATGCTTCAGCTATCATTTTTAAATTGCATTTCTTGCAACATTTAAACCATGTAAAATGACACTTAAAAGAATCCTAAAACGGGGAAAGGCAAAATCGAGATCTAATGCAAAGGACTGATTAAGACAAATTAAAACCATTATTGAAATTGTATTTCAATTCTAGTCTCTCAAAATTCGATAATTTTATTATTTCCTCAAATCTTTTTGAACATCAAGAAAAATCATTAAAAGAGTTAAAAAAAACCCTACGTCAAAATCAGCAACGAACAAAAATTTCTAAAAATTCGTAAAAAAAAAAAAAAAAAAGTCCCCGCATTTAATTACAAAAGCCATAAATAAAAAGCCTAGTGAGAAGGAAAACCTTTTATGCACAACGTGAAGATAACTGAAAAATAGGAAAAACGGTATAAGGAGGAATTTTCAGCGTTTCATTATTGTGTTACCCAGATGAAATCGGAACCCTCTAAAAGAGGAACGGGCTTACTGCTTCTCCCATGACTTTTAATCTTCCCTTTAAACTTCTTTTCTCTACTTCATACACTTCATTATAACAATAAATATTGTAAAATGCGAAAGTAAGTATCGCGCGCCGGAGGTAAAACCGATTCTAATCAAGGGGAAAACATGATCCCCCTTTAATCCTAGCATGTTTCATAACCGAAAATCAAACGACAGCTTTTCGTCGAGCTGAGACATAAAAAAAATATAACAAATGAAACCCCGTAACGTCTACACCCGGCAATAAAAAAAAAAAAAAAAAAAAAAAAAAAAAAAAGGAAAAGCAATAACGCGCGAAATAAAGCCTTTCTCACCAATAAGACAAAATATATTGTAATACTTTTCAATGCTACCAACATATTTCACCCTCAGACTCATTGTAAAAATTTATTTCGAGATTGGCTAAGCCTAATAAGATTGCTTTTATAACACGTGGAGAGTGGATGGAGAGGAAAAAGGAGGCCAAAAGGGGTTGTGAAAGGATCCCAAGCTCTCAGCTCATGGAAGCGAGTGTTTGATTAGCTTTTGTTTACGAGTAATAGCGATTTTAAATTCGAATTAGATATTACGCTTTCGCCCATTTTGAAGGAAAAAAAGAAAGAAAGAGAGAGAGAGAAAGAGTGAGAAAATTCTTATTTTTTTTAATTTTTTTTTTAAATTTAAAACAAGGAAATGATTCGAGTTTAAAATACTGTCAAAACCATAGGGGTTAAAGGTTAGTTTATGTCATGGGAGTGAGGGGGGCGAAAGACAATTTCTTATTACCCTAGGGTGATCACTTGACAACATTTATTACAAACAACAATTTTTTATTTATTTGGTTTTTCCCGTTAAATGCAAAACGGGAACGGGATCTTGGAAAATTTTCTTAAGGGCAAGTTTTAAAACATGAAAATACGAATATATAATGGAAAAAGATGTTAACTCTAAGAGTAAAAGGCAGAGTAGCGAATTAAGTTTAAGTAAAACTTGTTAGAAGTTGGTAACAGTTTTCAGTTTTGTGGTTCCATTTTCTCGGGGTGTATCGGAGAACAGGAATGTCAGATAGACCTGTATCAAAGAAAATTCCGTAATGAACGGGAAAGTTGAATTTTATGTGTCCTTATTACATTTTTTAGCTTCAATCAGCATAAATTTTAGAGTTTCCGAAGGAACATCTGTGTTTGTATGTTCGAAATCTTCGGCCTGAATATTATTCCCTTTCAGTTAAAGGGGGGAAGGGGGGATACTAAGCACAAAGGAACGATAGGGTTGCACCATAGGGTCATGTATTTCTTATGAGTATTCTCAAAGTGAAAACAAGATTTACAAGATTTTGAGAAGATCTGTTTAACAGATCTTTCTACACTAATTCGAGTTTTTTTTAAAATTTCATAAGGCGTCAGAATATTTGTTTGGAAAACAAGAATAAAAAATACATGATTTCGAAATTTCCATCGGTCATGTTGGACTCTACCAAATCGATCGCAAGGCCAATCTTGTAAATATAACAATAAAATATAACGTAGATGAAAATTCTGATCACTTTGAAGAGACAGTTTAGAAGATCCAAAATACACCGAAAAAAAATGCTTCCAACGAGTATCCACTACATGAAAAACATAAAAGAAAATAAGACAGCCTGTAACCAAATCTTCTTTGTCAGCTTTCATCCCGACAAACGTGTTTCTCCTGTAGCATCGTATACATTTAACATAAACAAAGAGAGCGAACTTCCAGGAAATCTTTTCAGGATGCTGGATTTAAATTCTAACCACCAGAATCCAGGGAAGCTTAGTGTTAATAGGGAGTAGGGCAACTTCTCATATTGAACCGACACGGTCTGATGAAAGAATCCAGCACGGCAGTTAATACTATTTTTACTGTCATGGGCGCAAAAAAACATTTTGTAAAATTTCAAAGGAGGGCGTCGATAACCCGGATATTAACCCTTCCCCCCTCCCCCTGCTATTTCCGCTTACGGTACGTGACGGATAACGTTCCGGGCCCCAAAGTACCTGTATAATATGGTCTTCATTCTTATTATAGTTTCAACCTTGTAAGTGCATGCCGCCACCTTCAAAATTATACTTTTAGGTTTGGCATCCGTGTAACCAAATCACAGGAGTCGTGTGATTCAATTACACCGTGTGATAGAATCACAAGAATTGTGTAATAGAAGCACGAGAATCGTTTAATAGAATAGAATCGTGAAATAGATCAAAAAAATTGTGTAATAGATTAACAAAAATCGTGTAATAGAATCAGAAGAATGGTGTAATAGACCAAAAGAATCGTGTAATTGATTCACAGAAATCGTGTAATAGAGCAAAGAATCGTGTAATAGAATCAAAAGAATCGTTCAATAGTTCACAAAAATTGTGTAATAGATTCACAAGAATCGTGTAATAGATCAAAGAATCATGTAATAGAATCAAAAGAATCATGTAATAGATCAAAAGAATCGTGTAATAGAATCACAAGAATCATGAAATAGAATCACAAGAATCGTGTAGTAGATCAAAAGAATTGTGTAATTGATTCACAAAAATCGTGTAATAGATCAAAAGAATCCTGTAATAGATGAAAAGAATCGTGTAATTGATTCACAAAAATCGTGTAATAGAATCATAGAACCGTGTAATAGATCACTAGAACCGTGTAATAGATCACAAGAATCGTGTAATAGAATCACCAAAATTGAGTAATAGATTCACAAGAATCGTGAAATAGAATCACAAGAATAGCGCAATTGAATCACACACCGGGGTCCAAAAACCAGGGTTATCGGCCCTCCTCCTTTTGAAAAGGTTATTCTAATAAAATGTCCAATGTTGGACAACATTTATTAACCATAAATCCAATTTTATAGGAGGTACATATCAGACCGATAGAGTCGAGAATCTACACGGCTAAGCACAGGTTTCCACAATCCACACCTAATTTAATCAGATGTCCGAATTTTTTTTTTTTTTTTTTTTTTTTTTTTTTTTTTCTTGCAAAGGTTCATATTTTCATAGATAATTTTTACACATTTTTTTTTCCTTCCTTCCTGTCCCTATGAAAATTTCATTTATTCCGAAAAATGTAGCTCGTTTCTTATTCTCTTTCTGCGTGCATCAGCAACTACGTTTAGAATCATATAAATGCACTCTTAAAAAAGAGGAAAAAGAAGAAAACTATTCGCCTTGTTGATTTTTATTGAAATCGACAAAAATGCGAAGCACATAAGGGTCAATTGGAATCCTTAAAATAAGTGGCTATTCTGATGGATAATCCCATCCCTTAGGAGACTGGTAATAAACGGCCCATGCTTCGATGGTGTCTTGAGTGCCACATACATTCCGTAAAAAAGAACCCAAAAGCCATACTAATAAAATTTTCTTTCCAATCTTCTAACGGGGAAAACCCAAGCCGATTGGTCAAACTTACTTTGCGTTACAAAAAGTCAACTAGGAAAAAAGTTTTTTATGACGTTAGGAAAAGAAAAAAAAAAAACACAAGAGGGGTCGGAAAATCGCTTAACGGCGATTAAATTTCAACTTGTCGAGAATCGTAAGTTTAACAAATATTATAAACGTAAAGTTGTGTAAATGTTTAATTTCTCAAAAGGTTGTTAATCAAAATTTTAGTCCGGGAAAGAGGAAATCAGAACAGGAAAGAGAGAAAACCCGGTGTCCAGTCTTGTTTTTCTACGGGATTAATACGAAAGGCGAGGTAGAGGGAAAAGCGCCTTAGCATGCGGTTTTGCTGCACAATGATATAAACTCGGTACCGAAAGGCAAAGAGACAAAATGTGATAACCCATTTCCATTTCCTATGGATCGCGTCATTGTCTTCCCGTTCCTTTTTCCCCCGTATTTCTCTCCTTTTTGCCGCGTTTTGTAAAAAGGTTTGAAATGAAAGTTTTAGTAGTTTATTATTTCAAGGGCTGTAAACGCGTTAAATACAAAGTGGGCGGGATGGGAGAGAATCGGATTCCCCGAAAACGTTCGTTTGACCGTGAATACCTGACAAATACCTGACTGCCAGTATAAAATAAGAAAAATAAAATACTTTTCTAACTTTCAGGAAAAAGGGAATCGATTTACCGTTGACTGGAAAACCTAAAAACAAAACCAAACTAAACCGAAAGTTTCCCCCCCATCGCAAAACTAATGTTCAATTTGAATTCCTCTGCAAACAAATGTACGCTGACAAATTTGTCGAAATTCCTTTTCGTGTTCTTTACAGTCGAACGATCTTCTGTGTTTTTCCTTTTACTGTTGTCTTATTTTTATATTGACTGCTTTAGCTATTTTTTCCCCTCCTTTTTTTTTTTTTTTTTTTTTTATTTTATTTTTTTAAAAGCATTTTAGTTTTCGCTTAGGTTACCCGACGGATGGAAATTTTTCAGGAATTTTTTTCATCGGGTTATTCAACGGCATTTTTAAGCACGATCGTCGCTGACGGTTCATCGTCAAGTTGTAACATGTCCGAACAAAGCGATGCGAAATCATCGCATTACAAACACATAAATTACACGGGAAAATTTTCCGTCGACCTCGAAGAGAAGACTTAAGATCGACGTTAATATCGCTCGTTTATTACAAAAATGTCTTAATCGCCCTCGCCAAGTTTTCTTGTTACAATTGAGAAAAACAAAAGTTTTCCACATAATTTTTTTCTTTTAACCCCGAAAAGTTGGATGCTAAATGTAGACCGATTTAATGCTAAACTTGTTGAAGCAGATCTCATCTAATGTTTTCTACAACTTCCATTAGCTAGATTAGAACCGTTCCGAGATGATCTCCTTTGATCGTTTCTCGTTTGTTTCCCAGACTTATTAAGTTATACAAGGGGAGCACCATGTTTTATTGCTTATATGGAAATTGATAGCTGCCAGTATTTCTCAACTTTCCAATAACCGATCGATCCGAAGAACTAAAAAAAATTTCATACGTACGGTTAAGATGCGTATAATTTTTTTTTTTTTTTTTTTTCAATTTTTTTTTCTGGATCCAAACATCAGATAGGAACAAGATTAGAAGCTGCCAAGATTGATTGAATATCTGCTGGAGAAAGTGAATGAACGACAGCGTCTCCCCCGAGGCGGTACAACAATGCTGATAATAAACACATCCGTTCCTCTCAAGGGTTTCGACAAACAAGATATGTACAATAGTTGATTATGTCGCACAAAGAACGGTGATCGATCTGCACTGACTCCTGAAAACATTCCATACTTGCTCCGTCATCGACCTCTTATTTTCGAGGGAAAAAAAAAAAAATTTCATAAAGGAGGGGCTCAGATTACTTTTTTTTTCTCCTCCCTGTTTTGGGGGGTTCCGATTAAGCTCAGCCTCTGACTAATAAAAAAATAAAAAAAAGTTTCTAAATTCCAAGAATCGATGAAGATAATAAAAAAGGACTTCCTTAAGGAAAAATTAAATATTTGAAAAAAATTTTAAAATGAAAAAAAAGGAGAAAAAAAAAGAAAAAAAAATTAACAGTCACCTCAAAATTTTACAAAAAAAAAAAAAAAAAAAAAAAAAAAAAAACAGCACACACACAATATGCGTTAAATAAAATGCAATCAAGTGAGGTCGTGTAATCGGAATTTTATCGACCTTTCCCCTTACCCCCATACACAACGCCGACCTCTACTCCTCGATTTTCCCAGTTGAGGGCCGGCAGAGTGAAATCTAATAAGAATTCAATTTGACGGAGAAAGGAAAATATTCAGCTTGATTATATTGAATTAGCCGTGCCGGGCATCCGGAGACAATCCTCCATTTTACTTTGGAATTTCACTTCATTAATTAAGCCATTTTGCATGAAATTTATACCCCACGGAATATCTTTCCCTATGATTAAATATTTCTCCTTCGCTTTTTCCTTTTTTTCCTTTTGTTTTTTCAAAGTTATTATTATTATTTTTTTTTTTGGAAAGAAAAAATATGAAATTAATAATAAGACACCGGAAAAAAGAAGAGATGGGTTATTGTTGTAAAGACGGGATCAATGGAATTTTTTTAACGATTAAGCAAAAAAAAGAAAGGAGAGAGGGGTGACTTCTTAAAAAAGATGACGTTCCAAATGACTATGTTTGTAACAAGGAAAATACAAAACTTACATGGATCAAAAACTATTGAAACCTGCTTTGATATAATGATATATCTGGATCGAGAAGTATCTGTAGCTCTTTTGGAATACAAGCCCGTGACAAAGTCAACAATAACTAAATTTATCGTAAAAAAAAAAAATGTATTAAAAACTATAGTCATTCCTGGAAAAGTAAATTTTCCTGCTGTATGGGGCTTTGGATGAATTTATTAGAATTTGAAAATATTTTAGTTTTCTTGATGAGTAAAATTTATTTGTACCGTAAACTGGGGTGCAGTTGTAAGGTCTAAAAAAGAGCTTAAATAGTGTCTTATGGTGTTAAAAATAGATCAAGCGAACTCCGTTTTCGGTCTGTTTTTCCCTTCTTAACTCAAAATTTTAAAAAATTTACTGGAAATGCCTCTTCTAGATTTTTAACTTCACTCCACGCTTTCAACTTCCCTCTAGTTTACGATACATGTTTTATTGTATCTAGAGTATATGTATTTTTCTATTCTTGAAATCTGTTAAAGCATCAGTACCTGTCGCGACAGTGTTATCAGATCGGAAGATTATTAAAGCCTCAACTGCTATGAATTTAGACCTTCCATGGGTGAGGCTTTGATTAAAGTTTCAAAGCCTCTGGATGTTAGTATGGCAGTGTTATGTGGTGACACCTGCATTATTTTCATTGTTACACTTTTGACTATGAAAGTGATGAAAAATAATGTACACAAAAGGAAGAGAAATTCTCAGAAATGATTGCTTGATTCAAAGAAACCCTATGTGATAACTTAAACATTCGATTTGAAACCACAGGCGATAATGTATCCGATATACTTCAAAAGACCAGCAAGACCCAAAATTTTAAAATTTTAATGACAAGAGACTAAAAAAGTATCAAGCAAAAAACTGAAGCGGAAATAGAAAAAAATGCAGGGGACACAGTGGTCTTAAAGCCCTATCTTATTCGACAAAAGTTGACTTTGCAAATTTGTTTGGGATCATTTAGGGAATCAAAAATCATTTCGATCCAAAATCCTAGCAGATCGTCTTAGCGAGATGGCGTATTCCACCTATGCTTAACTTATGGAGATCACGGTAGCTAACATAAGTTGCACCTGCTACCGTTATTCCCGTAAGTTAAGCATCGGCGGAATACTCTATCTGGCTAAGACAATCTGCTAGGATTTTGGTTTTAACGATTTTTGATTCCCTAAATGATCCCAAACAAACCTGTTGACTTTTCAGTCAACTTTTGTCGACATTTTTGTCGAATAAAATTGGGCTTTAAGACCACTGTGGGGAATATTTATCAAAATCATCTGACGGGCTATTAGAAAATGCAGATTTAATATATCACAATTGGACAAGTTCAGAACTGATTTGGGGTATAATTGTTGTAATGTCTGTTTCTTGTATAGACGATCTCCACACCATTTCATTTTTTTAAATTTTCTTTCCTTTTATAAGGTTAAGGAGATCAATTAACGGATTCAAATGAAAGAGAAAAAGATAAGGAAACAGCAAAAGCGCTAAATCTTTTAGAAGGGGTCAAAACAGCTCAAACTCATGAATCTAAAAAACATATGGATAAGCTTCAGATTGATTACGAATTAAAACACTTCAGTAATGGAAATCAAATGAAAAAAAAATCCCCAAGATTAGCAGCTATCGCGGAAAACATTTTGGAATACCCCCTACACCTGCCAGAAATGAGAGAGCTTTCTCAGCATCAGAAAATATTATATCGCCGAAAAGGTCGTGGTTATACTTTCAAAAAATGTTGCGATTCTCACTTTCTTTTATTTAAAGAAACTTTTTTTGACTCTAAATTGTCATTCAACTCAGAGTCAGAAAAAGTTATTTCAAAAATTATGTTATGCGTTTTAATTTAAGAAATAAAAACAGGTATCCAAATTGGCGTCGCCGTCGTCCAAAATGTTCATACTTCGGACCCCTGATAAAAAATGTTACCGTAGATTGGGGTGAAGTTGAAAGATTTTGGAGTTTACTTGCTCATAAAATCTTTATTAATAATTATTTTTTCTTCAAATTTTTTTTAAAATTTGGGTCTCCACTAGAAGTTTCCGAGGAAACATCCCGAGAATTTCAATTTTTTTTGACATTTTCGAAAGCTCGAAAAAAATTAAAAACCCCTTCTTTTCAACTTCACCCCACGGTGGGGTGAAGTTGAAAGCTGTTTTATTTTTTCCATTTGGGCCCTTCGAAACGCCCAATTTTACTTAAAATTGTATTCCAAACAATTATAATGACGGATAGTAATATATTTCATGTGCAATTAATCCTTGTTGGTCCTCGAAAGCCAAACAATGTTAGCTTTCAACTTCACCCCATGTTTGAAGTCAAACTGTACAGGAATTAATGCTAATTTCCTCTAAACCTTTGAAAAGAAGGAAAGAATCGGAATTTTCGGATTGTTTATTTGCTCTCTTGCCTTAATTTTCAAAACAGCACCCAGGAAATGTTTTCCAGAAGCAAAATTTGGCAAAAGCTTTAAGTCTGCGACCTTTCAACTTCACCCCATGCCTCTCTTAAAATCAAAAATTTTTCAAAAAAGCTGTGATTATCAAAGCCTGAAAGCAAATATACTGATTTTTTGTAACGAAATAAAAAGATAAGAATATTCCACGTCGAATAAAAGGGCTTTAAAATTTCTGAAGAAATTAAAAAGCACTAGCAGAAGTAAAAGTTTCGAAACTACCAAAAAGTTGCCATTTTTGTCATCCGCACAAAAGTTAAACAAGAATAGATGCTAAAATAGATATGAATTCGCAGCTTTCATATTTATACTACATAAGTATCCAGTAAACAATATCTACTTAATGAAACAAAAAATTTTTATTTTTAGTGCCAAAAATAAACCTTAAATTGTTTTCGGAATTTCCTTTCAACTTCACCCCACCTTTCAACTTCACCCCAATCTACGGTACCTGAGAAGTGGAATATTACATCTCAGGAATAGAAGAGATGATATTTCAGTAGATCAAGATCAAGTTCAGAAGATCAAGTGTACGGCTAAAGCCGAATTCAATAAATTGGTCGAGTACTGTTATATTCCCTGAAGCTTTTAAAATATAATATTTGCCTCGTATATCCAAAGAACCGGTTCTTTGATTAACTGGTGCTAGAACCACTTTTTTAAAAAAATCATACCAACCGTTTGGTCCGATCGTGGAGACCGGGAATAAAAGATCCCTACATTGTTGCAATTATGAAGGAAAATTGTTTTTATTTCAAACTTCATGGTGGAAAATTATGGCTATTTGTTATACCCAAGTCATCCCCTTCATAACTGGAAAAACTGTCTACAGCAATACTCCAGTCCTGTCATTACAACATGGACAGGGTGTATGATTTGATTTACAACGTTTTCCAGTGAACACTTCATTCACCGCGCTCTTTTCCTCGTAAAAATTATGCTAGTCGATTAAAAACATCTTAACTGCCTTCATTTATTTCCTCAATGGGGAGATTATAGAGCAATTTGTCGGTTTTTAATTGAGAAGCTATCGTTCAGAGATTTAAAAAGGCAAGGGGAGCACTTAAGGGAAAAAAAAACATCTGATGCTTTGACGGGAAAACGAAAAATAATAATAGTTCCATTATTTGAAAAACTTAACTTATGACAACAAAAAAAAAAGATGAATCGTCGTAATAAAGCAAACAATTCTCCGTTGAGTTGCACAATATCAACGGAAAGTCTGGTCGATTCCTCGGTTTGAGGAGAAGAAAAAGAAAGCAAAGGCAAATGTAAAAGGAAAGAGAGAGAGAGACCAGGGGAACAGCGGGTTTGGGAGAGAAGAGGGCGGGAAAGGAAAGAGAAAGAGAGGCTGAAAGCATGAGATAATGAAAAGGAATCAGTGAAAGAGCTCATTAATTATCAACGTGAGGAGGCTGCGTTAAAATCTGAGACTCGGATTAGCAAGAGTGTCCCAGGTGAAATCCTTTAACATTTTCAAGCGCTTGTGCCTTAAAAACGTCGCCGGAACAAGGGAGGGAAAATCCCGTAACTGGAAAAATAAAAGGAACCGGAACCCCGAGCTGCAACACGGTCAAGAAGTCATTTCAATGTTAGAGAGATGACAAGATCGCAAAATTGGTCGGGGGTATAACGAAGTTAGAACAACCCCAAGGTTTTCTCGCCCCTGATGCGAGTCTTGTCACGTTGTGTTTCAAGTTTCGATCAACCCCTCTTTACACCTCAAGAGATACCTTTGCATTGACAACTTAACTTTTCGCATCCCCAGGGATGCTCGTCTTCTGGAGAATTTTCGGTTTCCGAAAATCGCACTTTGCATCAAACGCAAGAGGGATACGACTTCAGGGTATAAAAAAAAAAAAAAAAAAAAAAAAAGAGCAAGAAGAAAAATTGGTCCCAGGAAAATATATCTAGGACGTTCTTTGAAAGCTCGAGTTTAGCAACGAAACATTAGTATTTTATGGAGAAGCACAAATCAAATTATTGAATCTCATAAATATGAGGATGGTAACATAAAGAAAAGGTAAGGAGAAAATAGAAAGAGAAAGAGACTAAAGGAAAAGGAAGCTCGAGAGACTATTTAATTAGTAGCAATCAAAGAGAACAGCGCGAGAGTGAGTTTTGAAATTTCAAACAGTTTTCCTTTTTAAAATGCAAATAAAATTTGATCCTTTTCCTTATTATTATAAATAGAAACGGCTCTTTTGAAAAACATGTATACAGCCTGCCTAGAAGCATTTTCATATTCAGACTAAGTAAACCTTAGAAAAAAAAAATTAAAAGGCAAAAATTTATAATTTCCTTCATCTCGAGATGGAAATTAAAAAGGTTGCCCGTACCTTGAACGTAATTTTCCGATATTTCGCATGCGAAAGATGCAAAAAGGTCGTGATGAACGCAGTTGAGCTTCTTCTTTGTTTTCAGCTGGGAATATCCCGTAGATGATGAAATTACAGCACCCCTTCATTTTCCCAAGTTATTAGATCGGTAGATAATGTGTAAAAAGGTTTTTCGTGAAATCGTTTTAGTTTTTCAAAAACAAGCACTTCAAGCCGTCTCAAAGAACTGCATACGGCACCTGAAAAGAAATAATTAAACATTTTATTCTGTGATATAAAAATGGTTGTTTTTTTCATCCCAGATAAAGCAAACCAAGACAATGCAAAGATTTGTTGAAGTCCAAAGACGTGTTTTCTTGGCCGTAGCGAGTAATCGGATCACCCGAAAACGAGTAATGTGATATGAATATTTTACTGTACATGCGAGAGGTCAATCACTCTTTGAAAAGTGTAAAGTAATGCAAGCAAAATAACGCAAAATAGAAAATTAAGGCACAGTACAGTAATGCAAGCAATGCAGTTGCGATGCAAGTGAAGCAAACAATTCAAATGCAATGATAATGCAAAGGAATGCACGCAACGCAGCAAGATTTCAATTAAATAGAATGGTAAATTTAATGCAAAGCCAATGCAATATGTAATGCAGTGGTAATGCAACTGCATTGGTAATGCAAAATGCATGTAATTCCAAGTGCAATATATTACACAGTCAAATGTGTGTACTGTACACTGAAATGCATGAGTGAGAAACCTCTCGATTATATGTCTTGCCCTGAGTTAGCAGATTCACCTGTTCAGGTTCAAACTTGCTGGAGACAAAATATCAACCAGATAACTTGAACGTTCTAGCGAAAATTTCGTGGACTCACTTTTATTTACTTTCTTTTATAGACGTCTATTATCACGTAGAAAAAGTAGGAAAACTTATGTTCAAGATACGGTAGCCTTTTATGTGAAGACATCAGTGGAAGAAGGGGGCCGTTCAGGTTCCAACAAAAAACTGTAGTCAATCAATGAAAATCGAAAGAGGATCTAATATTTTCTACTGCTTGTTTACAAATAGTAAATGAATAAAATTAACTTTAACGATTAAAAATTCTGTTGGAATCAAATTGGCGTCCAAAATAAACAACAGAAAATAGCCCGTCGCCTGAATTTTTTTTCGAGAGGTCCAACGACCTCCTTCTTCCACGGATGTCTTCATGTGTTTGAAAATTATTTACCATCCGTAAATAAAGAGACAATGATAAATTCATTTTCTATTTTTTTTTCTAAGTTTCGAGTGAATGAGAGGAAAAAAGGGAGCGGTTCCAAATACCGAGTTAAGCGCCTATATTTTTTTCACGGATTTGTGCAGATCGAAAGTATATTAAACTTTCATACGCTGAAATTTCACGCTGAAATGAACTGCGGTAACATGTTGCAACAACTTATTGCGCAACATGTTTTAGCTTGTGGCCTTACAGTTCGTTCCTGTTCATGACGTCTGACACTTCACCGAATTTTAGATTTTTTTTTTCTAAACCGAAATTGAGGCACTCCCAGAAAAAATAAATTCGCAACGTTAGAACCAAAGGGTGCTAAATGGACTCCCTTTGCGAAATGGACTTTTTTGCAAATTTTGATTCTACTTTAGGTGCCCCATCGACCCCTTACGCTAACATTATAAAATTCGGTAGAGGTCCCTATGTTGGTCATCAAATTGTATACAAAATGTATACAAATTGTATACAAAATGTATACCAATTGTATACATTTTGTATACAAATTGTATACAAAATGCATACAAAATGTATACAAAATGTATACAATTTGTATACAACTTTTATTTGTATATTTTTTGCATAAAATTGGTATACATTTTGTATACATTTTGTATGCATTTTGTATACATTTTTTATTCATTTTGTATACATTTTGTATACAATTTGTATACATACGGATAGGGAAATTTCAGACCTCTGTTTGAGACCATAAAATTGTATACAATTTGTATACAAAATGCATACAATTTGTATACAAAATGTATACAACTTTTTCTGCATCACGCCCGTAGCCAGGGGGGCCACTGGGTGGGCTGACTGGTTGCCCCCCCTGGAGTAAATTGGCTAAACATGACAGGTATAGGGAATGAAGACCTATTGCCCCCTTAACAAGCCCAACTGCTCCCCCTGGCTCTTCGTTCTGGCTACGGGCCCGTTCTGGATCGGGAAACTTTAGACCTGTGTGTGTGTTTGAGACCTGAAAATTGTACACAATTAGTGTCTAAAATGTATACAAAATGTACACATCTTATATTTGAAAATGGTGACCCGTAGCCGAATTCATAGCGCTCTCGACTCTCAGTTATAGATGCGACACGTCGTGCTTCTATTCTAGTTCATAGCTAGAATTTTTTCTCAGGTCAAAACTATAGTGCGCTCGCTGGTAAGAAAATCAACGGTCACCACCCCTCGGCAGGCAATGGCAAACCACCGAGGGGTAATTGCCTCCTAAATCTCTCAAAAACACCCGTCCGGAACCTTCGTTAAACTCTGGGTCCCGTTTGCATGTGAGCGCACGCTCGTAATCGAGTACAAATGGAAAATATTATTAACTGAATTTACGGGCCAAACCACGCGGACTGTAACGTCCGCACTATACTTAGCTTATAGGCGTGGTGTGTAACGGAATTTACTTCATATGTATTCACTTTAATCGCTTCCGTACTACATTTATACAACATTTTGAATTGTGCTCAAGAAAACCGCGGGAATAGTTTGTAGTTTATAGGAAAAAAAGGCTACTATCATGGGAAGCTTCCGGATATCGGTTGTGTATGAGCTAAGTGAAAAATTAATGGAAAAATGCTTGAGGAATGATTTACGCAGTGATACTACATTAACTTTTTCTCTTTTTCTCGTTTCAGGAACCCCTGGGCAAAGAGAAGCGACGTAAGAACCATAATGGATTAATAAAGCCAGGAATTTAGGGGGAAAAAAATTAATAAAATCAAATTTCAAATGTAATAGTATATTGTTTTGTTAACGCAAAAATGTGGTTCCCTATCGATTTGTTTCTTTTTTGGGGGGCCAACAGTGCCCCCTATGCAAAAGCTAATTTCAGATTCGGAATCAGCGGCCTCTCTGTTCATTAAAACTCGGATTCTCGTCACGAAATACGAAAGTTTAACAAAAATATGTGAAAAATAGAGATTTGAATATCTTTACTATTATTCGAATAAAATTCCTACTACAGTATATTGCTACTCTCATTTATCTCAAAAATTATAGCTTGAACGAATTTAAATTATATAAATAGAATATGAACATGAATAAAATAGAAAAAATGTAGCAAAATGATATGCGTATCTTAGATCCCTAATTCCCATATTTTTGATCCACGCCTAAGTTTGGTTTTTTTTATATGATAGGAGATGAATGTTATATGTATCGTAGATTTAAAATTTTGGTTTTCAGCAAGATTGTATCAGTTCCATATGAAGCTTGGGATGGGTCTTCTTAATTCCATTGCTATAACTTAAATTTCACTAAAAGACTCTGGTCAAGTTATTTCAATTTAAAATAATGAATGAACGTTTTTTTGGGGGCACTGTTGGCCCCCCAAAAAAGAAACAAATTGGTAGGGAACCACATTTTTGCGTTAACAAAACATATACTATTACATTTGAAATTGGATTTTATTAATTTTTTTCCCCCTAAATTCCTGGCTTTATTAATCCATTATGGTTCTTACGTCGCTTCTCTTTGCCCAGGGGTTCCTGAAACGAGAAAAAGAGAAAAAGTTAATGTAGTATCACTGCGTAAATCATTCCTCAAGCATTTTTCCATTAATTTTTCACTTAGCTCATACACAACCGATATCCGGAAGCTTCCCATGATAGTAGCCTTTTTTTCCTATAAACTACAAACTATTCCCGCGGTTTTCTTGAGCACAATTCAAAATGTTGTATAAATGTAGTACGGAAGCGATTAAAGTGAATACATAT
Organism: Liposcelis bostrychophila; assembly: GCA_037577465.1. Classification (NCBI taxonomy): domain Eukaryota; kingdom Metazoa; phylum Arthropoda; class Insecta; order Psocodea; family Liposcelididae; genus Liposcelis; species Liposcelis bostrychophila. The sequence continues at coordinate 25,045,437 of CM075213.1, forward strand.
GAAGTAAATTCCGTTACACACCACGCCTATAAGCTAAGTATAGTGCGGACGTTACAGTCCGCGTGGTTTGGCCCGTAAATTCAGTTAATAATATTTTCCATTTGTACTCGATTACGAGCGTGCGCTCACATGCAAACGGGACCCAGAGTTTAACGAAGGTTCCGGACGGGTGTTTTTGAGAGATTTAGGAGGCAATTACCCCTCGGTGGTTTGCCATTGCCTGCCGAGGGGTGGTGACCGTTGATTTTCTTACCAGCGAGCGCACTATAGTTTTGACCTGAGAAAAAATTCTAGCTATGAACTAGAATAGAAGCACGACGTGTCGCATCTATAACTGAGAGTCGAGAGCGCTATGAATTCGGCTACGGGTCACCATTTTCAAATATAAGATGTGTACATTTTGTATACATTTTAGACACTAATTGTGTACAATTTTCAGGTCTCAAACACACACACAGGTCTAAAGTTTCCCGATCCAGAACGGGCCCGTAGCCAGAACGAAGAGCCAGGGGGAGCAGTTGGGCTTGTTAAGGGGGCAATAGGTCTTCATTCCCTATACCTGTCATGTTTAGCCAATTTACTCCAGGGGGGGCAACCAGTCAGCCCACCCAGTGGCCCCCCTTGGCTACGGGCGTGATGCAGAAAAAGTTGTATACATTTTGTATACAAATTGTATGCATTTTGTATACAAATTGTATACAATTTTATGGTCTCAAACAGAGGTCTGAAATTTCCCTATCCGTATGTATACAAATTGTATACAAAATGTATACAAAATGAATACAAAATGTATACAAAATGCATACAAAATGTATACAAAATGTATACCAATTTTATGCAAAAAATATACAAATAAAAGTTGTATACAAATTGTATACATTTTGTATACATTTTGTATGCATTTTGTATACAATTTGTATACAATTTGTATACAATTTGTATACATTTTGTATACATTTTGTATACAATTTGATGACCAACATAGGGACCTCTACCTAAAATTCACCATTTTTCCCTGCTCTTTCCCTAATTCTTATCAAATTTTTATCATTTAGAACCTCTTCCCTCTTATATAAGTAACCGAGTTTGGAGTCATAAGGAAATCCCATGTATTTCTTATGGGCATCGCTTTTTGGTTCTGAATTGAAAGTAAATTAAATTAAGTAAATTAAAATTTCTTCTATAAACTTTTTTTTAATATTAATCTTAATATTTTTTTTATTGTTACGAAATTTTCAGGGGACGTAATCTATTAGTAAGCAAACTGATTTCAAGTTGAAAACAAATTTTTAAAATCAGCCAAAGGCTTAGATTTTGTCAAAAGAAAGTTTTAAAACGCTCTTCTGTAAAATTTGGAAGCTCTTGATTTAGCACCCTTTGGTTCTAACGTCGCGAAATGCGTACGTCGGTCGTTTAGAAAAGGCACGGCAGTATAGACAGGTCCGGAAACTTCCCATTCCGTTCATGTCCAGCTTAAATACGCACATTTTAGATCTAAAATTCGCCATGGATGGCGCTGCGATCTTGAGAGGCGCAACATGTCTAATGGTTTAAGTTGGGGCCATGGCCCCAACACAGTCTGTACGGCTGTGCGTTGCCATTGTTGGCATCAAAGCTCAACGACCAATCAAAAAGCGTCTCGCGTACAAGTACCGCTTACGGTGGTAGAAATGAAGAACTAATTTTTGCGTAGTTAAGCGGGACAAAATCTCCCATGTATACGGGACAGGAGTTTACGGACATGTCTATACGGCCGTGAGAAAAGGTGCTACAGTGGAGTTGGCGCTTAGAAGGCTGTGAAACGAGAATTCATGCCAAAAATATCTGTCTTTACAAACAAAACATTCTAAGTTACTTTTCCCTGTTGGTACGTTCTCTAAAGAACGTACACAAAAAAATTTTAACAAATAAAGTATAAGGGCTTACTAATAATTATCTCAGAATAATTTTTACTACGACCACATCACCTGAATCACAGCAGATTTCCGACTGTAAAAAAAAAATCATAAATACCATAGGCATTGCACACTAATTAAATCATAAGAAAAACTTCAATCTGAAAAATATGGCCTTTGTAATAATTATTTTTAAGGTCGTACTTTTTTTTTTCTTTAAAAATAAATCTTATAATAGCAGACAAACGGATAAAAAAAAGTAATTTAACATTATGGATAAAAAAAAAAAGAGGCGTGAGAGAAGCGTACATTTATTTGTAAAAAAAAAAAAAAAAGATAGAAAAACGAATGCAAATCTTTGTAAGAAAAAAGAAAATTTTTGGACTTTCAGAATGAATTAGAAGCAAGGCTTTGAACATAGGAAAATATTTTATTATTTTGTTTTTAAGAGAAAAGAATTCATTTTCACATTCCAGGATTACATAAAGACATTCCTTTTCTAACGTTGATGCTGCAATCAAATTTCCAAAGGAAATCTAGCTCGGATGACCATAGAGTTTCGTTCCAACAGATAAAAGAGAATATAATCGACTTTAAACTTGAATTGGTTTTAAATCGAGAAGTGAAATTCGATTGAGAAGGAGACGACCAAAAAAAGAAACGGGATCGGTTTCAAAAGCTCCTATGTCTCACCCTTCAACTTTGACATTTTCAGAATAAGAATCCGGTCATTTCACCTTCCAGGAAAAAGGAATATTTAGCTTTTGAGATTCCCTTGGAATGATTTTTACATTCCTCAAAAAAGATTTAGCGTTTCAGCGGCGGACAAAGAGGAAACAAACGGGAATCACGGAAATTTTACAAATGGAGATGTAAGGTTTGTCAAAGGAGGTTAAAAGGATACGAAAACGCCACGACACGGGATAGCTCTTCAAGACATGCAGATGAATCCAAAGGCCCCAAAGGCCGGCTGACGTGGTACCCACGGTGCGGACAGTCAAACCCTCGACCTTTTGGGAGTTAAAAACAGGGAAGGAGGGGTGGATTCTTCAAGTAAAAGAAAAAGTTTTTGAAACTCGAATAAAATGTAACTTTTGACTTATTATGAGCTTTCGTACTCGTCAAACAAAGGGATGTCCTTTCTCTCCATTTGTGTAAATGTATAAGTAGCTCTTTAGTTTCGAGCTTAGCAGAAAAGGAAAAGGATAGGGTTAATCGTTTTTTTTTTTTTTTTTCCCTCTCGTCCGAATGGAAAAACCTTTCATCCCTAAGGATGTAAGGATATGTATCTTAGTATTTGCATTGCATATAAGACCAAGAAAAATCTTTTCTTAAACCTTTTTTTTTTTTTTTTTTTTTTTTCTAAAAAAGCTTTTTGGAGAATCGTAAATTTGACGAAATTTAAAATACAACTATTTCTTGGAAAATTTCAAATTTTATCCCATTCCCGTGCGGGGGGGAAAAAAAATAAAGGAAAACCTCCACGGTAATAAAATTTCCGTAAGAAAAGGCGGTAAAAACTAACGATTAATATAAATTAAGATTCAAAGAGAAAATGAAAAGTGACATTAATCTATCAAACTCACAACGAATTACCGAAGAGCACCTGAGATGGTTATGGAGGGTGAAAAAGGGGGTGGTCCAGCGTCTCAGCAGGCGTCTCGAACGGAATGTCCAGCGTCGCTCCAGGATACAGAGAGAGCTAAGCTCAAGGTATCGATTTTGACCCGGGGAAAGGGTAACTTTCTACACTTTCTATTTACATTTTACTTTTATTTGAGACCGTTTAGATAAAATCACAGAGAGATGTTTATTCATTTTATCAAAGACGGAGACGGTCAAACGTGTATATAGTTCCTTTTTCATAATTTTTTTTTCTCCTCATATACCCTCAAGGGTTTTCGTTTTTCATTAACAATACGGTCACATCGAAAATTTTTAAACTCGATAACTATTTTGTATCCGAAGGACAGGAAGGGAAGGGAGGTGGGTTTTGTTATTACTTAAATCTGCGAAATACACGACATAACTGATGCTGCACACGCGTGAGGGTTCACAAATTGAGCTACTTATGTTCTCTCCATTTCTATTTCTCTATTCTTCCAAAAATAGACCGTCCGAAATTTGTCTAGCCGCAAAGTCGGAAGATCGTACATATCCCCCCTCCCCACTCCTCCTTTATTCCCTTTTTAAAGAAGTCATCCAAAGATGCAGATAGTATTAGGATAATCGAATCCCTCAAGACTAAGAGAAACAAACCCACGCGACCGCCGAACACGGCATTAACAATGCAGAACACTGAACAGGAGGAAGATGAAAGTCCATTATCCCAAGTGACCAAGCCACCGGCCACTGCCACCGCTGTAGGCGTAATGAAACATTCATTATTTCCTCCTTAGCGGACCGTTTCAAGATTCACTCAAATTATAATGCTTTTTGCGCTCATCCAATAATTAAAATTCTCTACTTTAAAAAAAAAAAAAAAAAAAAAAGGAAAAAAAAAAAAAAAAACAATCAAAAACAAGTTCTTTGTACGCAAGAATAATTACTTTTAGTAGAATCGTTAAGACAATTATGCCTAAACTTTAAAAAGCTCCTCTGGGTCATATAATCAACTTCCGGTGCTTAATTAAATAGAAACGGATACTAAATTCGCGCGTTTTCGTTTAATTAAAATTCAGCCTGAAAATGCATTTTAATCGAAAATTTCTTCGGAATGCAATCGGAAGGGAAAAAAAATCGAACTCGCCTCACTTTTCCCGTGTAATTATAAAATAAAACGAAGAAGAAAAAAAAGAACCCTTCTTTAAAAAAAAAAATAAAATAACGGGAAAGGAAAAGGGATCCTCTTTCCGAGGTTATTTCTCTTAAAATTGGAATAAAGTGAAAAACGATCGTCGAAGGAGAACGACCGTGTCCGAATGAATTAAAACGGACAAGGAAGGCCGAGAGAAGACCGGAAAAGAATGGCCTCATTTAAACGGACATTAAGGGTTGTAACTACCCTTACACGACAAGGAAATTGCCTTTAACATTGGCAGTAGTGGCTCTCAATCACTTGAAATAAATTTCAGATTAAACTTTCTTACATTCGTACAATCGTGTTTCTGTACCTTTTATGTTAAGGATGAATGATCACTCTTCTTTTTCCTTTCTCTTTTCCAGCATTTGAGTTTTATAATGATCGAGAACGAACAGTATAACTTGGGTTCAAATAAGAAGTTTTAAAGGAAGATAATTATGTCTGGAGGCTTATACAGAAAAAAGGAAACACTAGATTTTTTTTTTCCTAAACTGTCCAAGAATTCGAATTTTTTCAATATTGTTACGACTTATACTGCACAATACATCTTTTACTGAAACGCAAAAAAAGACAATCGATTCTCATAAAAATGATAAGAATTTTGGTATTTGATGTTTAAGAATGTGAAAAATCTGAACACGAATAATAGGTAATTTTTTTAAATATTAGATACTTCCTTCAAAAAAAGTAAAATCGCTTAAGAAAAAAAAACTTCAAAGAAAACCTTATTTTTACGTCTAAGACGCCCATATAGCCCCCATGGCATGATAATGTTAATTTACAGTCATAAACCTAAAAATTTTGATTTTTGATCTTAAACGGGACGTCAAATTTTTAAAACGGGACGTAGACTTAAAATTTTTAGGTCTACTACTGCAAGTTAAGATTATCATGCTGTTGGGGCTATAGGGACGTCTGAGACGTAAACGAAGATTTTTTTTTTCTCAGTGCGTATCATTTATGTACATGCACTCCACAGTAAAAACCAGTTAAGCTAAAATTTTTGAAGGAAAAAAGATTCGTTGAAGGTAACTCTATATTATAGCTGCTCATAGATTTTCCGTCACGTGACCTGTTTGATAAATTGATTAGAATTAATTGCTGTACAGCAAGCATATTTAGTAAATGAAATAATTTCAGAGAATCGTAAAAATATAATGCATGGCTGGAAAATAATTTAGATGTTACTTGGAATATTTACCAGAAAGACCACGTTCTTACAATTGACCGGAGAATTGGTGATAACAGAGACAGGCTTGTAGCCAAGGCTCCAGGTCTTAGTTTGAAGTCCCCTTAGGGCTCAAAGGTAATTAGGGGTTGGGTTGGATTTGATTTTTATAATATGGAAAATTCGGAAAATGACAAGAATGCATGCCATTTTTCGATAGTTAGATGCCAAAAAACATTATCTGGGGGGAAGGGGAGGTCTAATATTTAGAAGACGAAAAAAAGAAAAATAACGCTGATTTCCGTATTTTTTTGAGATTAAATTAAATTAAATTAAATTGATTAATTTAATTAATTTAATTTAATTTAATTTAATTAATTTCCGTGATAAGTGGAACCATGTCGAAAGACGTTTTTACATTTTGTTTAAAGGGCACGCTTTAGACAAAAAAGGGAAAAAAAATCTAATTTTTATAACTTTTTACTAAAATATTGAAAATTTTATGTGATAAATGGTCAAAAAGTTGATAAAATTCATATTATTCCCGTTCCAGGGAAAAAACTTGTTGATCTCGGGAATCGGGAATTCTCGAAGATGAGAAAAATTCCATTCCCGGGAAGCGAGATTCCCGAAAATTAAAAAAAAAGGTTCCCGGGAAAAGTTTTCAGGAAGAAATTGATTTTCGGGAGCAATCCTTAAAGGCCAGTGGCCCGAGATCAGGGCTCGAGTTAATAGTGCAGTCTTAATATTTATCCATTGTCTTGTTCCCAGATCGAGGGGCTGGGTGCGTTCGAAAGCTTCTAAAATGGACTTCCAAATAATTTTTTTAACATGGAAAAATTGGGAAAATAAAAAAAATATGTATGCATTTTCCCGACCCCTGTTTGCTCCCAGGCCAATGGAGCAAAAGACTGAATATCTGAATTTAATTATTGATTTTCATTAACCGCCGTAAGTGATGAGAGGTTCAAATATGGAGAAGAGAAAGAGTCCATCTGATTACACTTGATTAAAATCTTAAATATTTACACTTAAAGAAAAACTTCAAAAGAGACCTTTTTAGGTTTGGCAGATCACTACCGTGTCTTGAAAATTTTGAACTATCTTTCACTTGCATAAAAAAATGCGCAAAAATTAGAAGGAAAGAGAGAAGTTTATCGAACCGGAAAAGGAGTGATTAGAGGAAATAGAGATGGAACCGGATTTTTACAACATATTTGCATTTGCATTTTATCTACTTCAAATCGTAAATAATCATTTTATTCCATTCAGTTTTCTTGAAAAGTCGCAGAAGGCTCGAGACCGCTCTCTAAATGGATCTTTGGCTTATCCGCCCGGAGCCAAACAGTGGACACTTTTGTCGTTCGAAACTTAACGCACCCTAAACAGTACACGTTTGGTGTATTCGAAACTTAAAAACAGGCATTGTGCACTCACTGTTCGGTAGCTCTTTCAGAAAGTTTTCCATTAAGTGAAAATACTCTACACCACGTTTTTGACGCTCACATCCTAGGATTTCAAGTCTGAGCTTTACCTTTTTGCACATGACAAAGTTAATGATTTTAAATCAGGTCGTGAATTTGAGTTGAATAGATTTTACCCAAAACCAAAAAATATTAAATCGTGTTAAAGCATGCATCATAAAATGAAAGTCAAAGAAACGCCGCAACTAAAAAAAGCTATCAAAAAGGCTAAAACAAAAAAAAAAAAAAAAAAAAAAAAAAAAAAAAATACGGGGAACAAAAAATAAATAAAAACGCAATTACATGGAATATAGGACAAGGCTCGTTAAGCCTTACGTTATGGGGTATATTGCATAGGGGAACGTCGAGGGAAACCGGGGAGGGAACTTTTTAAAACAGGAAAAAAAAATGATTACCATCACCTGTGTGTAACGATTCCCGATCCTTCCAAGCTCATGCTCTTATGCAACGGCATGAAAAGCCCAAGTTCTCACGGGGTTAGATTCGTTTAATTTTGATGGGTTCGCGTGTAACCACGCGGTATTGGGCGCTAAGTTCTATCGGGTGGTTTTCCATATTAAGTTTACTCTCCAAACTGGAAGGCCGACCGAGGCGGGTTGTTGTTGTCGCTATCCGATAAACTCCTCCCGGCTATATTATATAAAAGTAAAGAAGTTTTAATATCGTTCACCTATCCGATAATTTTACCCTTTTTTTTAATAAAAAAAAATTGCAGGGGAGGAGAGAGTATGAAAGGAAAGGAGGAAAAAAAAATCAAACATATTCTGCTGACCCGACAGCGATATTGACACGCCGCATTGTTACGACACCTTAGGGGCTACTTCATTCAACGAAGCAACTTAACATTATTAAAAGAAAACTCATAACCGCCTATAATAATCTTACGATAAGACTTTGTCGTTTAACGCAATTTCATAAAAAGCTTTCCACGGAAAATCTTACTGCAGAATGAAAATTTGGGAAAGAAACCGGGTGCTTTTGCTGGGATAATCCGGAGACGGGTTCTTCTAAGCCGGAAAATTTTAATAACGTCTTGACCGCTTCGGACTAATGTCAAAACCTTTGTCCGTTTTGTCCTAACAGTTTCTTGATCATAAAAGACGAACCTTTCAGTTGAATAGCCTCTTCATGAATGATGACAACCTTTTACGATTCACAAGGGGAAGTTTTTTTTAAACGTGGGCAAAATGAAAAAAAAAAAAATGAAGGACGGGTAAACGGAGATTCGCTATCGAAACAAAAACGATAACAAAATTTCCAGAAACGAATCAATTAAAATATTGTTTATTGACAAAACCGCATTAAGCGAGAAATATTTGTGTTGAAAATTTGTCGAGGAAGGTAACGGAACGCGTGAAGTTGATCGGGTCGACCTGGACTAACTGTGATTATTAACATTCCAATCTGTCGAGGTATTTGTCTCCCTTTTCGAACCACTATTCATCCCTTTTCGTTTGCCCCCTCCCCCTTCTTCCCTCATGCAGCTTCCTTATAAATTTTCTCAAGGCAGAACATGATTCATTTCGATAGGCCTACTATTATATGCTCGTATATCCTTCGAAACCTCGGTTTATTTTAACATTAAGTCATATACAGCGAGTATGAATTTATAGATGGAAAATTTTACTTTCCCTCCCTGATGCCCCCCAGCGCATATACGCGGGAGTTGATTACAACGTGACAACGACACCTAACCAAGCAAAGAACATCCCAGTTATGAAACCTTGCACGAAGCCAGCATCTGTGACATAAGATTGTTGTTGAAGAAGAAGTATGAGGCGACACAGATGTTGCACGCAACCGGGGAACTTTAAATCAAGTCTTTCAAAAGGAACTTTCACTAGTTCTAGATTCTCCCTCGAAGTAAACCTTTATCAATTTTAAAAGGAATTATATACTCAGTTCAAACGGAGAAAAAAAAAACGCAGATTTCCCCAAAAATCTGCGATTTTTTTCTCCTTTTTTTATTATACTGCTTTTATATTTTTTTTACTCCGTTTTTTTCTCCGTTGTTTTTTTATATACTTTGTAGTGCTACCTTCATATGAAAATGTTACCCAGCTAGAAAATAAAACGGAAAAAGAATAGACTAATAAGCTTAATGCTAAAAAAAATTAAAAATTTTGGAAAAACTATCCAAGAGGCAAGAAATCAACACTTCAGTTCCCAACCGTACTTCCGTAATTTGTATATCATCTTATAATACGAGTTTCAACTTGTTCGCAGGCATTTGAACCCAAAAAAACTGCCCTGCAAAGGGTTCACATGTTTAGCTTATGGAGTTTTCAGGTCCGGTTTTGGTTTTTGGTTCGGTTAAAGATAGGCGCTACTAAAGAAGTCCACAACCCTGTACTAAACAAACGCAGAACCAAAACATAAAGCAAAAGAAAATCTTCCTCAAGATGTATTGATTTTGTATCTAGGCTCCGCTATTTGGTTAGAAAAGAATGAAAACTTGTTCGGAATATCGTACTTGAAAACCATAAAATTTTTAATGTTCCCCCAAGGTTAAAAATTTTACGTAAAAAAGGTGCACATAGAAATCAGGTTCATTTTTAACTTAATTTTTCACACAATTGTGTTAATTCAACATATTTTCATGTTAATTTATCATAAAAATTAACATAAATTTTAAGTAGTCCTTTATTTTTACTAGTGAATTATATTACATTATACATAAAATTTTTAACTGTGCCTAGGCGGTTGTCGGCTGCTATTCCGGTAAACTGGCAGCCAGCTTCGGATTGGTTAACGGTACCCAGTGAAAAAGTTGACGTTATGATGAAGTGTCATCATGAGTGCAGTCATTTTCCGAGACGACTTTTAAGACCGTATATCGGCCTTAATATTAGTCACTGTGTATCGTCTTATTGGCGTCATCTCGATTTCGGAATACAACTATGACGTCTTATTGACATCACACAGGGACAAATCTGGGCGTCGGAGGTAAACCAAAGTATCTCTAACGTAAATATAATTGAAGATGGTCTGTTTCAACGCTTCGTGGAAGTGTCATGTGACCATGTAGGGGGTAAAAAGCCTCTACAAAAAGGATATCTTCTTTTAGGAGGTAAAATGGAAAAATAACCTTCTATGTCATATCATAGTAGTGGACTAAGATGGAGTTGATTAATCGCCGTCGTATGAGTCTTATGCTCAAACGCATGCGCGGAGCGGGGCTTTATCACAACTTGAGTGGCATGTATCTCGCTAGATGGAGCTCGGATGCTCCATCGTAGCCTTCGAATGGTAGCGGGTATTTACATGCTACAACCACAAGTTTTAAGTTCACACGAGCCTGCAAACTTGTAGTTTCATGATCACATGATTTTCATAAGAACAGTTAAAATGTAATCAGAATATAAAATAAACAAGGAAATATTATCGATCAAACGTAATGTCAACATTTTCATGTTTAAAATCTCTAGAAATAGTCCCGGAAAGTGAGCATGCTTGATGACGTCTACGGTACGTGTATGGTTGAAGTCTACATGACGTTTAAAGTACGTCAAATTTTTCGAAGGGTAAATATTACCATTTCATCTTAACTATACATTAAGGTGTTTCGATAGCACAGCCTTGTAAAGAAACCAAAGAGTTTTGGTCCATTCTTTGATTTTGAAATACAATTTCTAACCTGTGGATTTTTGACAAAATCCAACCTATTTTTAATAAGAAATAAACAAAGCATTCGATTTCTTCAGAAATGACATGCAAACTAGAAAGTAACCATGCACTTTTTAAAGCTAATATCAATTCAGTACCTAATAAAAGATGTGTTACTTTTTAAAAAAATCCCAACATCTAGAAATAAACTTTTTCGTAAATAAATGAATACCTGCTTTGTTTACTTTTTGAAACTTTCCATATAGCGCCATGTATTTTTTCACATTTTTAAAAATGTCTAACTCGATAACTAGAAAGTAACTTTTGCTTAAATTTTTAACAGAGGTCCGCGGACACCTGAAAAATCATATGTGAGAGTGAAAAATATCTAACATCTTCAGTTTTACTATCGGAACCAATCTAAAGGTTCCACCGATTTACCAGGATAGCAGCCGACAACAGCCCTAGTGGATTTAATTAGCGGCAAAGATCCTCATTCTCGAATCATTCTCTCAAGCAAGCCATTTAATTAGAACCAGACCGGATTGGTGGAAAATCTTGATGTTCTAAAAGAACTAAAAATTCATGTTTCCCATGCCATAAAGAGTCATTTGGAGCCACATCTCAATCTCATACATTTTCTACGTTCCTAATCTCTCTGGTTAGCTACAGACCGGAATAAAAAATAAGTATTATTAAAAAAAAAAAATAAAAAATATAAAAAAAATTAGGTGCTTATAATCCTGAGGGATAAAGAAATCATAGTGTTGCGGTAAATGATCCGCAAACGATTGCATTTATGGCCAAAAATGCTTCAAATGCTAATGATTCTTAACTAAATTAAGCGCACAGATTAGTTTTTTTGAGTAATGAGAAGCCCTTTGTGGAAAAAAATTAAAAAAATCAAAAAGCTTTCTGTAGCAATTTTTTCATTCTTCTCAACGTGAAATATTATTTTAAAAATTTCACTCCTAATATTTTATTTTATTTTACTTTTTTTTTATCCTTCTTTTCAGCATAAAGTAGCTAGATTAAAAAAAAAAGAAAAAGAAAAAAAAAAAAAAAAAAAGGAAAAAACGATTTAAACATTTCCAGTTTAAAATAAAAGTATAAAATAGGTCACCATTTTAAAAATGACCCTCCCTTGCTTAAATGCAACTACTTATCATTTCCTTTTTTTTTTTTTTTTTTTTTTTCTCCTCCGTTTTTTTTTCCCGGGGTTCTCTCCCTTTCACCCTGCCAACATTTTTGTTTCGAGATTATGCAGATAGAATCGTTTTAATGAAACAACTTTTCTCAGCTTTAACAAAAAACCACAATTTAATATTCCAGAAACTTTCAAGAGAATTTATAAATCCATGTTTCATTGAAAGTTGACCTCGGAATCAGGGCCAGTTCCCGTAACATATTTCATTTGCCGCATCGTCCTTTAGAGGAAAGAGCGTCGGCCCTGCATCTTCAAGATTCTTTCAGCATTCTCTAAATTTATTGCCGTACTGCTGACAGGCTGTTTAATTACTGCCCCCGGGGCTTTCCTGCTCAGCGATCCCTCTAAAATAATTCGAAATTGTTTCATATTTTATAGCAAAAATTATTTTCGAGGCGCTTTTCAAGAGGAGAAAGAGTCTTTCGTTTCGGGGAGAGTTCTCGAAGGTTCTCTTCCGTTCCGTTTAATTTCGTTTTAATCTAGAGAGTTGCTCTTTTTTTTTCGGAGAAAAGGGTACTTTGTCGTTGGAAGAGAGGAAAAAAAAAATAAGGATTTTAAAAGAACTACCGCTCATGGTAATATTACCATGCAAATTTTAAGCTATGAAAAGTTAAATGAAAAAAAAAAAAAAAAAAAAAGTTTGAACATTAAAAATATTTGTTGAATTTTGAATTAAATGGGCTGTTTCATAAGCTCTTCATTAGAAGAAAGTAATTAAGATTGCCGATACGAGACCCAGGAGACCCGAAAGGGGAGGGAAAACTCTTATCTTGAAAAGTTCGAGACCTTCTTAGAGTGATAATCTTGTTTTGTATTTTCTCACTTTTAACCTTTTTCAGCCTCTTGAAAGGGGTGAACATTTTCATCATTTTATTACTTCTTGTCCCCTGGATCATCGTTTCAACTTCTCACATTATTATAGTGAATTTAAAAAAGGGGAGGGTGGCCGATTTTTTTTTTTTCAACAATGTTAAATTTTAAAAGGGGTCTCGATGGATTAAAGGAAAACAAATTCGAAAATAGTAAATAATAAAGGGAAATAAAACGATAGCTAATTGGGGGGTAAGATGAGGAAAAGAGGAAAATATTAGGATGCATAAATCATAATCATGTCTGGCATTTAGTCGACACAAAACGAATCGTAATATTTCTTTAAATCTTGCGTTTTTCGGAAGGAAAAAGATGAAAAGAAAGGAGAAAGGCGGGAGAAAAAGGAAGTGAAAACTTTCGTAAATTAATTAATTTCCAGCCGATGTTAATAAGTCTCAACTTCTTTTTGCTCCTTTTAATCTCAATACTTTTCCCTTTTCCCATATAGCTTAACCTCGGTGATCTTTTAAATTTTCAACAAAGAAGAAAAAAAGAAAAATATTAATTTACAAAAAAAAAAAAAAAGAAAAGAAAAAGCGTTTTAAGCAAAAAAAAAGTAATTTTTTTTCGTGTTGCGAATTTAATTATATGCAATGGAAATTATAGCATTTAAAAATGGAGTTCTGGGACTGCTCGAATAAATGGCCAACGTTTTTATAAGACTCAAATAAAGTTCACAATTTTTTTTTTTAATTTGCAGCTGAGTGAAATATTAGTTTGGCCTTCAGCTTTCAGCATTTTTCAATTACCTTCAAAATATTCGCTCGATCATCAAAAAAGTATTCATCAGCACCAAGCACCAAAAAAAAAAAAAAAAAAAATCATCCAAAACCCAATTTTGAGACAACGCAAATTCAAAGTTTTGTTCGAAAACGATGTCAAATTTACCGTAAATCGATGAAAGTTTAATCGCCAAAAATAAACCGATAGATAAAATCTCAATCGACAAAAGAGCTTTCTTTAAATCTCATAGCAATAACGGAAGTAAGGGAGAAACACAGTCATATTTCATACAGTTCTCCAAGAAAAGCAGGCCAGTAAAGAAAAGAAGATGAGTAATGAAGAGGCAGAGAGCGTGGGAGGTGAAAGGAGGGCCGAGAAGGTTAAAGGATCCGGGAGAAGGAGGGGGGAGGGGGAGGGGGAGGGGTAGAAGAACTCGACTGGGATATTTAATTAAACCTTCGGGCGCCTGATGGATTGGCTTCCAATACAGAAATGAACCTTTCTCAATTCTCCCTCACACTCTCCTATCTCGGAATGTCTAGATTGTTGAAAATTTTAATCGTTCTTACAACGGAACCATTTTATAATGAAAATATTTTTTGAGTATAAAATTTTTCCTTTAAAAAAAGGAAAAAAAACAGATAAAGAGAGAAGAGAATATATGCACAACAAATCGGGCGAAAGGGTGCTTTGGGAATCGCGGGAGAAAATGATTTTCGGGAAACATGCCTTCATGCTCCGAATCTAATTTTCCAGTAATCAGGCAGAAACAATCTTGATTCAAAACTTCCCTTTTCTGTGTCCGTCTCCAGGCGATCTATCCTTGCCACTGTCCGCAACACAGAGCCTCCCTTTTACCCCTATCCCCCCCCCCTCCCTCCCTTTTAGACTCTTCCTCCTTTCTCACACCCTTTCTCTGCATCTTTACTTGGTTCGCTTCAAATGGCAACTTCAATGGAAGATTTAATTAAATCCCCGGTCTTGATTTATTGTCGCCGACTTTCCCTTAACCCCCCCTCACGGAGTTGCTCGGGTCACCACCGCCCGCAGCACCCATTCTTACCCTTCACCTTCCACCCTTATTTTCACTATTTGGATAACTTTAAATTGTAATTTTAAAAGAATCGATACAGTGCTTTGTTTTTATTTTATTATTATTAAAAAAGAATTTACCCTGCAAGGGGGAAAAAAAAGTATAGGAATGCCCAAATGCATGTGAGGGAACGTTTTTTTTTTTTTTAATTATAAAAATAATCAGAATGCAGAGGTGTTATACATATGTTATACATTTTTTCCCCCGTTATAAGAAGGAAAAAAATATATATATAAATACATATATATGGGGGAGAAAAGCGAGGAAACGCAAAAATGGAAAAATGAAAACGGTTATATGCTTGGAGCATAAATCAGAGTTCCCTTATCACACGCCGGAAAAATGTCACCATCTTTTTTCAAAGTTGCCATAAATAAAGAAAAACCTCCAGTCTAATGGTGGAAAAATATAACCGTGTGAATTTTAACTAGTCCCCTTGGTAAATTCACCATGTCGTAACAAACGCGGGACAAACGGAAAAAAATGAAAAATTCTGATAAACCCCCATCAAATGTAGATTATTTCGCCACTTCAAATGTCGATTTAAAGGAATAACCGGAAAAGTCGTAAACAATACACGATCGAAAAACATTTTCTTTTTTCATTAGGAATTTTTAATAAAAAAAAAATAAAAAAAAAGGAGGGGGAAAGGAAAAGATTGTTTTAACCTCTTTAGGATAAAAGATTACGACGAATCCCCCGTTACCAAGACAAAAAGATATAAAATTT
Source organism: Liposcelis bostrychophila (assembly GCA_037577465.1). Classification (NCBI taxonomy): domain Eukaryota; kingdom Metazoa; phylum Arthropoda; class Insecta; order Psocodea; family Liposcelididae; genus Liposcelis; species Liposcelis bostrychophila. The sequence continues at coordinate 25,061,015 of CM075213.1, forward strand.
CACCGCGTTGGCCAAGTGGCAAACCCTCAAACCGAGAAATTCCAACAAAAAGCTAATGCCGACAATATCAGGAATATAAAATCGTACCGACTTTTTACTGGAGACCTTACATTAGGAAATAACAGTCACCATCTGTGACAGAAGAACTACTTAGTCTAATATTTAAAGCCGACTCGTAAAAACACCGGCTAAGTATTTTTAATTAAGGAAAGCAATGAGACCTAAGGTTAAGAGCGGGAAGTTTACATTTGAACTTGTCCTCTCTTATTTTCATAAGGAAAAAAAAAAAAAAGTGATTAAACCGAGGAGGAGGATGCGGGTATTGTTATTAAAGACTGGGAGAAGGGGAAAAGTTTAAGGAAAAAAATGTCGATAATTAGGTGCACAAGGAGTAGATTTTCATGATTCCGGTTTACAATCAATTTTTTCGCTTATTAAAAAAGGAAAAGAGGGTTAGGGGAGGAATATTGTGATTTCTTTTCCGTGTTTATTTTTTCAATTTTTTTTTGTTGTTCGTGAAATTGATTTTCATTACGAAAGATTTATAGGGTTATTATCTCTTTAGACTTTCCTTAAATCAAATTTAGATTTGCTATTTTCTTTCATATTTATGGTATTTTATAAGATGTCAAGTCTATCGATATGTGTTTAAAAAATTTCTTACCTTATGGCGGTCCAAGAAGGAACCTTTTCCATAGATTTTAGTGATTGTAGGCTATTAGCGCCTGTTGGGTCCTGGATCTTTTAGTTCGAGCAGTTTTCACGTGCAACTGATGCATCAATGATGAAATGGAGCACACAAAACCATAAAGTTAAAACCTGGAAAAAAAAAACATGAAAAATATTTTACATCTTGCACAGTATGATCATGGCCTATTTGCCAAAGGTCCAGTAAAAAAATGTAAATCAAAAAACAATCTAACACCGCAGAAGCAGTGTGAGGTTTGGAGAGTCTAGAAAAACTAGATAAGCTAACCATGGAGGGATAGAAAGAAAAAAAAGGCTAATCGAAAGAAAATTAAAGGAATTGTTGGAAGAAAACTGGTTTCTGGTTATTTAAGCTACTAACTTTATTTATCAAAAGCGTCATTCTTTACAGCCCCATATTTACTCGGGGGCAAAAAAGGGCTCAGCCACCCTGTGAGGAAGCTTGAGCCCTTCCGGAATTTTTTTTCTGTTAACGTAATTTCCCTATATTCCATGTTAAAAGATCCCCCCTTAAAAAACCTTTATGCCCCTTGACCTTCCTGGCTGGCTACGGACCTGCATTCTTATCGTCCCGAAGCGAAAATTTTATGAAAGAATTCGGTGATTTAGTTAGTCACTAAAATTACATATTTTTGGCAAAACTCGTCTCCTGTTCTTAGAGATATTTTACACGGCAGCGCCGTTTGGAAATTCGATATTTGTCGACGATATTCAAGATACCAGACTCGTAATGGCGGCTTTAAGTCGAAAGTTTTGAGTTCCTACTTGAAACTTAAAATTCTAATTTATTTACCTTATGATCAGAAAATAATTTATGAAAATTCAAAATTGGCGAAGACAACAGTAGAATTAATCACTCGAAATTACTCTTACTTGTCATTCATTTTGAACACTTTCACGTGGCTATAAAATCTGAGATCAACGAATCTAAAGGTTTCATTTGAGTAGCCCAGACGTCCGAGTAAACGTAAGTCTTGATACCAATTTTTTTGTTTTTTAAGCTCTGATTTTTTTTTAAAAACTGTTTTTTAATAGGTGACTATAAATTAAATGATGCACTTTACTAAAAAAATAAGGAAATCCATTTTTGAATGAATTAAAACAACTTCAAATGCATTAAAACACGAGAATTGTCAGTGTAAATAAAATGTAAACAAACGATATCAATAACAATGGCGTAACAGCCATTTGTTTTTTCTCGAAAAACTTCCCAATTACACCGCTAGAGTGCTCTCGTTAAAACAATGTTCATTTATTTACACAGACGATTATGGTGCTTTAATGCATTTTATGTTGTTTCAATCCATTAAATCTCCTCCTTTTCATCATTTATATTATAATACATATTTTAATTAGGTAAATTTTACCTAAAACCTTCTCAAAAAGTTAAAAAAAAAGATTAAAAAATAAAGAAAAAAATTAAATTTTAGACGCGCGTCTACACCGATGATTTTGCCCCTGCAATTGCGCAATGGCCGTACCTGCATTTTTGTGAACAGCATGTCCGTTTACAATTTTTAAACTAATGTATAAAGTGGTTCTATTCCGTTGTTTTTGAAAATGCAGTAACGGTCATTTGCTTACAGGAGCAGGTTTTGGCCACCCAAGTGGAACTTTAAAAAGACTTCAAATATCATACAGGTATCCCTCGCTATTCTCGGGGGTTACGAGCCAGGAAAAAGCCGAAAATGAAAAAAACTGCGGATAGTGAAGTTGACTAATTATGGAATGGGGGCGGTTAGGAGAGGTGTCCACAAAAATGCAAGAACAATTTTTTAAAATTCAAATATTTTAAATTTTCAATCAACTTTTGACAGCCAACATGTGACAAGATGTCTTTAAGAACGGATGACTTTAACACGGGAAGACTTTCAAACATCCATTACAAAATATTTCGTAATAGTCGGGCATTTTAATTTTTAATTTTCGCTAAAGCTCCCTGAATGGTAATAGAAGCTGTTCTATGCTTTTCTTAAATGTAAGCGCATGGATGGGCAGGATAAGATGTTTAAAAGGAAAATAAGCTATATAAAGTCGTTTACTTGATTTAAGAAGGTAAACTATCAAGTAAAACCCGCGGATAAGTGAATCTACACTGAGAGCGGATAACCGAGACCGTTGAATAACGCAAGATACCTGTATTTAAAAAAAAAAAACTTTTAACACCAGCCTAAGTTGCTTCCGTCGTCTTCAGTAAATTTCAAATAAATAATTAATTTAAAATAAAAACGCTAAAGATTTTTTCGTCAAAGTAGCTATTTTAAAGTTAGAGAGTTATATAAAAAAGGACGAAATTCTCTAAAAATTAGGCAAGGAAAGGCTTTTATTGAAAAGTGTTCCTAGTCCACGTCTAAAAGAAGACAATTTCCTGAACAGGAAAACGTTAAGATATATCCAAAGCAAACAATAAAAACTTAGGGAAAAAAATTGTTATATCTAGTCCAGTTCAACAACTGTGTCGGCAAGCACAAAAAAACCCTCAAGTCTTGTTCCAAGGTATTCCTCTCCCCCTCTAAAACAAACACCAACGGAAATAGGGCGGGGATAGGAAGTTCAAGGATGTATAAACAAAAAAAAAAAAAAAGGAAATGAGAAAAGGTTCATGGAGGGAAAAAGGAAAAAAAAAAAAAAAAAAAGAAGGCCGAATGAGAATAGAAAACAAATTAGCTTTGTCTTGAAAATTATTGACATTGCTTCGAGACCATTAGAAACCCAAAACATCGAAACCTGATTTAAAAACAAAATGAACAATATTTCAAATGTCACTGTGAGGAGGAAAAAAAAAAGAATACAAAACTAATTTCCGCTTTTTCTCGAGCGCCTTTTTTTTTCCTTCGAATCCCTTGAGCGACGTCAGTGCTGCAAAAAAAAAAAAAAAAAAAAAAAAAAAAAAACTTCTTTTCCAAGTGACCGATTTATGTTCTTGTGGAATGTTGACCTTTTATGGAATACGGTATGCTCCAAGGAGAAAAAAAAATTGTTGTTTTCTTACGGATTATTTTCCTTTTCTCTCGTTCGGGAAATTTTGCGTTAATAAGTAAGTTTCAAGACGGCAGAATAAGGAAGCAACTGGGGTTAATGAGGAATCCTTCCTCCTTGTAGTGGCCACAATTTATGGCCCGCAGCGTTCAGCACCCGAGACGTTAGTTGTAAGAAATTACAATTTATGTTCCAGCCGCTAGAATGCAATGCGGTTTGATTCATTTGAGGAAGAAGCATGCATTTAATGCGGTTCTTTGCATTCTCCAACGGTGGAAATATTTATCGGGAAATTTTTCATACATGGACAAAAGATTTAAAAAAAAAAAAAAAAAAAAAAAAAAGGAGATACATCTTTTCTAAGTTAAAAAAAAAAATCAAAGCAGTTTTTTTTTTTTTCCTTTTTTCTCTCCTCCGCATCTCATAAAAACTGTTTTACATATCCCAAAGGATGTATCCTTTTAAAAAGAAATAAAAAGTCAGAAAAAAAATGAAGTAAGAGAGATGGACCCCTTCCCTTCTCAAACTGAGTATATGGAAAGTATATTTTTGAAAATAAACAAAGTAGCAATATGCCTGAATGGCTTAAAGGAAGTAAGGGAGAAAAGCATTCCTTATGACTTATTCGAGGGGGAAAGGGGGGGGAGGTGTTTTCCAACTTTACCCCCCCTTTTCCGCCCCATTTTCTTCCCTGGCCTCCACATCCATTTCTCTCGGTCCGCTGCTTGCCAAAACCCGGTCATAAATGTTTGATATGTAAATCTCCCGTGTATACGAATCTTGAATCAAAACATTCAACTTCAATCCCCCGTTTTCTTGGTCTTGTTTTTCTTGATTTTTTGTACTCTCTGATTTACCTTATTTTTATTTATTTATTTTTTTTTTCCTTTTTACATTTTCCCCCTTTTTTTTATTTATATTTTAAGCTAAAGTTTTGAGAGAAGGAAAAGTTTAGAATGTACGACTGATAAAGAGATAAAAAAAAAAAAAAAAAAAGATCAAAAATGAGAGGATGAAAAAAAAATTCATTCATTATCTCATGGCAAAACCAACCGATTACGACTTCTTATGATAAATGAAATATATCTTTGGCTTATGATAAATAAAAAACAACATTTTTACATTTTGCCGTCAAGTGTTTGGCTACTTCTATCTATCCAATGGCTCTAGGGTCCATGAAGGACCTTGCCCTTCCAAAGAATACCTTTCCATGGCTCTCTATCCTTCGCCTTAATCTTCCAACTTCGTATATTTAATTCCATGGGATGTTTGGCTACTTACGTTGCACTAATATTCCGCCGTAGAAAAGTTGAGGTACCATATCGCAAGACGACTGCATCGCATATCGAATTGTATTGCATCGCATCCAACTTGAGCTTCATCGCCATGGTCACTTTTCTTCGATTTGTATTTCCTAACCTTGATGCCCACTGCATCCTAAAAAAAAAATCAAATAAAATAAAATTATTTATTTGGAAACAGCTTCTCATTTACAATTCATTATTTTTTGCTCTTACAGTTTTGCTCCTCGTTTTCAAAATCTTTAACCAAACACGGGAAACATAAAACAATTTAAAGGAACGACTCCTCCTTTTTGAGTTTTAGTAATTGGAATTTTTGATCCCATCCCAAATTGTTAACGTTCGGGATCTCATTTTGGCACTTTAATGTTTTTCCTCCCTAAAAAGAAAGCACATAATTAATATTCATTTTGCGGAGGGGGAGGGCACAAGGAAGAAAGACGTCGGGAAGAAAATGGGGGGATGGGAGCTCGAGCCTGACACCCGATACAATTTACATAATTTTGTAAGACTTCGTAATGAAAGGAATTGAAGGCTCGAAAGCACTAATTAATTTCAAGTGGCTTACTCTGTTTTCTAGTTTCTCACGACGTCTTAAGTTTCATCAAAAAGCTTTCACCTACTTTACAATATGAGATCTTTCTCTAGTGCTTTCAAAGTCTTCGTATTACCTTCAACTTCTTCTTTTATTAAAAGCTTCAAATTTAATATTATCGATGAAATTTTAAAAACAATTCCCCAAAGGAAGAAAACCTTTGCTTAGGCATTTTGAAATTTTCGCAAGTCCAATTTTGGACTGTTTACCTTTTTCCTTTTTTTTTTTTTTTTTTTTAATTTTTCTTTTTTTTTTTTTTTTTTGTTCACGTTGGAGTGCACGACGGGAAGAATATAACGTCTAGAGAAACGACAGAGCTTTCGAAGGAAAAGCTAACACATTCTGCTGACGTTGTTACGTTAAGGTGTTAATGTTATGCCACCCTTTATAATTCTGTTTGCAGCTTTTGTTTTCATTTCATCTTAATGTAACACAACTCCTTCTCGCCCCCAGAATCCCATACTTAACTTAACGGAAACAGATTTCGATCTCGAATTAACGATGAGCTTATGCGAGCTAATTCAGAATTCGCTGTCGTTTCCTTTATCTACTTTTAAGCCATCATCTCTTTAATAAAAGGATCTTTTACAGGGTCGGCTTTTAAACCAAAAAGTTTTAAAAACAAGTCTTTCCTCATTTTAATAACCCATCAAAACGGTTTTTCACGACTGTATCTACTTGAAAGTAACTAATGAATCAATTTCAAAAATTTAAACGTTAATATTAAATGACATTTGAATTCAACCGGAAATAATATCCTAAACCCGCTACTGCATCCGCCTTCTTCCCTCGACTAAAGGGTTAGATCGCATGCATACATAATCACTTTCCTACTCTGGTTAATGTTCTCACATTTTCATTATAATTCTAAGGATAAAATCTTGAGTGAATTATCCCACTAAACCTTGCCCCAACTCGACTTGTTTAAACCCCCCCATCACCCCAAACTCTCGGGCCCCTCTGGTTTTCAATTTCACCTTAATGCCCCTTCCGAGTGCTGTTCCTATTTAATTCCGTGTTGTTTTGTTTTATGTACGTAATTATCGAATTCATATCGAGTCGAAAATGGATCCGTTTTAGTCGCTTCCGCCCCTTTTCGCAAATATACAGGAAGTCAGGGTTCGTACGATGCTTTTCTCTGTTTCTCACTTAAAAGGAACCTAACAAGGGTTTCCTTAAGAAACGAATTTTGTTTACCATTTAGGTTACCAAACATGCGTTGATATCGGTATGAATATCTTCTATACTTTTCAAAATGGCAACGGTGGATAAATCATAATAATTTTCAATGGCAAAAAACTTTGAACGAAAAAAAAAACAAGTAAATGTTATTATTTTTGAGCGGTCGGGCCAACTGACGTATTTATGATTGGATATAGTCTGTTTCGACAGTTTAATTTATGAAAATCATGTGACCAAAGATTTACACGTTTACGTTGGCATAAACTTGTGGTTACATGACACTTCCGCAGACAGTAGAAACAGACTATCTCCAAACATATTTACGATGGAGATATGACGGTTGTCCTTCGAAGCACACTTTAGCATCAATTAAGCCTCCATTTTGTAAAATGCAAAATGGCGAATGCTAAATGCACGTGAAAGTTGATAGGAGAGCTTTAATTATTTTAGGACTCTTCAGATAATTTTATATACTCTTCAGACGTAATTTTGACGTCTAAAATCTGGTACAATCGTCCAGGAAATTGATTATACTTTTGATGACGAAAAGTCTGACCGTCACCACGATGTTTTTTTTTTTTTTTTTCCTGTGGGATGTTTTGACTTTGTACTAGTTTTTCTACAAAAGAAGCATGTTTGAATGGACGTTACGAACATTGTACGTTGTCCTTTAGGTCTGCTTAGGTCTGCTTCTGCCAAGATGTGGTTGATGCTTCCACCACCATCTTTTAAAAAAATGGATGTCTTTTTTGGAGTTTTGAGAGTTCCAAGGGATTTATAAATCTGTTTATTACAGCCCAGCCTAAACGCCGGGACTGAAAATGGCCTCATGACCGCTTTTCTTAAGGACCAAAAAGTAGGTAGCGAGCCACCTTCTTGAAATTTTCAGGATCGAATTCTAGCTCAGAGCTACACAAATCGAATATTTCAATCTCAAACAAACTGATTTTAGATTATCCAATACAAGCAAACCTCAATAACGTTTTAATTAAAACCGATATTTCACTTATTGGGAACGTTCAAGTATTACGTAAGACTTTTTTTATGGTTTTTGGACCCCCTCCAAAAAAAACAACAAAATAAAGCAAAGCTCAGAAAAAAGGACAATGAAGCAAGATTTTAATAATAGTAATAGTAATTAAACAAAAAGGAGAGAAAAAAAAGGGAGGAAGGGGGCAAAACTATTTTATAGATTTTGGGCGGAACGCTCTAAGCTCCACACTCAGCAAACAGGCATTAGTCTCTTCAAGGCTGTAAGGCCGCTTTTATTGTGTTCTTGAACATTTTATCCGGTAGGTCCATATCCTTGAAGACGGCTACAATTGGCACAAAACCTCATGAAAAAATAAATTAAAATTTTAAAATTAAAAAAAAAACCAAATAAAATTTTAAAGCCGTCATGAAAACGGAAGGTCGGTGGTTCAAGCTCACTCTTCAAGTACCTCTGGTGTATTATTTTACTGAACTGAACATCTTCCCGGTTATCTCTTTGATCCATATACCGAAAACCCCAACTGAGAGAATTACACCCCCCATGCCTTAAAGCAGGTTTAGGTTTGTTGGAAAATTATAAAATTTTAAATTTTAAAATTTTCTCAAAAAAATATTCATTTTGTCTACTTTAGACATTCGAAAAAAAATTAAAAGAACTTAAATTTTTGAAATTAAAAAAAAAAAAATTCTGAACAATAAGTTGAAATGGAAATTCTTACGTAAGATTTGCCAAACTCCCCCTCCCCCAAGTAAGAAATCGTAAGAATTTCGAGTATCCCCTCCTCCCTTTCGGTCTTACGTAATACTAGAACGCTCCCTATGGGAAATACACGGAAAGCTATGGAGGTTTGGCTTCCCAGAAAAAAAGTGATGTCATGGTGCCGTGCCGCGTCACATTTTGATCATCAAACATAGTCATTTTCCGGGGCTTTTTTACGAGATTTTCGACGTCAAAATGACGTGTGTGACTGCGTGACGTCTTATTGTCGTCATATTGACGTCACCTCGATTTCGAAATGCTAATGTCATCTCTTTCAGACGTCAATAAGACGTCTTTTTGACGTCATCCACTGAAAAATTGCATTTCGGTCATTCTTAAAGACTTTATTTTGACGTGAAAAGATCTCTTGAAATTGTGCCGGAATGTGACCGTGCCTGATGACGTCTTTGTGACGCTTAAAATACGTGACCGTTTTTTGCTGAGAATATTTAATAAGAAAAGTATGTCCTCGTATTTCTACGAAATCCCGAGAACGGAATTATTTCCCAGGAATAACCACTCCCCTGCAAATATTTTGCAATACCCGGTATGATCGTTTTAAGCGATAACGTTTTGCCATGTGCTATTTTTTTTAGCATCACTTACGAACTCGCATTCATTCAACATACCAGAATAAATGGCAAAAAGAAAAAAAATGAAACGTTTTCTGGATCTTCATTACTGCCAAAAAGTTAAATAAAATAAGACGCACTTAAAATTCTTATGCAACATTATTCTAAAAAAAAAACTTAACGAAAAAATAATGGGAAGGAAAAAAAAATCAAAAGCGCTCAAGTCGAATTTTAATCAAGAAACGCTTTCGTCAGTTGAATGGGAAGAAACATCAGCAGATCTTCAATCTTCAGAATTTCCTTAATTTTTCTCTTTATTCTTTATATTCTCATTTTCTTACTCTTTAAATCATGATTCTTTAGTATTTTTTATTCCTCCGTCTTTCTTTATCTTTCAACTTTGTAAACGTTATTTATCTCTTTCCAACTCCCCTTTTTCCGTGTGAATATAAAACATCCACTTGACGACATTTTCCAAAGCCTTTTTCTTCTTTTTATAATTGTCTAAATCCTTGTAAATAGTTTGCATGGATGAAGAATGATTCGGCTCAATGTCCCGTAAACGGATAGAGTGGGAAAAATATCTTTGTCATAAAAAAAAGGAAAAGACAAAAATGGGTGATAGGACGTTTAAACGGCTATAAAATGACTCATGGCGTACACGCCTTTTCAAATTTAAAAAACCTAAAAATAAAAAAATAAAAACCGGCGAAAAATAATTTCCCAATGTTAAAATAATTTTCCTTTCGCAAAAGGAAAGGAAAAAAAAAAAAAAAGATTGAAGAAAGCATCTCGAACCCTAAAACGGCTGTAAATATTCCGGAAATCTCAATATTGTCATAAATTTAAAATGAAGAAAGATACGTCAGACAAAAAACATGCACTAAAACATTTTCAGTATGTATGCGGGGGTGTATGTTGTATAAGTTAAGAGATTTTCGACTAGTCCCTCGGCGCAATAGCCATTCATCGTCAGCCCCTTTCAGATAAAATCCGGGGTATGGATTTTCTTTTATTTTTACACGGTGTTTAAAATAAAAGCAAAGCTTGTTGTGTGTTAATAATTTTTTTTTTCTGTTTTCCTCCCAACAAAAGGCGGTATCAATATAAGATAAGGCGGAAATTACACAATCGAAAAAAGGAAAATGAACGTGTAAATTGCGTATAAATCGAAGAAAAGCCCCCGGTACACCACTCCCCGAACGGAACCCATCCCTCTTCGTCAGTGTCCTCCTATACCCCACCTCCTTTTCTGCGGTTTCCACCTCTAACCGCAGCCAATCAAGATAGAGCTGCGACTTTGTAGCACTTTCTTTGGGCAGACTCTAGGGGGTAGGACTGGCAACCGCAGAACTGCGCAAATGTCGAAGTTAAAAAAAATTACATTCATTACAAGGGAAAATAAGTGGATACCAGTCCATGCTTTTCCTTCATTGTATTGTTGCATGTTGTTTAAATATTCATCCCTTAATGTTCCCTTAATTTCCTGTATCTTAACTTTGGTAAATTGTTCAACCTTGTCGCCTTCCTTACAATTTAGCTAATGGTCGAACGCATATATTAGCTTTAATATTATGATATTCGTCTTAAGACGGAGGCGAAAAGGAATTCGTTCCATTTTTTTTTTAAATTTTATTTTAAGAAAAACAGAACGAATAATAAGCTTAATTTTTTTAGAAACGCATTTTTTTTTTTAAACATCAAGTTTTACGATTCACAAAAAAAAAAAAAAAAAAAAAAAAAATCTTTTAGAGTGAAATATTTCCTAAGGAAAAATTAGGTGAAATTTAAGGACATCATATGTTATGCCGCTTTAACGCGGGTTTTTGCCATATTTTGCTTTCCAGGTTTCCGCTATCCAAAAATGTAAAAAAATTAGGGCTTATTTATGTCCCAAGGGAGAACCGATTTCGAAGTATACATTTTCAAATTCATAAGTTGCCAAACAAAGAACACCCTTAAGAGTAATAAACTCACCTATATAGCATTTTCAATCCATTAGACATCCTGTGGACTTTCCATTAGATATCCACAGGATATCCGAATCCTTTGGATATCCATAGGACGTCCCCCTGGTAGATATGTTCTATTGGATCAAGCTAGATCAGCCTTGGAATATCCAGATTTAGTCTTGGATCAGTACTGGATATCCATGTCCGAAGAAGTTTGTTTCGTTACTTTCATCACCATCTTAATCGATTAATTTTGGTCTAGCCTTGAATGATCAGCATCGGATTTTTTTCCCTATAATTTAACATTTTGTCACACGCGGAAAGCATTTTTGAATCTTACTATCACCAAAGCGTCCGATTTTTTTAAAATAAAAAATATCTCGCCACAAGTGTTAAACCGCCTTGGGTAAATGCAATGAAATTTCGGATGATTTCTTAAAGTAAATGGAATACAAAAGCGGTCAACGAACTTGATTCGAAAAATTAAAGTACCTGAAATTTACCCAGGGTCGGCGGCAAGATCCGTTCGTTCACATTACAATAACTTTTTTTTTTTTTTTTTCTGTTAAAAATAAAAATACAATTTTTGACTCGTCAATATTTTCTGATTATTAAAGCTTAGTTTAAAAGTAAATATAAAATTACAAGATTTTGAAAACATCGATTGGACTTTCAGATTGAATTTTCACTTACTTGTAATTTTCCGTCAAAACTCAACCTTAACTCAAAAAAAGAAAAAAAAAAAAATGTCTTGTGTTACCTACGAATTTGGATCAATCTTGATCCAGTGCAGGAAAGCGTAGTTTCATCTTTTTCATATGCACGATTCAGGATTGATAATTCATTCTTGGTAAATCAATTTTGATCCAAACCTGAACGACTGATTCTCCATGATTCATTTCTACCAGGGATGCAAAGCACGCTTTTTGGATCAGTGCGGATATAAGTAATCCAAAGGACATCCAATAAATATCCTCATGACCTCCTGAAGACGTCCTCGGGACTGGATAGACTCTGCTATCTGGACCAACTTAGTAAATATTTTTTCCAAAAACCTCAAATTCTTGAAAGTTTTTATGATAGCCTCGATGATAGCTTAAATTTAGCACCTCATTTAATTAAAGCGGTTCCGGATTTTCAGAAGGTTCATAGAACCGCGGGAAAATCTGGCAATACGGAATAAGGTTAAAATCATAATAAATCGGAATGGAACCCAACAAAATAACCATCGCAATTCAAGCTTTGGAAAAACTTAGTGTAAATTTTCCGATGCTCAAATATTCCTTTATAATCTAGACCTTAGTTGCCCCTTTCTGTGAAAGCTTAAATTCTAGAGGTGTCGTTGCCCAGAAAGTTTAAACTAAGAGTAATAAATTTTATGTAGTTTCTGATTTTCAGGTTTGGAAAAAATAATAAGAGTGAATCTCCCGGTCACTAAACCAAGAGTTTGAAACGAAATTATATATTTATATCTTTGAATAAATTGTCTGATTATTTTGAAAATAGGGTCGGTTGGGGGAAATGTAAAACAGGGGTAAATGTAAAAATCTGTTAAACAAAGTTTCCTATCTAATTAGCGGACTTACTGAATAGGTAAATGCAAAGTTTACTTCTTCTGCTACCGATGTGGCACAATTGATTTCCCAAAAAAGCATTTCTTATTGCCATTTTCGAAATAAAATAAATAGAAAAAAAAAATCGTCGGTCATCCGCCATTTAAATCAATGTTTTTATTTACGGGGGAAATGAAAACACAATGGAAAAGGATAGGAACAAAATGGAAGGCTCTGATTTTTTAAGTCCTTTAAAATTTATTTATTTCATCTGCTTATTTGTTTATTTACGGGCGAAAATAGGAAAAAGTTAATAAACTATGAAAGGCTGGGTACGTATCCTGTGCAATATTTGAAAATCGTTTATAATTTGGCCTGGAATAATGACTTTTACATTTACCCCATGTTTTTTCTTTTCCCCCATGTTTCAGGAATGGAAAGGGGTCAAAAACGGACTCTAATAAAAGTTTTATTGGGAAACGAATTGACTGGGGGTCATCCCCCACGCAAGACGAATATATGAGCTAAGAAATAGCCCACATTCAGCTCTCAAAACTGAATATCAACCGCAGAAAAAAATTCAAAATGTTTACATAGACAAGATGGCGGATTTTTTTACATTTCTCCCGACCGACCCTAATTGCAGCACCAAATAAAATTAAAAATATGCTATTAGCCACTTTTTACTTTAATTGTTCATTTTATTTTACTGCTTTTTTTTTCTGTTTGCAGTTTAGGCTCGATGGTTCCATAAATGTCTACAACTACCTGATATTACCAACCGGCTACGCAAATTTCCTCAAAGCAATATTCGCGACCTCAGAAACAAAAGGTTCTAAATGCAACACATCAAAACTTTACAGGAGAGCTATTTTAAAGTTTATGATATTGTACCTGGATACCTGTTCAATTATTTGACATCGCAAAGCTACTAGACCATAAACGCATTAATAAAGAACACATTTCAAAAATCCATCTTTCGCCACTTCGATTTAACTTTTCAACTGATTTCCTATGTTTAACTTATATAGTTCACGAACTTATAATCGTGATTTTCTTAATAAACAGATCCATATACCGTTAAGAAATAAAATAAACATTTCAAAAAATTCATTTCAATCATATACAGGTTTATTAATTTATTTTGAAAAAGTCCCTAAGATTTTACCCGTTTAGTGACTTTTTCCAATTTAGAAACAAAAGGTTACATCAACTCCATAAGCTAAGTTAAGGACGATAGAACCTACACAGTAAAAAATATTATGTAAATATGTTCTAAGAGGTCCACATAAATTTTTTATGTTGTTTCTCCCATAAGGCAAACATAAAACAAAAACAACATAAAAATTATGTGGACCTGCTTATGTTGATTTATGTTGATTTTGACATAAAATTTTTTACTGTGTATTGTTTCTAAATTGAAAAAGTCACTAAATCTTAATCTTTCAAATATCATGCATTTTTTCAAAAATTATACGGGAACATTCTTGGGAATGGCTAGAGTAGTTTTTGAGCAATCCTGGATCCTGGAATCTTTTAATATATTTTGGCCCAATTTCGAGCATTTTATAATGAAAAATGACGTCAAAACCTTTGTTTCCAAATCGACTTTAACAATTTGACAGTTAGAACCTTTTGATTTTTCAAAAAAAAAAAAAAAAAAAAAAAAAAACCAGAAAGAATAAGAATTTTAGACTTTTTAGATTAGGAGTCGAAAATAATCATGAAGTAGAAATTGTTTTTATAAAAAATTGAATTTCGTCCGGGGGGTCGATTTAGAAATTTTTGTTGCTGAGGTCGCAATCTTTGCAACGGGTTTTCAAGAAGTGTTCTTCACCTTATCCCCTTTAAATACTAAATGATTCTAAATCAAATATTCAAAAATATATTACTTAAATGTTTTTGTCCTTTTTTTTTTTTTAAATTTCCGACATATCCTTTGTTCATACTTTCCTTCTTCCAATTAAAACTATTTAACTTGCAATTTGGACACCCAAATACTTCCAAAATCCTTTATTCTATTCTTTGTTTCTCCGCAATTTCTCCTTCATTGCCCTTGGAATCTTATTCCTGTGGTTTTCGCTTAGTCTCCTAGCTCTTGTTTATATGAAACTTGGGTTTCTAAAGCGCTAACTTTTGCATTTATTTTACCTCAACCTGACGGTATTTTTCCTAGCATTCATTGTTTTAACGTTACTGAGAACAGTTTAAAAAAAAAAAAAAAAGTGAAAAAAATCAAAAGTTGGAAGACGTTTTCCACATCGACACCACAAATCTTAATTATCATCAACATTATTCAACTTCTCAAGACATTTCAAAAACTTAAAATCTTGCAATTGGGCGACATTCCAAAATTCAGAAATTTCATAAAACAACGTCTTTCATGCTCGAAATTCAACATCCGTGTGACAAATCCGGAGGAAAAAAAAAAACAAAAACGCGAGAGGTATTTTGCAACTTGAGGAAAATTTTGAAGCAGGTTGAAAAGGAAAGAAACAAACTCGCAAGATGGAGAAAAATCGAATAAAACACATTAAGAAAATGTTAGTTCTCGGAGAAGTCGTCAAGACATTGGCGTCGCTTCTTTCCCAAATCTCGTTCTTTTTCTAGAGCCCCCGACCACTTTTCTTCCCCTTTTCTTTTCTTTTCTTTTCTTTTCTCCGCTTTCTTTATAACTTTTAAAAGTAAGAAAAGTCCTCGCTGTGGCGCTCCTAGTCGGTTTGGATTTCTTTTTTAAATCTTTCAACTTTCTTTTCTCACGTGCAGATGGCGGAGCAGAGAAGTTTTTCAAGAAAACCAGAAAAAAAAAATTTTTTTTCTTAAAGAAAGCACGCAGGCGATATTTTTCGCGTGATACGATTTGAAAACTTGGTCACACGTTAGATGCCGTTCGGCAGCTGAGGCGTTCGCAGAACAAGCCGGGATTTTTTTTTTTTTTTAATTCTTCGCGCTTTTTTTTTTCCTTTCGATGATTATTTCAATAATGTAATTTTTTAGCCCTCATTTCATTTCGATCAGCAAATTTATTTTGGTAGCAACAGCAGAAAGCGCTGCTGGGTGCTGTAAACATCAGCTTGTGTCATTATTTACGAGTTGCGGGAAAAGAGAAAATTAAAATGGGGGTACGTGGTCGTTATGGTCAAAGCTCGTTTCAGCTTACATTTCAGTTGAAAGCTTTCCCATTATGGACTTCAGATTTTTTTTTTCCTTCCCCTCTACAATTTTGTTTCTACGTTTCTTTTCCAAATCTATAAAGGTATAAAGTTTCCACGGGTGCCCTCGTGCAATCACCCACGGAAAGATTCGACGTTATTAACGGAAACATGGTTTCCAATTCAATTAAACCACAAATATCAATAACCACATTTAATAAATACTATTAAAATATTCTGCGTAATGAGTGGCTGAATTTTAAAATAAAGCAGGCAAAACAATATATAAAAAGACATTTTCTCTTTTTGCAAAAAAAAATTTAAATAAACAACAAAAATTCGGTTGGACGAAAAGGAAAAAAAAAGAATATGTCGGACAAATAAAAAAAAAGTATGAATTGAGACAGCCCCTTAGTTTCCCTATATAGGCAACTTACGAAGCCTATACACTTTAAAAAAAGATACACGAGATTTTTTCCCATGACAATTCTTTTTTTTTAAAAAAGAATTTTTAGGTACTGTTAATCTTAGTCCTTCCCCCTTCTCGAAATGTATGCTATTTTAGATCCAAAAATCCTTTGGTTTGTTGGCAATTTTTTTCTTTTTTTTCAACATGATACAAGCAGCAAACGAACAACTTACTACATAAGCGGCAAACTGAAAAAATATTAAATAAACCGATATCTCCAAAATTGGGTGCAGGACTTTTTTCGAAAGAAAGGAAAGAGTACGCCTCTCTACCCTTTTCGCTCCATTTTCCAAAATTCAAATATGCTGTATGCGTTTAACTGTTCCCACATGCTTTAAACGAAGCAACAAAAGGAGATAGTTGCAAGTAACACTACTACCGGAACACTTATAGCTACCTCCTTTGCGAATTCCCTATTTCTATCTTCTTATGTAACCGGAGCATCAACCGCAATTAAGTTAAAAGGTGCATGATGATGTAACGAGTTAAAACTGAGACAAACTGTGCATGTGAAAATGGAAAATCTTCCAAAAAAATTTCTCAAAAAAATATTTCCTGAAAAATTTTTCTCTGGTGTACAAAATGCAAAACCTACTGATGTTCGAGTCTGACAAAAAATCCATGTACGCACGACAGTTTTTTAGAAAAATTTCTCTCAGAAATCGTAATTTCAGAATTATATTAGAAAGAAGCAATAAGTTGGCAGGCGAGCGCTGCAAAGAGACCTAGATTTTTTCGCAATTAATCATGCAATAACTTCCAAAAAAATTAAAAGGTTATTATAAATTTTAAAATGTTATACGAATTTGAAAATATTTTTCGATTAAAAAAATCGGTATTTTCTGATTTAAGAAAAAAAAAATTGAAGATGCTGACGACGTTTGATTAACCAAAGAGGAAAAATACGGTAACTAGAAATTTTTTAGAGTCGTTTTAAACATGGGCTGTAAAATATGTGCTTTGGTCCCTTAAAACTGCTGCGGAGGAAAGCATTTTCAAAAGCACCACCGAAGATCCCACTGCCAAAGGCAGATTGTTTTCCATCACAACCAATTTTTCGAAAATCTTAGACGTATTTCTCTCTTAACAACGGGCTTCAACCACGGGGTGCTTGAAACAAGCCTTTATCGGCTCATCCCCACCTCCCCCGAACTGAAACAATTTTACACTAAATATAATGCGATTTTATTAACAGATTAATTTTACACTGTATAATTAACTGAGTTTTTGGGCTCATTTGCTAATTTTAGGCCTCCACCCCCTCCTCCCCGGGAAAAAATTTATAAAGCCGCCAGTGAGCGACTGCAGTGAGCCACTGCCAGTCAGCACTGATCTAAAGAAAAAATAAAAATGAAACAGGACTAGGACCCTGCGCCAAGCAGTTTTTGCCGGCGGCGGTGTGTTGGAAAACGTGCCTGTCAGCGGCGGCGTGCAGTGTACGTTATGCTTTCGGAGGCGCAAGCAAGTATCTGTTTGTTTCGGCGGCGGCGGCTAATCCGGCGAAAAAATGTTTATTAGGAAATTGAATGGTAAACGGCAAAATTAAATCTCTACTCAAAATTAATTAATTTTTACTCTTTTTTTTTTTCATAACCTCATAACTCCTAAAATTTGAATTTATATAGAATCAAATGGGAAAATGACTAGGCCTTGTGATTGTATCACGTTAGAGACCGTTAATTAGAAGAGACCCGACAGAAAAAATGAGTGCGAGACTTTTGAGGCATATGACCATGCGCATTAATTTTTTCTTCTGTCTGTTTATGTTTTTAATTGTTTCTGAAAGCACTTTTTATTCAAACTGTCTTTTGCAAAACTAATGCGCATGATCATATGCCTCCAAAATTTCGCGCCCATTTTATCTGTCGGGTCTCTTCTAAATAAGGGTCTCTATATCAAGTGACCCAATATAGTGTCAGACGAAGGGACCGCGCTCAGCCATATTGATAATTGCATTTTTCCCCGAAAGAGTGCATTGGACACAACGCAAATACGCATTCCAATTTTTTTTTTTTTTTTTTTTTTTTTTTTTTGCATTAAAATCGTTAAATGAACGGTTAGCAATTATTTTTCTGTCGCCGATTAAATCGTCGGCAGCAGTGGCGGCTCTAATGTACATGGCATGTGCATGGCAAAAAATAATTCTACAGCGGCGGCGTGATTTTCACCTAAAAAAACACCGGCGGCGTAGCGCAGCGGCGCAGAGGTCTAGGCAGGACCACTCGAACATCAAGGGGCCGTTCAAGTATTACGTAAGCAAAAAAATTGTTTTAAAATACCCCCCCCCCCCCCCCCCGTTGTAAGATTAGTAAACATTTCCTAGACACCCCGCTAAAGTATTAGAAAACCTAAGTAAGGTTTTCGTCGACCCCTCCCCCTCTTTTTAAATTTTTATACTTGGTTTTAAATGCCCAAAAAAATTTTTAAGGAAAACCGACAGGCTAAACGATTTTTTTCATAAATGAATAGGCCTAGGTAAGTTTATAACTTAGAAGACAATCTGTTGTCTTCTTATTTATTTATTTATACTTATTTTCTAACGTGAACATTTGCGGCATTATACGTTTTTTCTTTCCTTTTTTCGTCTAGAAGCTAAAGCAATTGTTTTTTATAATTCAAAAATTGAGCAAGCAGGTTCTTAAGTAAAAAATTGAAATTCAAACTTAAATTCAAATTCTTACGTAAGATTAATTCTAACCCCTCCTCCCCTCGTAAGATTTAGTAAGCAATTAGTGACCCCCCCTCCGCCTGTCGATGCTTACGTATTATTTTAACGGCCCCAATGGCTATGAGCACTTAAAAAGGTTGATTACCAAAGAAATCTCTCCGTATTTTCTTTTTTCGCCGTTAAACAGGCATCGGCAACCTCAAGTTGGGAAATTATAGTAAATTCCGCTTAAGTTACGTATTCTTCATCTACCAAACGAAAGAAAGTAAAAGAGGATACGTTCGTATAACAGGAGGGAATTTGGGGCTTTATTTTACCCTTTGAAGAGAAATATCCCTCAAAGGAACTTTTACTATAAACTACTTTGGCTTTAACCAGAAAACTCTTTTGAGATTTATTATTCAGCCGCATCTTAATAAAAATGCGAGACTTTCCGAATTCGAATTTTCCATTACAACCATTATTTGAAAGAGGGAAGAAAAAAAAAGTCAAATACAATAAATTAATATGAAATGCAATAACATTCACGCTCATATCTACACTGAGAGCAGCTCGGTTTTCCGCAATCTACGCATAGGTAGTATTTGCTTTAAGCTCAGTTAATAGGTTGCAGCAATCAATATTTTGTTTCCAGCAACCTATTTCGTAGGTTGCAGGAAACAAAATATTGATTGCTGCAACCTATTAACTGAGCTTAAAGCAAATACTACCTATGCGTAGATTGCGGCAAACCGAGCTGCTCTCAGTGTATTTTCTTTTTTCCGGAACAGGAAATAGTGGGAATCCTAAATCGCATATATATCCCAAAAATAGATGCATATCAGGAAACGTTGCATCGTAGAATTCGATCATCCCCCTTCAGCATGCAACCGAATGTCAATTAAATTAGCAACAAGCAAAAAAATAACTGACATTCAATTTTTATTTTTTAAATAAAGAACGACTTCACCGAAACGCTGACGTAAAACAATTGTACGGATGAAAGTTAAACGATGAATTAAAAATCATCACCCATGATGTGTTTCGTATAAAAAAAAAAAAATA
This sequence comes from Liposcelis bostrychophila, assembly GCA_037577465.1. Classification (NCBI taxonomy): domain Eukaryota; kingdom Metazoa; phylum Arthropoda; class Insecta; order Psocodea; family Liposcelididae; genus Liposcelis; species Liposcelis bostrychophila. The sequence goes on from CM075213.1 coordinate 25,080,943, forward strand.
AAGCATTGTGCAAAAAGACTGATGAATCGAAAAAAGGGAGCATCGGGGGGAAAAAAAGTGCATACGAAAAAAAAAAAAAAAAAAGCATTGCAATATAAAAGTAGTTGTCCGTATTGTTTCCTATCGGATGTAAATCAATATGCAAATAATGAGGCATCACGATTGCGGCATGTGTTTGTTCCCAGCCCTCTCCTCTCTCTGTGCCTCCCCTGATTTCCCCTCTTAAACCTCCCTCTCATTCAGGGAACCCTGAATGAAAATGATAAAAGCTCGAATTGCACTTTATCAAAACGTCAAATATTTGATTCCGTTCTGATGCTCCGATGCAACAGCATTCCGTCAGTGATTTTTGTTTACGAAACAAACCGGAGCTTCATTCCCTCCTTCCACTCTTTTTTTTTTCCTTTTTTTTAAATTTTTAATTTATTAAAAAACGAGAGAAGGGTAATGTTTAAAATCGGGATCGTTTATCGGAAGAAGAGACTTAAAACTATTCCAAAAGAGGGAAAACTAAGTTTCCGAAAACCCGATTAATCTAAAAACGTTAATCACTTAGATTTTGATCAGGTATCTTTATTACTTACCTCTTTTAATCCTTGAAATTAATAAAACGAAGCCGGGGGAGAAACTTTTTCGCAGATTGAGTTGGTGTTTCGATACCTTGGAAAAAAAAAAGATTGAAAACAAAAAAATAAATAAATAAATAAAATAAGAAATAAAAAAAAAAAAAAATTAAAATTTGTAAGAATCCAAATGGAATTCGCATGTTAACTCCCTCGCCGGAAGTCCGCGTATATATGTTTTAAAATATTTCCGAACCCGTTTAAAAGGTAAAATTTTCCAACTATTTAAAATTTAATTTAAACACAGGGCTCGGGCATTTCTTTTGACATAAACCAACCGGATGGGGGAAAAATAAAATTATCCATGAAAATTATTACTTATCTTATGTAAGTAGTCATTCGTTTTTATGTTTATAAATCTTAAGCAAGAATCTTTAGCTAAATCCGCGGGAAATCTACCTTCGTTTTCATGTTTCGCTTTCCTCCGAACCGGACTTCCCGGGGGGAGGCTCCCCCCTCCGTTCATTCGTCCGGTTATAAGGGTTTAAGTTGAAAGGGTCAGCTTCAGAAAAGGATTATTTTAGGGCGAATATCTCGCGTGTTTGAGGAGGAATGTAGCCTGTTGTCGTCCTTTAACTTTGACTCGCTAAGTTTTCCTTCCCCGTTTCGGATTTCAATCGCGGAAAATTTCCCTCTGGAAAAAAGAAACAATAAATGGGTAGTAAAAAATTTTTTTTTTTTTAGAATTTTTGTTTTTAAATCTCATTTTTAATCTTAAAACAAACTTTTTTTTTTATTTATGTTCTAAATTGAGACTATTCTTCGTTCGTATGCTACTTAAAAGTTTTGAAAAAAAAAAATTACTACTAAAAATATCAACATATACAATTGCAGCGTCCCGAGAAATCTAAAAAATGCTTCTTTATTCATTTTTTTTAAAAAAGTTAATCAGAAGTAGCATTTTGAATCACATGTTTGGTAATTTAATTTTACTTAAAAGAGCAACAAGAAAGTGACGTATTTGACGTCTATTTTACTCTTAAGTAATACTACAGAACTGTGATGTAAATTAGCAAACATTTTTTACACCAATACAATATTCTTTAAAATTTTGGATCACAAAACTGTAGCCAAACTTAAAACACAAGAATGCACCGTACCGAAAAAGAAGCAAACACAATTAAAGAAAACCCAAGAATTCGTTCACTTTTTGAACTGGAAAAAAAAGTTATGCATCAACTTGTAATGCATTTTTTTTCTTTCCTTTCCGGTATTTATTTTTTTATCGAACAAAATCAATCTATTGCTAGAAAATGGATTTATAATGATTTGCTCTACTATAAATAGAACTGTTAAAAATAAAACAATCTAAATTTTTAAAAAAATTTCTTTGTTTTTTTACTTAAAACTGTAATTGAATGAAGTCTTTGCTCGTACGTGGAACTTGGGGTAAGTTCAAAAAATTCATGAGCTCTAACTCTAACGATTAACATTAAGTTTCATTCTTGTTCTCCACAGATGCCTTTAAACTAGTTTTCCGAAAGGTGAGTGAATTCAGAAATGTAAAGGAGAACAAATCATCATCACAATCGGCTGGGATGGGGAGGTCAATGGAAAAACTATTTTTTTTTAGTCAGAGACAACCCAAATTGTAGCGAATTTCTTTTCATTTCCCCTGGACCTGGAATATACGATATTTGAAAAATTAGCAGCGTTTGCATAAGGCATGTATTTTGTTAAAATGTCCATTATGCAATCGAGATTGAAAAAAAAGCTGCAGCGAACTTTAGAGACGTTAGCTGATGCCAGTTTCATGGCCAGCTCAAAAGGCTAAGGGGTTAAAAACCACATATTGATCATTGCTGTGAATTTTTTAAAACTATCGTATTTTTTATGCAGTTAAATACAATCGCAAAATGGATTCAAGGGCTAGTGCAATTACTTAAAAAAAATGTTTTAATGGTTTTATGCTGGAATATGGGTAGTTCTTGAAAAAACGTACCTTTTTATTTTTAGCCAATATTATTTAATATCCACTCAAATCCACTGCAAAAAAAATTTTTTTTGCAGTGGATTTGAGTTTTAGAAGTAAAAGAACGGCTTCCCTTCTTGGAGAGAAACAATAATTATTTTTAAGCAATTTTTATTAGCAAAAATGTGCGTTATTTGTCCTTTCCCGACACGGAACATTTTTTGAAGAATGAACGTTTATTCTAATGAACGATAAAATGAAAAAAAAAATTTTTGCACTGAATTGGAGCTTTAAAAGGTAAAGAAGGATATCCTTTCTTTTGAAAGAAAAATCATTATTTTTTAACCTTTTTTTTTTTTTTTTTGCCAAAATGTGCAATATTTCTCTTTTCCCGACACGGAACGTTTTTTTAAGAATGACCCAGATAAAAAAATGTAGAAAATGGAGCCAAAAAAAGTACGGTAAAACCTCCCATAAAAGAGCCAGTTTCTTGACTTTGACTTTTATAAAAATTGTATTTTAAGGGACACTCAATTAAGGGGAAGTGGACACCGAAATTGAGTCTATTGGAAGAAAACTATCTTTTTGTAAGCCTAACAAAAACAAAAAGAAAAAAAAAATTGGAATTTAAATTAGGAATTTTATTCTTTTTTTTATTTTGCATAACTTAATTAAAAGATTTGCATGTTTAGTCCAACTTTGAAGATTAAACGGCATCGGGGAAGCATACTATATTTAAAATCAAATCCATTGCCCCCAATAATAGCGCCATCTCTAAGATTTCGAGATCATCAGATCCATAAGGTAAACATAAAACCCATAAGTAAAGGATTATAATCAAAACCGAACTTATGGCCTTACCTTGAAAACCCAAATTTCGCTAAAATGACGCCTCTGATTATATAAAAAATATGTGATTGAGAAAAAAAAGCTAGCTACAACGTGACTTAAAAAGTCTCCGCAGCCGCTGAATTTTCTAGAGCTGTCTGTGTCCCTAGAAGTTTTACTGTTATATTTGTTTTTCAAAAATTCGACTATAATCGAAGGAATCTAACTCACCTTGTTTGAGGTAAAAATTGATCTACGTATATTTTCTAATTATTTACTTAACTGTGTTTGCTTTAACAAATCCCGTCACCGAAAAACCAAATATAACCCTAACCCATCACCAAATAAACAAATAACCAAGAATAAGAAAAAAAAAAGAGAAAAAGAAATAGCCAATTTAACAAAAATTAAAAAAAAAAAAAAAGCAACAAAAGTAATTAAAATAATTTTAGCATACTAGAACAAAGTTTATAGAATGAATAAAACATCCCCTTCTAAGCTGTCTTAATTCCAAAACTTGAAATCAACACCCGAATTAATTATCAATTAACTTAACAAACGAACATACAAACAAACAACCTGGTCGAGATAAAATCAATATTCCCCATTTGCATTTATCTTTGCCTTTAGTTTTGTCGTCTGCATAGTCACTTACAACTAACTCGGCTAAGCCAAATCACAATCGAAATCTTTAGCTACTTCTGTTTAAAATCAACACTCCCGCCACCAAGAAACCATCTTTATAAAAAAAAAAAGTTTATGCTCACGTTTAACAGTTCTCATGAAGCCATTTACGCTGCTGCTGTTGTTGTTAATAAGGTCGCCAAACCGCCGAACTATCCCCCGCAGAATGGACCGTCCTTTGTACACCGGTCCCAAGTCTCGTTTGATCGTCCGTATTCTGTCTCGGGTTCAAGTGATCCATAACACTTTGTAAGTCCTGATCAGCACTAGATGAATGATGATGGTGGTGATGATGTAAATGATGAAATTGAGCATGGTTTTGATTAGCGGCGTTATAAAGCTGGGAATACAGCAAAGAAGCTGGTAACACTGGAGTTCCGAGGTATAAATTACTACCCGAACCGGAATATTGAGGGAAAGAACCACCGGTGGAACACGAAAATGAATTCCCCGTTGTCGTGGTACCTCCTAGGAGATCATCACCGACTGGTGATTCCCCAGCCGAAGAATCCGATAGTGACCTTGTCCCTAAGCCGAAATCCGCCGTGCCTGGATACCTCGGCACGAGAAGCCCGCTATTGGAAGATCCTGATGATGCTCTTTCTGATTGTTGTTGGTTAATTTGATTTTGGTGATGATGAGAAGTTACTAAACCCCCAGTTGTTGCTCTAATTCATTCGTAACGTTAACACCTCCTGCAGACCCTGTGGTATCAGGCAGCACTGCAAGTACAGAAAAGTGGAAAAAATCCTTATTAAAATTGTGCTTATTAAGCATATGGGAAAAATTTTTTCCGGGAGGGGGGAAGGTGGCAAAATATCATGCCTTTTGTTTTTTTTTTTCTTAGTCCTATACTCGATTAGGAAAGTGGTGATTTCTCACATACACTTGTGCGTGCGCTCACAGGCATATGGGACCTACAGTTAACGCCGGTTCCGAACAGCTATATTTGAGAGATTTACGAGGCAATTACCACTCGGTGGTTTGCCATTGCCTATCGAGGGGTGGTGACCATGATTTTTTGACTAGCGCACTAGTTTTGACCTGAGAAAAATTCCTAGCTGTGAACCGCGGTCGTATAGGCAGGTCCGAAAACTTCCCACGCCAGTTCATGTCCTGCTTAGCTACGCACATTTTAGTTCTAAAATGGACCACTGGCGGCTCTGCGATCTTGAGAGCCGCAACATGTCTAATCTTAAAGTTGGGACCATGTCCATATAAACGTCTACACGGGTGTGTGCCGCCATCGTCGGCATCAAATCTCAACGACCAATCAAAAAGCCTCTGTAACAAGTAGCGCGCTACTTGTTAGAGAGGCTTTTTGATTGGTACCTTTCTACCACCGTAAGCGCTATAGCGCTTACGGTGGTAGAAAGGCCACTGTAGAAGGAAGAACTAATTTTTGCGTAGTTAAGTGGGACATGATCTCCCATGTATAAGGGATAGGAGTTTCCGGACCTGCCTATACGACCGTGCTGTGAACTAAGATAGAAGCACGACGTGTCTCATCTCGTGACTGAGAGTTGAGTGCACTATGAACTAGGCTACGGGTCACTATGGCGCCTTCTGTCTAGCTTATGGAAAACATTTCCAAACAAGAGGCAATACAATTCCCTGTCAGTTATCACATTCTTGGATATCATAACTGAAAATTTAGGTGCTGAATTTAGGACATCTGCTTTAAACGTGAGATACTTACATGAACTAACAGTACTGCTGGAGCCAAAAGTATCGTGACTTGCAGATGACTGATCTCCAGAAGACGTAAAACCTAAGGAAGATGTGTTAAAACCTCCAGCTCCACAACTGCTCAAAGCTCCAGAGCCTAGATATGAAGAATAAGGAGTTGCCGCGCTATATCCCCAATGAGTATTACTCGCACTTAGACCAAACTGCGACATATCTGAAACAAACACGAATAAGGAAAAAAAAATCATTAATCCGGATTATTTACCTTATTTCAATGATTTACAGAATGGGAACCCCCAAATCGTACTAAGAATATCGTTAAGGGTTTGAATTACTTCAAAGCACGAACAAACATAAACCCTTATATTATTACCATTGTTCCAACTAAATTATTGTCTTTGAAAAAGCTGTTTACGTCTCCGATTATCTTCCTACGTTTGGATTTATAAGATTCATCGTTCCACGTGAAAAACATATTTATTAAAATGAAGGAAAAAAAAGAGGGAAAGGTAAAGGGGGGGGGGATGGGAGAGAGTTCGGAAACGTTCTAAACCCTCAAAATCAATAACACGGCAATTGTGCTAATGAAATTTACTATTCCTAATGAATTAAAAACTTCGCAAAATGCCATGAAGGAAGTTAAGCGGTACCCATTGGTGCCTAGCCACGTCATCCCAAAACCTCCCTTTTTCGTTCCCTTTGCAAACTTCCCTTCTTGCGAGAGAAAATCCTTTTCCTAGACTTTTGTATGAAACGATAATTTCCTCACAATCACTATTTAATACGAGGGAAGCTTTTGATCATGCTTCTGTATAAAAACTTTTTTTTCTGCTTCCTTTTTTGATATTTCCCCCCCGAAATAACAGCTTTCCATCGCCCTTTAATAACTTTAAATTTAAGCAAGCAATATCGATCTGCACAGTATTAATACATGATTCCGTCTTATAGACTCAATTATAATCATTTACGGTGACATTTTGATCGCTGGTGATTGGTATTGCTTTAATGGGCAGGATATGTATGCATAGCTTTCTAAGATCTTAGCTGAGTAATTTGCGTATAATCGGTGGTATTAAGTCCCTGATTTCTGAGGTTTACCTCCTTGTCGGGTGGAAGAGATAAGGTGTGTATGATGTGGAACTGCAATTAAGGAAGTGGAGTAGCTACGGCAAGATTTTGAAATTTAATGCTCATTCGGTTTCATTTAACACTTGCAAGGAAAATCTGTAAATAGGAGGTACGCTAGTAAAGGGAAATCTCCGATGATTTCGATGTTGAAAATAAAGCTTTTACGGTTTACGCTTACGACCTAGTAAAGTATGCACAATGAATAAAGGATTTTTTTTTCAGGAGAATTAACAGCTTCTGAATTTTTTTTTCTAAAGTAGACGAAAGATTTTTTACGTCTGACCAATAAAATACATAGCTTTAAAATCAGTTTTTCAGCCAGAGAGACGACCGAGCAAAAGGATCGAAGTGGGAATTCCAATTTGGAAGAAAAAGCTGTTATGTATGTAATCATTATTTGATTCAATGATCCTATTTCCTATTATTGAGTTATTCATGGACTCACTACATAATACATTCCGGATCGAGCAAAGAGAGGGCTGTAACCATAAGTCGAGACGTGCTAGCCACCCCCATACATGATTTGTAAGATATTTTTCATCCCGACGGCGGAAAATGAATCTTTTCTTTTTTCAAGCGGGACAAAAAGTTAATTTTTAAGCCCAGAGGGACGAAAGATTAATTTCCACCGTGATGCTGCAGTAATTAGCATTGAAAGCGGTGAAAAAAAAAGAATAGTATTTTTTAATACAAGGAATGCAAACGACAAAATTACCCGTCGAGACCTAGTTTTAAGCCCGAGCCGAGGCTAGGCGAAAAACTGCCTAGAACGGAAAAGTGGACTTTTCGGTACTGAGTGATGAAAAATGATTTGATTGCAATCAAAATTGTTAAAAATCGATTTTATAAGACAAACATAATCTGCATTATTTTCGATGTTGCCACTTTTCACAAATGCAATTTTAAGAGGATGCTCGTCCTGTTGTTTTTGAAAATTAGTCATGTAATTAGCCTTACACGTATTACGTAAGAATGTTTGGGAGAGGGAGGGAGTCCAAATATTACTCCAATGTTAAGTCTCCATACGGGCCTAATTTATGCTTGAAGAGGGAAGAGGTAGTAAAAGTCGGAACAACTTTGCTTGTGTAATATATGTACGTACAGTGCAAGCCTTAAAATATTTATTTTCTCCCATGGGGCCGTCCATAAAATACGTTAGCATTAGTTTGGTCATTTTTGACCCCCTCCGCCCCTTGTCAGCAAAAGTTAGCATTATGGGACCCCCCGCTCCGCTAAAGTTACGTTAGATTTTGGTTACCCCCTCCCTAAATATTAAACATTTAAAAAATCTGAAATTCTTCAAAACTTAAATTTTGCAATTTTTTTTTTTTTAACTTGGAGCAAATGAGTTAAAAATTTAAATTATTTTCATTTTTGCACGTTTGTTGCATGAGACAAATGCTAACGTTAGATATGTAACCCCCCCCCCCCCCATGATAAAAAAAGTTAGCATTTTGAATACCCCCTCCCCTCTAACGTGCTAACGTAATTTACGGTAGTCCCCCCTCATACCTGCCAGTTCAGGCAGTATCATTTATTCATCCAATCAAAGTCACTACATTCAGGGGAAAAAAATGACAAATGCAAACCGAAAATGTCTTTTGCCAAAACATTTTCTTAAAAGTCATCCGAAAAGAGTAAGAAGATCTAGTCAAGAAAAAACTTGTGCATTGTCGACAGGAATTTTTGTTTGTCAAGAAACATTGATTTTGGTTGTTAGAACTTGCTCAAGGCATTTATTTTGTATGTTCCGTAAGTGCATTAATACAATCAGACAACTTTCTGTTAGTAAATTTTCCTTACGTTCCGAAAATCAAATCAGACTCTTCCAGGCATTAAAATCCCGGGATCTCGAAAAATATCTCATAGGACACAATCCAGAAATCCCGGTAATTTCATTCAACGGCAAATAGAGAAACGCTATAAATTGATCAAAATATGCAGCGCCTTTTGTGGTAGCACGGATTCAGTCATCACTTCCGAACAGACACATTTAAAAAAAAAAAAAAAAGCGATTTAAATCAACATTCCAACCTTAAACCACCAATAACCCAATTAACCAACTTGTAACAACTGTCGCCACTTTAGGGCGAAAAAAAAAAAGTAAAATTCTTTTCTACCCTTAAAGAAGCAGATTGAAAAGCGATAAAAGTCTGCGGTAGTAAAAATGACAAACACGAATACAAAATCTTAAAGGTCGGTATACTTGACTTGATGCCGAGGTCATTTGTTCGGTTGTCAAAAGCAGACGACATTTTGAGTCATCACCACCTGCTGAGCCCTGTCGCCCCGGCTCCATTACGACTTTACATCTTAATCAAAATCGCTTCACGCTAAACAAGGGTTTCAGTTATTAAAATGATAAACGGGGACAACATCTTGCAAGACGTTGTTAAAATGGACGATGCCATCGCGACCAAAAAAAAATTAAAAAAATCAAAGCGAAAGCGATGTGACGTTTCACAAAACCCCATGGACGGATACCGCTTTCGGGGTCCTAAAAGGCTCTCGCTCAGTATCGAATTTTGTTTTTTTTTTTTATTTTTTACCGATAAAAAAATGACATATTCACCTACGGTAACTTTTAACACAGATTTAAAAAAATATATATGAATTTAATAATTCATTGTGCACGCTTGAGAGACGGTTAGAAAAAAAAAAGAGGAACGAGGAAGGGAGAGAAAATATTTTTTGCGAATTCTTTTTATTAAAAAACAAAAATAATAATGATAAAAAAATATTGGGTTTTTGCAGCTTTTGTGTTGCATTGGGGGATAATTTTTTTTTTTTTTTTTTCATAGTTTAGAGAATATTAAAGTTACTTATATCCCTTTTATCATTAAAATGCTGACGTTCTTAAATTTTGAAAAATAATTTTCGTCTGCAGCTCTTTCGAAGTTTTTGTTTATATTTACATTAGTAGATATATCAAATTTTTGCTTTGATATAACAAAAAAGATTTAAAAACGGGCCAATTTCAAAGCATCTGCCTCTTAAAGAGCGTTTTAGCTCCAAAATTTGCATTATAATCGATCTTTTCGAAAAAAAAGGGAAACTAAATATAAACAAAAGAGCAGACGAAAAACGTATCGCCTAAAAAAAATGCATGTTCCGAAAATATTAAGATGTGTAAAATATAAATTTTGAATCAAAATCCTTAACATACGAAGTCCCTTGAAAAAGTACGGTAAGCGTAGATAGAATCTAACCTCGAATCTAACTAAAACCAATTATTTAGCGTAGATTTTTAAGATTTGGCCTCGTAGTGGCAGTAAAAATTACGTAAAAAGTGTCGGAAAACGGCAACAATTTTTATTTTCATTATTTGTCGATTTTAAAAGCTTTAATTGTCATTTTCGAGTTCCACAGGCGCTCCAGAATCCATTTAGGGATCTAGAAATACATTAGTTATTCGATTTAGAAGCCATTTCATGATTTAATAAGTGTTTAAAGTTTTCCGGATCGGTCCATTTAAATAACCCGTGGCCATGTTTAGTGAAAAAAGGGAATAAGTGATCTTTAATATTTTCTTAATATTAATTTTACTTACTTTGACAGTTGGACATGGCAGGCATTCGAAAGGCAAGCGGATCCGTAGCGCGTTGAAGAGGGTCCAACGGATTTCCGAAGTGACCACCGATGAAAGGACGTTGTCCGAAAGCGAAGGCATGAAACTGTTGCTGTTGCCCTAAAAGAGAAAGCACTAAATAAGAATTGCAATCTGTCCCATAACAAAATTATTTCAATTTATCGCGTTACTTTTCAAACGTTCCTTTCAAAAAAAAAAAAAAAAAAAAAAAAAAAAAACTTTTTTCAGACGAAAAAAAAAAAAAAAAGATTATGAGCGTTGGGCGGGATTTGGGGAGCACGCCGCCTCACTCTTGTGCATTATTTTTAGAAGACGAATGAGCTCGGTGCCAACAAGTGACGCCTGAACTGTCAGCCCACATCCGTCAGAGTTACTTTGTTGCAGGCTGTTGGATATTGCACCCTCTGACTTACACACACGACAACGCTTATTTTTTTTTTTTTTTTTTTTTTCTTAAAAAAAAATCCATTTAAATGCGGAGGATTTTTTTCATTTCAAAAAAAATCATCGAACGACAACCGGAAATAAGCATCGATTTTTTTCCCTAGTCATCTTTTATCATTTTTCGTTCCTTTTTTTTTTTTTCATTTTATTTTTTTGAATTAAAATGAAAAATACTAGCCAAAATGAACATGAAAACATGAGACCACAGAACGGAGGCTAAGAAGCCAAAAGTATTCCGCAAGACATAGTTCTTGAAAACAAGTGTCATAAGTCACGCTGGGTCGCCACGACGCCATTACGATCCCAAGACGCAATAATCTGTCTACTTGTGATAATTTATAGCGCATTCTCTAATTGTCCCGGGATTATTTAAAACTTTTTTAAAAGCGAAAGAGAAAGAGAACGCGAAGAGAGAAAAACTATTTAAAAAAAAAAAAACCATATGCGGAAAAATTCGGATGATGGACTCTTCAAGTTCAGAAACGAGGAAAAGTATTATAGAAAGGTAATCCCCAGAATACAATACGACGCTGTGTGGTTTAGTTTCTCAGTTAGAAACAATGATTAATTATAGTAATATGTTCTAACACTTCCTGACAGTCGTTTTCTTACTCTAACACACGGTGCAAATACGGAGAATGAATAATACTCCCTGTTCGAAAGACAAAGGAAACCAACTTTGGAGCAGAGTCATCTATTCTCGAATCCTTTTTTTAAAATGAGAAAGGCCCAACTTTAATTACTAATAGACCTATACGAAAGTTTTTTTCCCCTCTTTTTTTTTTTTTTTTTTTTTTTTCTAATTTGCTAGAGTGTTTTTCAAATAAATTTTTTGGAAGGGGCATTTAATTTGGATTTGGTAAAAGTGAGAAAGTATTATAACAAAAGTGGTGAATTTTATCATAGAAAACCTGTTGATTAATATTTGGATAATAAATGGAATTTAGTTCCTCAGTATAATAATGGTTTTTCGTTAAAAGTTTTGATAGGCATAGTGAATTAGTGTCATAATTTTTTAAGCAAGAATGTTTTTGGGTAATTTGCTATTGTATGACCACGATTACCCTAATCATTTGGATAGCATATTTCATTTGACTTCCCTGGCTGAAATTTAAATTGCAATAAGAAAAGAAAATTGCTAATGCGAAAGCAAAAGTGCATTCAGACAAGACATTTTTCCTAAAAACCGTGCGAAAGCAAAAAAATGTCTTGTGATAAGTCATTTCGGTTTGCCTTGGCATAAAATGTCGTGCCACAAAACAATATGCGACACTGGCGGCCATTTCTTATACTACGCTATCGGAATCAACATGGCGGCTCGCGAAAACCATAATTATTATTTAATGAAATAAAAAAGTAATATCTATTTCATTTTTATTTTAAAAACATGTATGTAGACATTATGGATTAACCAAGATGGATATCCAGGATTTTTATATTCAAGTAACTTAAATTAAATATTTTCTTTAGAAAAATTGAACTGAAATCTAACATTGTCCAATGCAGAGGATAGGGTCTATGTTTAGGTTATGTTATCACTATTCATATAAGATATGAAATAAAGATTTAAAAATCATATGAAAAATCTTAAAAATTATATCACTTGTATTATAATGGTTTTGCATGCATATTTATTCATACGGATTTCGTCTATTTAAAAAAAACCGAGCATGAACAGTATTATCATAACATAATGTATTAATTCTTCATAAGTCGCCATTTTGTTTGTTTACAATATATGACTTGCCGATAGCCGACTGAATGACTTGCGACAAGTCAGAAAATATCTTGGCACAAAACAAAAGCGTTCAAAGCATATCAACCGCTTATGCTAGTTATTTTGCTTTCTGAGTGTGGAAAAACGAGATAAGGAAAAATCGGTTTTGATCCAACGTTGATTCAGTCTTGGTAAAATTTCCAATAATATCCAATATTTGGACGCCAGCGAAGCGGCCAGTCTTCATATGCGTTACATTCCAGTCAGTTTTCCAAGACTGATCCAAACTTGATCCGAATTAATATTTTTACCAGGGTTTCCTGCCGTCCGTTACAATGAACTGAAATTTTTCGGTGAAAAAACCTGATAAGGCCAGTAACCAGAATTTTAGAAAATATGTATTTACTGAACCCAAAAATTGGTTCCAGCAGCAATTTTTAAATGACCGTCTCGAAACCGGAAAAGGGTCAGACTCGTTAATAGAGTCTCTTAACCAGCGACTAAGACTCTTTTCCGATATGAGACCGCCTCTTCTCGGAAAGGTCTGGTTTCGAATAGCCCTAAAGATGAACTTCCTTGGTTGTCAGAAAATCTGCCAACCAAGAATCGACGAGTTTAGGGTTTTAATCTGGACACTCGACTGCTATTGCGACTGAAGCGGTTGCACTTGGTGATAATGGTACAGTCTAAATAACCTTGCAAATAAGGGAAGGAGGGAAGGGGAAAGTGCGCAGTGAGAAACTTTACAGTTGGTAGAATATGATTTCTTACCAGAACTGGTGTTTTGATCCCAGATTTTTATATATTTTAGGCATTCATCCTTTCCCCCTCATTTCCCGACCAAAAACATGTAATTAATCATTTTAGGTAAAGATTTCATGGAGGACTTACAAAAGTTCCGTGCAAAACTCTTCAGATTTATTTGTTGAGCTGATTTAATAAGTATGGCGTAGAAAATTGGCTCCTGTAGAGCTTCCCCTATGTTAGGATTTTCGTTATTTATTTTGATGTCGAATTTTCATCCCTCTCCCCCCCCCCCCCCCTCAAAATTGTTCCGAATAAATCAAAAACTTCCAAATTCCAAAAAAAAAAAATGCTTAACTGCAATACGTGTCTATATGCACTTACTTTTTTCCATATAAAAACACGACAGAAAAATGCCGATTTTTAAAACTCCTTTTTTTCCCAGGGACATAACGCCTCAAAACGTTATGAAGAAGTAAACATTTTGCGCCAAAGGTGAATATTTGACTCGAGAACGATTTCGTTTGTAATTTGAAGTCCTAGGTCTCAACTGATGCTACAAAAAGGGGCATAGGGCCACTGTTTGGGGTCATTACACCCTTAGAAAAAAAAATTAGTTTCAAAAATCGGCATTTTACCATGCTTTTTATATGGGGAAAAGCAAATGCATATAGGCACCGTAGTCGGTGAGCAAAAAAAAAAAAAAATAAATGAATAAATAAATAAATAAATAATAAATAAATAAATAAATAAATAAATGAATGAATAAATAAATAAATTTGAAGTTTTTGATTTATTGGGAACCATTTTTTTCTTCTTTTTTTTTAAAATTTACTTATTAATTTTATTTCATAGTAAGTTTAATAAATACATAAAATCGTCTCTCCTAAGCAGATATTGCGTCCAAGGGCAGACAATATAGTTTAAAAATTATTTACAATAAATTAAAATTATACAATTTAAAAATGTAAAGATTTGTATGAGTGATCGGATGCATTATTTTGAGGGAGGCCCAATAAAAGTTCGACATGAAAATAAATAACAAACAACCTATTACAAGTGGGTAAAAATGGTTGCCCAGTACGTTCACCAAACACGTCAAGCCACTTTTATCCTACACCAATTTTTTCACCGAACATGTTCACCCGTCATATATTTTAGCCCTCTGATCAAAAATTAGTTTGATAGAACAAAAATCTTGTTATGTAAAATTGTCATAGAAAATACATGTACTAATAAATATTTCCAATAAATATTTAATTATATGTTTAGTAAACATTTTTTTTACAAGTGAGTTGCGGTACACTTTTTACATAAAAATTTGTAAGTTCTGCGCCTGCCGCCTCTCGTGTACCAATGCACACGTTTTCCGCGTTTTAAAAGTCTAAATAAAAAAGTCAGTCTTAAAAAAAAAAAACTGAACTAGCTCAGATCCAATCTGCATAATAATTTTTAATTCCACCGTTGCAGCTCCAACATCTCGAAAAGGAAGACAAATTAACAATTAAGATAAAAACCTCGCACGTTTTTCATATTCTTAATTTTGTAAAAGTTTCAAAATTAAATCTTTAAACGCTTTTAGCCCAAATTAAAATCAAGAACCGGTAACAAATAAAATCTTAAAAATAAAGAAACCACAACAATAAAATTTCAGAGTTTTCCTTCCCCCTTTATCGCTATTGGATAAGCTCAAAGAATTTCACCCCGCGTACAAACCGATAGGATAAAACAGGTTTAAAAATCTTTTCAAACATGAAAAAAAAAAAAAAAAATCCTAAAACCACGTTTACCTTTTATAAATAAAAACCTTAAGATACTTTTTTTTAACGGTAAATCGATTACCGATCAGGATTAACGGCTTAGGATTTTTAATGCCTATGAAAAAGGGGAGGAAATTTATCGTCCTTCTTGTTTTCCGTTATTTAAAAACCTCAAATGCAAGTCAAATTTTTAAACCTCTTCCAAAGCCTTTTTATTTACGTAAATAATCTGACTATATGACAACCTTTTTATAAATGGCTGAAAAAAAAAGAGAGAAACGTATAAAATACAATAATCGTGAAATGGAAATAGGTGTTTCAACAACCAATTCGGGAGTTTTATCGAGTAAACGAAAAAGTTTTCTTCCCTCGTAATTTTCTGAATAACCGGTTTTTAAGATTTCCTTCCCTGTCTACATTGGGAAAACGGGTTAAACATAGCTTGGCCAAAGCTCCTGACAGGCACGCAACGTATTATATTAAAACCAAATGTCTTCAATCAAAATCTCTCCTTGTATTTTGGTGTCATGAAATTTTTCAAGTTAATAGAAGAGTTTCAGTTGTTAAATGCTTTGTTTTATTTTTCTATTTTTTATTTTTTATTTTTTATTTTTTATTTTTTATTTTTTATTTCGCATTTAGAGGGAAAACTGCGTTCGATTTTCTATAAATCTTGACGAATTCCCTACCGAAAAAAAAAATCCTAAATTTATAAAAGTGAACGACCGTAAGGTCGATTTTATACGAATGCAACAATTTCGGTTGCTCGGAGCAACGGAGCCTATCATTCATAACCGAAAACCCCCTCAACAAAATAACATATCAAATAACAATACGGGAAAATTTCAATGTGAATAGGTCGAAACCCCATGATGCTAATAACTTTAACCATTTCAATTTCTTCGATCCGCACTCCAATCTCAGCAGTTTACATTAAATCCGACTTTTCCCCAATTGAAAGGGTACGGGGAAAAGCGGCGGAGGAAAAGCAGGAGGAGGTTGCCATTAGAAACAATTTAAAGTATAAGTCAAGTTTTATGTCTGACGAATTAGAAGAGCATTGTCAGCAGTGCTGAGCTAGCTGCAGCGAAAATTTCGAAGACAATAGGGACCTAACTCGTGATATTGTCCAGCGGAAATATTTTCCAAGAATATCGTAGGATGCCGATTTCTCCGGTTTCCGAAGCCCGAATCATCAAATTCATTTTGAACCCATTGTGGAGCTGACGAAGCGAAACATAAGATGAACGGACTCGGCCTTCCTGACGGAAATCCGAATTCTCATTTTCTAATCGTCCTAACCGTACGGCATGAGATACAGCATCTGGTTCTGCGGTTAGGACTCATTCGACAACTTTAACTCCAGGGACGTGTCTCTAGAAACTATTCTCCCAGTTAAAAAATGAGCTTTCTCGTTAAGTTTAACCGTGTGAGAGGCATCATCCAACGTTTAATCCCTTATAATTCTATCCGATACACTCGGGAAATGTTTTCTGCAAAACGCTACTAAAAGGATAAGTTTTTAGTCATATTTTGTTCCATTTTGTGAAAATGTTAAAAACGAAAACTGTAATAATGTCATTTCGGATTTCGAAAAGGAAAAAAAAAAAAAAAAAAAAAAAGAAGAGAAAATTAAAAGAAAAAAGATTTAAAAAGAGAAAAGTAAACAATGTCCGATGATCTCAAATTTTTACTGAGAGGGCACTTATTTCATTTATTTGTTTATTTAATTTAAAATTTAAAATGGCGGAGGCTCGATAAACGCATTAACGTAGAATATCGTAAACTAAGTTTTCGAAAAGTCTATAGAGTTTGAAATCTTCCATCTGGTGTTCGAATTTCGTGTGTGTGTGGATCGCATAATAAAACTCTTGCTTCTGACATTACTTTTTTAAATTATTCTTAACGATATTTAGGAAATTTTTTTCATGAGTCAATACTTAATTTCGGCCATATTACATAAAAAAAAGTAAAATGATTTTCCGGAGTTTTTAAAAATTTTAGATCCGTCTTTTAAAGGGAAAAAATTTAGTTTTTAAAATTCAAGTATTCTCGAACATAAATATTAAAATTTTTTTAGCCACTTCTCAGCTGAATCTGCTTTCAGTCATCATTTTCAAAAGTCCGTGATGATTCAGTAATTTTCCACAGCAAAGGACTAAGAAGTCTTGGAATAAACCAAATATTTAGAAATTTTTAGATTATTTTGAGAAAACATTTGAAATTTCCCTCCTTAAACTACATTTTTTAGCCCTTTCAGTGGGAATTTTATATGAGCACCTTAATTTGGAGCTAGAACATTCCTGCCATCTTTTGAGCTTTATCATAAAGGTTATTAAGCGCAAACACTCAGATAAAAATGACTAATGCGGTAGTAGAGATTCCAAATTCCCGACGTTTTTTCATTCCCGGGAATCGGGAATTCCCGTTTTTGAAAAAAATATTAATCCCGGGAACAAGAATTCCCGTTTTGGTTAGATTTTTATTTCCCGGGAATCGAGAAATTGACACACTAAAATTCTCGGGAATTTATGAAAACCGAGAATCTATTTTGAAGACGAAAAAAAAAAAAGAAAATAACCTTGATATCCGAATTTTTTGGGAACCAAGTTCGGAAAAAAGCGGAGCCATGCAGAAAAAATTTTTCCATGTTGTTTAAAGGGCACGCTTTAGGCAAATTATGAAAAAAAATTTCTGATTTTAATAACTTTTTTTTTTAAATATTGAAAATTTTATGTGATAAATGGTCAAAAAGTTGATAAAATTGATATTATTCCCGTTCCCGGGAAAAACTTGTCGATCCCGGGAATCGGAAATTCTCGAAAATGAGTAAAATTTGATTCCCGGGAAGCGGGATTCCCGACTAGTTAGGAAAAAATGTTTCCAGGAAATTTTACGGGAAAAAAAGCTCGGGATCTGGGAAATCCCGGGAATGGAATTCCCGGGAGAAATCTCTATGCGAAAGTAAAAATGTGTTAGGCTAGGGCTGTTCGATATTCGGATATTTAGCTCTGTTCCGGTTCTAAGATTCAGGCTCGGGTCTAAAACTCGGGTTCGGGTCTAACTCGGGTCTAGACCCGGACTACTCGGGTTCGATTCTGTTCGGGATACGGGTTCAGACCCGTGCGGGTTCGGATATTTTCGATTCCTACCCGAAAGAAGTCGGGTTCGACTCAGGATCAAAAGCTCCCCGTTAAAAAAAAAAAAATTTTAATTATTTATCAAAAAAAAAAAGAAACGATGAAAATTAATATTATCAAACTATTACGGGATACCCCAAAAATGAAGAGAACGGGTAACTTCGGGTCCGGAGTCAAACTCGACTTTTTTCGGATAGGAATCGAAAATACCCTATCGAACCCGAGTAGTTCGGGTCTATAGACCCGAGTTAGACCCGAACTTGAGTTTAAGACCCGAACCCGAATTTTAGAACCGGAACCGAGCTGAATACCCGAATATCGGACGGCCCTAGTTGTGACAAAACATTTTCTCAAAAAATCATGAGAAAAAAATTAAAATAACGTGTAAAAATACCGCCTGTTCGTTTTCATGAAGCATTTTGTTTTGCTATGAAATATTTCAGTTTTGTTGCAAGACAGAACTTGTTCAAGACATTTATTTTTTCTGAATGCAGCGCTGAGACGGAGTCACAAAATCAGGCATTTTGCATAAAGCTTTCTGGTCTGGTATTGAAATTTCCCATCTTCGACTGCCGGTGCTTAATATATACTATTTTTTTAAAATTCATTATTCGCGGAAAAATCTATCCACTGCTTAAAAATAAACAAACTTTTAGCAGCACGAGATTTCTCTATATTACTCCATTTAGCATTTTGAGCGCTATAACACTCATACTTTCCCAACTGAAACTCTACCTAATTTTTTCACCATATATTTTCCTCTTATTTCCTAAAAAAGCAACACAGTACTAGAAACTGAACCCCCTGTCATGAAATTATATATTTCTATACAGCCTATCTAACAAAAAATAAAGAAACAATAGTCACGTAATTTTAAAAAATAAAAATTAAGATGTCCTATCACTTTTAACCCTTCTGTCGAAGAAAAAAGCTCGTTAAAGTGATAAAAAGAAAAATCAAACAAAAAAATATTTACAAGCCTACCCTTCAGAAAAAAAAAAAAAACAAGCGATGTAATCTTAACCCTTTCATATCAACACCAGGAAAAATTATTTTATTGAAAAAGACATAAAAATTACCCTAAAAAAAAGGAGTATCTTATTCCGACGTCAGGAAACGATCGTGTTTTTATTTTCGAAAAACGGATAGGGGGGAAAAGAGGGGTTGTTCTTACTTTTTATATCTTCCCAAGTAAATACAAACATTATAAGAGACTCAAAGAAACCGCCGGGATTTAAAAAGAGATACCGATCGGAGTCTGCGAGGGGTCGGTTATGGTTGTTTACGGTGGGAACATATTGCGCCGGCGGCAGAAGTATGCCTGAGTTTCTTTTATTAAATAATCTTCCAGTACCCATGCCCCCCCAGTTTTTCTACAAAAAAAGTGAGTACTTACTTGTTTTTGATCTAGGTTCTCTAGGTCCATCGACGGTTACTTTAATTGCTTTGGTATATGTTGCTACTTGCGGCGGCGAACTGCTGACAGTTATGGTTAAAGTAAAGCTTTTCCCTGCAATTAAAAAAGGAAAAAAAAAAAGGTTTAGTATCGGGAAAAAAAAACAATCAAAATGACGACACGCGACTCGTTTACGTATTCCGTTTTTTTTTTTTTTTTTTTTTTTTTTTTCAAACCCTCCCATCCACTTAGGACATGATAGAACACTGGTAATATGATAAATTGCGGGGAGAGAAAAAAAAAAAAAAAAATGAACTGCCTTTTGCGGAGAATTAAAAATGCTTTAAAAACCTTATATTGGGCCACTTTGTTTTCCTCTTTTCATTTTCCCCGAGGGAAAAACTTTTTTCCATATCTTTTTTTTTTTTTTTTTTTTAACCTCTCACCTTCGTTTTAACGTTGTTGCACAAGAGTGATTTACGGTCTCGTTAATTATATCTGTATGGGTGACCCTTACATGAAATATCAGATCCCGAACTCCCCTTTCCATTTTTTTTTTTAAATTTCTAAGTTACATTGAGAAGGGAGTTGAGCGATTTAACTTAATTTTTTAATAGCGCTTTGTTTCTTTTTAAAAAAAAATTAAGTAAAAAGGATTTTTTTTTTTTTTTTAAATAAAAAGATTTTCCACACTTTCATAATGCTTTCACGGAAAAGAGGAAAGGAAATAGGATTTAACATTTTAAATGATGCTTTATTCATTTAATACTCTTCATTTCTCTTAAGCAAAATCAGTCGACCATATAAACATATGGTGCAAAGATTTTGAAACTAATCTTATTTGCTCATAAAAAAATTTTCCGAGGGTGTTTTTAACGAATAAATCTGAAATTCAACATGGATGATTCATTATGCTGGCGCTGCATTTTGGGTACTGACAAGAACAATGATTACAATCAGAATCTAAAAACTAACTGTACCAGAATCGTCAGTTTTTGAAAACAGACTCATTGCCCATTTCCAAAAATAATGGCATATTTTGGCTTTTATTTATTTTTTTTATTTTTTTAAGTAAAGAAAATTAAAGATCATGCTAGTAAATCTTCATGAATCGACATACTTCAGTCACTAATATACTGAATTTGGAAAGAATTAGGGTATGCACAAATAAATCTGTACATCAGAGTCAAAATGTCGAATTTGAACGATCCAAAATTGTCGCTACACTTTGTTTTTCCATAACAAACGGTTCTCTCCCATTCCACATTCGATGATTTCGTTCTGAGTCACCGAAAACCCTTTGCCATCTTTAGGTCAGTTTTTAGTAAAAATAATACTATCTGTAGAAAACATAGAAACGGATTTTTCTTTTGTAATTAGCAATAAGATTCCAAATTACTTTCAGCATAAATATAGGAGTAAGTAAAAATAACCGGAAAAAATGCTAAATGTTTTCCCGGAGCTAAATGTTTTCTTTCGACAAATTTATCAAACAATTAATTTTTTATAATAATGAAAACTTTGGAAAATAATCACAACAGTCGCACGATCACTACAACATTCCTTCAAATTCTTCGAAAATGCTGTTAGATTAACAAAAAACAGACTTGCAAAATCATTCCCCAGGGACTCTGGATACCAAATACTGTATACCTAATAGGTTATGCCGTATCCGTTTTAGGAAAATTTTAAGGTCTGACTAATTGTTATCAAAAAAAAAAAAAAAAAAAAAAAAAAAACTGGAATCAACAAATTGGTTTTGCTTTTCTAAATCAAAAGAATATTAATTTTGTATGTTAAAAAATGATTTCGTGGGAAAAATATTTTCAGGAACCGGTTGAAATTCTTTTGAAAATTTGATCTAGCTACAGTTTGACGCACTTCAAGAATAAATGATGGATAATATCAGTAAAATTTAGAAATCTGCCAAACATTTAGCTGACAATCATAAAAATAATTTCCAAAAATTAACCAAATAAATACCTCTTTGAATTAGTGTAATTTCCCTCAGAAAATAGTATTTTTCAATGCAAGGACTGCAAACGACAAAATTGCCCGTCGAGACCGAGTTTTAAGCCCGAACCAAAGGCGAGCCTTAAATAGGTCGAGACGAGCAAGTCGTTTGCATTTCTTGCATTGAAAGTTATTTTTTATCACGAGGTACGGAGTAAAATAGTCTGTAAATAAAATAAACTGCCTAGGACTGAACAGTGGATTTTTCCGTACCGTCCCTGGTGGAAATTTTGACATCATCAATGTCGATGCAGCATCGATCCAACCTCGGACGTCCATTTAAAAAGTTAACGCTTTTCAATATCGGTCAAATGAGAATTTAACATATTTTCAATATTGGCCGTTATTGGAGATCGGATCGATCTTGGCCAAGATTGGCCCGATGGCGATCCGAGGTCGACAAGCCTTAATTTTCAATATCGATACGACATTCCAAAATTTCCACCAGGGGTGTGTTGAAAAAATATTAATACCGTATTTATAAAATATTTTTAAAATATTTTTTCACGTTTTTTGAAGCAAATCAATAAAAAGATTTAAAATCTTGGTCAAAATTTTCAAAACATTTTTATTTTTTCTTGTTTCAAAAAATATTTGCATAATATTTTTAAAATATTGAAAAATATTTTAAAATTATTTCATAAATATTAATATTTTTTTCTCATTGGGTAGCTACGATGCTTTTAAAAATAAAAGAAACTAGCTAAACTAGCTCTTAAAAGTTCTAGTTCTTCAAAATCTTTTTCAAAAAACATTTTTTGGCATTAAGGTTGCTTTTGGGTATCCAAGACGGTCATGTTGACCCGCATATTAAAACTATAATTTTTTTAAACCCAATTTTTAATATATAAAAGCGAGAAAATTATCAAAATAAAAAAATTGCAATCATATGTTTTTCTCGGAAAATCGGTTGAAAAAAAAAAAAAAAAAATACTATTTCACGATGCGCGGGTACACGGCCTGTTTGGGCACCCAAAAGGAACCTTCAGGTAATTAACCAATACCGGTTAATGACGAAAAAAGCCAAAAATCGTAAGGAAAAAATTTTCGGAAAAAAATTTGAAGCTTTGTGTCTTTTAGCAAGAAAACCGACAACTTTAAGGTAAAAAAAGAAAAAAAAACTTCAAAAATTACTCCATGTTTTAAGCGCATTTAGGCCTAAATATTTGAATATGATTGCACTCTGAACGACTGATCTAATATGACGTATTTCATACCAGCATTTCTGAAATACAGCAAATGTGCTGAAAACGTATTACCATAAACAACAAAGCCATGCTGCTTTTGAAAAGCCTCAGTACCTAAAAACTGAAATTAGACAAAGAACTTAACGCAATTATAAATCAGGAATGCACCGCTCATCAACTAACCAGGAAGATTTCTCAGAAAAATGAAAATCGTTTGGTAAAAAAAAAAACACCTATTGCAAGCACAAAATACTGCTAAAATCTCTACTTTTAGAAGCTGAAAATATTTTTCCCAAATAAACATCGACTCCTCAAAACATTAAAATCCATCATTTTTCGTCAACATCAAATATACAACCTCATAAAGGGAAAGTGGCACGCGGCAAGAGGAAAAAAAATAAAGAGACGAGAGGAAAAAAAAAGCTAAGGGTAAAAGTAATGAGATGGTAAAACAAATGAGTGGACACGGTTCATTCTCTCGCAAGGGGAAATTGTAAAGAGAGGAGGGGAAAAAGCAAAAAAAAAAAAAAAAAAAAAAAAAAAAACTGGGGGTAAGGGGTTTGTGGCCAGCGAATTTTCATTTTATACTTTTTAATCGTACACTGATCCATCGAACTGGGATGAGTAATTGTCATTTGTTTTTATCGGATTCTTTTTTTCTTTTTTTTTTTTTTTCCTTTCAAAGGTAAATTGCAACAAAAAAGAGAGAGTTAATTTTTTGCGGATTCTTTTAAAACTTTTTTTGATTAGTCTCTCTTTTATTTTAAGTAATATATAACCAAACGAATAAAAAAAAAAAACTTATAACCTTAACTCGTGTCAAAGATAATCGATTTCTAAAATAGTATTTAAGAGAGAAAAAAAAAGGGAGAAAAAAAATCTCCCATTTCACATTTGGTAACATTTCCTTCCCATACCCTTGACAAAAAAATCAAAAAATGTTATTTTTTAAGACATGCATATTTGAAAATCTATTTCCCCAGAGAAAAAAAAAAAAAAATAAGAAAAAAAAGGGAGGAAAAAAAAGAAAGAAAATTGTTTTGTCTATATAGAAGTTGAGTGAATGTAAGAGCTGCCGCGAGCATGGCCGACCCACAAAGCAGTGGAGCGTCGGTTTCCTCCGGTGGTTTGCGGAACCCTAACCGCATTCCATCGCAAGCTAAACATAGGGAAACCAGTTCCGTGATCCGCACTGCACCACAAAACCATGCCTTATACTGGCCACTCCGGTCCACCTCAATCATTTAGAGCTTTTCGGAGAGTTTTAGCCTTCATGACGTCACTCATTACCATTATAACCACATTCCTCAAGAACGCAAATATCGATCATACCTTTTTAAAAGATTGAAGTAAAAATCATGCAAATTTAGTAGTTATATGAACCTATTTGAGATACAATAAAACCAAAATTCAGAGTAATACAAGAGCGACTTGCGTTGTTGTGTATCGTTACTTCAGATTCCGATAAACTTTTTTTTTTTTTTTTCGAAAATTCGGATCTTGCATTAACCAACAGATTTAATTGCAGAAAAATAATTAAGAACATGCGAGAAAGAATAAGAAAGTACTTGGAACTGTCATTTCAAATGGTAAGTCAGCTCTGCAGAATTTTTTGTTCTAATTCAAAATATTTTTTTCCTGTTTTTTTTTTTTTTTTTTTTTTTTTTTTTTTTTTTGGTCATTAATTACTAACGATTCCTTTCAGGAGCTCTTTTGCATCTACGAAGTAGACCAAAATATTGCTACAAAGTAACTCTTTTGCACGACAAGTACAAGTATTTTGAATAAAATTTTAATTGATTTTAGTTAATTAAAGCTATCGCTTGACATAAGCGAAGCGAGGTTACCCGCGCTCAACGGTTTTACCGAGGTTTTTCCTCGACATGGATTCCCCTCGAATCCAAATCTTTGTGCGGTAAATCGGATTTACATCGGCATGGATTCCTGAAGAACCTTAGATCGCGAAAGATCAAAATCATGTTATGATCCGGATTCTTGTGAATTTTAATTTTTGGAAAAACAGAAATTTTACTTCTTAGGGCACGCTCCCCTGGTTCAGGAGCAAAACCATCGAAAAAAAACAGTTTTATTTCTTTGAAAGTTAACGGACCACATTTGGGCGGTTATCTTTCTAATAATGGTCTTTTTTTTAAATCAGTGTTTAAGGAACTAACTTTTAATGGATTTTTAAAAAAAACCAGGTTTTTAATGACGAGACCTCCGTTTTGTTACATCCCCGCACCAATGAAATTTTTGGCATCACTGGAAGTGAACTAAACACAGAAAGAAAAAAATTTCTAATTTAACATTTAAAAAAAAAAAAAAAAAAAATTCAATGATCAGTTTATAAACTCTCGTTCGACTAGCAGGGAGATTCGTTTAATTGAATTCGCAGCCTAAATACAGGAAGCCGAGGGCAACTCCTAACTGAAGAAAACGTTTTTTTTTTATAGAAATAAGCAAATACAGTAAAATATGCCGGCAGGATTCATTTTGGCTTACATACAACGCGAGGGTGTCGTCATTACAAACCTGGTTTTTGTTAAAAGCCCATTAAAAAGTAAAATTTCTATTTTTCCAAGTATTATATAGCCCGACAATCTGGATCATAAAAAGATTTTGATCTATCGCGACCTAAGATTCTTCAGGAATCTATGTCGATGTAAATCCGATTTACCGAGCAAAGATTTGGATTCGCGGAGAATCCATGTCGAGGTAAAACCAAACTTATGCGCAACTTTCGCATTAGCGGAGAATCCGTGTAGGTGTAAAAACAAGGTAGACTTATCCGCTTAGATTAATAATATTCCAGTGTAAGTATCACAATAACGCTAATGCCAAAAGAGTTCTATTCAAAGATTTCTGCTGTCAATGGCAAAAACCTATCCCAGCCGCGGCGGTATGTTTTTAAGTAAAGGGGCGCAAACATTTAGAGAGTTTAATTTTCATTAACTATGCGCTTATAATAGCATCAATAATATAATTTGGGATTGCCAACACGTCTTCCTTTCCCATCTCTGGGTCTCACGATTTAAAAATCCTCAACCCGAGAGTAGTGCAAAGTTCATCCACTAATTGCCAAAATATCAGAAATTTATACTTTATCAACAAACAAAGGAGGAAGGCCGACAACCCGGTTTTTTGCCCCCCCCCCCCCCCGCTTATGGTACGTGACCGATAATTTCCCAGACATCAAAATACCGGTATAATATGTGTACCTCCACATGAAAAGGTCCCACTTTGCAGATGGTGCTTAGAATTTTTTTTTTGTAAACAGAGGGTTTTCTTATAAGTCCCATCTGCCAATTGGGACATTTTCATGTACATATAATCTTCATTTTGAGAAGTTTCAACACTGTTCGTGCATGCCGCCACCTTCAAAATTACCCTTTTAGGTTTAGCATCAGTGTAATGCATTACACGGATGCTAAACTAGGGTCTAGGGATTAGAGAGATAGAGTCTAGGGATAAGTCAAGCTAGATAGAGTCTAGGGATTCTATCACACGGTGTAACGGAATCATACGATTCCGCTACAACTAGGAGGGGCCTTAGAGGATATAGAGGACGCAGAACCTTTCATCCTTGGAGAGGAGGTAGTGGTGGTCGTGGAGGAGGTAGAGGTGGAGGTGGAGGTGGAGGTGGAGGTGGAGGTGGAGGTGGAGGACACCCCCACACCGTCAATTATATCACATCTGAAAATATCACTCTTAATTTCTCTTAATTTCCAATAAAAAAAAATTATGAAGAAAAAAGTGTATTAAATTTTTTTTTTTCATTTCATCCCCCATCAACCCATCAACCCATGGGTTCACACGCGTATGATTCCGTTACACCGTGTGATAGATTCCCTAGACTCGTGTAATAGAATTATATACCTGGACCTGAAAACCCGGGTTATCAGTTCTCCACCTTTGCAAAAATAAGCAAATTTAAGGTTTTTTTTTTTTATTTCAGCTCTAAAATTACCTTCGTATAAAAGCTTTGTTGGTGGGATTCAACCAAAAAACGAAATGTTCCCGCCTCCACGGAGTCAGTGTCCAAATTTCAGATTTTAGACCAACAGCTTGCCAGTCAATTTACCGATATCAACTGAATTTGCTAATGAATTGACACTCTATTCACTATTTAAAAAATTTCTGAAAGTTGGACACATTAATCGTTTGTTATTCTACTGACTTTTTGCCATGGGTGCTTCCGAAATGATACAACTAAACAAAATAAAGCCTTCGCACCGATTTCAACAACAAAAATTAACAAGCTACATTGGAGGTTACCACTGTTCGATTCTCTTCGATTTCCTAAGGTCTTACTAGCAAGCGTAAAAATGTCAATAAATATTATTTTGGGTTTGCAGTGTAACGGATCCCCGGACAAATGGTCCAATAAAAGTTTTTGTCCAAAATATTTTATGTCCAATTTTTTTTTTCTTAGTAAAAAAAGTGGTAGTGTAGTGTAGTGACTCATAAACACAATGCACTAATAAATTAGACTATTCCGGAATATTCCAGAATATTCTAGAATGTTCCAAAATATTTTGATTCCAAAATATTCTAAAACGTTCCAGAATGTTGTAGAATGTTATAAAATATTCCAGAATGTTTTAAAAAATTTCAGAATATTATAGAATGTTCCAGAATATTCTACAACGCTCCAAAATATTCCCAGAACTATGTTTGGAATATTCCAATTCGTTGTAGAGCATAGACGATAACATTTGTTTGCGAAATAAATAAAAAATCAGCAGGTTTAACAAATGAAATAAAATACGAATAACCATTCGATTTCGATATATCGAAAACCTTTCAACATATAGAAGCGTTAAATCGGATATGTAATTTATAATTTGACTTGGTGATTACAAAAGAGATAAAAAAAATTAATCCCACTTAGTTAAATTAATTATTACACCTTTCGAACGGCTTCCGTTCTGCTGCATGCGAATACACTTGAACTATAAGTTACACTGTTCTTGCCCTTAGCGCTCCCTATTCATATCCCAAATTTGGGATCAATCGACTTTAAATCGCTTCTCCAATCGCAATGTAGTAGAAACTCCTCACGTTAGTATTGCAGATTTTCACGGTAAATAAAAAAATAAGAAATTCAAAACTAAAATCGCAAAGATTAAGGGGGCTTGATTAAAATGCATTTTTCCATGAATATTTTAACAGTATTTGTACAAAAAACTATAGGCAGAGATATAAAGGTGGAGGGTAGTATTTTATGAGCCCTATATGTAAACTGGTAATATAAGTTCTGTGATCTAATTACTTCAGTCCTCACTCAGAAAAAGGAAATGTCTTCAATAAGTTTTGTCTCGCAACAAAACCAGAATGTTTCATAACAAAACCAAAAAAATTCATGACAAAGGAGAGGTTGTTTCTTGACAAGATATTTAAGAAATATTGTTTTTGCATGATTTTTAAGAAAATGTCTTTTCACAACTTCAGCACTCCTCCTGTGTACAATTTTCAGCACTAATCCCATCCCAGCGAATGCCATACTTAAGGGCACCTAAAAACGACTAGGTTATTTCCAATGTAATTTATTCTTCAAAAATTACAAATAAATCATATATCAAAATGGAACTGTAACACAGTACATTTCGACATGAATTTGAGACACATACGCCGAAATTATAAGAATTGAACGGGACCCATTATTTTAATTTAATTTTCGAAGGAAAGAGAAAATATAATCAAGACTTACAAAATGATAAAAGTAAACAATACAACAAACTTTTTAGCTTAAATATTGCTGAAACATGAAAACAATCATGAGAAATCCTTACAACTGACTAAGAAAACTGAAAATGGATATAATTTAAACGAAGGAAATTTAAACTGTAGGAGTGGGCTCAAAACGAACCAATGCTATTTCCGTGAACTTGTGATAGCGTGATGGTCTCCTCGTTCGCCTCCTTTTTTAGCCCTCCTCTCAAACTCATCAGGGGATGGCATTTTTTTTAATATATTTTTTTTTATCTATTTCCCGTACGAAGCGAAAAGCGACGGCTCCCAGTTTTCGATTCTAACGGGCTAGATAACTCCGTGAAACCGGCATGAATTTATAATGACGATCAGAGTCCGGCCTTTAATTGGTATATTCCCTCAAGGAATTTCAGTTATTAACCTGGATTTCATTGTTGGAAACTAATTGACTAGAATTGGCAAATGCTGAATGCTGACTAGCTTTTCTTTTTTCGAAAAACGAGGGGTGTGAAAATGCATTGCTTTGCATTGCACTGACAAGAGGAAGAGAAAGGGGGGGAGGGGGGAGGATGAATATGTTGAAATTAATGGGGATGAAGTGTATGTAGGGTCCGATTGAGGGGGATGAAATGAAGAATTGTACAGTCGAGCCCTAAAACAAAAAATGCATCCGAAAAAAAAAAAAATTTTGAATAATTTTGGATTTGAATTGCTCAGATTTTCGGATTCTGGGTCAAAAGCAGACCGTGAGAAAAAACGTGACCACCGTCGCCTTTCAAGAAAAACCCAAGAACAAAAAACTTTTACACCGAGGGAGACATTTTTCAGACTTGCGCAAAACAAACTTTTCCTTTAAGAAGAAAACTTTTTACTTATAAAAAGATTTGTCTCAAAGAAAAGTTTTCATGTCGAGTGGAAAATGAAACTAACAAAAGACCGCGTGGCGTCTAAATCAGCATGAGCTTATTGCCACGTGGTTCTCCGCATGGATTTTTTCCCGTTTCCCGTCGGATTTTATTTTTTTCAATTTTTTTTTCTTTTTTTTTTTTTTCTTTCCCCCGATTCTTCTGTAAACTTACCTCTCCCGCTTCGTCCGACGAATCTTAAATCATTAAATTTGGCTACTTGATTTTTCATAACAGCTGTACAGTTCCTAAGTTCGGCACAATAATTTTCATCGTTACCTGCCCGAACGGTAACTAACGTCCCGTCGATCACGTCCCCCAACGCAACAACTTTAAAAGCAACCGGTAATGTTTTATTGGACCTCCAATGAGGCGGTAACACTGTACACACAAAATGCGGACTCCCAGTCCTAACTAATTCCCCGGGATGTTCCGATAAAAAATCACCTAAAGTCCTTTCGGCCAATATGTCCGAAGTCATTTTCGTATACGTTTCATTTAGGACCGAGGCCGTTCCTTCGGGGGAAGCGGCCGTTCCCGGCGTCGGAGTTGCTCCTGTCAGATGCATGTTCTGCTGCCGACGGTAAACATCCAAACTGCTTTTGCAGTCTAACGGGGCTTTCGTGCCCCAAATCGTAACATCCGAAGCAATTTTGAAGTCCCTTTCAGCAGGGTCGCACCCTGCCAATGATTCCGTTTCCTAAATCCCTCGAAAAAAAATTTATTTTCGAAAAAAAAAAAGTTTCTCACATTCGAATAAAAAATAAAAATAAAAAACTCCGAGAGGAAAAAAAAAAGTGAAAAATTCCAGTTAATGATATACGCAAACACCGCAATTTTATTTGCACTCTGGATGGAAAAAAAAGTTAACAAAGATGAATGAACACGGGGACAAAGAGGGAAAAAAAAGTGAATGGCAGCTGACGTAGGGGTGAAGGGGGTTCGTCTTCGTCGAGTTTTACTCACGATTTCCAGGTCCACGCGTTACTTTTTTTTTTTTTTCTTTTTTTTTTTAGCTCGTCACAAAACTCACTTAATTATTACATCAAGCACAAAAGGCACATAAACGAGGATTTTCACAGTCAACCATTTTTCTCCTTTTTTTTATTTTTATTATTATTATTATTATTATTTAAAAATTTTAATTTTAACTGCGGAAAAAAAACTCCGAGAAAACGTACGAAACTCCCGAAGAAAACCGACAAAAGCACAGGGTTGGATGTGATCTAGCCGCCGAAACCGTGAGAGTGATATGAGTGCACACGCACAATCGCATGCCGTGGTAATCTGGCGGCAAAGGTTTAGGTCTAGAAAGTCCACGACGCACTCTCCTGGACAGATGGAATGACCGTCCCCCGGCACATCGGGCCCCCGCCAGCACTAATTCATCCTTCAACCCTTCTGTTTTATCTATCTCACTTTTATTACTTTCTATCTTTCCTTATTTCCCCTAGCAATTCGGAAAAACCGGACTTAATTATTTAAAACTATCGTTTAAATTTTCCCGCTTTTTTTTTCTTTTATGTTAAAAAAAATGATTGGTCATTCATCAAAAAACCGGGTGTTTTTGTGAAAAATTACGAATTACATTCAAAAAAAAAGTTTCGGGCTTCTTCCTTTCGCTCGACAACCATTTTCAAAAAAAAAAAGGACAACAAAAACAAAAAAACGAAAACATTAACGGAGCGGTAAATTAACGAACGCGACCGTAAGCGAGACCGGTTAACTAGATAACCAAACGATATATAAATGGAAAACGGAATTAAGAAAAGCTACCGAATCAGAAAGCTCAATATTCTAAATCGTTGAGTTTGAGTTTGACTATCCCACTCTCACTCGGAAACACGAACAAAGCCGAAGGTAACCGAGAACTTTACATAAACTCCCTTGTATATGTGTATAATCATCTGTAGAACAAACAGCCCCTTATTACAACCCCAATGAAATTTCGCTGGTTATTTTTATTTAACTTTCTAAAAAAAAAAAAAAATTAAAAATTAAACGAAAAAAAAAGAAAGAAAAACATACACAAAAAAAAGTCGACGTTTTTTTTCCCATCCCACTACCTTTTTTTTTTTTTTTTTTTTTTTTTTTCCACCGGAAAAAACGGTGAGTGATTTAACGCGGACATGATTTTTAAGAGCTTCCGGTTTTTGATTATCCGATTTATCAGCATTTATTATTTTATTCTTCTTAACTGTTTATAAAAATTTGAGTAGATATTTTGTTTGATAAGCTGACATCTTTTTTAGTTCGGAAACACAACCGAATTTTTCTTTTACTACTCGTTAGTTTTTTTTTCGAAAATTCTTTTGAAGTTGCAAAGTGGATTAAAATTAAAAAAAAAAAGACGAATAGAAAGTTTTGCTCTTGGCTGCCCGTTTGAAAAACATAAACCGAAAACATGATCTGCTACTCGCAGCAACGCTACCTGCTACAACAGGTCAGCACTGTTCGCTATTCGTTTGAAATCGAGTAAAAGGTGTTAGTCAAAGCACTAGTATAAGCATGGCGAAATTGGATGAGGCTAGTTTTGATAAGACATGGGGTTGGTTGGTAAACCGATAAACTCCAAAACTCAAGAAAAACTGCGAGTAGCATGGGAAGACCATATCAGTATCTCTTCATTTCGTTTAAAAATCTCCGACCAAAGAAAATTGCGCCAAGAAAAACTGCAAATCGCCGTCGTCATCATGGGACTTGGGCCTGTAATTTCGTGGTACTAAAGCGAGGAATTTTTTTTAAAATCCACAATCATGTATCCACTTGATTTTCTACAACTTAAAGTTTTCCAACGCCGGAACCAATCCAAAAAAATTTGAACATAAATCATCATAAATTGAGTCAAAAATTTTTCCTCTCAGTTGAGTCAAGTTATTCATTGAGCCAATGGTTTTTTTTCTGTTAGGTAAAATTAAGTGGTGTTTGGGGTTTACTCGGTCCACTTATGGAGTTAGTGTCTCTTTTGTTTCACTAGTCTCCACAAGCTCATGTTCCTGAGAAGTAATCAAGTCACTACTTACACAGAAGTCTAAGTGTTCCAAGAAGCCTTTAATGAAAAATCCCATCTCTTAATGAGAGGTACAGGGACCTTCCTCTTGACCTGACCTCTCCAACTTTGTATCGGTGCTCAATATCCAGATCACAGCATAATATGCTCTTATATAATTATTATTATTATTAGCATATAAAATGTATTGGCTCTGGCGAAATAAATTTAAGGAAAAAAAGTGACTCAATCGATTATTCTTCCTCGATAAAATTTGACTCAATTGATAAGTTGGATTAAGGGGGTTGGCTCAATCGAATTGCACCGGAAAAATAAGCACGGCACTGGCAAGAAGCAAAAAGGGGTAATTAAACTTTCTTCACAAAACACCGCCAGGCTCCAAACAATACGTTCAGGTATTTCCTTTGACCTCACGGAAAAAACACTATATGTAATTTTTACCAAAATTTAGCTTGCAAAATAGCTATGGTGATATTCACTGTTGATATATTCAAATAAACCATAGTTACTTACCGTTATTTTTACAACTAAATTTGTAATACTTATTTCCCGTTAAAGTAAAAATTACATTCAATCCCGTATTTGGTAAAATGATTATGAGTAAAATTAACTATACAAAATGTTAATTTTACTATAATGAAATGTTTTATTTTTAACGATTTGCCAAATTGTCAGTTTTACAATAATGAACTGTAAAATTTACAACATTATTGTAAAAAATACCGTTTGCTAAACGCGTGCGCAGTGATCGGTTTCCGCATCTTCCATGCCAAAAATTCGTTGAGTTATGAGCACAACTAGCGTTTTAATTTTCGAAAATATTAATTAAAAAATTGTGACCGTGAACGATTTGTTGGACCTCTGGGGATTAAGCGATTGTAAGCCAAAATTTGAAGGTATATAAGTAAGAAATAACTAAATTAATTTCGTAACCTTTTTCCTAATTTTATATTTTTCCTAACCTTCCTTATGAAAGAAGCGATTAAAAAAAGGGGGAAAAATTCTGTTAAGAAAAGTAATGTCGTTCAGTACCAGCCAGCCAGCTAGGAGGAAAATAATTCATTCCATTTTGTTAAGGATGGAATCTAGTACAATCTAGTGCAATCCAGCAATCTAGTACAATAAGAAAATAACTCTTTTCATTTTTCTAAGGATAAAAGGACCTAAATTTTGGTCGTTTATAAGGTATTTTCAAGAATTTTTAGCTAAGAAGAATCGAAATCTAACCTGACAGGCTCCATTTTTTCACAATAGAGCAACAGCAAGTAAAAAAACAATTCTTTTAATTTTTGATGATCGTGGAAGGACCGATATTTTGGTTAGTTATGCAGTATTTTTGAGTATTTTTAACCAAGAAAAAACTAAATCCAACCTGGCATGCTCCATTTCAGTTTAAAGTAATGGTACATTGGCAAACTGGTTACAAAGTAATAATGGTAAGTAAAAACACACTCCACTTTCCAGAGCATTTTCTAAGGATTTTCGACTGGATGCCAATTAATTTTTATTTTTAAATTTTCGCAGAGCAACTCCCTCCCGTCTACCCAAATTTAGTGCTTTTTTTGGGAAAAGTTTTATGAAAATTTGAATTGTTTTAATAAAAAATTTTAACTACAGATTTTATTTAGTTACAACTTTTTCTCCTTTTAAAATTTTTTCTTCTAATGATTATTTTTATTGCCCAAAGCCCGTTTTTGGCATCCGGTGCTTCAAAATTTATTTCACTGGGTGCCAAATGTTCCGCACTATGTGCCCAAGTATCGCCCAGTTACTTACTTAAAAAATGGTCTGCCATTTTTTTTTTCAAAATACACCGGCACGCTCCATTTTCAATGGCGCTCATATCCGTTTCCAAAACCAAAAATATTCTCTACAATTTTCTAAAATTTATGAGTGATATAATGAATTTACGAAAGTAAATTATTATCATTTTAATACGTATACAATAAGCAAATCATCTATATCATTTTCTCCAGGGAGGATCAAATTAAGCATTAAACACCGTGATATTTCGCTTATGAAAACCATTGAAGGTTGCTTACTTTTCCAATGCTATGATGTTTCCCACCCTGTATATCATTTTGAACCATTTAGCGGCATACCCGGAAATTCCCCCGTTACACCATTTACCCGAAATTAAAAATTTCGGATGTAAAAATGATGTATTTTGTGCGCGGACCTTTACGACTCCAGGCCCGATATTTACTGTCAGCATATAATATGCCTGTACCCAACATGTAGGATTTTTTAAAATAATTTACTCTCAACAACTTTTTCAGCGTAAAATCTACAGGACTCTAATGCCGAATTTTCAACGCTTCCTTCTGCTGACACAACACAATCTTTTTAAACTGGAAAAAGTGCGATCGTAAGATGTGCAAGCATGCGCTAATGACTATAAAATGTTTATCTGGCAAGTCATACGATGCAACAAAAAAAAAAAATCCTAAATCCGAACGAGAGTTGGGAAAGCGATAAAAGAATGGAAAATGAAACTTGTAATTAAAGCTTGCGAGGTGATGGCAGTTAATCTCGTATTTGTAATGAGCGAAGGGGGCGTGCGTGAGGAGAGGGTGGAAAATGCAACCAACCCAGCTTGCGGAAGTTGCACATGACGCTCTTTACTCTTTTCCACTCATTTCCCAAGGTATACATTTTTAACTAAAAATAAAAGCTCATACATTCAACAAACAACAATTCCTCCAATAAAATACCATTTTAATTCGCCCGAAAAAAAAAAAAAAAAAAAAAAAAAAAAAACGATTCCGGGAAAATAAAATAACGAACAATTGTAAATTTAGATTTAAATTTAAATGAAATCCTATATCTTTTTTTAATCAGTCCTTTTTCATATTGAAAGCTCCGATCATTATTTATTAGAATAAATTTTGAAAGGTAATTAATGTTGTGGTCGGACGCTATTCACCGAAGCAAAAATATCGTGAATTATTATGATTATTATTATTATATATGTAGCCCGTATATTCCAATTCAGAGGGACGTTTTTTTTTTTTTTTTTTTTTTTTTTTTCATATGGCCACGGGAAAGTTGGCATTGATATTTCGGTCAAGCGGTTGTGTAAATACGTCACGGGGGTTTTACCTTCACGATTATTAATATTATCAGAAACGATCCATTTAAAAAAAAATTATTTTTGAGATTGCTGTATTTAAATGTAAAAAAAAAAATAAATAAATAAATAAATAAATAAAAAGATGAAAGTTCTAAAGTCGTAAAAAAAGCCGAGAGATATTATCTTACTCGTTTTTGTTTTGTTTCCTTATTTTATTTACCTAAAACTCTTTTATTTTGATTATTTAATCTCGTCAAAAAATAAATATGCCTTTTCCGCCAGTTTATGGCTTTCACAAAAAGCTTTTTCCAACTTTCCGCGGTCTTCACTCCTCTTCGCATATAAAACAAGTATATATCGTCGGTCTAGTTAGTTTGACACCACGATGAAGTTTCAAATATCAAAACTAAAACCTAATAATAAATTAATTTACGCTTGAAATACAGTAACTAACGTTTACATGCAAGTGCATCTACATTTCCCGGGGCCCGCCATCCCCTATGAATCCTATTGAAACGGTTTAAAACAAGACTGACAGAATGGATTCTTGAATAATCAATCACAATGCAAAGCTAGCCGTTGTTATCACGTAAAATGCCGTCATGTAAACCATTATTCTCGATAGAGCGCTTAAGCACGTCGTTTTTTCAGGTTAAAAAAAAAAAAAAATTTCATCCGTCGAAACGAAAAAAAAAAAGAAAGAAAAAAAAAATCAGTTGCGGCAAATGAAACTGACGTGTGTGTGATCTACACACGGCGTCAGCACCATCAGAGAGGACGTCTCGTGGGATGGAAATAAAAGTGGGAGGGAAGAAAAAAAAACCGAAAAAAGAAAAAAAAACTGTATGCATGCGTGACAAGTGCTGCCAACTGGCGGAGATCAAAACAACCTTTTTAAAACTTTTTTTTTTTTTTTTTTTTTTTTTTTTCTAAACATGTGAAATCATTGACCCATATCTGTTTATCGCCGGTTTGCTTTGTATTATGATCTGTATTTACTTTTTTTTTTTCGAACGAACAATTCTTTGCTTACTTTTTAATCCTTTTTAATTTTCGGTAGAGAATATTGAAAAACCTCTAAATTTGCCACCTGAAAAATAAAACAAATATGTGCTTTCGAATCCTAATCTTATTTATTCACGCCGTATATAGAAGGCATAAAATGGTTAAATAAACAAAAACGAGAAAGGTCTCCTATTAGCAAGTTATGTTTGTCATCCTAATCTCAGAATAAACTAGCGAAATCCCTGCACAGCGGAAGTGACCTGTTTGTCCGGAAAACATCCCTGAAATAAAATTAATTATACTGCTTGTAAAATGTGAGGAGGGTTCCCAGAAGCAGGACGGCGTGAAGCAGGCGAAGAAATTTCTTTCCTTGCCTTTTCCAATTTTCGACCCCTCCCACATCCCGAAAAACCCTTCCCCTTTCACCTCCGGGATAGAAAAAAAACCTCGAAACATTACCCGGTTTTCCGGAATTGATTTAAAGGTTTCAAGATGGCCATCATTCATTATCCTCACGTCCTTTAATTCTTAAGAGCCTTCCCCCCCCCCTCTTCTCTCCCTTTCTCTTTTCGCTTCTCATCATCCCTTCAAAAGCCTCCCTTTTCCAGTTTCGAAACTCTCCCACTTCTCCATTTGTATTCGTCACTAGAGCAGTGTTTCTCTAGAATTACATTTCACCAACTTCCCTTTTGTCTAAACTAGTAACGGATTTGTTCGATCTGTTTAATTAATTCTTCAAGTATCTAAAACGGCTTTCCTCGAATGTCTTCTTCTTTTTTTTTCCTTAAAAAAAATGTCGCTTTCAATTTTTTTTTTTTTTTTTTTTTTTTTTTTTTTTTTTTTTTTTTACGAAAAATCGGGAAAAGTAATAAATTGGTGTCAAAATTAAGGACACCATGTCAACGGCACGTGTGACCTACAGCAGTAAAACCTCATCTATATCATTTCACCCTTGGAGATGATCCCCAATGTCTCAAGCCCTTGTTAATTGCTATCAACATCTTCACATCGTTTTCAAAATCTCTTCCGTTTCAAAAATAACTAATAAGAGGGAAACATAATGTTCAGCATTTGTCCTTTATAGATGCTTTAGTCGTATTATAAGAGCATCGTTCGGTTATTGTTCTGGTTTTTAATGCAGGAAGATAGTCTTTGAAGAGCATCTGCCTCTGTTATCTGCCCGTACGAAAAAGAGATGCGCCAATAATATAAAAATAATTGCAAAAAAATTGGATATAAATAAAAAATGCAATAGCGCTAATTAAGTACAAGCAAGGTCTCTTTAATTATTTCACCAGAAGCCCTGATTTTTCCCTCCATGACATTCATGATGGCAAGCTGTACCCATCTGGTGATTGACCGGATGATGATTAAGTATAAATAATAGTGCAGATAAATAACTGAAATAAATAATGCAGATAAATAATAGTGCAGATGAATTCTCTTTTAATTCCAGTGCAGAATCTCCATTGGAATTTAAAAGGTATTCATATTTCATAAATGAATAAATTAATCAAGGGCCGGTGCTCAGCATTCAAGATTATTAAATAAAAGGCTGATTAGTTGATTGCATTAATGAAGATGTGCTTCAATGGTTACAGAAGAGCTCAGAAGCTTCAGCAACTCCCCTCTTTTACATCGATACGGATTCTTCGCGAATCTGAAAGTTGCGCATAAGTTTGGTTTTACCTGGACATGGAATCGCGGACAATCCAAACCTATGCACGTTCCTCAACTTGGATTCGAAAAAAATCCAAATCTTCCCACGTTGATTCGGATTTATATCGACATTAGTTCCGCGAAAGATCAAAATCTTGTGATTCGGATTCCTAATGCTCCTCGCTTTCTACGTTTAGCTTGTGCATTGAAACAAACGAATCTTCTCGCTAGTCGAGAGTTCATAAAGCTGAGTATAGGAAAATTATTTTTATTTCAAAATTAAAATCAGAAATATTTTCTTTTTGTGTTTTAACTTTTCCTTCGGTGATGCAAAATATTTCATCGATACAGGGATGTAACTACACGGGGGTCTCCTGATTACGAACCTGGTCTTCGCTAAAAACCCAATAAAAAATAAATTTTCTATTTTTTCAAAAATTCCATTCCTCAGGAATTCTGATCATAACATGATCTTGATCTTTTGCCATCTAAGATTCTTTAAAAATCCATATCGATGTAAATCCGAGTCAACGTGCAAAGATTTGGATTCTCCGCAAATCCATGTCGAGGTAAAACCAAACTCGTGTTCAACTTTCGGATCCGAAGAGAATTCGTGTCTATGTAAAGCTACTGAGCCGTTTCAGCTGAAGATAATATTGAAGGACTGTTAAAATCATTTATTCATTTACAAATGATGGAAATCCAAACATCGCAACTCAATTGCGATTCTCATTGTTATATCGCAACTCAATTGCGACATAATAATGATTTGATATTGATTCTCTGCTTCATATCGATTGCTACTGACTGCTGTTGCTTAAAGTGACTATAGCCACTTCAAGCAACAGCAATCAGGCACCTGCAATGGCTACTACCAGTCAGGTACTAAAAAGCAAAATACTTGCAAAAGAAAAGGTATAAGGAAAAGACCGGCTCGGAAAATACAGCCTATTTCAGGAATCGATGAAGACGACACTTTCCACACTGCAGAGGATGAGGCGGTATTTCCGGACATCAACCCCTATTATCAGTGTCAAATTTATCCGAAGATTGTAGGTTTGAGTCTGAACACGTTCGCCAGATATCGCAACCAAGTTGCGACTTATATCGACCAGATATCGCAACTTAAGGTCAAAATACTAAAAAGCAAACTACTAGTAAAAGAAAAAATATAAGGAAAAGGCCGGCTCGGCACATACAGTCGATTTCCGGAATCGACGAAGACGACACTTTTCACACTGTCGAAGATGAAGCGTTGTTCCCCGGCATTGACCCCAATTACCAGAGTCAAATTTATCCGAATATTGCAGGGTTGAGTCCTGCAATTATTACATCGCAATTAAGGTGCGATATCATAACTTAACTGCAATATAATAATTAGAAAAAAAAAACATATTTTCTTTCCTAATCGATATCTTTTATTAAGGTCAGGGTACTAAATAGCAAAATACTGGTAAAAGAAAAGTTATAAGGAAAAGGCCGGCTCGGTACGTACAGTCCATTTCCGGAATCGACGAGACGACACTTTTCACACTGTCGACCCCAATTATCAGAGTCAAATTTATCCGAATATTGCAGGGTTGAGTCCTGCAATTATTATATAGCAATTAAGTTGCGATATCATAACTTGACTGCAATATAATAATTAGAAAAAAAAAAAAAAAAAAAAAAAAACATTTTCTTTCCTAATCGACATCTTTTATTCGTGTAACTAGAATAGTGCAATAAAAATGGCGAAAGCTTCTAGCTATTTTCGAAACCAAATCTATACATGAAATGTACATGGACTCATCTGAAAATCGGTTATGTAATTTTTTTTTTTTACAAAAAATACACTTTTGTACGATCAATTACAGCTGATGAGCCTGAAAAGAAAAGTCTGATGAGTCTTGAAAAGTCTGCCAAGAGAGCTTATGCCGAAAACCAAATAAGACAAGAAATCTGCCTAAGTTTGTAAACTCAATGACACAAAGTAAGGAAAAAGGCGACACTCCTGAAGAACATTTTAAATTGAGTTATTGACAGACACAAATAGAGGAAACTCAAAAGCTACTATAGACCATACTATTACATTTTTTTTTATTATTTTTTTTTCTTTCTTTTTTTTTTTTAGTAGACCAATTTTAAATATCGATGCAATTTAATGCTCTTTAACTAGATAATTCCTAAATTATCACCAAGTGATTAGCAAAATAATTAACGCTTAATTTAGTTAATTTGGACAGCCGCAAATGACAAAGGTATAATATTGTAATATTTTAATGATTAACAACTAAAATCTAGTTTTGATTCCGTGCGTTGTTTTGACAAATATAAAATTATGTTCACTATTTATTAGAGAAATCATTTAAATGACTAATTAACATCTGACACTATAGGTTTTCCTACTTCGCACTTTGCCATAAAATAGGGTGTAATATTTAATTTTTGTTTAGACCGCTCATTCCTCAATGAAACAAGCGAATCTTAATGTTTTTTTGATAAATTAGTTAACGTCATTTTTGCTCAAGTAGCCAATACAGTACTCCCACTAAAATAAGTAAACTTACAACAACAGAGTAGCACAAACTTACGCCTCTCATCAATGCTCCAAAATAAATGAGTGATTTAAAATCAGGCTCAGGCTGCATTCACTTCGAATCCCAAAATGGAAATCGCCGAAATTATTTTCGTCCTTAAAGATTCGGCAATCGGAGAAAAAAAAATGGTCAAGACTCGAAAACGATCTATCACAATTTCAAAAAAAAAACGTATCGCTTACGACGTTTTTATTCGATAAGTGTCATTTCAATGTTTCAATTTGTGTGGACAAATGTCAACCGGAAAT
This sequence comes from Liposcelis bostrychophila, assembly GCA_037577465.1. Lineage (NCBI taxonomy): Eukaryota > Metazoa > Arthropoda > Insecta > Psocodea > Liposcelididae > Liposcelis > Liposcelis bostrychophila. The sequence goes on from CM075213.1 coordinate 25,121,988, forward strand.
GGGAAAAAGTATAGATGATTACACAGACGCATACAAAATTTAAATATAATGAAAAAGTTTGATCGTGCTTTTCAAGCTGGTGTAACTTTTCCTGCATTAATCGTAAAAACCCCTTGTCGGAGAGATGAAATAAACAAGGATCACGTTCGGTTGGACGTGGGCGACATCGGTCATTTAAAAGGATTTTTTAAAAACGCGATTTCCAATTGAAAATTTTAAATCCTTCAATATCCGTCGAGCTGACGGGGAAATTTTTTATTGCATGTTTATGCATTAGGTGCAGAATAGGCCACTTGCAAGGCTTTTAATAATTCAATGTTGCATACTTTCCAGTCTGTTGTTAACCTTTTTCATTTTTTTTTTTTTGATGCTTCTGTTTTATTATTCTTCGTTACCCCAATCCGCTTGGATTTTATTTATTAATTCGAATCCTTGTTTATTTTAACTGAATACAGGATGATTTAAAAAATCGTCCCCATTGAAAGAAACGAAGAAAAAAAAATGATTTATTAGATCCTACCCGTGCTAATTGATGTTTGACTTCTTCCGGCACCATGCTGTGTATTTTTCTCAAACCAATTCGATTAAGGCATGGGCGTTGTTATTAAATCGTCATCATTACCCAAGTTCCTTGGCAGGATACATTAATTTCAACGACTCGAAAAATTTCGTTTTCCTCGAAATCCCAGACCGCCCCGTTAAGTAATACGATCCCTACCGGAACATAGAAAACCATGGTGGTCAAGTATTTACCCACCCAGTGGTCACATCTGCAAGGGTCGAAATTAAAAAAAAAAAAAAAAATCCATTTTTTGACTTGCGATTTGCGTTTTTTAATATTCAACCCAAAAAGCCAAAACGCTTCGCCAGAAAAGTATCCCCTGCTGCATTTAATGGTTGCAAAATCGTGTTTGATGCAAATGACCAGGGCAAATGAAAACAGCGAGTGAAATAATGAAACGAAAACGGAAAACAAAACAAAAACATAAAACAACGAGACACATCCCGAAAATTAAAATGCCGTATGAATAATTGAATAAGCTATTATAATATCATGCGATTTGTTGGAGATGTACTTTTACCTGATACACGACCCATGAGTGATGAACCCCTCTCTTGTTTTTATTACGTGGCAGGAGGGACATCGCCAACTCTATTTTTTAATATATTTCAACTTCCTGCCTATTTCGATTTTCATTAATTATTCAAAATATTTTTCTAGAACGTTCTCACGGCGAAAAAAAAAAAAAATTATAAAATAGCTTGGCATGCTACGTGCAAAAAGGTGAAACACGTTTTATCGTGTAAGTATCGACATATACCAATCGTGAAACATTGATTTTTCAGGAGGGTTTTTACGTAGGCAAAGCTAAGCACAAACAATTTCGCGCAAACTTGGTCCGTCAAGTTCAAACATGCAGTCCTTGTTTCGATATGTATTTTTTTAATGGTCGGGTTTAAAATTATCATTTGAATTTTTTCTGTCTTCGTCACACGCAAATCTATATTATATGATGAGGGAAATTCAAATGTTACGTCAGCATGAAATTTACCAATTTTGACTTATTCCCCTGATCTTGTCAGCAAATGACAGCATCGCATATACACCCCTTTAAAAATTAGGTCAGATTTAAGATACCACATCCCCTCCAAGGCTCATTAATTGAAATAAGAGCAGGTTCATGGGAAAAAAATTATAATTTAAATGAATGGATTTTCCACTTTTAGATCTGTCAAATTTTTTACTGATTCCTTTCATGCTGCAATTTGTGTTAAACATGATGTTTACATTTCAACATCATGTTTACATTTGCTTAAAATATGGTAAACCACATAATTTTTGAACTTTGGAAAAGTCGAAAGAAATGGAATAGAATTTGTATTAAAATCATAAAATCTTTGAACAAAATTTATGATCAAATTCTGAGGCAATTCCCTCCCTTCTATGACATTAAAGGTTAGAATTTTGAACCCCAAACCTTTTCGAACGTGCTGATGTAATATTTAAATGGCTCCATGTTAACATGTTCTAAGGTGTTCTTCCAATGAGAAACTTCGTTTTTTTTTTCAGCAAAATGTGTATTTTGTGCTAAATATGCTTAAATTTTCAAAGATGTGTCAATAGAATGTGACTCATGAATAGGGTTGTTTCACTATATTTCCAATAATTTTTTTAACTCTCCAGTAATATAGGGAAAAAAATCAGAAAACGAAATCTCATTTGTTTTGACTCATTCGGAATGTTTTTATCTTTTAAATTTCAATTAAAAATTGACGAAATTTCAGCTCGATTTAAACGCTTTTGAAAAGCGCAAAATAAAATGTCGACTGGTTGTTTTTATCGTTCCGTTCAAATATCAGCAGTGAATCAAATGTATGAAAGTTTTTAATGGCGAATGTTTTTGTTTTGAAATTAAAAACCAGTCATCTGTCATTTTGACAACGAGTAAAAAGAAATATTAAATATGGATTCAATCCATTATGTGCTAACAAATCGCAAGACTCCATTATGTCGCTGGATACTTTTAAATCGACTGCTATTTCTTTTTTTAAAGCCTATTATGTTTAAATCTTTTTTTTTTTCTTTTTTTTTAATCATATTATGTTTAAATTTACTTTTCTATTTTTTTTAAAGCTACTCTTCCTCTATTGTTCTTCAGCTAATGCTATTATTGGTAAGCCTCTTACTGCTGTATTAGCTTAAAATAAATAAATAAAAAAAATTTCGTCAATTTTTAATTGAAATTTAAAAGATGAAAACATCCCGAATGAGCAAAAACAAATGAGATTTCGTTTTCTAATATTTTTCCCTAAATTTCTGAACAGTTAAAAAAATTATTGGAAATATAGTGAAACAACCCTATTATTCCCTTAGAAATCATTATTGATGTGAATGATGATTTTCTTAGGAAATCATCAAAAAATCAGGAATCAGGACAGGAAAGATTTCCTTAGAAAATCATTCTTGTAAATATTTTCCTTAGGAAATCATTCCTGTTAAACTTTTCCTTAGGAAATCATTCCTGTCAATATTTCTTAGGAAATCATTCTTCAGGAATTCATCAGGATTTCTTAAGAAATCATTCACATCATCCAAAAATCAGGAATCAGGACAGGAATGATTTCCTTAGGAAATCAAAGGAAAGGGAGGATGATGAAATGATTTCCTTAGGAGATCGTTCTTCAGGAATCATCAGGATTTCCTTAGGAAATTATTCTTGTAAACCTTTTCCTTAGGAAACCACTCTTCAGAAATTCATCAGGAATCATCAGAATTTCCTTAGGAAATCATTCTGGTAAATCATTTCCTTAGGAAATCATTCTTCAGGAACCATCAGGATTCCCTTAGGAAATCATTATTCAGGAATTCATCAGGAATTCCTTAGGAAATCATTCTGGTCAGTCTTTCATGTAAGAGAAATGATGGCGCGAACGGCTAACCTAAAACATGTCCGTGGCAAAAAGTTAAAAAAAAAAATAGATATTTACATCCAGCCAACTGGTAGATGTTGATTCCCGGTTTCGCTGTTTCTCGTAACTTATCAAACATTTTTTTTTCGCATTGGTTTCTATTTTGCTAACATCTAAAGTGTTAAGAAAACAATTTCGAAGTGTCCATATGAAAATTAACACCCTTTTAATTATAAGCTCCCACCATTGGGAGCTTAGACCATTTTTAAACTTAAGACTTACATTCTACCTCCAGTCATTTGATCACATAAAAGCCTTGATCGGATATCCGATGCCAACTAAAACCCATTTCCCATCCTATCTTTATCAAAAAAAAGTTTCAAAAAAAAAATCTGATACACGATTAATTAATTTAAATTTAATCATTTCTCCGTAAATTTTAATTAAAGTCCCACAGTAACTCGCCCATTAATTTCCTCGCAGTGCAATTTATTATACTCATACAATATATACGCGCATAAAACCAATCTAGGATGTTAAGAAATTGCTCCGCTATTTCCGACCTCCTTGAAGCACTCCTGGGACGTGGATGCACATCCCTTTTTCAAAGTATCTTATATACGTCCGTTCGACGCATTACGTGGGATTCGCATCAACCAATTTTACTTGTACGTTATAACCCTTGAGCTAGCTGTATGCTCGCTCTGATACAAGATATAGGAGAGGTAGTTGTTTCTTCTCATAAACAAGATGTACATTTGAAAGACTTGTTGCATAGAAATGAGCTTTTCCTTCAAGGAAGAAGTCTTGGCACTAATTAACACGGCAATTAAACAAGCACCCGTGATGAGGCGAAAGTTTACGGCTCCCCGAGGAGTCTTTCTGCTTATCTCTACCCTCTACTAAATTTTCTTGGGGCTTTTTCCTTCAATTTATAACCTTCCTAGTTAAATAAAATCATCATCCTTTATTACCTTGCCTCGTTTTTGTTTTTCCAAGATAAAGTAATTAGCCTCGCTTTTTTTTTTTCTCTCCTTTTTCTTTATTTCTCTTTTACTCGAGGGTGATTGATGGCGCGAACGGCTAACCTAAAACATGCCCGTGGCAAAAAGTTAAAAAAAAATATATTTACATCCAGCCAACTGGTAGATGTTGATTTCGGAATCTACGTTTGCGTTACAAAAACATAGATATCGATTAACGGAAGAAGAAGACGACTGTGGCGAATTCCAAACCATAGAAGGAACTAAAAGTCATTTTCAAAAATGAGATCTCAGCTATCTTGGCCGTTTATCTTGGAAACGGCGTCTCTTCGGAGCGAAAATATTTAATCGAGGGGAATAGCTTAGAGAGAGCCAAGTTGTGTCATCTAAAAAAAAAAAAAAAAAAAAGAAGAAGGGGGAAAGGGGATCAGGGTGTGTAGAGTAAGGTAAAGAGTCGACGAAACGTTTTACCGCCCACGTTTAATCTATCCGTGTTGAAGAAAATAGCATATCCAACTGTCAAACATTTATGTATAATTTTAATATTTTATTATTCCGGTTTCCGTGTATCCAATATGTTGATTGTCTTAAAGGTTAACCCTTTGAAACAAGAAGTTGTCAGTTGGCGGACCTAAATTCGTAGATAGAGTCATTAAGATTGATACCGGATATGGTACGTCATTGGTGATGTGTTTCTTAGCAAGTGGAGTGAAACCGTCATGAGTGATAGTCATTTTATTTACAGTCGAGGAGCAAGCATTAAGACAAAAAAAAAAAAAGGTTAAGTAATTTAATGAATTTTCTTCTTTCAACACACACACAAAAAAAAGTTTAGGACGAAAATAAAATAGTATGTTCCTGATTAAGCATTAATTTGATCTTAAATTCTGAAACCTTCCGCCCCGAAAGGTCAAGGGTAACCACGGTTGCTTTGTGGTAGGTTCCAAATGAAGCAAGTTCAACATCGACAGCCTACGATTCCCGAGAGAAAGGGATGAAAAATCAGGACCGTAACAGAATTTACCTTCATAGTTTTGCAAGAGATATCAAAGTGATTATGGAATGATGTGGAAAGAAAAAAATCATATCGATTTTATTTTTAGAGTTAATTTCACCAAAAACGAGTGTCTATAAGAACTTTATAAGCTGTACTTTGGTATATATTTTTTTAACACTGTATATTTCGAAAATCGTTTTATAACTTCTCTTAGGAGCAAAACATCAAAATTATACTTACTTTTACAATTTTTATATGCATCTTTTATATGCATATTTTTATATGCCTTTTTACAATCTTATATGCATCTTCAGCGAAAATTTCAGATTTTTACATTAGCTACTTTTTTTTAAAAATTGGGTTAACAATACATTCCCGGAAATGAAAATTTACCATAGGCCCAATTTTCATGAAAAAAAGTAATCGATGCAGAAATCTAAAATATTGACCGAAGGTCCTGATTCGCTAGCGCTTTGGAAGTAGAATTTTGATGTTTTGGTCCAAAAATCAGATACAGGCGACTTTCGAAGTATAGGGTGTTGCAAAAAAAAGTAGACTGGAGCCTAGTCTAAAGAGCAATCCGTATACAAAACTGATGGAATTGACTAGTGTTGCCGATAAATCGAAAAACGTTATCGATATTTGTATAAAAAAAATATCGACCTATCAATATGTTGATTGGAAGGCAGTTGATAAGTGAATTATCTATAAATCGAACCATTTTTTTCAAAAAAGCAAAAAAAGGTTGCTGACTTATAAAAATTAAAAATTTTGTTAATGGTCTACTCTTGGAAAAATTTTGTTTTGCAAAATTCCCGAAAAAAAAAAGTTTTTTCCCAAAAATATCGTTCAAATTATCGATTTAAAATTTATCGATATGGTGTATCGATAAAATCGTTAATATCGAAAAGATATCGATAATTTTTGCGTCGATTTATCGAATGAAGTTATCGATAAAATATCGGCAACACCAATTGACTTAATGCTAACCTCGCAAAAATAAACCAAAAAAAAAAAAAAAAAAAAAAATTAGCCAAATTGCTGATACATTTCTAAGCTGCCGTTAATTTCTCCAGTATTTCGATCGGATTTGGTTAAACTTTAATCTGTTAGCCTCATGAGTGACAGGCTCAGAGATCCCGTCTGGCCAGGGACGGATCCAGAGCTCCGGTCTGAGGGGGGGGGGGGGGACGAAGCAATAAAAATTGAATTTTGGAAGCTTATTTTTTCACTTTTTTTTTCAAAATTTTCCCCATATATTAGTAGTGTAAATTTTTCTGGTTCTGGAAGGGGGGGGGGGGGGGGGGGGGCGCATGCGTCGATCAAAATTTACATCTCTAACTAGTCCACTTTTCACTTCTCGGCCACCTACAGTTATAAATGATACGAATTATCCTTCATTTTCGGAATATAAAATAGCCGACATGAATGCTACTGTCCAAACGAAAAGAAAGAGATACAGCTAGAGAAATCATACGGCAATATCAGCTCCGGCTTTACCAATTTAGGCACCCCGTGCAAATACTTTTTTGCCAACATCCCCCCTCCTCCCGGATTGTAAGACAAGTATAATGTCAAATAAAATTCTCATTTCGACGCCCTAAAAAATCTCTGCCTCCGTTGTCCGAACGACCCTAAAGTCGGCGCTAAGCAATATAAAGTAGAAAAGAATACACTTCAGAGACATGAGTCACTGAGTCCATTAAAATCTTAAAAAACTCTACAATCCGTTACGAGAAAGCCGTTCGTACAAAAGGATAAAAAGTTGAATCTCTGAAAAACTGAAAAAGACGAATAACAAAGAGGAAAACAAGACAAAAAGAAACAAGTAAGTTAGAGACTAAGTTCAGAGCTTTTCCCACAATGGAAAGAAATCGGTTCCAAACATATTTTTAAATTCAAATTTTAAACTTTCCCCCTTTTTTTTTCTTCGTAAAAAGAATGTGCAGCACATAAGTTACTGGGGGGGTATTTTTGTTTCTGTTCCCATTCACGTTAACTTCCATTACCGTTCAAAATGCATTCTCCACAAATCCCGTAGAGCATATCGAACCGATATGGAAGAGCATACGAGTGTTAACAGAGAGTCAAGTCAATTATTTACACGAACACTAAACGAGCGGAGTCTATTAGTATCCTAAATGATTTACCTTGTCTACCGTTAGACCCCATCATCTTGTTGCAATTCTTATTAAGAGGAGATTAATTGATAATGCTTCTGACTGAGAATCTGTTTCCTTATTTGGACGTTCGAGTGCTCTCAACGAACTGATCCTTCAGTACCGAATTTAAGATTTTCTCATCTTAAAATTTTTTTTCAAGAGAAGAAAAAAAAAATGAAAATGAGCAACAACGCAAAAAAAAGGGAACTACAATGCCTTTTATTTCCACATCGTCGACCATTAAACATTTGTTTATGCTCTTTTTTTTTTGTCTCAGAAAGTAATCAAAGAAATGAGTAAGAAAAGAAAAATGGGATGAGGATATAGGGAAAAAAAAATTATTTCAATAAGTTTCTCGTCAGCTGGCAAATTCCTCGTCAGCTGAAGATATAACAATGAACTCCGAGGTCGGAGAAACAACTTTCTCCAAAGCTCTTTGTACTCCGAGGAAGGAAACTTGGCCAGATTATTAACAAATCATGATGTAGCTCCTCGCAATGTTTTCCGTCTCGTATATCCGTAATTGTTATTTCCATTTCTCGAAAATGGGGGGGGGGGTTTCGACTATCAGTGGCGTATTTAAAAAAAAAACGCAAAATATTAAGTCAAATATTTTGCGGAATTCTCAAACAATGTAAAATGTCAAAATAACAAGAAAAGGGAAAGAAGATAACAAGAGAGGGGTGAAAGTGACAGTAAGTGAGAGAAGATCAAAGTGGAAACGTTTCTTGACATTATCACTATAGAGAAGAGAACTACCCTTGTTACCCTGTTGAGTTTGAGCCCATTAACGTGTCACATAAAAACCCCCCTCTCCTTTTTGCGTCTTCCCCGACTGATAATAATCACATGCTACCGCGCTTTTTGATCAAAGGCATCCTTTTTTTCCTATAAAACAGAGGGCGCTAGCGGGTTAAAAACGTTAAAATAAAAAAAAATAAAAATAAAAAAAGGATTCGGTGTAGCTTACTTGTCGTGCATCGTGATTTAATTATAAATACGAGGGAATGAGGCGCCGCGGTTTATAGTTCAAAGGACTGCCGAGCTGAGGCGTCGGCAGCACTTCCAACGAAGCTTTTTTCGATTCGGGATTGATTTCGTTTTATGCAGTAGCGTAACGGTCTTTATTTAATTTTTTTTTTTTCACCCAAAACATACCTCGAATTCTTTTCAGCAAGAAAACAATAAAACATAACAAAAAAAAAAAAAAAAAAAAAATAGGTGATCTACTTGGTCCTTTGAAAAAAATGACACAATTTTCCCTCACCTGGTTCAGAAAAAAAAAATGATTTATACAACATAACGATAAGTGCCATATCCATTCCAAACCGTTTAACATCGCGCAACATTAAGCACGAAAATGCAAATATTTCCGAAAAAATGTGGGCCCGGTTTCCTCATTGAAGAAACCTCTTTACAACTGATTAACTCCCAATAATAAACACAACAAAATATTGTACTTCGGTTTTATTTTATTTTTTTTTTATACACAAAAAGAAAAAAATGGACATATTTGTTATGGTTTTGTTTGTCAACACATACCTATAGCGAAATAAACTTTTATAACAATGAGTGGACAAACCATTGTGTAATTTTTTTTTTTTTCTTTTTTCTTAGAGATTTTTATTGGAAAACTTCATTTTTAATATTTGCAACGAAAAAAAAGAAGGAGTGATTACGGTGAAAGGAGAAGACAGAAAAGGAACTAACTTGCCCAGGTGGAAACACACATCGGCCATGGAGGTAAACCCGGTTGGTTCATACACCCGGCAACATTGAAAACGCTTCAGTACTCACGAAAAGGTTCATTTTAAAACGAGTCTCCATGTTAAGCTTATTTAATTAAAAATCAACACATGAATAACTCGGAAAAGGATATACTGAATACAACAAAGGTGGTCCGATTTTTTTTTTTTTTTTAAATCCTTTTTTTTTATTTTTTATTTCATGACTTTTGTCTTTGATATTCAAATGAAGATTAATCCGAATTAGATGATTTTGCGTATTTCGAAAAAGAAGATGAGAAAGGGATAGGGATAGATATAAGTATGAGAAATATTTGAAAGATTATTCCCCTTGATAATTAAGATTTTTGTTCCGAAAAAGAGAAATACTTGGAATTCTTACCATGGGCGATCGGATATTATGAAAATATTTCACTATTTTATATACATTAAGGTTATTTTAACGGGTAATATTTAATTGGGTAGTATTATATTATCGATTTGGCAAGTATTTATATTGAACGGGCAGTATAATATTGAAAGGGGCAGTATTTGATGGTCAGTATAGCAATGGGCAGTAAAAATATTGAAAAGGCAGTATTTTTCAAAAAGTGTCAGTATTTTTCTAGAAGTGTCAGTATTTTTAAATAAAATGGCATGTAAAGGGCAAAAAAATTATTTGGATACAGAAAAAAAAAAAATTATTTTTGAAATAATAAGGAAAGATTATGTTCAATCGAATGAAAATATGAAACCATGTGATTCTATAACAAATCATTTAAAAAACAGCTACAGAGGCACCTTTCTGGAGGAACAATAATAAAATAGCTAAAGTTAAATGATGTAAAAAAATTGATATTTTGGTAGAAAAGAAATTTAGGGAAGAATTAATAAGCGATATTGATGTCTTACATTTCGCGCCTGATAAGGAAGTATTTCGAAAGGAGGACCATGTTTTTAAAATAATTGAGAAAAAAAAAAAAGGATTTTGTTTAATATTTTGAAAACGAATGGCTTCATTCACACTGTTATTGGTTTGAGCTCATTTCGTTCCGTCTATAATAATGGATTAGGGATCATACATCATACATGTATTACGTAAGCATTATTTTGGCCTTCCAAGACCTCACGTCCGTTATAGTAAACAAAATAGGTTAAAAAAGAACACATTTTCAGCGAAAAATTGTCTCTGGGTATCGGTTTTAAACGTGACAAAGGACCACCGGTGGCCGTCAAAGCTGTCCCAATTGAAGAAAAACGTAAACGGGGCAGGCCGAAAAAAGCTACTCAAGCTTTATTAGTTGATTAGGGGTAATTTGTATTTTTTCTGCTTTTTGGTTACGCTCTACTGCTCGAAAATGAATGTTATACTGCTCAAAAATGAATTTTATACCGCCCAGAATTGAATTTTACACTACCTAATATTGATTTTTATACTGCCCATATATTATTTTTACTGCCCTTTTAAATTTTAATACTGCCTGAAAACAGTAAAATATACTGACCGTAAAGTTGAATTAAATACTGCCCCTTTCAATATAAAATACTGCTCAAATAAATGGCACCCTATTTTAACGAAGGTGGATATTTTTAAAATTAGGCCGAAATTTTTCAGACATGATCGAAAAACTAGGAGAAAATGTGAAGCAATATAACTCTGGAGAACAGCGCCGGACTGGCTTTTAAAACCGGCTCGGGATTTTGCCGAAACCGGCGCCATTTTTTAAGAGTTGCCACACGAATTTTAAAAAGCAGAAATAAAAAAAAAATTTAATTAATTTTTTTAAAATTTTATTAATTAATTTACTTAAGAGACGGATAACTTCACCGGCGCCTTTCGCATCTGGACCTACCGGCCCACCGGGAAATCCCCGGTATCCCGGTGGGCCAGTCCGGCACTGGGAGAAGAAGAAACGAAAATGAGTACTGGAATTGCAACTTTTGCTGTTATGTTGCAAATTCACTACGGAATGTTGGACCAACATGTTGTACCAACTTGTTGGACCAACTTCCTCACTAATTTCGGCGTAGGAGTAAACTCTGCAGTAGTCGATTAGTTCGTTTGTCAAATGTGTTGGTACAGCAAGCTAGTCCAACATGTTTGCCCAACTTTTTGTACCAACATGTTGGTCCAACATTCCACAGTGAATTTGCTACTCCTACACCGAAATTAGTGTGGAATGTTGGTCCAACAAGTTGATACTAGTTGGTACAACATGTTGCTCCAACATTCCATAGTGAATTTGCACCCTAGGAGTAAATTCTGCAATAGTCGATTCGTTCGTTTGTCAAACATGTTGGTACAAGTTAGTGCAACATGTTGGTACAACATGTTTGTCCAACTTGCGGTACCAACATGTTGCTCCAGCACTCCATAGTGAATTTGCAACTTTAAGAAAAATTTCAAAATTCAAAGTAATTAAAGACATCAATGCAAGACAAAAACTGTTTAAGTCGAACGACTTCTTTTGTTTTCATTTCCATGGCGGGCGTTGTTCTTTTATGCCTTAAACAACATCATCTTCCATTTATGTTTTCAATAATCCTTTTTAAATACGGTAGGAAAATTTTGTAACGATTAGGCACGAAAAGAAAAACAAAGGAAGAGAGAATCGGTTGCAGCGATTGCAAAAAAAAATGCATCGAAAAAATACCGGAGGAAAGACGCAAAGAAATAAACGAAAAATATTGGGGGCTCAATACTGAAGACAGAAAAAATCTTTGTAAAAAGCCACAAGCTTTTAAATGGTACAGGGATTTCAGAAACGGAAAATGGAAAAATACAAAAAACGAATAATTATATTTTTAAAATAAAGAAGGCGAGAATGAGTCGGTGTGCCGGAAATTTTTCATGACCACGTTAGACTACAAGAATATGAATAATGATAGTCTCATAAAAATTGCCTATTCAACAAAATCTTCCACCTTTCATCCCCTTTTCGTGTAATTATTACAACGGTCTTAGACGCAAATCGTTTGTTTGCAAGCCAATAATTTGTGTCAATAGAGATTGATCTATATATAATATAAAAGGCATTTGGGCGATGTCCGTACGCAGGAATCTTTTTTTTTTTTTTTTCAAAAAATTGTTCAAAACATTTTTGTCAACCTAACTCATCCTAAACCTAACTCAAGGTAAAAATATTTTTTCAATCTTCGATTTATGTCGAATTTTGGAAAAGCTCGAAACTTTAAGCTCAAGTCGGCACGCTTTCCCATCCAGTAAAAAATCTGAAAAAATTCAGGGTTTATATGTGCATAAGGCATCACCGATTTGGGGAGTGTGTGCGCGTTTAAAATCGAAAATTCGCAAAATAAGGGACACCCTAATAGGTGTATATGACGCGTCATATACACCTATTAGGGTGTCCCCTCATGACGCCCGTAAAGGACTAAGGAACTATTAGAAATATATAAATGTTAAATACTTTTTCCTTTTTTACTTCATTTTTTTTTTTTTTTTTTTTTTTTTTTTTTTTTTTTTTTAGAAAATCAAGGCAAAAAGAAAAACAAGTATTCCTCAATTGCAACATGCGGGAAAAAGCAATCGCCCGGTGTGACTATGCACAAGGTGCCGCGCGATGAAAGCTTGAAAAAAAAATTTGGCTTCTTTCGTCGAAACTCTATTAAAGCCAGTCGAAAGTTATTTTCATATGCTCCGATCATTTCTTGAAATCGGTCTATTTTGATTATGGTAAACATAATTTATATACCCTACTAAAACTGCCTTAAAATGCCTGATTTTCTTTCATTTTTCTTAGATGCGCCGCAGAGGAGGTTGAAAAAAAAGTCGGTGCCATCACAAAATTTACCACAAGACATTCATAGCAAATGAGCGAGTATTGCTGGATTAATTATTGCTATCTTATTTTCTACAATTTTATCTTACTTTCTACAACAGAGACACATGACCAAGTATTAAATAAGGGGTCGTACATAAATTACGTAAGCACATATAGGGGGGGGAGGGGGTCCAAATTTAACATCTTACCCATAAGCTAAGCATAGGCGAGATGGGATAAAGCGTGCAAAAAGGGCCTAACCCATGCTTACGTAATTTATGTACGACCCCTACAACGTCTCCCTTATTTCAACTAAATGGTTAAAAATGATTAAACTAAGCAAAAAAAAAAAATTAATTTTTTGGTCTGATCTGCATTATAAACGTCTTAATTTCCTGAGGAGCTAACGTAATTGTCATGTTACCGGTTAACCTATCGTTAATTGTTCGATCGTTAAAGGAATCCCTGCCTTCGGATTTTTAGTTAAGCCTCTTGGAATCGGAAAGCCATTTGTAAACTGTGACTGTTTAGGAGATTTGATGGTATGGTTGCCCCTGTAAGTACAGCAAAGAAAGACAGAGAGATAAAGAAAAAGCTACTCTAAATATTGCGATCTTAGAACCAAAGAGTGCTATCACTTTTTGATTTTTCGCAAGTTGAACACAGAAAATTTTTTTAGATAGCATCCTTTGGTTCTAACGTCGGGATATATTGTTAAACACCGAAATAATAACACGAGTATGATATGAAGTAAAGAATATCTTTGTAACATTTCATTTTTAATTTTGGATGGCACGGGTAATTTATTGAATCTGAACGTTTACTATATATCTGACAAAATCCAAATAAGTTGAAAGTTGAGAGTTACATCCACTTAAGAGACGCCGTCGCCAACGATGGAAACTCGGGAAACGCAGGCGAAGCAGTTATTTTACCATCAAGTTTCACAGAATCGCCCAGATACATGTATGAAAAAACGCAAGACGGCATGGTATACGTCAGACATTTCGGAACATCACAAACACAGCAAAAAATTATATTAAAACTGATGTTGCTTTCACTAAGTACATATCTTTTTAATTTAAGTTCAAGTCCTGAGTTACAAAATTGTTCCAGATTACCATCTGGACCAATTTGTAACTCAGGACTACAAAGTTGGATTGTTGACCGAAATTCGGAATGCCAGAGTGCATAGTTATAACGGCGAGAAAAACATAACGACAACCGTTAATAGTGTGATAAACGTTAGATTGGCAGATTCGAATAATAATTCAAAGCAACGGAAAGTGGGTCTATGGTGTAAGCTTAAAACAAAATAAATTTATTAAATTTTTTTGCGAAAAAAAAATTTTTTTAAAGGTTCAGTTAGGTTTGAAAAAATCAAAAATTTTTTTCCGTTGCAAACGGACAGCGACCATAATGCCCTTTATATATCTCCAAATTTTTAAAATTGCCATTTTTTCGTTCACTTAACGCAGAGCGGGAGCGAAGCGAGCGCGTCGCAGCTAGTTTGATTCTAAATTGTCAGGAATGGAATTTTTCTCATTTTCGAGAATTCCCGATTCCCGGGATTGACAAGTTTTTTCGCTGGAACGGGAATAATATCGATTTTTTCAACTTTTTGACCATTGATCACATAAAAAACAGAAAATTTTTGTTTTCCTTTTTTGTTTAGAGTGTGCCATTTAAACAACATAGAAAGATCTCTTTCGACATGGTTCCCCGACATTTCGAACTTACATTTAAAAAAATACAAAAATCAGTCTTTTTTCCCTTTTTTTTGTCTTTTAAATAAATTTCCAGCTTTCCTAAGATTCCCAGGAATCCGAATATTAGTTCTCGAGAATCGAGAAATAAAAAGGTACCCAAAACTCCCGGGGTTGATATATTTTTTCAAAAGCGGGGATTCCCTCCCGATTTCCGGGAATGAAAATATGTCGGGATCTTTATTTGTGTCTTAAAGCGCTTGTCTGTAAAAGGACTATCGTAGATTGGGGTGAAGTTGAAAGGAAATTCAAAAAAAACTCTAGGTTTATTTCAGGCACTAAAAATAAAATTTTTTACTTAAGTATCCCAAAAACAATATCCACTTAATGAAATAAAATAATTTTATTTTTAATGCCTAAAATAAACCTAGAATTTTTTTTTTGAATTTCCTTTCAACTTCATCCCACCTTTTCAACTTCACCCCAATCTAAGGTAAACAATTATGCTCTCATTCAATTAATTTGATTGAATAAAATATCAGAAAAAAAATTTAAACAGTCGAGAAGGTATGACCAATGACAAGTTGACGAATGACAAAGGGGAGGAAGGGGTAAAGAGTGGCCAAAAAAATGCAGACATAATGCCTGTTGGGAAATTCGCATAAGAAAGCGATTCAAGTTCCTCTTTAAGAGACTAGAGAAAAAAAAAAAAACCAGTATCAAAACATGTCTTAATTATAATGGTTTTCTTCCCACCTATCACCGCTCCTGTTATTCTCCAAATTGGTGACGTCTGCTTTTAACTATTAAGTTTACATAAAGAATGATTTTGAAAGATCATAAGAACTTCAAAATTTGTATTCCTAATCAGCTTTAAGCACAGTAAAAAGGAAATAGTAATATGAGATTATAGACCAAAGTAAGAAGAGAAAATTCCATCAGAAATATCTTAAGATCTCAATCGTATTATATTTCCTTTTACAATCAACAAAACGCTATAAGTATTCAAATTCATGTTTACAAGGGAAATTAGTCTCCTCATATTTAAATCGTTAACAATACCTTTCGAAGCAGATGGTTTTCCTCCGTTTTCCTTTTTGATTTTAAAATTATCGAATTATACGATTCCGTCCGGCTGTCTTTCTTACGAAAAAATCGGCCAGCAAGACAAAGATGCGGATTTGATCAAAAGAAAAAAAAAAAAACCGAAATGAATCTTAAATGGATCAGTATTTGACATGCTGATTGACGTTACTATAGAAGTATCGGTCACAAAAGAAGCAAGACAAATCTAATCGCTAATCGAATTTTATCTGCTTCGGTTTTTCACCTGATTGGATAACATCTGCTTCCAATTTTTACAATTTGATCCTTTTTTTTTTTATGTACGTGAAATGACACTTCAACGTATAACAATAAAGATTGTTTATTTTTTTATAACTTATGGACAAAAAAACATTGTAAATATGTGGAACGAAAAACCGGGGCTTCGTAATCGAGATTTTATTCTAAATAACACGAAGGGAAAGGAAAAAAAAAAAAAAAAAAAAGAAAAAAGAAACCTTGGCCTGTTTCCGGGAGGTTTTTTTTTTTTAAGTTACCGAATGGATGCCAGGCAACAGCGATATTTCGGTTAAGATATTTTATTTTTAAGTAGCTTATCATTGTCGAAAATCTCATCAAAAAAGATAATAAAATGGGTGATTCAGTTTTCGCTTCAAGAACTTCAAAAGCACCGCCGATTTTTTTTTCCTTTTATTCTCTGGCAAATGGTTTTTAAGAGACCCATTAGACGATTATGTGAATGAAACCGTGATAAATTAAGTACCCCGAAATGGATATTATGGATGTTTATTTTTTTTATTTTCCATTTTTTTGTGTTTCTTTCTGGTGGAAAATGGCTTTACCTGAAAAAATGGCGTTACCGGAAATGTTAGAAATTGGCGACAATTCCAGCAGTTGCAAAGGATTTTTTTTTTAAAATCTCAAACATGCTTTTTTTATCGCTGACAAAAAAAGCCATAGAGAGTAGAGGTAATTTTTTTTTTTTTTTTTTTTTTATAAAAAGAGATGCGGTAAAATTGTAAACCATGACGATCCAAACATTGGGGACGTGAAAGCTATATGTCAACTAAGATGGATGGGTGCAGTATGCAGGTGACGTTGATGTCAAACGTACGCTACATCCATGTCCCATAAGTACGTGCTTTTTCCAGCCTTTTTTTTTCTTTTTTGCTTTTTTTTTTTTTGTTCTTCACGGTCATTAGGTTTAATGAAGATATTCGCAGAGGACCATTAAAAAAATAAAACAAAAAAACGAACACAGAAATTGGAGATAAAAAAAAAAGATGTTGTCTTGAAAGCGATCCATGCCGGAAAAAAAGTGACGGATTAATCTCTTTGAATCAACAATACAAACGATAATATCGTCCTTGAACCCCTGGGCCTCGGCGCACTTCGCTACCAATTAGTCTCAGCAGTCCTCACTTTATCTCGTCAGCAATGGACATCTCATCTATCCCTTTGAGGCTTGCGACTACCTTCCAATATTTCAAAAATACATTTTAAATGCCGGTGTCATTCCAAAAGACTCTATGTGCTTTCCCTTGCCGTCTTTTTGGCAGCCGTTTCAGATGTCAATTTTCGTTCGGTTTGTTCCTTGTAAACGTGACTTTTATTTAAATGTTTCCATGTATATTCTTCCCTCCCTCAATATTTTTACTTTTCGATCGTCTCCCTTTTCGGGAATTTCATTCGGAGGAATTATTTTCTTCGATTTTCGGTCACTTTCTTGAGTTACGCCGGTTTGTTTTTTTACTTATCCATCCTTTATTTTAGACCCTTCTCTCAATGTGTATATTCTCAATTGCCTTTATCTGTATATTGATAGAGATTAACATTTTTTATTTTCACGTTTTCCACTTTTTATTTTTTATTTTTTAAAAGATGAATGACAGTGCGGCTTATCTTCGGCGTCCTCCTGTAGTATCGAGTAATCCGTATATTCCAATACCGTTTTGCACGATAGGACACAGCTTAATGGTTTCTATACGGGTATAAAGGAGAATCAACTCTGACGAAAAGTGAATTCCAAATGATGTAAAAAGTTTTTAAAATACGAATTTAAAAACAAAATAAAAAAAAGAGTGGCATTTTCGAAAGAAATTTTAAAGACATTAATGATGGAAGATTGAATACTATTTCTCAGGAGACGTCAACAAGCTTACAGAATCGATTCTCAGAAGTAAATATTAAATGCAAAATTAATCAAAGCAAAAAAGAACCGCAGGTAATGAGATGCACACTCAGAAAATAAAATGGCAATTGCAAAAACGAAAATGTCTTGTGACAAGACACTTTGTTAAAAATCAAGTGAATACAATCAAAATATCTTGTCAAGAAACAACCTGTTCGCTGCCATAAAGCATTTTTGTTTTCCTATAAAACACTCCGGTTTTGTTATTGCAAGACGAAACTTGTTCCAGACATTTTCTTATTCTTAGTACAAGCTTGTATAAGATCGATACAGTCTAATTAAAGGTGGGACATCATTCTGGTGGATGGAATGTGGCTTTATGGCCGAATAAACATACCAATGCCTACTATAAAACTAAGGGTGGCTTATAACACACCCAGAATCAGAAAAAGGAATCCGTTCTGTCACAAAAACATATCTTTTTCTTACGCCACAAAGCGTAAATGATTAGTTGGAAAAAATCATTATACTTGCGACGTATGGCCGCGACACATTCCAACTGTATAGGCCTGATTTTTTTAAAAAAATGCTTGTCACAAAGCATTTTTGCTTCGACCTAATACTTCCTTTTTTTCAAGCGTAAAATAAAATACTACAAAATCAAATTACATTAATATTCAATTTCTCACCGGCAGATCCACGATTTTTTTCGGCGGGTGGGGAAGCCTAAAATGTGCCTTTAAATGCGGATTCTACCTGTTGTAAAATTCATTTTCCAACGAATCGTATTTATCTGGTGTGGAATTGAAAATATTCGGGGAAGATCCGACAGTCGTCCAGAATCAGGTCAATCAGGTATTCTTCTACGTCTAACGCCGTACACAATAAATATCGGAATTAAAAGAAGACCTGTCTTCAAAACAGCTGGCTGCTGTCGAAAGGAAGGTATGAAACCTTTAATAGGAAGCTTTGCGGTTTTTCATTTTAAAAATAATTTTTTCCAATTTTTTGTAATTCGTAAAGATTTTTTCTTAAGGTATCAAAGCACTGGTTCGGAAAATTAAGGTCGGCTTGACATTAATCAAAACTCGAAAATGGTTACCATCTCTCAGTAAATTAATTTCGTTGAAAAACGGACTTTCGGACGATTTGTCACTTGTAATAACTCTCTCTCCTTTAAAAATTAGTTTTTATGTCCTCTGGAATAAGAAGGTGAACTAAGTATGATAATTAGGTGACTATAGTTTTTCGGCCTCGACACGGGTGAGATCACCAAATTTTAAAGCCAAAGTTGTACTCTGTTGCTGAATGGCATATAAGTGCCATAAGTACGTTGTTGCCAAAATGAAGAGTGGTTTAGTAGAGAATTGTTTTGGTTCCTATCTTTACTCCTATTGTGAGATATCTGCTATGCATGCATTCATGCAACCACCAGTGATATCCTGTACAACACAGTGCAGGGTTGTGGTAATGTGGAAGCTGATTTTTGATCGATTCCTAATGCTTTTTTCTTATCAGCATCGGCCCGGAGTAGATCGATTTTAGTACCTTGAGTCATAACTTTTGATAAGGATCTTTTTTTTATACGTGAATGAAATCCCTAGTGATGGACTTCAAGACAAGAGTTTTCACAAGACTCTTGCGTTTTTCAATTGTTTGTATCGTTTACATAATAGTTCGCTTATGTAAACAAGACAAGAGCTTGACCAAGGACTTGTCTTGGATTGTCTTGTTCTCGCTTGTCGTCCGTCACTAGAAATCCCTCTTTCATCAGTGTCGTCTGCTTCAGAGATATTAGCTTCGTAAAAAACCAAAACTGCCTCATTATGTCAACCACCTGCATGATCTTTCACAAATATCATGCCTCTGACATCAACAGCAACAAAAATATTTTCTTTTTGATGCAAACCAAGAGTGCCAGATGGTAGCCAATCTTCGTCGCGGAGGCGGCACTTGAAAAAAGAAGAAGTGTGCCAACCTAAAAAGCAATCTTGGTAGTATGTTCAAAAATTCCTCTGTAGGAGTGCCACTTGTAAAGGAAAAGAATCTTTCATAGGCTAAAGCATTATGGGTAATGAAATATACTATTTTTGGTTAAAATCTCTTCAAAACAGAGCAAACAAAGCAAGGACCTTTTCAATGCTTTGTCAGTAGCACCGATCTAATACCGAATAAATTCATTCTTTTTCAAAACAGAATATTACCTGGTAATAAAAGGATCAAATTTGCCCAATTCAGATCAAGAGAGCCGACTCTTTTTTTCTTTTTTTTAAAACAAAAAAAAAATCGAAATAAGCATACATCTGATTTAAATAAATTACAGTTCAAACCATTAATTTAACCTTTTCTTTTCAAAACTAAAAAAAATTAGTAAATAAGAGCAATTAAAGAAGATCCCTTAAAGACCGACCACACGATCCCATCTGGAAGAATGGAATATTGACTTTTGCAGTGTAGGAGTAAATTTTGTGTTGAAGGGTGTAAAGCGTGACGAGGCTTGTCACATTTGACTCTAATTACACATTTGCGCCCATTAGACTGACGTGTGGGTGTTAGGAAAAAAAGAAGTCAGGACAACAGAAAGATAAACCGTAACTAAACCGGACTTTTTTTTTGAAAGTGATGGGCCGAGTTCGGAGCGGCGGTTAACTGCCTTTCAACTGCCATGTTTTTTGAAATGCACTTCCATGGGCCTATCCACTTCCTTACCTTTCCGAGGCCGCGTTTAGGTATAATGGTAATTAACCGACCATATCACGATTGTTTCTTTTTTTTTTTTATTCTACTCTATTGCGCTTTAATTTGATACTAGGAAAAAAAAAATCGCGAGGGAAAAAAACGATTCCTCGGGCTTTTGATTTATTTCGTTATTACAAAAGCTAAATAAAATGAACCAATAATCCCAACGTACAGATTTTTTTTCTCTCCCCGTGCAACGATTATCCTGCAGTATGACATGATATGATGCATTTCCGAATCCAGCCCATTAGCGCTGTTCCCACAAAAATTTATAGTTCGTGATGTCCTACAAACCAGTTCTCTGAAAGTTGATTTTTCGTCGAAGGGGAAAAAAACCTTGTTTCTTAATTTGTTAAACGTCTTTTGGCAAATATGAGTAAAGTGCAAAAAATGGAACCCCGAAAAGAAAGCCGCAAAAGCGCACATGATACGCATTCCATCGTTTAATATGGAGACAATGATCCACTCGTTGGGGTAAACCGCCCAGCGATAATATGACCCAGACCACTTGAATGGAGGAATTGGAACCCCCATTACGGTTACCTGAGCTCCCGAATCCGATTCAAATGATCAAACTTTATAAAAACCAACGAGCCGTGCTTTTTATACTCGGCCCCCAAATCGATATCATTCGAAAACTTTTTTTTTTCGCGTCGGAAAACAAACTTTCGAATCATGTTTCGATTACTGGGGAAAATACCGGATTTTGGGGGGATAAAAATCCTTTTTTTTTATTTTATTGTCATCAAACAAGAACGACAGCAAAGTTTCCAAAAGCGATTCATTTTAACCCTTTCCCAGGATTCGTTAGTCCGTTTTCAAATGGAACCCACACCACATTTGAGCTAAACATGCGAAATACTATATGGGAAATTTCGTCAAACCGCTGATAAAAATGCTGGTATTTCGAGTGCTACGAATTAAAAAGATCTAACGAGTCCTTCCAACCTTTTCATGTTTCAATGGCCTTTCCGCTTTTTCACATGATACGGTTTCGTTTTAAGGAAAACACTTTTCCCTAAAATGCCCTGCCACTTTCATTATGATTTTCGCCCTTTGAATAATTTAAATCAAAGCTTTTTTGTAATCTTCCATTCTTTTTAAATCTTCGTGTCTCTGTCGGTCACTTTTATGGGTATTATTGTTATCGCGAATCACACGACCCTATGAAATGAACCATTCCACAGTTTTCGCATTGTAAATACAGCAACAAGGAAGGTTCATCCGGCCAAATAGTCGAAAAAGGCATGAAAAGAAGTGAAATATCGCTGACGAGTCCCGCAGCAAGATGCGGATGCAGTTTTTTTTCACCTAATAAACAGCATTTGTACACTAATTTTACTAATCTTATATAGATATATGAAATTGCAAAACCGATGAAATTTCTTTCCCAGAGAATTTGTAAGCTTTTTTCACTGGGCAAAAATTTTAAAGCGAAAAATATCTAGTGCACTGATAAAATGCTATTAGTAATTTTCACTATCTTATTAGTAATTATGCATCTACCTTCAACTGGGCGGTAAATTTTACAGATCGTGGGTTCAATATTATATTTTTCCAAGTTGCACTTCCCAAGTTGACACTATTCCCCTGTGCTTATGACAAACGCGTGTCAACCTAAGAAGTGGAATTAAAACAATATAATATTGAGCCCACGATATATAATAAGTAACTTTTACCTTACTTATGGTAAATTGTACTAATTTTTAATTTACTTATGGTAAAATTTATGTAAAATTTATACTCAGCTTCAGGTAGATGTATAATTACTAATAAGATCAGTTAAAATTACTAACAGCGTTTTATCCGTGTGGCACCCCACACTTTCATAATAAAAAACGATTGCTCTCTTTTATTCAGTGTTATTGTATCTCTTTAACGCGATCGAAAAATAGCAAAGTCGAAAGCCGAGATGAAATTCCTGTAAGGTTCAGAGAGAAAAAAAATAGTAATCCTTTCTGAGTTGGACACCGACGATTTTATAAAGATTGTGCAATATAGGGGTTTTATCTACTTTATAGGGGTGTCTAACTTTGGAGGATTTGCTGTAATTTCCTAATTTTCTGATCCTCATCTACGTCGTTCAGTGATCTAATATTCTATCTACTCAGATTCTTTCAGGAGGAGATCATTCGGGGGGAGGAAGGGAGGGAAGGAAACAAACGACTGACAATTGAATTTTTGAGCTTATTTACCCCTTGTCTTCAAAATCTTCCCCATATACGTAGTGCAAATTTTACTAGCTCTGGGGGGGCGGGGAATGTATATTTACTGAAAGGGGTTGATATTTTACTAGCTCTGGGGGGTGGGGAGATCGCCCTATCACACCCTTCCCCCCCCCCCCCCCCCGGGATCCGTCCTTAGACAAAAATGTCGCCTGTTTATACGTGACAACATGCACTGGTCTTATAGTGATGGACAACAAGAGCAGGACAAGTCCTCGTCTTGCTTAAATCTCCAACTATTTCACAAACAATAGAAGCAATTGAAGAACACCAGACCCTTACAACGGGTTTTTTTCTTAATAAAAACTCCAGAAATTAGGCCGTAAAAACGTAGCCGTAAAAAATTTTTACGGCCTAATTTCTGGGTTTTTATTAAGAAAAAAAAACCGTTGCAAATTCATATTGGGTAGTCCGCCGCCCACAAGATATTTAAAACCAGACCCTTGTTGCGAATCTGTCATATTCATTGTATGGTCCTTCATCAACTTGTGGCCATCTTTTTTATCTCTTCTGTGGCTATCTCTGTTGCCATTATGTCAACTTCAATTTGGAATGGCCCAGCTCTCGGAAATTGCAGCAGGCCCTAGAGGAAGAATTACTGTTTATCTTAAGTATTGTTAATGACGAACCATGTCCCACGGTAAAATAATAAAATAATGTTATAATTTTGGCCCCTGGTCACGTTCTAGACGTAAGTTCCCACAAGGTTCGGATTCTGTGTCCAAATAAAGGAGGTCCCGCTCAGTGAGCCAGCCAGAGTGAGCGAACCTGTCGTCAAACTGGTCCTTTGACACATTTACAGGTTTAAGGTCTAAGAAATATCTTCACATTGTACATCCTCACTTCTATACCGTACATTGCAAGGAAATGGGGTATACGACTTCAGATGTAGTACTCACGTACTATGCCCCATGATGATGATGATGATTTTCTTTTTTTAATGCCAGAGTAGGGCATCACAACTCTTTACACAAATCAAAGTGCAAAACCGAATTTCAAAAACTCCCGTTACCTCAAAAAGCTCAATTCAGTTCCGCCGCTCAGAACAATAGATTTTTTTCATTCCCATTTCAATCTCACCCTTTATTTAATATAATAATTCCCGTTATCATTCACGGAAGACTTCGTAGATGTATTTTGACATCCTGACGTAAGACTTTTACTTTGATGATGCTATAAAACATTCCTGAAAAAAGCCTGACGTTTAGTTTCCAGCGTATAACAAATTTTTTATCATCCTCGCTAATGAGCTTTAATTGACAACGGAAAATATTTTCCCAAACACAATTTCTTCCCTTGCGTTTTAATTTAACCCCACAGCTAGTTCCCAAATCGGAGAAAAGAGGGCGTCGCAAAAAGGAGAGCACAATTCGATATTGCAACTGTCAGTACAGAATGTCAGCAAAATGTAATTAAGTTAAGCGTGTCGAAAGCGTGATAACAAAAGGGGGCACACTATGACACAGTGGGGGTGTCTTTTCAAACCGTAAGTTCGCTTAATCAACCCTTTTCTACCTTTCAAAATGCCTCAGTCTTTTTATTTTTCCCCGATTCCTCATTCCCTCATAATCACGCATGCATAATATTATTTTTTTTCTTTTTTTTTTATCGTGCCATACCGAATTCGCGAGATCTTTAACTTGGAATGTAAATAATTTACAACCCCTGGGATTCGATATATTACGTCAGAGCGCAAAAGGAAACAGCATTTTTTTTTTCTTTTTTTATGTTTAATGAATTTTATAGTTTACAAAACTGACACTGTCTTGTAAGAATTTCGAAAAGTAAATGATATTCTGTAAAGTTTCGGAAATTGATTCCTCTAACTTACCGCAAGGAAATCTCAAATTCATGATTGAAACACTACAAACTGTCACGAATATAAACACGGGAATAATCGTGATTACTTTGTGTTAAGCGCAGGGTTGTCCAATGGCAAAACTTTCTGAAGGATCCGCCATGCTTCCTTTTCGAGATATGTCATACAAATAGTAAAACAAATCTTTTTGCTGCTCTTTCCATGCACACGAATAAATAAAGAACAGGATTTTTAGTGTTTTGTTATGTTGCATTAAAATCTAACCGTTATTGTGCTACTCCAATTTTTTTCTGTCTGTTTTGAGATTGCGTCAATTCCGATTGCATTAAAATCCAGAATGAATATGTAAACAATTCCGGAAAAGATTACCAGTCTGTTAGTAAAAAACTGTACTTTTTACTGGAAAAAAAAGGAAGAGATTACCTTCATCTACAGCCGTAGAAAAAAATGTTCAAAGCGTTAATTCCTATGAAATCACAGCAAGCATTAAAAAATATAGCCAACTTTGCGAAAAATACACCGAGCTCATCGGTAAAACTTCCCAAAGTTCAAACTTTTAAAACAGAAGAAGAAAATAGTACAAAAAGAGCACTGGATGAAACACTATGTTTTGTTCCAAAAAAAATTTTGTTCAGCCGGTGTTTCGTTTCCTTGGCGTGCAAAAGGGCAGAGTACCGAAAAAAATGACATCATACGCTCGTCCTTCACCAGGAAGCTTCGAATTTTTTTTTTTTTTTCAAAAACGTTATTGGCTTTAACTATAGCCAAAATGATTTAATGAGGTTAAATGTAACTTAAATCGTAAGAAAATATTTTTCGAGAAAAAAAAAAAAAAAAATTGAAGTGTGCTTTCAGCTGCGCGTCTTTTAGCGAGTGAATTGACACCGTCGAATTTTTTTAAATCACGCAGCCCATCTTTTTTAACATTTTCTTTTTTACTTTTCGCGACCTCAGAATACAAAGGACGTAAATCGATTTTCCAATTGACACGTTGCTACTATGTTTAACTTATAAGCAAGTGTACTGATCTCTTATCTCGATTTACGTCCTTTAGCTTTGTATTCTGAGGTCGCGATTTTGTATTTTCGGGGCGTACAGAGTAGTTTGATGTCCAAGGCTACTTTCGTCCTAATCGACAAGGTCGTATGTCCTTTTCGGAGGGGAATCTTAGCATGTAAACAAATGTTCAATTCCGGAACGGACATACGGCCATTTCGCTTAGAAAGGGCAGACTAGTGTCCTGTTTTTTTTTTTCAGTCAAAAAAGTATTTTTAGTCAGCCATAATCAAAATTGGACAGAGCTTCGAGTTTCATAGAAAATAGTCATGTTTGTCAGCCACTAATCAAATGTGGCATTGCAATCAAAGCATTTCATAAAACGTTATTGTTTTTAGAGCGACGTACCAAAGTTGCATAAAATATTAACAAAAATAGTAAGACCTATTCACAGTTAAATGTATCGGTTGGCGGTTCACTTGCTGAAAGACGTAAATCCAGACGAACTCAGCGTTTCCCAATCGCGACCTTAGAATACAAAGGTCCCAAATCGGGCACTTCGAAATTTTAAAGGACAGCAATTTGAAAGTTTGATACTTAATCACTCTTTGTGTATTCTTCTTTTTTCTGTCGGACGATCGTGATTCTGTAGGCAATTTATTAAGGATTAAGATGTTAATTTTAAAAAAATTAAACTCTAAAATTTTTAAAATTATAAAAAAAGTAACTAAAAAGAGTCCTTTTTGGTGACTTTCTTGACTTCAAAATACAAAAGACTCATCCGATTTACAAACTTTAAAAGGAAAATAACCGAAAATTCCGCCTTTTTCCCTCAGAAGTCGCCTTCCTTTGCGTTTTCCTATCCATATTTTCAAGGATTTTTCCAAATTTGGCCATTTTGGATATGCACAGAATAAAAAAAGCCTGCAAACTTCTTAAAAAAAAGTTCGAATACAAAGGACGTAAACGGACTTTTTTCATTTTTAGAGTTTTGCTAACTTTGGCAAAGTTGACTAAACCAAGAGGGCATAATATCACAAACCAATAATATTCTCGGTAAAAAAAAAATAGAACTTTTAAGTACAGAAATGCTCTTTTATATGAAAAAAGTCTATTTGCGACCATTGTATTCAAACTTTTGAGTTAAAAAATGGGATTTACGACCTTATGCATTCCGAAGTTAGAGAAAACTATCAAATATGGCAAAAGTTTGAAAACACGGAATGAAAGATCTTAAAAAAATAAAGACGATCGGTATAAAATAACAAAAATTTCTGGTAGGGTCGACTTGGGACCCTTGTATTCTAAGGTCACGAAATGTTGTTCAAAAACTGTTTATTTGGCTTTAACTAGTTAATATGGCTTAATGACGGAAAAACCAACAACCATAGGATAAAGATAAAGAACAGATAGGATAAAAAACAGATAAAGATTTCAAAACGAAATTCGACCATCGTCTTTCTGCAAGAATACTGGCAACTGAAAATCATTCAAAGATTAGAATATTTCCCAAAAATCGCACCGAAATGTAAATCTATAGTGTTTTCGTAACGATTAGTATACCCTCACGAAATCATTCTACTAAATTCCAAAATTTTTAAATATTTCTACAAAAACTCCTATGAATATTCAATTTTTTCTTTCAAATATCAAAGTAATTAAAAAAAAAAAAAAAAACTAACAGGAGATTCAAAATCTGGTCAATCATATCTTAAATAAATCCCTTCGAAGGTGTATCAGTTTCATTTTTATACGATATTTAAATAATCCACCGCGATTAACAATTAAACAGCCGCTATACCGTTTTCAATCTATTGCAGAGTTTAACCGATCACACTCATTAACCTTCATCGAATAAATTAAAGAGATATCATTTCCCGATTTAACTAAATGCAGTCTTTTTCCTTTTGAACCCCTTTAAAAAACTTTCCATAAAAAAAAGCAGTCATTAGTTATAACCGGAGCACCACTTCAAAAATGAACCGCTTGCGTCCATTTTTTTTTTTTTTTTTTTTTTTTTCTGCAAAAAAACCCTAAAGCAACGGTTTGTTAATATACGTGTTTTAAAATAGCGGGCATTCACCATGGCGAGTGTTAATGGATCCAATATGGACATGCGAAGCGTGTCGGGGGGTCTAAGGGGGTGAAGAGAGGTCTGACAGAGGGGAGGTCATCTTTTCGCCTTTTTTTTTTTTCAAGAACATGTCATATGATTGATTGAGCTGATTACAGATCGATCAAACGATTCGCCCTCTACATTATAAACCGGTCCTTTTGTAAAATAGAAAAAAAATGAAAAGTGTAACAAAATTTTCCGGTGCCTTTTAATATTGACATAAAATTTAAAAGGTCATTCTTTAAGTAAACAGGATAATGACATGTTTTTCTGTTGCGTCGAACAAAGGCACGGGGTCTGACAACCTGTAATTACGCGGGACAAAAACACCGCCTTCACGAACAACCAAATTACTGTCATTACACCACTTACGGAAAATTAAAAGGTAACCCGTTTAATAATTACCCCGGTCTTTTATTTCTTCGATTAGAGAAATGTTTAAAGGGAAGTTTTGATGTAATGGACTACTAAGAGAAAATTGGTCAGGATGCATATCCGGATAAAACGTTTTGTGTGAGTTACCGTACCTTCACGGGTAAGAGATAATGGTTTTGTTGACAAGAAAATAAGGCAATGCATGAACTTGCAAAGCCAAGACACTTATTCTGGCCTAATTACAGAGGGTTTCTAAAGCACAAAAAGCACGTTGCAAATACGGACTAAACAGCTAAGACACTGGGAAAGTCCAGGTGCGCCCTTAATTCGATTTTAAAAAATTTCGTGTCTATTTGGGAAAGTTCAAGTATTACGTTAGACCGAAAGGGGGGAGGGGGCACTCGAAATTCTTACAATTTCTTACTTGGGGGAAAGGTGAAGTTTTGCAAATCTTACGTAAGTAAGAATTTCCATTATAACTTATTGTTCAGAATTTTTTTTCGAACGTCTAAAGTAGAAAAATTGAAAATTTTTTTCAAAAAATTTTAAGAAATTAAAAATTTATTTTTCGATGATATTTTGTGCCGATTGTAGCCATCTTCAGGGATATGAGTATAACTATAAATCTAGATTTAAGAAAAATATTACTCCAATTTAAAATTGGCGCTAAAAAAAAGGGGGGAGGGTTCGCGAAAATATTACGTAATATAATAGGGAGGTCAAAGAAATCTTACTAATTCTTACGAAAAGGGGGCGAGGGGGTCTAAAAACCCAAAAAAAAAGTCTTACGTAACGTAATACTTGAACGTTCCCTCCTAGTCAGTAAATCGCGCCGTAAAAAAAATCGTTGACGTAGGATCCAGGCGTTAAAATACCTTCGCCGTGTATGCGGTTGTACGGTTCCTATTTTTGCCTCTCAAGATGATTAGATTTTAAAAATCAGTAGTAATTGGAATGAATTGAAATTAAAAACTAACGAATTCCAATGATATTGGAACTTCCGATATCATTTCATCAAGTTCCAACATTTAAACCAGCATCATTTCACTATTTTTCATTCATATTGAGCTAGGAAAACGCTAACAACGTTTCTTTGCATAGGTCTCCCACAAAAACCAAGGAATCAAAACGGAATGATTGACATTGGAATAATATATTTAACATCCCTGGTTCCATAGTCATTAAAACTTGCCATAAGCGGGGCTGTAATTCCGATTTCGATTCCGATGGTTATTCTCAAGGTTCTTCGATATTTTTCGGACCGATTCTGATTCCGACTCCAAATCTGACTCGAGAACAAAAATTTAAGTTTCCGATTCTGATTCCAATTAGAAAATATTTCAGTGGTGCTGATTCCGATTCTGATTCCGGTATTTCCAGAAATTTACTAATCGTAAAAAACTTTTATTAATACTTTTCAGCTCAATTCGAATCAAAATTAATTTTCGATGCCGATGCCGATTCCGATGCTGATGCCGATTAAGATTCCGACTCCGACCAATTTTTGAGCCAGATTCCGACTTCGATTCCGATTTCGACTGCTTGAAAAAAATTTAGGGTTCCGATTCCGATTCCATTTAACAATTGAACGAATTGCGTTTGAAACCTAAATGGCACTGCAGCCCTGCTACGTAAGCATGATTTGGACCATTTTTTACCTCCTCTCTTTCCTTTCAAGCAAAAACTAGTTTTCTTTAAAATCCTTCTCCCCTTTATTCCTAAGATGTCAGACCCGAACCGGCCCTTAGAATCGATTGTTTTATACTTACGTAATAAAATATTAATTACCCCCCCCCACCGAAGGTACCAATAAGTAAGACTTGAATAAGCCCCCCACCAAAAAAAAGCAGATGACACTTACCTTAAACAACGCATTGCAGGCATTGAAGTAATCGGGTAAAAACGATTCACTCTGACTTTGTTATTTTGAGCTCCAACGTCCATCGTTTTGAAAAGACACCGAAATCCATTCCTGAAAAGGAAAAATATAATACGTAAAATATAAATATCGTGTGATACATTTTTTCTACTTCAAAAGCGAATTTCATGCTTTAAAAAAAAAAAAAAATCTCCTCTCCATTTGCCAACAGAAATAATTTAAAATCCTCATTCTGATTGTATCGAATTTTAAAAAAATCAGATAAGAAATCGTATTCGAGTTCATTGAAAAAAAAGGATTACAAAATTTATTCCTTTATTCCAATCCCTTTAATAATTTATTTACACATTTATTTTAATCCGTAGAAATATTTCGCAGGTAAGGATGAGCCGTGGAAGGAAAAGTGAAAAATCAAAAATTTTCGAACGCGCATAGCGCGCGCTAAACGTTACCACACTCAACCGCTTTACCGCAAACACATTACCCAAGCGTTTCCCAAAATTATGTTCCGCGGTGTTGAAAATGAAAACCTGAATATAAAGAGTTCTAAAAACCAGGAAACGAAATACGAAAAAAAAAAACAACAACAACAAAAAGTAAAAGGACGATTTAATTAAAGCGTGTTGAAAAGTTTAAGGAAAAACGAAAAAGGAGTGGAGGGAAAAAAAGGAAAAGTTAGGAAGAACCTACGCCAAGTCGAGTTCTAAGACGAAAGTCTTGGGGTAAATCCAAGAGGTTTAGTTCGCCGGTCGGCCACAAAACGCGGGGCAGTGGCCACGTTTCAACCGCCAGGCCGGATTGGAGAAGAGAGTGACGGTCGCGGGGCGAGTGCGCTACCATCTCTCTCCCTCTTTTTAAACGACATATCTCCGTCTCTATCGAAAACCCGCATATAAAACACAGTTTTTTCACGAGGGAGAGAAACGTGGTGAGAGTGGGGAGAAAATCGACGGATATCGGAGAGAACGAGAAAGAAAAAAAAAATTTTTTTACTCGGGCTTCTGACAGACAGTTGAGCGCTGTTTCGCGTCATTGCAACAACGTTTCTTGAGAAGTTTTTTTTTTTTAGTTTATGTTTTTATTTTTTTTTTATTTTTTTTTTCCGTTAAAAAATTTTTTTTTTTTTTCCCTGTTACGTCTTCGGTTGCCTTCGGATATCTTCGCCGGTGTTCAACGTGAGATTCCCTTTTCTTCACACGTGGATGTTTATCAGTGGTGTGCGATGTTTGCTGTGATTTTTACAAAAAAAATTGTGATTCGCTGACGGAGACGAGTCAGATAGTGCCTAATGCATCTGCCATCACCAAGGGACCGTGCCGCCATGGCGGGGACCGATCTCTTTTCCAACGTCCACGAAATGCTTCAGGAGTACCACGGGGAATTGGTTCAAACTGGAAGCCCCGCGATTTTGTGTTCCGCGTTACCTAGTCACTGGCGCTCCAATAAGTCATTACCGATAGCTTTCAAGGTCGTGGCATTGGACGATGTGGTCGATGGGACATTAGTTACAATACGATGTGGAAATGACGAAAATTTCTGTGGTGAATTAAGGAACTGTACCGCAGTTATGAAAAATCAAGTAGCTAAATTTAATGACCTTAGGTTCGTCGGAAGAAGCGGAAGAGGTAAATATAAGATACCTTTAACAAGTTAAATCTCAGCACAGCAAAACCCATTTTTTTTCCCGATGGTAACTCAGCGAAAAAAAAAATTTGTTTAATTACAAAGACATTACTTTTATACGTATCGTGACTACGATATGAACATCATGCAATCATGCTGAGTGTAAAGAGTTTTCGAAATTGAGGCAATTTGCTCTATGTGGTCTTTTAATTTTTTTTTTTTTTTTTTTTTTTTTTATAAAAATATCATTTACATTTTGATCGATTCCCCCACCCCCGTTATCGTATGCTTGCTATTGATTGAGCTTTACCATGAGTCATCCCTCAACAAACAATGAAGACTTCCTCCCCTTGAAGTGCATCAAATAACTAGAGACCGTAGACCCCTTTTAACCATTTGACCCCGCTATTTTTTTTCTTCTTTTGGCTTCATTTTAACGATCGATCATTTCCCAAAAGTTTTCCGCGAAGTGTCTCGTTTTTCCCCCTTTCCCCTTCCCTTCCTTTTTTTTTATTCAGGTAATTCGCTTAAGTCTAACATCCCATTCATGGCAACCCTCTGTTGTTGCCTCTTTCTTATTCTCATGAGATGATCCAGGGCGGTTATCATTCAGCGACACACAACCCACCCTTGATTCTGAATATATTCCACACTTAAAAAATAAAACAAAATAAAGAGAAATAAAATATAAAAAAAAAGGAGAATAAAAAAAAAATTTAGGTGGATAAAAGATAAGCCTCCACCCCTTCCCGGCATTGCTGACTCGCTTAATCTTTCCCACGCTGACGGTTAATTAGAAAATAATTTGTAGTTTGTTGACCAGTTTGTTGGAATGTTCAATCTATTACATTTGATGTGGGAGCTTTACAATTCCGTACCCTCGAGGCATTTATCAAGATCTGATACTGAACACTTTTTTTTAATCAAGTTCAGTCTTTTTTCGCTAATCACAGCGAGTGAATTGCTTTAATCTTTTTATTTGTCATTGATTTTGGAGAAGAAGAAAAAAAAAATGTGACATCTTACCTTTTTTCACAGAAAAAATGATCAAAGCACAAGTTTTAATTCTTAGACACAAGCTTTATTTTTTATAACTTGATTCCGTCCCAATGATCTCTGTTCCTCTGTAAAAAGGAAAAAAAAAAGATATTAGTCATTTTTAAACGTTATTAAACCATTTAATGAACTGATATTTAAACGCATGAAAAAAATATTATCTCTTATTTTTATTTATTTATTTAACCTTATTTACTTATTTTTTTTGTTTAAATTTTAATTATCAAATTAAAAATTTCACATTTTCATTTATTTATTTATTTATTTATTTTTTCTAATTTCGAAATCAGGTTCTGGTCTCAAAATTTAGGAAATACTTTAGACAGGTTTACGTTTTTGTGTACAATATCATTTATTTACATAATCAAAGCAGAATATTTATCAAAAACGGTGAGAAGAGATTGCGATCAGCAAGTAATTTAATTTTTTTTTTTTTTTTTTTTTTTTTTTTTTTTTTTTTTAACTGTGGACTTTGATGGAAACGTTTGAGTCCGGGAACATCCATTAAAACTAAGTATAAAGACGAGAGTCTAAATTTGTAAATTAATTTTTTTTTTTTTACGTACGACGTCTTAGGGCACACCATGATGGTTTTGTCGTGTCCGGTTGTCAGGTTACCAGGTGTTTTGGACACCGAACATAAAAAAAAAAAAAAAAAAAAAAAAAAACTGATATTTCAAAAATTTTAGATCAATTTTTCAATAAAATTTTATCAAAAATCCTTGATGATCCTTAAAAATTTTCAATGAAATTTTTAATAAAATGGTTTACAAAATATTGTAAACTTTTGACTATGTTTAAGAAGAAGGGGAAAATTTTTAGAAAATGTTTTAAATTTTGATGATTTTTGATAAAATTTTATTTAAAAAGAGGGCCACGTGGACTAATATCAGGGCTTGGAGGATTTAGAAGGGTCATTAACAATGAACCAATGATGCCCCAATCAAAAATTTTAGACCTAGTCCTACGGAGGAGTATGCCTCATATCCCCTAAATTTTTTTACTAAATTTTTAATCGCATTTAAATTTTTGTTTAAAAACGGAAAAATTCTTAACTTATAATGAGACAAAGTACCCGTCGAACTTTTTAGAGACGAATTATAACACAAAAATATGTGATATTAGAAGATATAATACTTAGTCCATAGAAAAAAGCTAAAATTAGACCTCAACTGAATAGTAGCCTAATTTTTAGTTAAACTGATTTTCGGCTTGTTCTTAAGCTCATAGTCGTTAATACGGTTTTGATCTAAAAAAAAATTTAATGCACAACCCCAGTAACTCTCTCATTTTCATTCGGTTAAAATAACAGTAATCGTAAATCCCAAATCAAAATTTTGCAAATAAATTTTTTTTTTTTTTTTTTTTTTGGGGGGGGGGCTGATAAAAGTTTATTAATACCCCGGAGAAACTGCCGAAAATTAGGATACAGTATCATCCGATAGAAAGTTTAATGACCATCAGGTGAAGATTTATTTATTAAAACGAAAAGAGATGACATAAAGTTAGTAATAAAATTTTTTGGTATAGGCTGCAGAAAGTGAAGTCGTACTTTAGAAAATTAGTTCAAAAGCAGCATGCAGTTACAAGAAGCAAACTCCAATTAAAAGCAGTCCAGAATAGTTATGGTTTACATTTCGAAAATTTACTCTTTCACTTTTATTTCAATAGGAAGGAGGGGGAGGGGAGTTCCTCCTCGGACGGGCAAAAAAATGATGCCTGTGACAAAAGATCCCACACCCCCCCCCCCCCCCCCCCCCATTCCCTCTCTTCCTTTCCCATTTTCCTTCTACTTTTCCTTTTCCCTCTACTCGTCAAACTGGCCACAGGAATGATTTATTTTCTTGTTGTATTTGTCCTGGAAAACTTCATTTTTTCTAAAGAATTGGTGACTGCAAATATCTCTTGATGCATTAACCCCTTCACTTCATTTCCGAAGTGCCATATTTGAAAAAGCACCTAAGGGCGCTATTTCACGCCAGCAAATATGTTGGTTTTGGATAAAAGTGACGAACATGTTGGGCAAACATTTTCACCAACATGCAGGGGAAGCTCCCCATACGCAGCGACGCTTTTATAAGCAATTCGGATGAAAATGTTTGTGTTTGATAAAAGTGGCGAACATGTTCGGAAAACACGTTGGACAAACATTTTCACCGAACATATTTACCCCAAGATGTAGGGGAAGAATCTTCCCGAAAATCCCGATTGTTTCGGGATTGAAAAAAGGCCCGGGATCCCGGATTAGCTGATCCCGGTATTGCAATCCCTAGGGAAGATCCACATAAGCAGTGACGCTTTTTTAAACATAATGGGTGAAATGTTTTTCCAAAACGTTCGCCGAACATTTTCGCCACTTTTATCAAACACAAACATATTCACCCAACATCACTCCCTATGTGGAGCTTTCCCTGCATGTTGGTAAAAATGTTTAGCGTGAAATTGCGCCCTATAAAATACTGCTTTTTTTTCCAAAAAATTGTTGTCTCTTCAGAAATCAAGTTCTACTAACAGACCAACTTTAAAATGAAATTAAAGGAAACGGGCTTTAATTATAACATAACTGTTCTAACTTGCATCATTTTAAATTATATTTTCGCAGATCCAGTAAATGAAATTACCCTGAACCCAAATATGGTTTCTCGGTACGGATTGGGTTAATTTGAATCACTATCAAAATAAGTCAAAAAATTAATAATTTGAAATGAATAAATAAATAAATAAAAAGTTTCAGTTGGTACCCTTCATACGCCGCCAAAAAAAAAGATGGCCAACTACCTATACTTTAGTTAGTTTATATTATAATCTATCATAAAACTCGGGCCAAAACCAAAATCCAACCTAAAACATTTCTTTAACACATCATAAAGCGCAAAATATTTCCCGCCTCTAAGCTTTTTCAAATTACTCCTTCGCATTTTTTTTAAATTTTTTGCGGTGGCCCCCTCTACAAATTCAGCTCAGTTTTTTTCATATTTCGCAAAAGCTTAGATTTCCATGGAATGCTCCCTCAAAAGAATAAAAAAAAAGAAATCTTCTGGCTGTTCACGAAATAAAAAAAAAAATACACAAAAGCTAAAAGAGAATTAAATGTTTATTCAAAAGATCCACAATAATCGGTTTAAGTGGAATGTAAAGAATTCAAATGTTGCAGTCGTCAAATTGTTTTATGGCGTATTCAAATTACATATGGTATGCTTTTTTTCAAGATCACCTTCGGTGTGTTCCGATTCTTTATTTTTCAATAATATTTATTTATTTGTTTATTTATTTTTTTTTCAGGGAAAAGCTTCTCGCTGACGATACTCATAAGTTCTCAACCTTTCCAAGTCGCAACCTATGCCAAAGCTATTAAAGTAACAGTAGATGGTCCCAGGGAGCCTAGAACGAAATCTAGTAAGTATAAAAAACTTTTATGTGATATTAAAAAACAAAAAAAAAATCAAATACGGCATATTTCACCCCTGAACATGCTATTTTAACCTTTAAAAGAAAGGGAAGAAAATGAAAAAGGAAATTCTTAATCCAAAAGAGACTGTCAAAAATATCATAAAGACATTGGCGCAGTAGAGAAGAAGGCGGGAGGCTGGGAGCTTTTAATATTATGACAAGAGGAAATGGTCGTTGCTACAACTAGACGTGAACAGGAAACTCAGAAGTAGGAAATATATTGCAAAATGTCAGATGAGGTCTTTCCCTTTTACAGTTTTTCGGTTTTTACCTCTTTTTCCACGATTTGGGGGATACAATAACACGCATCGGACATGGAATGTATGAAAAACAATAACTGGTGATGAGGTGACAAATTGATGGAAGGGAGAAAAATAAATTGTATCGTGTTTTGTTCGAAAATATAATTGATTGAATTTTATTTGATTTTTGGTTTTTGCGTGGATCCCCCAAACTGTTCGTTATACACTGGTTTAACAATTTTCACTAATTTAGAAATAATGGCGGATTTTAAACTGCCCACATGAAGAATAAAAAAAAAATGGGGAAAAAAAAGGAATAAAGGTTTTTTTTTTTTTTCTTTTTTTTGTTTTTTAACCCGACAAAGAACTGGATTAACCGACTGAAAAGCGGGATCGAGATAAACAAGATTAAAAGTTTCCTAACTCGAGAAAGATGTAATCGGAAGTGCTTTGTGAAGAAAAGAGTATGTAAAGTAGCCGGACCGCCCCGCCTTAATTGCCTGTCGCCA
Source organism: Liposcelis bostrychophila (assembly GCA_037577465.1). Taxonomy (NCBI): domain Eukaryota; kingdom Metazoa; phylum Arthropoda; class Insecta; order Psocodea; family Liposcelididae; genus Liposcelis; species Liposcelis bostrychophila. The sequence goes on from CM075213.1 coordinate 25,158,978, forward strand.
TGGAAACTTCACACATGGCCGGTAATTAGCTTGAGCGTCCGAGTCACAAAGAAAATCAAAGCTCTCAGAATGAAACTAGCCACTGCAGACGGTATCGGCAGGTGGATGTATTGTATCTTACCGTTTGGACTCGGAAGAATCCCGCCGGATTAAAATTCTTCGAATCTTAAATCGTTTTTATAAACGCAACTTCTTAAGAACAAAAAATTACGGAGGGGGGAAAAAGATAAAAATCAAACGGATAGGTTTTAAAAGGGTATTCCCCGCAAGGGAAGAGATCGGAAGCTAAGAGACCGCCAGCCAACAGGAATATGCAAAGGGAAAATTGCGCGTTACAAAGAGCTTTCGTTCAACCCTTCTGATGGAAGTTTGTCGAAGAGAATTATTCATTTGACATGCTTTAAATAGAATCTTTGTGAGGGAGACCTGATATTTCGCTTACCGATAAGTCATATGCACGGGGGAAAAAAAATCCTTTTTGGTCACTCTTTTAGATCCGGTATCGAGAATAAATAACCCTTCTTCGATACACTCGCCTTTTCGTTTTTTTTTTTTTTTTCCTTCGATATATTTTTTTCACCTTTTTTTTTTTTTTTTTTTTTTTTTGAAATTGCGATCCTAATCAGCATTCTTAATGGGAAACCCTTTTTTTTTTTTTTTTTTTTTTTTTTTTTTTTTTTGCGTTGCGGATTTAAAGAGGGGGCAGATAAAGACAGCTGTACTCGTAGATGAATTTGTATCAATATAGCGAGGAAAAAAAAAAAAAAGAAGAGGTTCGAGGCTTCATCGCTGAATATTTTAAAATTCAACTCGCGTCATTACGGAATCCGGGATTTTCTTGTAGAAAAATAAATGGGTTGGAAATGGAAGTGTATAACTTATTTTACCTGGGAAATACGGTCAGCGAGATGAAAAGAAACAAAAGAACGAAAGAGAAAATGAAAAAAAGATGAATGAGGAAAACCCGAAAAAAAGTACAAAGGACTTTTACGAATTTTTTTTTCCCCCCCGATGATCTACCTTTCCCTTTTGCTCATCAGCGAGAACAAAAAAAAAAAAAAAAAGAATGCGCTATTCTTTTTTGCTTATTCTTAAACGTAGAGATATTCCACTTTCCCTTTACCATTACTTTTAATTCATTATCGCATCTTTTTTTACTCTGCTTTAAGATGGAAAAGCTTTCTCATCCAGAACTAAGCAAAGGATAATTAAACGGTCAAACGTAAAAATTGAGTTTTTTTTTTTAAAATAGTTCAAAAGTTCTCATACGGTAACTAATAAATTCATAGCACTTTACGCTTACTTAGAGTTAACCCTTGAAAAAAAAAAACTTGTTACAAAAGAAAATAATTTTATAGCATCAGAATTTTGAATTTTTATTAGTGCAAAAGGAAAGACAGAGGTAAACCATGCTTATAAACACAGATGCAGAGGGTACAAAAGGGTAAGCAAAGACGTGGTTTTAGGCAGAAATTGACATCTCAATAAGGCCAGTTGCTATTTGAGAAGGGTATTCAGAACAATGCCTTTTACCATTTGAAAAACACACACAAAAGGTTACATTATAATAATTTTTTTCTCAACTATACAAGGACATATACATGTGCGATATACATCTCATTAAAATTATAATGTGTTGACGTGCTTGATATAAAAAAAAATATATAAAAAAAATTAAAAGAAATTAATCTCTCATCACAGACTTTGCAAAAACCATACAAATCTCGACGTAACTATTCTGTTCCATTTTTTTTTTCTTTTTTTTCTTTCTTGACAAACACTTTTCCACTTTAAGAATCCGGAAAATTAGAAATATCGTCACTTAGACCCTTGTTACATAAATACGTTCGGTTGGAACCGGGAAGATTTCACCCTGCAATATGAAGAAGGGGTTGAGACATTATTTGAAGAAAAAAGAAAAATGTGGCATGTAAGACCGCCCTGTGGCGAATTCAAGACCTCAAGTTTTCTGTGAACCCTGTTTTATTACGCAATCTTTGACTTGAATACAAAAAAGCTTCGGATTAAATTTTTTTTCTTCTTTTATTTTTTTTAAATATAATTTTTTTTTTTTAATCCATGCGATAATTAATTCCTGTAGCAATAACCCTGTGAAAGAAATCATCCAAGCATTACTAAAACGGTTAAATAAGAACCGCCGCAGCAGCAGCCGCTGCAGCCGCCGCCATCATCCTCATCTTCTTATTACATTTGATGAGTAAAATTTTATAATAATCGGGTGGAAAATGGTGGGGAGTTGCCCCACCACTTTCACCCCGGGGGGCGGTTAAAGAGAGAAAGAGAAGCTCAAAATTATAATTTAATATTCTCGAAAGACTTTGAGATTCATTCATTTGTCTACGAATTAATAAACATGATATTATAAAAAAAAAAAAGGTTTTTCCATGTAAATAGCGAAAGATAATAAAAAAAGAAAACTCTGTATTCGAGCTGGGTGGTGCTTTGAAACAGAAGACAACATGTGACAAGATGGGAATTTAAAAAAAAAAAAAAAATCGAAAAAAAAAAAAAAAGAGAAGAAGGAAAAGAATAAAGAAAAAAAAAGAGAAGAAATCCCTTTGCGCTCAAAACTCAACGAAACCAGAAAAACCACGCTCATAAAATGCTTTTTAATTGTAGCGCTCGCCTTTGAAGTCTGGGAAGAAAATAAGACTGGTTGTAAAATGTACGCAGAGTAAACAAGGCAGATCCAGATCCCCCGGCCGCTACCATTTTAATGGGTTTCCAAACAACTAAGACTAGCACACAAACAAATAAGAGCGCCGTCCATAAAGACCCATTCAATAATAATTATTATTAGAATGTTTATTGATCATTTTTTATCTGTTCAAACAATAACTATCGGAATATTTTTACACCTTTAGATTTGTTTCTATCGGATGCTGCAATTTATACTTACGAAGAGTTTTCAATTTGTTTTTTCGTTTTTCTCCTTTCGTTTTAGATTTTGGTTACGGACTGGCTGGTGGTTATCCAGGATTTGGCCCGTTCGCGATGGTGCCTCCTCAATGGCTGGACGCAGCTTACATGAGTTACGCTTGGCCTGAATACTTCAGAAGGCCTACGTCAACGGATCTTTGTAAATTACCAGTACCTCCGTGCTCATCCTTAACCAAAGGTAAGATTATTGTAAGAAAATTGTGTGATGGAGTATTCGAAGTACCGTCAATTCGGAGTGACATAATGCCTCACCTTTGGTATTGTTCCCTAAGTGAGGGAAGCAAATTTTACGATGTTATTGATAAATCGGTTGGTTTGCTAGTGTTTTTAGCCGCTTATTATTATAAACCCAAGCTGCTTGGTTATAAGAGGGTGGCACAATGTCTCTTCTATCTACAGTAGATTTGGTGTCTAACGTTTTTCGGAGAATTCACCGCATGCAAAAGTCGATTTCTTTGTAGTTTCTAAAAAAACCGCAGTTCTTCTTTAGAAGATATAGTTCCCGACCGTTTTTCCTAATCCGTTTTTCCATAAAAAGAAAATAAATTCTTAAGCCATTTTTTCTAAAAATATTAGGAACTAAAATGTTTTTCCAACCATTTTTTTTTTTTTCTAATTTTCAATTTTTTTTAATTTTTTGATTCATAAAATAAAATAATTATAAAATGAATATTTTTCAAATTTTTTAAATCCCTAAAATTTTTTGTAATAATTTTCTAGGCAAAGCTGCGACTTTTAAGTTTTTCTTTTTATTCAATTGTTTTTTGTTTTTTTTTCTTTTTTTTAAATAAAGCTTTATAAAAATGCAATATAAAAATATACAGTATAAAAATATAAATATAAAATCGTTTAAAAAAAAATAATAAAAATATAAATGTGAAAAACAACGATAAAAATATTCAAATTTAAAAAACAAAAATAAATAAAAAAACCAGAATTTGCAACTTTGCAAAGGCCTGGTAAATGAATACACTGTAAAAAATTTAGGTAAATTTACCGTATTTTATTTGGGTAAAATTTCCGAAAACAGTTTGGGTATATTGAGTTCCAAAAAAAATTGGAAATATTACCATCTTAAAGGAAAAATTACCGATCTATGTGTGATTAATCCAAAAAAAATTTTTTTACACATTTATTCCAAATAAAAATGGATATTTTACCCATAACACTTGTGAAATATTCCATTTTTTTTTTTTTTTTTTTTTTTTTTTTTTTTTTTGTTGTTTCCAACTGTCATGTAATTCTTGATTTGAAAGGATCTCCTTTTCACGAAATTAATGCTGGTGTCGAATTTGGAAAGCGGAAAGAAAAAATTTTAATTTTTTATAACTCTTTTGGCAAGGTCTATTCAAAAAGGTTTTATGGGTGAAAAAAATTCTGCTTGGTTTTTTATCGTTTTTTATGAATTTTATGTACCAAGCAAAAGATGTAAATGAAATCGGGTACACATAAAAACTAGAAAAAAAGTACAAATGCTGTTTAAAAAAAAAAAAAAAAAAAAAAAAAGGTGCGGTATACGGTCGCTCTGATTTTTATTCTTTACCAAAAATCAAAAAGTCAGCCGCGGAATTGTGTTATTAGACAACAAGTGAGTTTCTTTGTGTTGTGGGTAAATCTGCAGTTCAGTAAGTAAAACCTTTTTTTATTTTTTTTATTTATAATAAACAACATTATTGCAATTATATAAAAATTCGTAAAAAGATACGTTTTACAAATGAAAGCCTAGCTAGGATTAAATGGTCATAAGGGCAGGTTTTTGAAACATATGTTTGCACTAAATTCTTGAAGAGGGGACATTATGCATTTAGGAATTTGACATCTTTATGAGTTCCTTCTTCGAAACTGCATCTATCCCGATGGACACCCACACCTTCTTTTTCTATTTGTTTCAGCGTTAAGGAATATTATGTACATTGTCTAAGGCACTTTTCTCAGTCAGTTTCGGTTCTCTGAGGGTGATGTCCATTTCTTTTTGTTTTTTGTTATTTAATACCGCGTAAGTTTATTATATTTTTTATAATATATACCTAAATTTCGGCCGAATATAACCTGATTTGTTTTTATTTCGGTTAATTTTGGACCAATAATTCGGGTGTGTGATTCAATTATTAAATTTAAGCTGTGTTCTAGAAGCAAAGGCAAAATTTCAGAATGTAAGGTTTTTTATTTTTCCATTTTGCATCTATAATTCAAGATTTAGGATGAATAAATTCATATCAATTTTAGAATACAGGAAAATCGGAATTTTGCATGTTGCTGTAGGTTCGATTTTTTGCCAACGAAATATTTTTGAAAATTATTTTGTAGGGTTTAAAAACCCCGGAAGTTTGTAAATTATTAAATTAGGGCATAATTAATAATTTTGTATTGTTAGCAATAAAAACCCCGCAATTATTTTATGTAAAATAATATACCCGCCCGGAACGTTAGGCTACTTTTTTTTTCATTTGCAGAAGATCCTCTTACCGTAAAATCTAGTTTGCTTGCCCGCCATTTGTTAAGGCTTTTTTTTTTTTTTTTTTAATATTTACAGCAAAACTTATTCGCCATTAAATTATTTCGCCTGTTCGGGGATCGTTGCCTTAGTTTTGATTTTTTTTTATCGCCATTACAAAATATTAAAATAATCCAACGTTCCCTAAAACAGGCCAAACAGAATTTTATGGCAATTTTTTTGCCGTTAAAATTTTGAAAAAAAGTCAAGTTTTAACGAATACACGGGGCAAATAAAATGGAATTTTACAATAAAGGAATCTACATTAATTTAATTAAAGACCGTTGTAGAGCATCGAATTTTCAAGACCCCGACTCGGGGATTTAAGATTCGGCATTATTCACAAGTGGGAATCGGACTCGAGTTTTCAATTTCTAAACCCCGAAAATGCTAATACCCGAATCAGGGTTTTGAAAATTGGGATTCAAAAGTTGGGAATACTATCTCCATGTTTTTCTTTTTCTTTTTTTTGCGAAATCCCGAAAGCAATTCGGGGTTTTGGAAAGAAGCCCGCACAGAATAACAGAAAGCTTTTTCCATTTGTTTTTGTTTTTCTTTTGTTTATTTTTGATGTAGGACTACCTCTTGGGGCTCGACCCTGTTCAGGATCTGTCCGGGTGCGCTTTGTTCGCACCAAAAATTAATATTTTAATTATTTTAATATTTAAACATTTTAGTATTAAAATTTTAACTTCAAAAATTTTTAATTAATTTTTTTTTTTTTTTTTTTTTTTTACGGCATTGTTTGCTCCAAAAATTAAAGTTTTAACTTCGAGAATTTTAAAGGATTTATGTTCAAAATATCAGTTTAGAAACTTAAAGTTGCTAAAGCAATTTTTTTAACTTTTGACTTTTTTAATCAAACATTTTAAGTTTTTTTTCGTCAAAAAATTCGAATTTTTTGAGGAAAAACGAGCAAAAAAAATTCCTTAAATTTTTGAACTTCATTTAAAATTTTGACTTTAGCCCATCTCACATATACCTTGCAATATTAATCATCCGTTAAAAAAAAAAAAAATAAAGTTCGAAAATTACTTGCATAAGTAAGAAGTTTGTGTACATACATCACTAAAAAGTTTCCTTTCGACTTTTTTTTTTTAACCTGAAAAATCGGTCACTTAAAATTTATGTCACCCTCAACGATTTAAATAAATTGATGCGTAACAGAATGTTTAGTTTACCGGATGGCATTACATTTTATATTACGGGTATATGCAGTATAACAGATCTTGCAGTTTCTCTTTGAGTTTACCCTGCAAGGGATACATCGTTTACTTCTTTTGTTTATGAGTGACCGAGCAACAGTGCATTAACTTCAAAACTAAGGAATGAAGTAAACTGAAATACAAGAAGTTCAACCTGAGTATTTATTCGCAATCGCATGTTGCACTTCTTTACAAAGTCACTGTTGTCATCCCTTGTCAAAAACGTAATGATTGATATTGCAAGCTGTATATATGAGGTGGACTATAACTCTTTCCAATTTTTCACCATTTTTTTTTTATCAAAAATTATAAGTTTTTTTCGCGCCAGAAAAAATAATTTTTTTTTTTTTTTTCAAATCAAAAAATTTGAATTTTTTGGCAAAAAACGAGCAAAAAGAATGCTATGAAATTTTTTTAAAGTAACAAGAAATAAAGTTAAAATTTTATTTTAAAATTCGACGGCATGGACAAAAGAAAGGACTTAAAAAATTGCTTGCAAATTTTCAACAAACTTAACTTTTACAAGAAACTTAAAGTTGCTAAAGAAAGAACTTAAAAATTTCTTGAAACTTGTTTTTAAAATTTAACTTTTTTTTAAATTTTCGCCGTTTTTTCAAATATATATTTTTTTAAATCATTTGGACCAAAAACGAGCAAAAAAAAATGCCTTAAAAATTTTAAATCGTTTCATCGTTTAAATCTTAGCAATATTAGAACAGTATCCCAAAGACGTAGTCCTTCGTAGGGATATGCCCCCATATCCCAGTATGATTTTTAAATGTAAACTTCATCCGGCACCAAAATTCGTATTACTCTGTGCGGGGTTCTACGGTGTTCTGGAAAAGGGGGTGCAGTATTAGAGACTTTTTTCCTAAATACCTTTGCTTTGATAAAGATTCGATCTCTTCGTTATTTACTCTATAATACATGTTTTTGAAATTTTGATCAGGATTTTGCAAAAAAAAAAAAAAAAAAAAAAAAAGCCTCGAATACCCCCTTTGCAGAACGCCGAATTTTCGAAGTCTCGATTAGGCGTTGGTTACATTACTCGAAAATTTTTGTTTGAAGAGTTTCAAAAATTTTTTCTCGATGAAAGTGTTTACACTTTTCGATCATAGATGTTCGAAAAGTTTCGATGATGTTCGATATGTTTGATGATGTTTGATAATGTTTGACGTTATTTTTGGGGTTGTATTATATTTTTTAAAGAATGGGAAAATACATATATCATCGGCCGAGTACCCATATTAATATAATACCACCCCTCAAACATCATCAAACATTTCGAACATCATCGAAACTTTTCGAACATGTTCGAAAAGTGTAAACACTTTCATCGAGAAAAATTTTTTGAAACTCTTCGAACAAAAATTTTCGAGTAATGTAACCAACGCCTTAATTTCAAATCGCTGTTCAGTTCCGTGCTCTGATATAAACTCTTTAATTGCAGTCATTTTTTTTTTAAATAACTGAACGCTTCCTAGGCGGGTTTCATTTCATAGGTTTTTTTTTCCATTATTCAGGTCAGTTAGAGCAATGTATAACTGCATGTTTTGCAGTCATACGACAGATGATGTGAACATCCATGTTAAACATCATTCTGTTCATCGCAATTTAACAAAATCAATCATTTGTGGATATGAGGGATGCAAGGCGTCTTTCGTAAAAAAGTTCCGCTTGAACACTCATCTTATTAAATTTCATAATATACTCCTTCGGGCGAGTTTATATAAAGACCAAGCCACGAGAGTGGTAAATGAGGATGGAAAATATATATGTACAGTGGAAACGTGCGAGAAAAAGCTTCCTAGTTATCAGTTGCTTTCAAAACATTTAAAACTGCACATTCGCAAAGGCGAGAGTATTAAATGTCCTTTCCGAAACTGCAAAAAAAGCTATGATAAAGAAAGCTCCTTTACTTCACATGTGTCAATGCGTCATAAAGGTGAAAATAGAGTAGCATTCGAAGTTTTCAACATGGATGACTCTTCAGTCCATCATATAACCGAGAACATAGACAATGATGGTTCCGATGTGCCATCACATGATGGCTGCGATAAAATTAGTGCTGCCAATGAATCAGCGAATAGCGAGAATTTTTATTTGCTCAACTTGGCACAATTCTACCTAAAACTAGAAGCCAAATATCTTATCCCAGGATCTCATGTGCAAGAGATCATTTGCGAACTTGCTGAACTGTATAAGGAAAATTTTGAAACATTGAAAAGAAATTTTTCAGAAACTCTTTTAAGTGACAGTTACCTAGAGCATGAGGTAGAAAGAATTTTAAACAATTTAAACGGCTCTAATCCGTTTCTAGATCCCAGTTTAAAGACTCAGTATAAAAGAAAAAATTTTTATAAAGGCGAATTCACGTATGTTGAACCAGAGGCTCGCTCACTGGGAAAAAAACTTGGAAAGATACGTCATTTTCATTATGTACCTGTCTTAAAAACTTTAGAAGCTTTGTTTAAAAATAAATCTTTTACGCTCGAATTGTGCGTGCCGGAGGATAAACAAGATGGTGTGTTAAGGGATTTCTACGATGGATTTGTGTTTAAATCAAATACGTTCTTTAAAGAAAATCCAGAATCACTTAAACTAATCTTATATCAAGATGCTTTTGAGATTGTAGATCCGATCGGCCAAGCTCGGAGAAAGCATAAATTACTGGGAGTTTATTTAAGCATAGGCAATCTTCCTACTCACGTGAGGACTCACATCAATAACATTCAATTAGTTGCCTTATGTGTGGAAAAATTTTTTAGCCACGAAAAAGTATATGGTGCCATTGTTAAAGATCTTGCCATTTTGGAAACCGAAGGAATAAATATTTCTCCTAAACGGACAATAAAAGGTTCGCTCGTTTATATATCAGGAGACAACTTAGGCAGCCATTCTCTCGGAGGCTACGTTGAAAATTTTAGTCGATCTAAATATTTCTGCAGAGTGTGCTTAGTTACCCGTCAAGAATTTAAGTTAAACAAGCCAAAGCTTCGCAGTGGCAGAAATGATGTGGAGGACGAGGAACAGGAACAGGAAGAGAAAGAGGAAATAGAAGACAAAGAGGAGGAGGAGGAGAAGGAGGAAGAGGAAGAGGAAGAGGAAATAGAAGACGAGGAGGAGGAAGAGGAAGAGGAAGAGGAAGAGGAAGAGGAAGAGGAAGAGGAAGTAGAAGACGAGGAGGAGGAAACCGAAGATGAGGAAGAGGAAGTAGAAGACGAGGAGGAGGAAACCGAAGAGGACATCGACAATGATGGACAAAAGCGTTACATTCCCATCCATAGTAAAATAAGAACTATTGAGGATTACAAAAAGGCTTTACCTAAGATCCCGAAGGGAAAAAATTTTGAAGGAATAAAATTTGATTCAGCTTTTAATAAATTAACGCACTTTCATGTTGCTCAAGGCTTGCCATTTTGTCTGGGACACGACCTTTTTGAAGGATTTATTAAATATGATGTACCTCTTATGATTGATTATTTCGTTAGAAATGGCTGGTTTTCTTATGAAATTTTAAATGCAAGACTGAATGCCTTTAAATATTCTAGTCATGATCAAAGAGATAAACCGAACTTAGTATCTGAAAAAAGCGATCATCTCAGTGGAGGAGCATGGCAAATATTTGTATTCATTCGTCTTTTGCCCGCAATAATTGGTGATAAAATACGGGATGTTTATGATGATGTGTGGATCAGTTTTGTTCGATTGATGGAGATAGTAGAAATTATTTGCGCCCCTGAAATACACGAAAGCTTCTTGCCATACCTGGAACACATTATTCATGAATATTTGGGATTGAGAAGCAGCCTTTTTCCGAATGTACCACTAAGACCAAAACATCACTACCTCACGCATTATCCTTTGATGATTGCAATGTTTGGTCCACCGATAAGAACGTTCACTTTAAGATTCGAAAGTAAGCATTCATTTTTTAAAAGAGTAATGAGAGCAATACACAATTTCAAAAATGTTACCAAATCTTTATCTGAGAAGCACGAGCTTCTACAATGTCTGCTACGAGCAGGTGCTGGCTTTGAAAGAGAAATACAAGTAATTGATGATGATGAGCTTTACAGTCATCATTATTCGATGGAAATTCAAAATGCAATATCGAAATCTATTATAGGGGGATTTTTACTAAAGTGTCGAAAAATAGTGTTTCGAGGAAACACTTATGAAAATGGAAAGGCTGTAATCGTAAAGCAGGAAGCTTACCAAATAAATGTTGAAATCGGTCGAATTATTTTAATTTTGTGGCACAACGAAAGTGAAATTCGTCTAGTGGTAGAAGTTTTAGAAACAATTTTTGAACCACACATGCGCCTTTACAAGCTCGGGGGTTTTCTTCGATGCGAATGTGTGAAAGTGGAGGAATTAGTGACCTACGAGCCTCATGATATTTATGGCAAGAATATCGGATCTTACGTAAAACTTAGACACGGACTTGTCTCACGTCCGTTATGTTAGGGTGTTCATCTATTAGGAGAATTTTGAAACGTTCAAAGTTTTTAATTTTATATTTTCCTAATTGCTATAAATTTTTTAAAATGATTGCGCTTCTGCATTGACACACCACAAACAACAATATTTTTTTAATCCGCCGAAATCGTTCGATAATTAATATTATTTTACATCCAATTTTTATCTTTTATATTACCCGTCATTTAATAGATTTGAATTCGATTTTCTCATAATCTACAGACGCTTTTAAAGATTCTGAAAAAATTTACTCTAAATAAGGTATTAATAGGAATTTTTTTATTTTATGAATGGATTTGAAGTTTCCTTTGTTTTAAGACTTTTAAATTCATTTTTTCAGGTCCAACAATTAATAACAAAATGGCTCTTTTTAAACTGACCGATACAACAAGGAAAAGGACTGTCGCTGTATTCAATGAGGATGACAATGAAAATCTGGAAGAAATAATACAAACTGCCGTAAAGAAACTTAGGCTTTGTTCTAACCTTCCATACAGCGTAAGTATTTAGGCTGAGTCTTATTTATTCTGGACCTAATTTATGCCATCGTGCTAATCGCTGGCTAATTTTTATTTCAGTTGATGCTAGAGAAAGACGGCACTGAGATTGACAGTTACAAAATCTTAAAACGACTGTATAAGGGTGAAGAAACTTTGTTTATGGTGGTGGAAGAGGGCTATGAATGGGAACCTCCGACGGAATTCAAAGGTTCGCCGGCTGCGGCTTCGACTCCGGCTCTAACTCCAGCTGCTACTTCACCTACAGCTACAGCTTCACTTTCCTGTTCTTCTAATTCAGGTATGAAGACACGTTATAAACCGTATAACGTTTTAGGGGATACTAGGTGTATGCCCCTGTCTTAATCCTATGTTCAAAATACTCAAAAAAATATTTTTATTTTCAGGGGAAAGAAGGGAGGAAGTTACATCCACATCGACGCCCAAAAGAGCCTACCATTTACCTTTGGAGGAAGTAGTCCCCATGGAGTTTAAGAACAACGATAAGAATGCTTCCATCGACAAATTAGAGCTAATTCGCAATGTTGCGAAATTTATGAAGGACAAGCTACAGGACCGTTCCTTGGGCGCGGCTGGGAAGATGGCCGCAAAACTCATTGCCCACTACCCTTTGGCATTCCAAACTACGATTTGCGTTAATGGTAAAAAAGATGTTATAGACGACGGTCTGAACACTCTGAAAATGAAGATATATGACTGTGCACGGTATAGAAATCGAGGGACTTCGAAAAACAGATCAGTAACATCAGCTAATGATAGAAGCAAAAAGCAGAAGCTGATCAGATACGAAAAGGGCCAAGACTCTTATGGGTGTGTGGAGTATGAGCCCGATGAGAAAAGCGGTGGGGAAACCGAAGAAGTCCTGCTAGAAAAGAAAAAAACCCTTTTGAAAGATTTTGAAAACGCAAAATTGACCAAGGAAAATATCACGGCTCTGTTAAATGCGACATACTGCGTCCAAAGAAAAGAACTGAATCATAGAGACGAATGTAGCCGAAAAATCAGCAAAGAAGATGATGAAGATGTAAGAGACAACGAGGATGAGGCGGAAAAGTCGTCGGCAACCCTACAAGATGTACTGAAAAACGACTGGCCTCATCTTACAATCAAGGAATATTTTTATGAACATTCGTCTCGGCTTCTAGGGAAAAACGTGAAAACCACTTATCTGGAAAGTCTTAAAAACAAATTACCGAATGTATTAGGTTACATTGAATGGAAAATAAATGCTGATAAACAGAAGCCAAGCTGTTCGAAGTTTGTAAAAAGTGGCTCCGAGGAATTGCAAATGGCCAAAGCAGCTGGAGACGGCCTCGAAACAAATGCAATGCTTCCAAGAACAAAGGCCTTTTTTTCAGTTCTCTCGGACTACTTCTGCGAATCAAAAATTTTCGTTGTAGTGGTAAGTACTCTTGTGCTATCTAACTTACTATCTAACTAAAAGAAAAATATTCGGTTTTTAATCAGTTTTTTTACTCTATTTGCAGGACCCCGGCACTTCCGATGAACACCTTAAGGAAATAGGAGACTCAACCAGGCCGATATTAGCTGTAAAAGGTAATAGAATATGATTCACTATCATAAGTATCTTATGATAGTGAAGAAAAAATCTGATAGCGTTGTAAACTCAATTTCAATAATTGTTTTTCATGTTGATACAGGTACTTCGATATATGACGAGCTATGTGAGTGCTCCGTCGTCATTGAAAAGGGCATCGTTTTAGATGGCCTAGATTTTTTGGACGGTGTATTGGGGTGTTTCTTAACACACTATACCTACGGCTACAACTACAGCTCAGATTCGTCAGCAACCTGGGAGTTTATACAACGGTAAGAATTTCTTTTTTAAGTAACCAAAGAACATAATTGACAACCCCCCGAAAAGATCTTACTGTGTGTGTACGATTTCCTAATTATTTGCGATTTTTTCCTTAAGGGTGTTGGGCAACTTCCCTGACAACAGTTGGTTATCCAGTACTGTAATTCCATATTTTTATTTTACTTTCAGGGTATTCTTAGAGATCAACCCTTCAGAAGGCCATAAGCGAAGGCAAAACCATACATCAAAGGTCAATGCCAAGGTGAAAAAGTTGATGACAGCGGTACAGACCTTCACAAAATAAAATTAAGATTACAAGGCTGGGTTACCGAAACACCTTAAGAATAAGAATAAGAATATAGTTCGAAATCAGAAATAATAAATTTTAAATAAATAAGTAAATTTTTTTTTTTTTTTTTGTTAAATTTCTTGAATCAACTTTACTGAAGATTTTTTTGGTCGAATTCCCGAATTAAAGTTGAGTAAAATCTCCAAATGGAAACGGTAATTATTTCAAAAATGGATTTGGAGATTTTACTAAAAATAATTCGTTAATATTTCCAATTTTGGATCTGGAGATTTTACCGAAAAGAATTCGTTAATATTTCCAATTTTGGATTTGGAGATTTTACCAAAAAGATTTCGTTAATATTTCCAATTTTGGATTTGGAGATTTTACCAAAAAGATTTCGTTAATATTTCCAATTTTGGATTTGGAGATTTTACCAAAAATATTGATGGTAATATTTCCAAATTTAGATTCGGTAAAATTACCATTCGTTGGGGAAAATTGCTTTCCAAATTTTTTTGGTAAAATTCCCTATAAATTTTTTACAGTGTACAAAAATTTTAGGGATTCAAAAAATCAGGAAAAATATTCATTTTGGGAAATTTTATTTTAAAAATCAAAAAATTTTAGGAAAATTAAAAATTAGGAAAAATAATAGTTAGGAAAACGAATTTAGAAACAAAAATTTTTAGGAAAAATGAATTAGAAATTTATTTTTTTAGGGGGCAAACTCACTATGGAATGTTGGTACAACAAGTTGGACAAACATGATATACCAACTTGTTGGAATGTTACGGTGCAAATTCACTATGAAATGTTGGACCAACATGTTGGTACAACAAAATGGACCAACATTCCACACTAATTTTGGCGTAAAGGTGCAAATTCATTACGGAATGTTGGACCAACATGTTGGTACAATATGTTTGTCCAACTTGTGGTACCAACATGTTGGTCCAACATTCCATAGTGAATTTGCACCTTAGGACTAAATTCTGCAATAGTCGATTCGTTCGCTTGTCAAACATGTTGGTACAACAAGTTTGCCCAACATTCCAACAAGTTGATATAACATGTTTGTCCAACTTGTTGTACCAACATGTTATTCCAACCAACATTCCATAGTGAATTTGCACTCTTAGGAAAAATGGTAGGGAATCAGTTCCTGAGTTTATCTCATAAAAGCATAAAATCCTGAGGGGGCAAAAGAACCTTCTTCGGTTCTGAGAAATCCTTGGGAGGTACCTGCCCCCTCTCCCCCACAACCCCCCAAAATCACGCCACTAATGTCATCAGGTATTTTTATGCGGCGCTAAAAAGTTAAGTTCAGAACAGACTTCATTTGTCTTATCATCCGACCCCCCCGTACCTACATATAAGTTCATGAAATCGTGCAAATTCTGAAAAAAATAAGAACGATCAATGCAGTAAAAAAAAAAAAAAATGAACCATTTTCTGCAAAACAGTGCATCACTTCAAAGGGTGTAGTGACACAGCACAGGGTGTTTACTCTTTCACGTTCAGTAACTCCTGGATAAGTGGCGATTATATTAAGATGGGCGTAGGATCTCCCGAGAAGTTAAAGACCTTGTCAATATCCATTGTTTTAATTTATTTCTTTTTACTTTGAAAAACATTTTCCGATGACACATTAATTTTACTACAGGAATAAATGATCTCTGAAACCCTAATTCTTATTAAAAAAAAAAAAAATACTGGGCTAATTACAAAGATCAACCATAATAACTTTCAATTAAATAGTTAACAGCTCCCATTGAGCTCGACATGAACGAATCAAAAACGATTATACCCAAAGAAAAAAAAATATTTCAAAACGTACGGCATCGATAAAATTAACCTGTCAACGCTCATATTATTTAAAGATTCTCTCTCAAAAAAAAAAAAAGTAAAATAAAGTTTTACAAACGATTCATTCATTTCAAATAAACCTTTTCAGTCTTCGACAAAATATATATCCTAAAAGCTCAATTGTCATAAAAAGTAACATGTGCAAGGGATAAAAATACCAATTATTGACCTCCGCATATATTCAATATCCTTTTAGCTAACTAATCTGAGGGCTTTATACTAAAGGAAAGTGTGCTGCATTAGAAATTTATGAAGACTTATTCCCTCGTAGGTAATTTAAAAGAACCCCATATCATCTTTCCAACGTTTTAACGTCGGTAATACCCTCCAATAGTGTTCAGAATACGAAATCAAGATTATAGAACATTGAAATTGAGTTGTCTATGAAAGTTAAAGGGGGAATCGAACAAAGGATTATTTCATCATAAAAACCCCATCCTAAATCTGATGGATATGGTGAGTCCCACAGAGTAGCGACCATAAAACCACAGTAGCGCCGCCATATTGGTTTTCTGTATTTTTTTTTTCGGCGTTGCATCTGCCAGTTTTTTTTTTCTTTTCTTTAAATCGATTTTTTTTAAAAGACACCCTGTATACCCTAGTATGCAAGTACTAACAAACCGAAAAACACACATAGAATAGAAAACCCCTTCTTGAAAGACGATACGTAATGCAAAACCACCCCTGCGGCACCCCAATAATAATTCCCGTCTCTGAATTGTCCTTGCCCCCTGATGGTCTCCTTTGCCCTGTCGATCCTCGCCTTTCAATTTGTAAGTGTAAGCTCACGGAATCGGATTATCGTCCGCACTGGGGTAGTGAATCACCTCACGTCTCACACTCGCATCCCCTAAATATATCAGCGATGATTTTCTATTTCCCTTTTTTTTATTCGCAGGACCTGGAACGTCGCCGCTAGGACCTGGCATAAGTTTCCCGGCGGATATTCACCTCGGCCCGTCGATGGTGGGTTCGGCGTTTCCGCCTCCTCCCCACGCGGCTCCGCCAGGGTATTTAGGACCTCCGGGACTGTTAGGCTATTCTCCATCCATGGAAAAACTATTGTTACCTCATATGACAAAAACCAACGAAGCTTTACTTTCTAATTCCGGTCACGCGAACGGAAATTTAACACCTCCGGTTCCGACTTCGACGACGACGGAACCTCCGTCTACGAATCAAAGGGTCCCGAGTCCGACGGGGAGCAACGGAAGGCCTCACACGTCAACGGCAGAACCCACCTCGTCAGATAATAGTGATAGTGACGAACCGATAGACGTCGTTAAATCCGCGTTTCAACAAGTGAAATCGAACGTAAGATCTCATCCGTATAAAGAAACGAACGTTAGTAGAACTTTACGGAAATCTCCACCAATTAAAAGTGTTAATAACGAGGATAAAAAATTATCGCCGTCGGTGATTTCGGAAAGTACGACAACACCGACGAGTCAACCTCTGAAAACAGTGTGGAGACCTTATTAAGACGTTTTAGTGCGATAATGAATTATATTTAAAAAGAAAAAAAAAAGGTTCTAATAGACTTTATGACAAGTTTATGTTAAAACGTGACAAACTGGTGAGTTCGTGAGTCATTTTTACTCGTATAAACAACAATAAAAGACGAACGAATCGTCAAGGGGATTGTTTCGTACAAACTAGGGTTGCGTTATGCGTTTCAAAAAGGATTCGAAGGCTCACCAGTCTTTTATAGCAATTACAGATCGACCGAAATCGCATGCGCAAAAAGAAAAAAAAAATTCCGATGACGGTTATTCTTATGCAGTGGCGGATTAAAAATGTTTCCGAAAAAATGGGTAAAACCATTGCGACCCTTTACAACTAACTTATTGTTTCTTTTGTAAACGTTGGAATTCTTTTGACTTAGATCAAAAATTATTTTGCTTATAGCATTAATCCTTCGGCAAGAAGTCTTACGGCACTTTTATAAACATTCAGTTCAGAAACTGAATAATGCCCCTTTTTTGTGATAAAGAGCTAAACTTTGGACCGTAAGCTAGGCCATAAGCCATAAGGATTATAATTTTCATGTGGAAGGCACCTTGTGTTTATGGTTTGAAGTAATAGGGCGATCGTTCAGTGCCCTTGCCCCTCTCTCCAAGGCAATTTAAACATGAAAATGTGAAAATAATTTTTAAAGTTTTTTTTTTTTTTTTTTTTTTCACCAACTTACTTTGTAAAGACACGCTTTACTTTCGTCCTACTTCCACTTCTATTCGTCCTTCGAATTTTCAAATATAGTTCTTCACTGCTGCGGTACAAGTGAATCTGTCGCTCTGTAAATAAGATAAAATAAAATTTATAAAAACTTAAATTTAAAATTTACCAAAGATTTATAACGGAGAAATCGTCCTAACGAAAATGTGGTATTTAAACCCAGTAAAATTGGATAAAAAGATATTGTATTATAAATAATTATAATATGTACAAATTAATCATTTAAAAAAAAGGTATAAAATACAAATTATGTAATAATATTTCAATTTTTTAAAAATTTTTTTTCATACCTCGAAAAAAAAAAAAAAAAAAACCAGACGTAAATTGCAATATGAACTGACACAGTTTCCGAGATGAAATAAAAAAAAAAAAAAGAGAGAGAGAGGAGTGTTGAAAAGGTGACTGGAGAAATAAAAAAAAAATGAGGAATAAAGTAGAGAGAATAGAAATATTTGTTTGAAAATGAAGGGAGCGACGAAAAAAAAAGGGCCTAATAAATTGATTAAGTTGGAAAATCAAATAAGTTGACACAAAGACTGTTCCCTGCAAAGGTTCTTTACATAAATCATAGCATAGCTTCCCTTGGTTGATTGCGCTCTATTCAAAGCATGAAGGTGCACGCCGTTTGTGCTTTTTTTTTTTCCTTTTTAAATTTTTCTTTTGTTTGTATTCAAATTGATAATAAAATGAGAGGATTTGGATGAGGAAAAATTGTAACAATATCGCGAATTGGGATTGATTTCCGATAATCTGGAATATTGTTTTTCGCTTTTTTATTTTTTTACGAAAAGAATGTTTGACTGAGAGCTAAAAGAGTAAGTAGCATGGAATCCTGTGGAAAGCTTGATAAAGCGTAAAAACAGATATTAATAATCAACGGTGAGTCTTCATAAAAAAAGCTTAATATGCAACTAAACGATATCATTTAGGGCTTAAATGAAAAATATAATATAAAATAAAATTTTCTGATTAGCTATCAAGGATTCTATTCTCATCGTTATTAAAATGTAATACTTGTTTGTACGGACCCTTTTAAGGCGTCAATTCGCTCTCTAAAAGACTCGCGCTTCAACTTTTTTTTTATTTTTTATTTATTTATTCTGTTTTAACGTCATTAATCAAATGCTGCCTAATTATTTTGAAAGAAATTTTGAAGGGCGCATGTTTTGGCAAGCGAACCACTTTATTCTTCAAAGGGCCTTGCATCTAATTCAAAGTTGATTAAAATCGCATTGCCTATTTTTCTCCCACATTTTCAGTGAAATCGTACTACGGACGTATAGACAGGTCCGGAAATTTTCCATGCCGTTCATGTTCCGCTTACTGCAACTACGCACATTTTAATTCTAAAACGGGCCATTGATGGCGCTGCGATGTCCAATCGTTTAAATCGGGATCATGGTCCTATAGACGTCTATAGCGCCGCCATCGTTGTTTACAAATCTCAACGACCAATCAAAAAGCGTCAATCAAGCGCTTACAAGTAGCGCTTTCGGTGGTAAAAAGGAAGAACTAATTTTCGCGTGGTTAAGCGGGACAAGAGATCTTCTATGTGAAGGGGATAGGAGTTTTCGGACCTATCTATACGGTCGTGAATCGTATATTTTTTGAACCCTGAAAATATCAACTCGATTTCTTTAGGGACTAAAACTAGGTGACCGTCCAACGTCATAGCTAAGTCATCATCTTAGAGTCATAGGACTCTTAATTCAATTTCATCTAATTGACATCGGTTATTTATAAGCTAAACATATAAAACTAGTATTTTTCCGGGTGACCGATTTGAAATTTTATTTTTTTTAAAGAGACGAAATACAGTCTTCTCTGGTCCTTAAAACGCCGCACTCTTGGCAAAAAATCTGACGACGATCTGAGCCAATTCTCAGTTGAAGACTGGACGTGACATTTGGTTTAAGTTCCATTTCCACATAGTCTGTTTTGGAAAACAAAGTGCATGTTGGTAACAATGTTTATTTATCAAAACAAATTAAGCGACAACGGCACTTAATGACAAATGACATGTCCAGGCTTTAGTTGATCTGATATCAGTTAACTCAACTTTTATCGGTCGACGAAAGCCGCAGCTGTGAAACTTTGCCGCTAGGTTCGCTAGAAGTCCATAACGGTAGCCAATAACAACTAACCATTTCAGGGTCGCCCGCTAGGTCTAAAATTACAAGAGCGGTACTACTCAACCTTAGATAGTCGTACACCTATAAGCTAAACATCGGGGAAATTTTTTTCGGTGGTTCAGCGTACCACTATCACGGATTCAATAGTGGTACCCCATAAGCTAAACAGAGGCCTTTTCTTCAATAGTGGTACATGTACCACCATGGTGGTGCATCTGGCACCCTGTTTCTGGTCTTGATTCGTTACCGCTCAAAACATCCAGCGCTCCAAACGGAAAAGTTTTGCAGCTGCGGTCCTTACTGACTGAGAATTGGACACTTACCGCTAGCCATTCGACTGACTTTTTGCCATGACCGAAGCGAATTGTGCACGTCTTTTAGGAAAGGTACCAAGTGGGAGTTGGCGCGAGAAGGTTTTAAAACTCGAATTCATAACGAAATTTTCACCTGATACTCGATTAAAACAACTTTCCCTGATCTTCAATTGCTATCAGGCAGCATATGGATGTTTTATCAGAATAATTTCGATTTAGTAGCTTCAAATTTTTTAGTCTACAGTTTTTTAACTTCACCGGTTTTGCGTATGGGAAACTCTGTACAAATATAATAATCCAGGTTCCAAAAAAAAAAAAAAAAAAAAAACATTGGCTACTAATTAATTCTGAAAAGCAACGGAACAAGAACATCAAAATATTCGATTTTCTAACAAAAGAAAAATAAATCAAAAGTGCACATCCTGATCCGATTAAACATTATTTCATTTTACAAACTTATTTCCCCTAATATTGTATCAACAGTACGCCATCGCATCTCAAAAATCCAAAAAAAGGAAATCAAAGCACTTAAAACAGTTTTCCCTCAGTTGATAAACGACCGCTC
Source organism: Liposcelis bostrychophila (assembly GCA_037577465.1). NCBI lineage: Eukaryota > Metazoa > Arthropoda > Insecta > Psocodea > Liposcelididae > Liposcelis > Liposcelis bostrychophila. The sequence continues at coordinate 25,179,861 of CM075213.1, forward strand.
CTTAGTTTAAATAAAAGAATAAAAAAACGACGGGCAAAAGAATATTGCGTGTTTATTGAGTAGGAAAAGTATGAAGAGGCGTTCGAGGGTTCTTTTTTTTCTTTTTTTTTTTTTTTTTTTTTTTTTAAAGAGTCAGCAGAAGCTATTTCAGATGAATGCGCTTGCTCGAAGGACAAAGTGTCCAGTCGGGTGGATAACACGGTGAAACACGATGCCCCTCAAGGATGCTAACTAGCTACCCTTCGCTTTTATATTACCTACCCCAAACCCCTTTCCAACTCTTTTTGATTTTAACTAAGTTAAATACCCACTTCACTTTTTTTTTACCCAATTTTTTCAATATTATCTTTCTCCTTTTTTTTTTCCTCTCCTACGCCGGAAAAAAAAAAAAAGAAAAAATAAATAAAGTCGGTTTCATTTTTCCACGGTATGCCTGAGTCGGAAAGTAATGAAATTTTTAAAAACTTTGGTAAGTACTCACTTTGCGGTCGTAATCTTTTAATCCAAAAAAAAAAAAAAAAAAAAAAAAAAAAAAAAGTTAAGTTAGAAAATGAATTACCAGAAAGCTTTAAAAATTGCTCCGGGTTTATTCATATTTCCAAGAGTAACAAGTTAAAACCCAGCAATTTTTTTTTCTTCAAAAAAAAAAAAAATTAGTTTGTTACGGGTACTGCTCCCTAGACGGAATGTTAAATTAGGAAGAATTAATCAGCATTAAGCAGATATACCCGGATGCTGTACAATCGGATATTCATTAGGTCTTTTTGATTTTATTTTCGTTAGATGGGGGGAAACGGTTTTAAGGGGGTAGGGGGAAACTGGGGGTTGATTGATGGCAAAGCAAATAGGCGTTATGCTGGAGTTCTGGTCCACCGCACATAGCACATTCTCCATGAAAAATAATTCCCAAGCTTGAAACTCATCACTCAAACAGATTCCCCAGTTTTTTGCTTTGAAAAATATTGTATTGTATGTTCCGCTTGTCTGTTTGGTTTTTTTTTTCTCCCTCACTCCCTCATATCCTTTTCCCATTTAAAAACGTAAAATCCAGTTTGACAGGTTGAAGATGATCGAACGTAAAACGTAATTAATAATTTTTTCGAATGGTCATCCACGAGACGTGGAATTTAAGAAAAAACAAAGCTCTGAAATTGCATCCAAAAAACTTTTTTTTCCGTCGAATTTCGAAAAAAAAAAGAGGAGATCGATCAAATAATAAAAACCGATGAAAAATAGCACTAATTGAAAGGAAAAATGATTGATTGAATAAATCTTTTTTTGAAATTAAAAAAATGAAAATCTCGTTGTAACGAGTCCCGTTGAATATTGTTTTCAAGAGCTCTTTTTCGAATTGTGTTGGTGCAACATCGGGAGGACTGCAAGGGATGTAAAACCCCACGGGGTTTGTCAGGGTGTTCTGCTTTGTGGGGTTGAACACATCAGTATCTACATACCTTATGTCGCTTTTCCTCTTTTTTTTTCTCCCCCTGTCGCGCGTCACTTTGAAAAATTTTCCAAAAATGAAACTGACATAATGGTGAAAACCTGGTCACAGAACTGCCAAACTGGTCACTCTGTGATTGCCAAGCTTTTGATATTCTTTGCTAACAGCAGAGCCTACGATTGCAGTAGCACACTCACGAAGGTTGAGATTTTAAAATGTCGTCCTCAACCTCCCGAATGTTTCTGAAGGAACCCTAACGTTGGCTAATTACAAAGGTAGGTTGCTACAGTGCTAGGCCGAAATTTCACGTTAAAACCTGTTGCAGTAACATGGTAAAGTAACACGCTGAAACATAGCATAGAAACATTTTGGCAACATGTTGTGAAACATTTACAAATTTTTATTTTTCAGCGTTGCACAACATGTTTCTACGCTTCAACATTAGGGTGTCCCTTATTTTGGCAATTTTCGCATTTCAAATCCCTAACACCCAAAAATGGTTCTCCTTGGTGCACTGATAAACCCGAATTTTTTCAAAACTTTTTACTCGAGGAGAAAGCGTGCCTCACCGAGCTTTTAGCTTCGAAAAATCCCATAAGAACAAAAAAATCGACCATTTTTTTTAAACGAAAAAATGTGGTTTTATATCGAAAATTTTCCGTAGATCACGAATCTGAAGTCCGTTTTTTTATACATGGTCCGGTTTTTGAGCTAAAAGCCCAAATATATAAAAAAAAAAAAGTGGTAAAGTGACAAAACATACCAAGTCCTCAGCAGTTTCGCTCGTATTTTGGTCTCTAGTTTAAAAGCTGGACCAGATATCAAAAAAAGGACTTCAGATTTGTGATCTATAGAAAATTCCCAATTAAAAACCACATTTTTTCGCGAAAAAAAAACTGACGATTTTTTTGTTCTTATGGGATTTTTCGGAACTAAAAGCTCAATGACGCGGTCGAGTAAAAAAATTTAAAAAAATTGGGATTATCAGTACACCAAAGAGAACCCTTTTTGGAGGTTCGGGATTTGAAATTCAAAAATTGCCGAAATCAGGGGTCCAAATCCGGTGCAGGTGCCGATGCCGATTCCGATTCCATATTATTTATTTAACTCCCTATTCCGATTCCGGTGCCGGTGCCGGTGCCGGTGCCGACGCCACTAAGCATCGATATTAATTCGATGCCACTTCTGACTCCGATTTTAGCGAAAAAAAAACAATCATAGAGCCATTTTAGGTGGTTTTTAAAATTAGGGGTCCGATGGGGTCCGGGGGTCCGAAGGGGTCCGGAGCAGGGCTGCGGTTCCGTTTCCGATTCCGATGCCGATTCCCAAGATTCTCCAATATTTTTCGGGCCGATTCTGATTCCGATTCCGATTTCGACTCGAGAAAAAAAATTTAAGTTTCCGATTCTGATTCCAATTAGAAAATATTTCAGTGGTGCCGATTCCGATTCTGTTTCCGATATTTACAGAAATGTACAAAATCATAAAAAGCTTTTATTAATACTTTTCAGCTCAATTTGAATCAAAATTATTTTTCGATGCCGATTCCGATGCCGATTAAGATTCCGATTTCGGCCAATTTTTGAGCCAGATTCCGATTTCGATTCCGATTCCAACTGCTTGAAAAAAAATTAGGGTTCCAATTCCGATTCCATTTAGCTTTTGAACCAAACGATTCCGATAGTGATTCCGATTCCGTTTAAAATCTAAACGGCACCGCAGCTCTGGTCCGGAGTGCTCTTCCATTAAGCTACCGACCCGCACTCGACGAACTCTCTCTCAATTAGGGACTTAAATTGCAACACGAATCACAAAGCGCGGGAAAATTTTCAAGCTTTGAACCCTTGGCCAAAATAAGGGACACCCTATTCAACATGTTGAATAACATGTTGGCAACACGTTTCTGACGTTGCAACAAGTTGAGCAAAATGTTGTCTCAACATGTCACTGCAACATGTTTCAGCGTGAAATTTCGGCATAAGAATTCCAAATGAGCGACTGGAATCATTGTCCCAGTTAGCCTGTTAGAACATGTTTTTTGCTACAAATAACCTAAACTCGAACTATACAAACAAAGTGTGTGCTGCTGCACTCAGTTTTAGAACATGGCTAAAAATATCACTCTTCTCCTAATTTGAACTACGACGGCTATACTGAAAATTCCAAAAAAAATTAAAATTCTTGTGCAAGGCTCCGCTTTTCAAATATGACCCGTCAAAAACCTTGGAAATCTTCCGTTACCTTAAAAAATTGAATTGGTGTGGTACATTTTAAAAAAAAATTCTTGTTGTGTGGGGTTGTTCGTATATTCGCTTTTATTTTTTCCCCCTGCCACCTACTTTGATAACCGCTCGGGAATCCGAAAAGAGAGAGAGAAAAAAAAGATATAAATAAAGGATTACATTATTAGCTTTTCTCATAATTTTTTCCTCCCTAATTATACAAAATCCCATTAAACGAACCTATTTTTTTCTTTGAGAAGGAAAAAAACCCGTGATAATTACATCTTAGAAAATTTAAAAAGAAAAAAAAAATTACCTTATCGAAAAGCGGACGTAGATTTAATGTAAATTCAAATGTCGGACATTACCATCGTTTCTGGTACCATCGGCACGATTAACTCAAAAACCGAATTACCAATAAACGTCACATAAATAGTGAGTAATAGTTTTTAATTTCTCGAAAGTGATTTGTTTTGATGACCTCAGTCCTCTTGATTTTTTTTCCCTTCGTTTTTAGTTTGTGAAATAAATAACTATTAGTGTCTTCGGTTGAAAATGAAAAGGGAGGATAACGGGTACCATGACCAATGAAGAGACCACCGGTCTTCGTCGTGATTTTTCTTGGAAAAAAAAAGAAAGGAAAAAAAAAATTAAAATGAAGTAAAATCAACATGATATTACCACCGGGAGGAAACGGAATTCTTTTTAGTATACAAGGCGTAAAGCTTTCTTTTCACTTAATTTAATCCAATTTACTTGTTTTCCCTTCTTTACCGGCGGGTTTTCGACCACAGAATTTTAAGTGCTTGTCAAGCACTCACCCACCTCGACTCTTTTTGACAGTCTTGTTAACTCGCCTTCACGTTTTCTTGCTGGTTCTTGATTTTCATTGAAAACATTTCTTACCGAAATCGGTCAACGTTCAAAAAGCGTCTGCGACGAAGAAAAAAAAAAAAAGAAAAATATAAAGATAACGTTTCCCCTAGAGTTAAGATAAGTTTCGATACATATGAAATGACCGGTACTCAGCAGACGTAAGAATCAAAACCGTAAAGATAAGGGGTTGAAGCCAGTCATAAAACTTCGCATTTCCTTCCACTCAAATTGCTCCCGCAGGGAAATAAAGGCAAATCTTACTTCTTTCGGATAATAGATTTTCAATTGGTTGCTTTAAATCGATCCTCTTGAGGTAAATCCCGTATAGCGATATCGTTTTCCTTCTATAGGACATTTCTATCTCTAGGATTTTATTTTTTTTATTTTTTTTTTCAATATATTTTATACAATAAATAAAAACCGAGTAAAAGAAAAATTGTTCGAAAAAAATAAAAAAACGGAAGACCATCAATTCCACATTATCCTTTTCGCTTTTCATTTCGAAAAACAAAAAGAAATGGGGAAAAAAAGTGTTAAGAAGGTCTTTACCCTGCTAATGAACTCCACTTGTTGAATACTTGAAGATTTCTATTCTGGAAACCTCTTAACGAGTAAATCCTCTTTCCGAATCGGTAATCTCTCGCAAGTTTTTTTTTTTTTTTTTTTTTTTATCATTATTTCCATCGTTTGGTTTCCCACCGCCATCATTTTTAAAGTTCTTTTGAATTTAAAATGCATCTTGTCAAGGTTTTTTTTTTTTTTTCAACCCCCTCCCCTCATTGATATTCTAATTCGTGGAAACTTTCCTTTTATATCGGTTTATTGTGAGGCTATACGAATTTCCAAGCGGCCACAAAGTTTTTCATACGCTTTTTATTTTTCCACTTTACAAAAAAGGATTGAAAGAGGAATGATTTGGCAAATAAAAAAAAATCGAAATAAAAAAATAAGAAAAAATTACAAAAAGCCGATTTTTGTTAGTCGGAACCTGAATTCAGTCTCTCAGATCGTGTTGCAAGCTTTTTTCGCTGGGTGAAAATTTTTTAAGTGCAAAAACGTCATGGTGTTCTCCTTTCCCCCTCATTTTTTGTTCTTATTTTTACAGTTTTTTTTCTGCCTGCATCCGATGATTACTCCGATGATAAATAAGGTCGAAGACCGAACGCAAATATTTGGAAACTTTTATCAAACGAGAAACGCTGCATTCTTCAACATTTTTGGCGTCCGGTTTACATGTTCCAACATGTTCAACCAATTCTTAATTTTTCTACTTGCAGATTTTGTCATTTGGTGAGTTATTGATGAAGATATTGTCAAATGTTGTCACTGACATATTGCCTTGGCTATCTAAGAAAAAGAACGTGTTGAAACCTGCTTAATGTGTCATGATGTGTTGCTCAAGCACGGACCGGGGCGCCGAGCAACCGGGGAAATCCCGGTGCGCCTTCCTGGATGTGGCACCCTGGCGCCCTAAATTCTGTTTGATCAGCTTGTTCAGCATTTTAATTTTTGAAAAATTTTGCGCTCTTTCCAGTCAATAACTCGCGCCCTGAAAAATTCCCAGTCCGTGTCTGGTGTCGCTTTGTGACGTTCAGCAGATCATCTTCACACTTTGTCCACACAATAAACGATTTTACACGAAACGATCATGTTGCATCCAACTGATTCTTGATCGACCAATAAAAAATCGTCATTTGCCAACATAAAAATGTTTACATAAAATAAAAAGGTTCACATAGTATATGTAGACCTAAATTTCGCAATCGACAAATAGGAAGCGTTCAAGTATTACGTAAGACCGAAAGGAGGGGGAGGGGGTACTCGAAATTCTTACAATTTCTTAGTACTTGGGGGAGAGGGGAGGGGGGGAGTTTGCCAAATTTTACGTAAGAATTTCCATTATAACTTATTGATTCAGATTTTTTTTTTTTTTAATTTTAAAAAATTAAGTTGTTTTAATTTTTTTTCGAATGTCTAAAATAAAAATATTGCAAAATTTTTTCAAAAAATTTTAAGAAATAAAAATTCATTTTTTGATAAGATTTTGTGCCAATTGTAGACTTTCCAGGGATATGAGTATGAACTATAAATCTAGATTTAAGAAAAATGTTGCTCCAATTTAAAATTGGCGTTGAAAAAAAGGGGAAGGGTCCGCGAAAATCTTAGTTAATGTAATAGGGAAATCAAAAAGATCTTACTAATTCTTACAAAGGGGGGGGGGGGAGTCCAAAAACCCGAAAAAAAGAGTTCAGTAATACTTAAACGATCACATATGATCAATATTATCATTAAGGCGGTTTCCAAAAAAAAAAAAAAAAAAAAAAAAACCGTGACTTGGTGCCTAATTTGAATTTCCACAAATCCTCATAAGGATCCTGAGCTCAGTATCCTGATCAGTCAGGTCTCTATTAGTCATCGTCTTCCGAACACCCTCGATCCAGGATTTTCTCAGCCTCCCTTTCTTTCTTCCATCCTTGGGTTCCCATTTCATAACTTGTTTGGGAAGCCGTTCATCAGGCATGAGAAGAAAAATAGCCGTACCATATCAATTGCTTTCTTTTAATATCCTCCGTAACCTCTGCAAAAAAGTCTAATGGCCGATATGCTGGAGAAATGTTATTCAGCGAAAAGGTTCGTCGAACAGACCAAATTCGACTTGCGAGGAAAATCTTCGACAGAAAGAATCGTTTTTTCATAAAATAATTACTAACGATTTCATTCTTATGGAATTTCCCGAACTTGAAAGGTAAAAGGTTCACCAAAGCCATAATAAAAAATCATGAAAAGGGCCGTTCAAATAACTTATACTTTTTGTTTGGACATTTTGACCCCCTTCTCCCTTCATCAAAGAATAAGCTTTACTGCGGACATTCAACATTAACATCAACATTTGGATTATCCCCCCACTCCCCTAAAATGATGATTTAACATTTGAATGGTCCCTAATTTATTTATTTTTTTTTTTTTTGAAGATGACTTTTAATTCCTAAAAAAGCTCGTTTTTATTTTGGGTGCTGCAATCTACCGTACATATTGCAAAAATTGTTTTCTCAATTTCGCACGAAACAAACACGATGTAAAGTTGTTTCTTCCAGAAGGAAACCCGTTTCAAAATTGCAATGACACGAATAAGCTTTAGTAAGTATACGGAAAACCGCTTTCGTGTTAATATTCTGAAAGCTTGTAGACTGACAACCGTGGGAATATATCTCAAAAAAAAAAGGAAAAAAAAAAACCTTATCTTTTTTCTTTTTTCCGGAAAAACCGCGTACACGAACATTTTCAAACATGGCCGACCTTGCGACTTTTTTTTCATCTCCCCTTACATATTAATAAATTATAAAAATATATATACCTACGTAAAAAAAAAAAAAAAAAAAAAAAAAAAAAATACATTTAACCTTTTTCTTTTGAAAATTCGTATCCGTTAGTTTTCTTTTTTAATAAGAGTTGGGGAAAAACCGGGAGAAATATCGAAATATCCCATTAAAAATTCACCCCCGAGAAATCCCGTCTGAAAATTTCAGCAATAAACCACAAATGGAGGCAAAAGTATAAAGTTGTAATGTATAAGTTCGTTATAAACAACCGATGACGTCACCGAGTACTTTCAACCAATTAAAATGGATGTTTCAAAAATGAGAAAAGTTAATCTTTTCCTGAGTATGTTTTTGAATAATGTACTCACGGGATTTTGACACTGATTTTTACATTTAAAAGGTTTGAAATTCGGGGTGACAGGAATATAAAAGGGAGAGGGGATGGAAATGAAACTTTTTTATGTTGTTAAAAAAAAAAAAAAAAAAAAAAAAAAAAAAGAAGTTACCTGATTTTAAGGAACGAATTTTCTCCTATGTTTTCAGCACAGCCGAAAGAGTACATGCAGGTGGTGGAATGCACCAAAAACAAATGCAGATGCCTCTTTTTGAAACACGGGGATGTGGTAGACCTGGAAATGTCTCTTGGGGGCGAGGATGTGTATGTGTTGTCACCCTGAAAACAATTTTTACATATTGCTAGTTAATTAATATTATTGATTCGGTAAAAAGGCATGAATATTGAGTTGATCCCAACACGATGGTTCTGGTTTTTATTTTCCCAGATAATTGAAAAAAAAATAAATAAAATAAAAACTAAAGAAAAAAAATAAAGAAAGTTAAAAGACTTGACGACGGAAAACATCATTATCAAAGCTTAAACAAATTTTGCGGTGGAGTTTTTCCCTCGATTTACTAAGAAGCTTTTAAAGTATTAAAAACCGTATCCCCATCAGAAATTTGAGCTTTTTATACCTTATTAAGCAAACCGGTATAAGGAAGTAATGATTTTAAGCAAAAATGATTTAGTTTAAAAACAATTTTTTTTTACTTCATTTTACTCTTATTTCTATTTTTTTTTTTTTTTTTTTTTTTAAATAAAAAATAAACATTCATAATTAGCCGTAACCAATAGGGTCGAAAAAGTCGCGTCCTGCCACCGATTATCCTCATTTATGTTCGACATGCGCCATCCAAAATGATAAATAATTAAACGGATCCGTCATAATTAAATAGATTAGAGCGAGCGCATGCTGCATTCAAAAATTATGAAAGGAAAAAAAAACAAACACGTGCAAGTCGATATTCAAATTTTAATAAAAAAACAAATAGAGATCAGTCATCTTAGGTTCCTTGACGTCTTTATTACGTACATTCATTATAAGCCACGTGTTGCTCTTAACTGAAAACATAAAAAGACTTCAGCAGCTTTTTTTTCCTCCTCCCGTCGTCATTATCCCGGGATAATTGATGATATTTAAATACGTCGATAATTTTATACATATCATTATTTTATGTTCTTTGCAACTTTTTACACGATACGCTTTTTAAAGGTTTTCGTTCCGGTTTACACATGGAGGGTGTTTTTAAACAAATGAGTTCACACATTGAAACATGCCTTCCGTTTAACTATAAATTCATTTTTGCAAAGTCGATACGCACGTAGTGAATCAAACTGAGAGTTGTAAAAAATTTGGGAGAATAAACGCGGATCTAGCGACTAGTAGCATCTTATCACTGCTAGTGATAATAAGGCGTTTCATTTTTTTTTTAAATTTTGAAATGTTCGTAGGCATGTTGAAAATCTGCTTCCTTCAAGTGTAAAACCACTAAAACAAATTTTTCAAATTTTTTTTAACCCCTTAGTGGCCCCACCCCCCAAGGCCACTTTAGCTTTTTAAAAATTGGGAAACCAAGGTCTTTTAAGTTCCATTTTTTTTATCCACTTTAAGGGCCTACAAAATATTTTGAAAAAATGTTTTCTCATGTTTTCGAGGTCGTAGAACACGAATTTCACTATCCCGAATATTCTCTATTAATCCCTGTGACGTCATTAGCGTTTTTATCGAGCTTATACCTGATTCTTCTGACTGAAATTCGGCTTAATCTCGATTTTGGAGCTCTTAAAATTTTTTTATTTTATTGGTACCACTCATACTTATGCAAAAATACCCGTAGAACACGAATTTCACTATCCCGATTTTTTCCGATTAACCCCTAGGTAGGGGTATAACTGTAGATTTGGTTTTTTGTGGCAAAGCTGGATTTTTTTGCCAAAAAATGGCAAGAACTCCTCGCCAGTTCGATTTAGAGGGAACGTTCAATGACATTTTTTAGTCAGGACCCTCCAATTAATAAGGATTTTTCGTGTTTCGAATCAATCTCCAAAATTTTTTTACAGTCGGAATAAATTTGGAGCTTCAAAAAATTACTGGTAGAATTTTCCGACCATAAAAAAATTCTGGAAATGGATTCGAAACACAAAATATCATCGCTAGTCACAAAATGTCATCGCTTGAGTTTAGTCGATCTTAGATCTTTTGAAGACATCAATTAATTCTAGAGAAGAATTGGTCAGATTTCCCATTAAAACCGACAATTGCGTAATTCTTTCCTCAAAAATGTACTGCTTTTATTTCATTTTTAACTTTCCGTTCTTACAATTTGAGAATGGCTTGTATTTATCCGGTCAGAATTTTAATATTTTGACCAGTATTTAAATGAATGTACTTCCTTTTTGACTTCCATTTTGACCAGTATTTTTTATTATGTTTTTCGGTATTTATTAATAGAATATCAGTAAAAAATTTAAATGGTCAGTATTGGATGGTCAGTAAAAAAAAAGAAAAAAAAATGAAAAATCAGTATTTTTAATTTTTTTCGCCAGTAAATAAAAAAATGAAAAATCAGTAAAATATTATATTTTTGCCAAAAAAAATTGCGAATGAAGCATTTGCAAGAAGTTTATCTCCACATTTAAATACTGAAAACCTGTCGCGACAAGAATATTACGGTGGTTCACATTTACTTTACTTTTCGCGATTTTGTTCTTCATGCGATTTTCACTTTTCTTAGGGCCTAAAAACAAAAGGTAATTTTTTTCAGATTTTTTCGATCACGTTTAGGGGTGGCTCACAGCCACTTTGTGCTTGAAAAAAAAAATTTTATTTGGCAATTTTTTAAACAAATTTTTCCGCAACTTTAGGAGTAATTTTTTGGGACCAAACCAAGTCGTTTATATGTTTTCGACGTCGTAGAATCCGAAAATGACCATCCCGTGTCGATCAGAATCACCCCTAAGTGGGGTGATTCTGGTAATATATTATATAATAATATTTGGTTTGCCAAAAAATTACTTTTTGGCATGTCCAAAAATTACTGCCTAAATGAATTTAAAATACCGATTTTTTAAAATAAAAATATTGCCCAAACTAATTTTAAATACTGATTTTGTAAATAAAATACTGAAAAAAAAATAAAAAATACTGCCTGAATTAATTGTTATTACTGACTTTCTACATACAAAAATACTGGAAATTTAAATTAAAAATACTACTTTTAATATTAAAATACTGGTGCAATAAATTTAAACCTTTGAAAATTCTTAAAATAATGAACTTTTTACTCCAAGGTAATGCTCTTTATATACATTTTGCAAAGTCTGGGACTTTTTATTTGAAATTAAATGATATCCATACGGAAATTGCCCTGGTTACTTGGCTCTTTTTCGACCAAATTTTTTGAATGAATGAAAGCCAGACTGTGCCCTACCAGCGTAAGGCCTAGCTCATACAATTAAAATCCGCAGACATTCATGTTAAAGCCATTCTACTCCGTTCTCTATTTCAATCTCAACCCTTTTGAAGTCTTTTACACTCATAATGTAATTTTGGCCTGTCACTTTTATCTAAATTCGTTCCAGCTACTCTGTCCTATTAAAAATGATCGCCTTTCTCCGCTGCTTCTGAATAGGAACTCTTAACTTACCATCCGGGAGGTCGTCAAAAATTTCAAAACGTCAAAACAAACTCCTCAATATGCAAATGTAAAAAACACGTGAAAAAACCGTGAAACAACCTGAGCTAGTTCTACGACCCCAAAAATACCAATCTAAAAGCCTTGACCAAACCGTAGGGGATATATTTGGGTAACTGTCACAGTTTTGTTATAAATAGTTTTCGATTGTGTCCAGGATTTGATGGACACGTCATAAATACATCATTGAGAATCATTAGTATCAGCTAGGATAAATAAACAAAAAATTTTCGACAAAAGATTTAACTCGTGCCTGTAGGAGGTCGAGTTTCGTATCTTTTTTTTTTTTTTTTTCTTTCGTTCGTCTTCATTTTCTTGGTAAAAATTTTCAGAAGCGTACAAAATAACACATACAAGCTTTTTTTTTTTTCCTCTCTTTCTCTTTTAAAAAAATGACGATAAATTACTTTCTGACGATTGTTTGGACGTTTTTATTGAGGTGCTTAAATAGTGGACAGATGGTAGCCATCAGGTGAAAACCAAGGACTTGACTTTTAACATATCTTTTGTTATTAAGGTGTATTGTTTACGACAGTGTTATACTTTTTTTTTTTTTTTTTTTTTATTGTTCGAAACATCACCTTAATGACAACTACTGTTTACTTTAATGGATTTTCAAAGAAAATTTCGCATCGTGGGGAGTGCGTTTAAAGTAGAAAACAGAAGAAGAAAAAAAAAAAGGGAAGAGTGAAACGGGAATTCCTACCTTAATATATGTAATTTCTTTTTTCCTAGGATGTTTGTGCTTGAGCTCACCGCAGTATCTGTCTTAGTTTGGAAATCTTGAATCGTATCTTTATTCCCAACACTCCTGGCTTTTCTTTCACTATATACGATTCAATTTCTTCAATAGCTTCGGTGATATTATGGGGGAGACTTTTCGATATGCATATTCCCTGTATCCCACGTCAATTTTTCCTTCCGAGACCTCTTGAACTCGAAATTCTACATTTCCGTCGTATTTTCCGATTCTACTCAACCCACAAATCAGAAAATTAAGATTTTCCAGCAACGCTTCGAGGGGTTTTCCATCGATTTTTTAAGGAAAAAATGAAAAGGCAAACGGTTAATGTGCAAAACTAAAAAGCGAACAGTGTTACAAATATCTCGAAAGTTCCATAACTTGGGATGCCCCAAATCTTTGATCCTTATCTTTACTTCTGGGATTTGACGTCGAGGCCCATTTCTCTATTTCACCCATTTTTACGTGGAAGCTAAATTGACTGACAACTCCATTATTGCCGGATGCTCTTTCCGACTCTTTTTTTGAGTTCACTTTTTTTTCCCAATCTCAAGGTAAATTGAACGTTTCCTTTTTTTGTCTGATCATGATGAAGGGATATCGGAATAATGTTATTTGCATACATTTCCCTTGTTTGTTTCCGTACTTGTCAACGGTACACGTTGCATACATTCCCACTTTTAATATGAAAATAAGGATCCTTCTTCCCCCCAATGCCCCCCCAGCTCCCCGCGATATTGATTATAAACCTTTCTCCTTCCGCTCCCCCCCCCCCTTAACGATTCTCACTTTTTCACAAAAGAAAAACGTTCGATTTTTGATAAAAGTAAAATGGGAATAAGACCGGATGAATAAAAGAGTTCTGAAAACCTTCCAATATTTAAAGAGACTCGGTAAACAGAGTAATTGTAAAGTCGGATTACCCGAAATAGGGGTCGGGGTCTGGGGTCTCATCTCCTTGGCCAAATAGCAGCCACACAAATGTTGTCATGGGGAGGAAACCCCTTTCAATTCGGTTCTATTATAATCTCCCTCCCTCCGTCCCCTTTTTTTTCATTTCCTTCTATTGTAAATAAGCCCTTTGTCTTTTTATTTTTACTTATATCTTTTCAATCTCATTTTTGGGACTCTTTTTTCCAGTTCGCAACGTTAAGCTTAAAATCTAAATAGTATTTATATGTCAATGTACAGGATGTAGGAAAATTGAGTGAATGAAAATTATAGCGTGATTCAAAATGACACAGTTCTTTTTACATAAAAAGGGGGAATTTAAAAAGTATATAGATCTTGATAGTAGAGTAGGTATGATTTTAAAAAAAAATTAAAGATTTAAAAAAAAATAATTATTATTTTTGGGAAAAAAAAAAATCAAAATTGTATTTGGAAATTGAACAATTGTGATGAAATGATTGAAATGTCCTCACAGAGAAGTGAAGCTTTTTAAACGTTTAAAAATATTATTTGGTTTTAAACGAATAGATGGCCCTCACATATGATAATTATTACACTGTGCCTGCTAGGAAATGAGTTTCGAAAATAAGGCCATTTTTAGGTTTTTAAGATAGCATTTTTTTAGAAAATTTAGGTTCAAAAAACGTTTAAAGTAGACAAGAAAGAGCACTTTAGCAGGACAAAAACTGACTCCGCCAGGTTTTTTTATTACTCAGGAAATCTAGGAAGCAAAAAAGTTCACTTTTCTAAATTTATTTATGATTATGAAACTCCTTGAAGTTTCGAGTTGAAAATAATTTACTTTTCTTTTTTTTCAGGTATTAAAAGACTTCATTGTTCTCATTACTTAACTCCGAACAAAGACGAAACCGAAGGCAGGGGTCCAAAGCTTGAAAATTTTGACCGATGCCGATGCTGGGATCGGCATCGGATTTTTTTAAATATCCGAAATCGGCATCGGCATCGACCGGAGACTTTAGCCGGCAGCGACCGGTGTCGGCACCGGCATCGGATTCGGACCCCTGGCCGAGCGAGAGGGAAATTTTGTAAAATATGCGACTGAATGAAAATTTAAGTCTCCTTGATGGTTACCTTTTTCAAACAGAACGGAAAATGTTTCATCGGTCATCAAAATTAAGGTCATTTTTAGGTTTTTTTTAAATATATTCTTCGAATTGATTTGAAATGGGGTCTGAGATTTAAAAATTAAATGATCAGGAAAAATCTCCAAAACCTCAAGATAACGCTTATAAATTTTATTGAACTGTATAAGTGATTTAAAAATTAAATGATCAGGAAAAATCTCCAAAACCTAAAGATAACGCTTATAAATTTTATTGAACTATATATCTATGATCATTTCGAACTCAAAACAGTCCTTTATCAGGATCTAGAAAAATAGCAAACATATAAAACGCAAAAGAATATTAGACATAATAACCTAACCTTTATCTTCTTCGAAATTAAGGTCATTTTTTGGTTGTTCAATGCTTTTTAGGTCAGTAGACACCCTATATTCCACTTATTATCGGCAGCAAAAAAAAAAAAAAAATCCATTCAAATCCCACGGCATCCGCTCCTCAACACATCCACTACTTTAATGGATGCATCGAAGGTCAAAAAAATTGTAGAAAAAGGTTTGAAAAGTGAATTAGAGGAAATAGGCCGTACTTAAGCTACACAAGAAAGACACCGACGAGGAAAAAGAAAAGGGGAGATCTAATGGCGAATTCAGGGTTCACAGTGCACATACCCTTATGAAGTCGTCCAAATATTACGTCAGCATAATTTTGATTATTTTTAAATCTTCCCTAAACGCGTGGACGCACTATTTGACTAAAATATAAAAACGTCCATCTTAAATACGGTACCAACGTTTTAGAAATAAGGTTGCCAATATAATGGCCTACGCCTATAAATTAATTCTACTAATTTCTAGTTTCACTCAAAAAGAAAAAATCAAGAGACATTGTTTCATTTGTATCCATATATTTCTTAAAATCATCATTCGGCCTATTCTTGGTTCTTAAACTTGTAATTGTAGACGAATAGTGTGGTAGTGCCCGAGACACTGGGAGCACCCAAGAGAGGCAACAGAGGAAAAACAAATTGCCCAGTGCGTCTTCGCAAAAGAGGAAATGTTTGCCCTTAGTCGAAGCACATAAATCTGAGTCACGAATTTCGAAAATCTAAACAGGCCCCCACTTTTCGAATTTTCATTGGGCGTTCAATGTGATAAGCGGTTTTCTTATAGCTTCATCCCCTTCCCCCCCTACCCCCCCCTTTTGCCCTTGATCTTTTTAGCGACTTTTTTTACTGGTCTACTTACATTAATGAGATGTTAACTTAACAGAAAAACTTACGGTAAAAAAATCTTACCTGAAAAGAAAGAAAGAAAATGCATTAAAATAACATAATAATAAATCTGCAATAACATTTCCAACAACTTTTCACTAATTTTAATTTCAACATACTATTGATGTTGCAAGTCATGTATTTGAACACTTATTTAACATATTTTTTAATTATAACATATTATATACTATTTATCTCAAGTTAATTCTGACATGTTATTTATATTGATATTAGACGTTGCTATGACACTTTACAAATAAAAATACATGGACCGTTTTTTACTCAAAAAATTTGCCAAAAATGCACAAAATGTTTTACTGTGTAAGCAGCAATGGTTGCATAACTGTATCGCAACATTTAAATGGATAATAATCCTGGTAGAAATGTTAAATTGGATCAAGTTTGCATCAGTCTTTATGAAACAGACTAAAATGTTACTTTTATCAAGATTGGACTTATGGCACATTCGCTGGCGTCCAAGATTGTTCAGTATTGGGATTTTTACCAAGACTGGATCAATGTTGGATCATGATGATTTTCCCTATCTTGTTTTTCCAAGAACAATTTCTACCAGGGAACCGTTTTTAGCATTTACTGTATGTTTAAAATACGATAAAAGAAAGAAAATAACAAGCAAGAACTGTTTGTTAACAATAGCTACCGCAGAGAAAGGAATTCTGTCAGCGCTTTTTTTTAAAGAAACCAGTCCGTGCACGGAAAAAAAAGTTCGGTTCCTGTTACTAAAGTTCGGTTCCTGTTACTGAAAGTTAAGTTGGGGCTTGTGACATCTAAACATTTGAGTTGACAATACTGAAAATTAGGTAATTATTACTAAACGTTATTAATCATTACGAACTCTTAGTAATAATTACTAAATTTTTTCGGTATTATCTACTCAAATGTTTAGATGTCACAGGTTCAGTAACAGGTACCGAACTTTTTTCTCCGTGTGCCTGTTCACTTGAAACCCTTCAACTCCATATAAATCGCCAATTTCTAAATCACGAACCAATGATTAAACATAAAAATCGACCTATTTTTTTTTTCCTTTTTTAGAGCAGAGAAAAAAAAATTAATAAAAAAAAAAAGTTTAAATCATGGAGTAGCAATATCAAGTTCGTACATTGAATAGGAACTGAAATCAGGGAAGGGAAAAAAATAATGCGGAGTGTTTAAAATTCCTTGTTTGTGGGAACACGATGCTGGCATGTTTACGGTACTGATTTCCATTGAAAATAAAAAAAAAAAAAAAAGGAGAGGAAAAGAGAGGGATTGGCATTGGGGCACAATAGTTTAGGGTCGAACGAAGGTCTTACTCAGTAGGTGTGAGGTTAAAGATGCATTATTCGTATAGGAAATCTCTTATCAAACAGTTGGCAGTGACAGTCATATTTTGTCGTCGGGGATATTAATCAAACCGGACTGAAAAACACAATTGTTACATTCGAAACACACTGGCGAAAACTCATATTATCTTTTTTCTTTTTTTAAATAATTGATATGCTCTTTATTGAACATTTAAAAAAAAAAAAATTAAGAACGGAAATAAAATAGCTCTTAATAGGTGGGAAACGTGCGAAAGGGCTTTAACCGCAAAACTCATTCCGTACACCCGCGGCATTTTCGTGTATAACCGTTTAGGATAGAGAGCATTTAGGAATGTGTCCTAGCCGCTAACCTCGGGATCAACCTCATTCGCAATGGTTTAGGGAACACACCGGGCAATTGCAGCAAGATGCGAAAGAGGGGGAGAGGGAGGGGTTGGTCAAGACTACAGACGACTGTGATTTCCGTGGCTCCCCGAGTCCCCGACCGCATGACCCGACTTTGCTCACGGTACCCTTTCCATTTAAACCTTTCTCACCTTTCCCTCCCATGTCTCCCTAGTTTATTGTTTTTAATGGACTTCGCTTGGCATTTTCATAAAAACCCGATTATAAAACCTGATTATCAACGAATCTACTTTCCTTTCATTAAATTTTCTCGACCTCCAAAAAATTTCCTTTCATAAATAATTAATAATTTTCCAACTTATCCTTATGAGGCCTCTTTATCGGTCGGAAAATTTTTTCCCTTTTATTTATTTTTAACAGCTTTTTAATTTTAAATCGATTAAACAATCTCTCATGAAAAACTTTTTATATAAAATTTTCACCCCCGCAACTGTACAAAAAAAAAAAAAAAAAAAAAAAAAAAAAAAATTAATATAAAAAAGAAAATCTCTTTTGTCCACAGAAAATCTACATGATAGAAAAACAAAAAATAAAAATGTTATTTTTAAACCCAAGTCAACCGCAATTTTCTTAAATAAACAGATTCATAAAAGAATATAGACATTTTAAATGAGTGCATGCTTTACTCTTAATTCCTTCTAAGATGGATCCTCCCTCCTCTGACTCAACAACGAGCAAGATGAAGGTTCTTAGATTGTGCACCCGTGTTAATGGTTTTGGCTCGTAATAAATTCAGAGGCAGCGACAAAATGAAGATGTTGAGAAATATGTTTTTCAAGAGGTGGAAATAAGGTTTCATTCATAGCCCGTGGGTTTATTGTCCGTTTTTGTCGGAGATGTTTATCCACATCCCTCTTTTCAAGAGCATTGTTCCCTGTCGCGATTTATTGCTTATTATGTCGAAAAATACATTCTCACATCTTACTTTAGATAAATTAAAACCCTGCCGCTATTTAAGGGAGACGTCTTATTTAAAATCGTAAACATGACCAAAAATTTATTTACCTTTCAGCTTTCGTTTTCCAACTGTCAATTTTTTACCTCCAGTATTGGTTCCAGCAAGATAAATTGAAAAGACCTTTCCCAGACTTAGGAAAAAAAAAATTTTTTTTCTTTTCTTCAGCTTGGACTAAGAATACAGAGATTTCAATTAAGAAAAAAAGGCTACACTTTTAGGATCCATATGAGTTGTCCCGAAGTCGTGAAGACGAGCGTCTTAAAATTAAATTTTTAAGCTCGGATTTTTTTTTTTTTAACCCCGTTTTTAATACGTGAAGCTAAATTAAACGTTGCACTTCATTAAGAAATCAAGGAAATTCATTGTTAAAGAAATTAAAACTAAATAAACTGCATAAAACACGAAAATTGTCAGGGTAAATAACATGTAAACAAATCTCATCGATAACAATGGGGTGAAAGCATTTGTTTTTTCTGAAAAAACTTCCCGATTTCACCGCCAGAGTACTCTTGTTAAAACATGTTCATTTAATGAAAAAAACATACATGTGCAATGCGAAGGGAGAGAACCACGTGGTTTTGTCGACTACGTCACTTTCTGAAACTCAAGGTACAATTTTTACGGTTACAATTTTTTTGTACAATTTAAATTACAATTTTTTTTGTACGGCTTCTGATTGGTTAAAAACGTTTTTTAAAGACCGAGTCCATAAATTCGCAGCCAAAAGTGACGTCACTTTCTGACCGCTAAGATGACCTCTGATTGGTGGTTTTTCCGCATCGTCGACTTTGGCATACACTGTTTCTTGTACTATGATTCATTTGTTTAAAGACATGAGTAAATCCGTGCGTCGGAGGTGAACTAACGAATCTCCATCTTAAATATAATTGGAGGTAGCGTGTTTCGACTGTTTGTGAAAATCATGTGACTACAAGTTTACACGCTCATGTTGGCGTCACTTGTGGTCACATGACACTTTCACGAAATGTCGAACCAGACTATCTCCAATAATATCTACGATGGAGATACGTTAGTTCACCTCCGACACACGGAATTAAAATGAGTTTTCCGAGAAAAAAAAAAAATCCCAGCTTTTTTAAGGAAAAATAAAATTTAGTTTCAAGACGCGGTTTTTTTACGGTATGAAAATTTTACCAGTAATTTTTTTGAAGTTCTAAATTTTTTCCGACCGTAAAAAAATTTTGGAAATTGATTCGAAACACAAAAAATCCTTATTAATTAGAGTGTCCAGACTAAAAAATGTCATTAAACATGACCTTTAAAAAAAACTGGTGAGGAGTTGTTGCCATTTTTTAGCAAAAAAAAAAAAAAAAAAATCCATTTTTGCCCCAAAAAAACCAAATTTACACTTATAACCCTACTCAAAGGTTCATCGGGAAAAATCGGGATGGTGAAATTCGTGTTTTACGGGTATTTTAGCCTAAGTACGAGCGATACCAACAAAATAAAAAAAATTTTAGGGCTCCAAAATCGAGATTAAGCCCAATTAAAAATTGGAGTTTAAAAGACTTTGATTGCCCGATTTTTAAAAACCTAAAGCAGCCTTAGGGCGCCACTAAGCGGTTAAAAAAAAAATTCAGTCGAAAAAAAAAGGTATAAGCTCGATAAAATCTCTAATGACGTCACAGGGGCCAGTCGGAAAAATTCGGGAGAGTGAAATTCGTGTTCTACGACTTCGAAAACATACGAAAATATTTTTTTTTAATATTTTGTAGGCCCTTAAAATGAATAAAAAAAAAATTGGAGTTTAAAAGACTTTGATTGCCCGATTTTTAAAAACCTAAAGCAGCCTTGGGGCGCCACTAAGCGGTTAAAAAAAAAATTGAAAAATTGAAAAATTTTTTTTTAGTGTTTTTACACCTGAAGGAAGCAGATTTTCAACATGCCTCCCAACATTTCAAAAATGTTTTTAAAATGAAACACCCTAATACAGACGTTTTAGCTAACCGAATGGAACCTTTTGGCTAGATCGAAAAAAAATGGAAGTTAAGGAAATTTTACAGAGGAATTTGACATTATTTTCTCCTGCATCTTTCAAATCGGTACTGCAACAGTGAAACATTGAAATTAGAAGCTTTTTCCGATCATTTTAATCACAGGCTAGATGAAAACACATGCACGAACAATGATGTAAATGAAAAATCGTCCTGGAAATGGTTTTATGGTAAACCGTCGTCGAATTGTACACTACATAGCACTTAGGTATGGAATAGAGTAACACAAACATTTATCCAAACAATCGCTTTATTGCGAAATCAATTCGAAACGGCAGTGACCTGTATCAAATTTTGAGGGAGAAAAAAAAATCTGCGGATAATTAAGACGATATTCCCAGACAGGTTATTATTAATGGCAAAGTTTTCACATCATCGCCATTCATCCTGATATAGTTGTAAAAGAAAAAAAAACCTACCATAATGGTTAGGAAAAATGAATAGGTTTACACATACGACAAAAGGGGGCGAAGAAAATATTGCGTAGGTGACAGGTACATGCTATTGTGGTGTTTTTATACAATGCACAAATGTTCCATTTCATTTTTTGGGATAAACAGATGATCAAAATGTTTGTGAAAAAGGAAACCGTAATGGCCAATTCTTTATTCTTTTTTTCCCCAGAAAAAAAAGATATGCGATTCAGGTTCAAACCCTCTTCACAGTTTGGTAAGCATTTAAGTAGGGTATACGTAAGAAATTTCGGATAATAATAGAAGTAAGTAAATAGCAAAATAAATAAATAAATAAAATATAAAAATTGAAATATCATGTGTGAATACAAAATAAGTAAATATATGAATCATGTTTGGCGCGAGTGTTTGTTATAGCCTAAAAGGCTGCATAATCAGCTTTTTATAAAAATAAAAAAAGGGGTGCTCCGGGTTGTACTGATTTCATTGAATATTTTTCAAAGGGTGTCAAATCGTCAACATGTGTTCGATTTATTACATTTTCCCTTTCGTATTAATTTTCCTTTCCCGTCTTGAAGAAGGATTATTAATTTTTTTTTTCTATTTTCAGGAGAGTTATTTACAGTGACATCTAACGTTTTTGAGAAAGAAATGGGCATTAGACTGCAATAGATCCAATTTGGGTTTTCATCTTTCAATACTTCATCAAGTAAAGAATTGGAGGGTTAATTAGAGCTTTTCAGCACTGTTTTAAGAACAGTACGCGGCGACTTTAGTGAGAACCACTACGAACTAGTACAGAACTGCACATGAAAGAGCTTGTACTGTGTTTGAAAGTAAACTCAAACAAGATCTCAGTTTTTTTATTCACCAGTAAGCGGATATCATTGATAACTCTTCCGCCGTTCACTCCCAAGGGTACATGTAATTACCATTAGAGGTTTCAATGGCTGAATCAAAAAAATTTAATCTGAAACACAGTGCAAAAATAAATGGTTTTGATAATTGAAACTCGAATCCTTGTCTTTCAATATACAAGTTCAATTTAGACGATTGGAAAAGGGGTCGTACATACAGCACTCTGCTAATGCTTTTCCAAATGGCAAATGGTCCAAAACTGGTTTGGGGCATTTGAGAAACCTCATTTTTGCAGAAGGTCCAAATAGCAAATGTTCTAAAACAAAACAGGGTCATTTGCAATGCAGTGAATTTGCAATTGATCTCAATTGCAACCCTTTTAAATGATACCTTTTTAAATATTTTGGACATTAATACAGCAAATGTTACAAAATTTTTGGATCATTTGCAAGTGATCCAATTTTGATTTGGAGAATTTTCATTTTGGACCTTCTGCAAAAATGGCGTTTTCCAAATGATCGAAACCAGTTTTGGACCATTTTGGAACATTTGCAATATGCCCCAAGTTCACCAAACAGCACAACATTATTTTTGAAAGGGCAGACATTTTTAGGCCATTTAAAAAAAAAGAACTTGGTAAAGAAGGGGATAATCCAAGGCGATAGCTCAAGTTGTGCCGAAAAGTCGACAGTTCATCAGCAGGAAGGACTTCACTTACTCAGTTGCTTCATCACTTCCAGACCGAAAGAAAAGCCATAGGATCTTCAAAAATTGTTCACTAGAAGATTTATTTTTCTCAGAGGCGTCGTAAAAGGGAACTAGTACTGCAACTCAAAATGTAAAACAAAATCTTTCACTTTCCACCAGTAAGAAGAAGCTAAAATTTTTTCGGTCAGTATATAATTAATCAAATAGTCAGTATTTTTTTCGTTTTTGGTCAGTATGGAAATTAAATGAGCAGCATTTTATTATGTTTTGGCCAGTATTTAATTGGGAATTGAGCAGTAAAAAAATAAGATTCGGTCAGTAGAATTAATATTTCCGGTCAGTGTCTCTCGTTAAAATTTTAAAAATTAATTGTTTAATAATTATAAAACTTATCAACTACTTTAACATGAGAGCTTTTGAAACTTTTTTTGGATGCCCCGCTTCCGTTTTTTACCGATTGGTACCTGCTTGGCCGCTGGAGGAGTTTAGCATGTTTCAAACGGATGGTTATCCCAATAATATGTTTGCAGATAAACGATTTAAAAAATTGGGGACACATGCAACTTCCTTTCATCTAGTTTTCTTTTTCCTTGGGTATTTCGCCGATCCAAGGTTGAAATGCTCGATCCCGGAATGGGACAGTTCGAACATATGAAATATCATTGATGAACTTGCTATACTTTTCCTGCAGAAACAAAGCTTCGTCTACGACTCGAGTGAAAAAAAGAAAAAAAAAATTACCAGGGTCGGATTTATCTCTTTACAAAACTTAAAATACCTTGCCTTTTTTTTTTACTTTATACTGACTATTGAAACTGAATATACTGACAATCGACAACTGAATACTGACAATATTTTTACTTACAGTTTCCATTAAAATACTAACAATATTTTTTTTTACTGGCCGATTGTTCATTGCCCACCGAAATACTGACCATTTAATTTTTTAACTGACAACCAAATAAATTTACTTGCAGTTTAATTAAAATACTGACCAGAAAAATGCCAGCCGTAAGAAGATGACTACCATTAAGCTTACATTAGAAAGGATTCAATAACATACATGAAGAGTACACGAAAAAAAAGATCAGATTCCAAGTTTTTGATGACATTTTTTAAACATCGGAGTAAAACAGAGTGTAAACAAATGGGACCAGTTTCTTTTTTCCCGTGCGCTCTTCATATAAATGTGTTGCCACAAAATCGGCGTAATTGATGCTGGCGAAAACAAAAAATCGATTTTAGCATCCCCGTCACCACACAACTGCAAGCTGATTCGTTCCAAAAGGAATAGACGTACAGACTTCTTAAAGTCAGTTAAAGGTGCTAATTCCTAGCCCCTCTTTTACATGCAGACGTCAAATATCGCGAAATGACCCTTTCCTGATGCGAATAAAATATTCTCAAAGTGCCAAAGTTCTCAAACTAATTGGACATCTTAATATTCTATCAGATGTAAATGTTATTTTAGGAAGACGATGACCATAAATCGTCATTTCAAATTCAAATATACTCGGCGAAATTTCACATTCCGCCACCTTTTTGGAAATACCGTTAAAAAACTTTTGTTTTCCTTTTTGAAAAGAAAAGCATTTTACATTATTGCTTTTCACGGTCGTGTAATAAAGGTAAACACATAATAAAAATGGAAAAAAATAAAAATAAAAATAAATAAAAAAATAATATTGTAAAGCGGTTTACAAAACAAGTTAAAACGAGAGAAAGTGATGAAGGGAAACCCTGACCGTTTTCATCCCAAGGTAACGTCGGAGAGAAAATATCGAGGGCCAGGAGTGTGACCTGATGACTTAGAGAATCCTCTCTATCAGAAAAGGAGATTACACCGGACCTTGCTTATAATCGCATTGAACCCGGTTCCGCAATTTAGAAAATTTATAATCGCCTCCGGAAGGGAAGCATAGGGCTCGCCGGGTTCGCCGGAGAAAGCTCGTGGTCATAGCACAACTCATTTTCACATTCATTTCATATGATGACCGACCTGGTACAAAACGCTATTTCTCCCTTTACACCGAACAAGGAATAAAATGATAACCAACTACCGGGGTGCGCCGGGGATAATTACCCGAAGCCTTTTTTTCCCCCAACTGGAAACTTGCGGTTTAGTCCTCTTTTCCTTTCAGCTCCACATAATTATTTGCAGTGGAAATGAACTGCTCTAACTCAGTGTCACGGCTCTAATTTTATTACGAATCAAACGAAAATATCTGGATTTTTTTTTCTCTTTTTTTTTTCGAAAAACCAGCAAAAAAATTAAATTCAGAGATGATATCCTTTTGGTAACGGGAAAATCTAAAAGATGGCGTCTTTTTTTTTTTTTTTTCAACGCCATATTTTAAATGGCGAGTAATTTATCAAAGAAAATAAAAATAAAAACCTTTTGCGGTTTTTCAATAGATAATACCAAAAAGGTTTTTTTTTTTTTTTTTTTTTTTTTTTATTACGGACCTAAAAGGACAAAAAATGTCACTAATTTAAATAACACGCGCTTTTAGAATATATAAA